>OX637532.1:112126519-112846519 GCA_951800035.1 Linnaemya tessellans | reverse complement strand
GGCGGCAAACATATACTATCGCCGTCTCTCCTAAAAATTTTCAGCCGTCCGACTCAGATCTCTAGATCTATTTTATGATAAAACAAAAACATACCTGAAAGAGTGCCATTATTTTATGACCTTTTCAAACTGGCCTAAAATAGTATGACTTTACGAAAATATGACTAAATAGCACACAGTGTGAATATTCCACTTAATTATAATGTATATTAAAACATTATCCTCATCTCATTCTGCCACGTATGCTTAGCAGAAAGCAAGGCGAATTGATAATAAGTTGGCCTCGAGAGTTCTGAGGATTCTGCGATGCGAATGGAAAACTTAACGCATCTGTATGCTATTAGCATTGAAATAAAAAAACAATTCCTGTTAAATATTTAGTTAAAAGGAACTTGATGGCACTTGTATTATTTAAATAATTAAAAAACATCAACGAAAAATATAATATTATAGCTTTTCATCAAGAATCTGATTTCAAATACCTAATAATAGCTGTGATGCAAAAAACATTGTATTATATGGTACAGAGGTACTTCGTTTCACTTATTTTACTCTTCCTCACAATTTTTTCTGAACCAATGCGAATTCACATATGTAATGCGAACTCGACAGCTGTTTTCCGGTTTTTTTTGCTACTTAGCGGCTACTTAGTATTAGTATGTCCTATAGGGAAGTTCAAATTACTGTTTATATATTTATCAGCCTGGTAAATAATGTTCCATACAAGTTTTGACATATATGTATTTTAAGAGTTTTAACAAAATAATTGGTAATAATAATAATAATAATAATTGCAGCATTGATTATTATGGTGTCTACGCTGAAGATTTCTTTCTAGTACATTAAATGATTTTAGTTCTGTTACATTATTTTCAAAAAATTACTTCGTTTTAAACGACATCGTGTTACATAATAACACTAAGAGTGGTAATAATGGATATAATTCTGTAATTCGTTGCCTTTTTAAATTAGATTAAGGATTGCATATTGTATGCTGCTTTAATCTTGTACAAAAAACTTCTTAACTTCTTAAGTGCCATCGACTTGTATAATCAAGTTCAATATGAGTAATTAAAAAAAAATATAACAAAATTAAAAACTGGAAATGTTTAAGCTATGTACATATATATGACCTTACATAAGATATAATTATGTTATTTACTTACCTCTGAAACTGACTCCTCGTCTGATTCGGAAAGGTCCGTTACAGGCGGTGGATAAAGTTCCGTATCCGTGTCGGAATTATCGCTTGTAATGATGTTTTGTAACGCATTTGATATTGCATTTACAATTCCAACAGATGACGATAGTGAGGATGAGTTCGAGGATGTTGATGTTGAATTTGAGCGGGAATTACTGGCAGCGGCTGCTGCCACTACAGACGAAGCAGCGGCAGCACTTTTAAGTTTTTGTTTAAGAGCAGCAGCAGCAGCTGCGGCGGCTTGGGCTCCTGCACTCGAAGAGGCTCCGGCCCCTTTGGCTGCCGCTGCAGCAGCAGCTGCGGATCCAACCAATAACGGTAAAGCGGAGGTGAATTTTAAATGTCCATCTTTAGACGATGTAGATTTTCCTGCTGTTGATGACAAAACTGATTTTCCCGAAGATGCAACCACTGCCTGTTGTTGTAAGGCAAGCGCTGCAGCAGCAGCAGCAGCAGCGGTTGTTGATGATTTTTTAGACTTTAAAGATATACCAACTCCACCACTCGCCACTGATTTGCTTGAGGTAATTGTGGGCACTGTTCCCGTAGCCGTTGAAGTAACAGCAGCAGATGGCGGTGCTACTGTACTTAAGGCTGCCATATCAATATCCATACCACTAGGAAATGATTTCATGCTGGATGCTAATGATACTGATGTAGCCAATGATGTAGAAGCAACTGTAGATGTTGATACTGCTAAATTTTTTGACATTTTATTGCCATTGGCAGTTTTACCTACAGAACTTGAAGCTGTGTTAGGCCCTTGACTTATGAGGGTATTTGTCGTTGTTGTTGTATCTGGGGAGTTATTGGTGTTACCGTTGTTAACTTTCAATTTATTTTTTGAATTGTTTTGATTGGTATTAATATTGTTGTTACTACTATTGGTATTTTTTAACCTACTAGAATTAGTAAAGTTACTTGCACCAGCAGTCGATACACAAACGGCACCGTTATCCAAATTATTAGCTGATGACGATGTTATTATTGTTGTATCTGGTGTATTTGAGGTGGCAGATGAGGAAGTTGTTGATGTAATGTATGCGGGGTTGGACGAGTTATTTTGACGCACTGCCGTGGCATTGCCCTGTTTTGACGTCTTTTTGTTAGTGTTGCAAGTAACAGCAGCAGGATTTTGAGTTAATTGATTGTTGTTGGCTGCAATAGTGGAAGGAGTTGTGGCAGCTGTTGCTGCTGCAGCAGGTTTTAAGCTGTTGTTATTATTGGTGCTGTTTTTTTTAGTTTTGGGATTTGTTTTCGGATGCTTTGTAGCCTCGGCTGTGGTTGCTGCCACTGTCGCTGGATTGTAATTCTTTGAATTGGTCCGTGACGTTGTTTTATTTAAATTTTGATCATCTTTATTCATTTTCTATAATTAAGTAAATTTTTTCTTTGTTTTTCCACAAATAATTTTTATCTTAATTTTTGTTTGTTTTACGTTTTGCACACAGTTTGATATATTTTTTTGTTTTAGTTATACCTAGTCGGAAATTTTGTTCCTTTATACCTATTTCTTCAAGTTTTCTCGACTCTTGCACAAAACTTTTATATGAACAAACAAGTTTTTAATTATATATATATATATATATATATATATATATATATATGTATATATATATATATATAAGTATATATATATATATATATATATATATATATATATATATATATATATATATCTACATATATATATATATATATATATATATATATATATATATATGTATATATATATGTATATATACATATATATATATATATATATATATATATATATATATACATATATATATATATATATATATATATATATATATATACATATATATATATATATATATATATATATATATGTATATATATATATATATATATATATGTATATATATATATATATATATATATATATAAGAATGGTGAATACATGCTTAGGTAGGGGAATTTTTTCCAACAAGATGGAAGAGGCAGAAGTTGGTATTAATACCAAAAGCCAATAAACCCCTAGATGATCCCTCATCTTATCGGCCACTGTGTATGATAGATACATGTGGGAAGTTGCTAGAGGGTGTGATCTGCCGAAGACTTGGGAATTGCGTTGATGACAGAAATGGTCTATCAGACAACCAATTTGGCTTCAGGAGGGCGAGGTCAACAGTGGATGCTATAAACGTGGTAGTAGAAACTGCTGCACGGACTATCTATGGCAGGAGTTGGAGGAATGGCACAAAGGAGTACTGTGTAGTTGTGACGCTGGATGTGAAGAACGCGTTCAACACAGCGAGCTGGGTGCATATTGTTGATGCTCTAACTCGATTGGACATCCCAGAATATCTGATAGGGATAGTCCAGGATTATTTCCGGTATAGGGAATTGATCTATAGTACAGATGCGGGTATAAGGAAACGTAGGATTAGTGGTGGTGTTCCCCAAGGATCGATACTTGGACCATTGTTGTGGAACGTAATGTACGATGGAGTACTAAGGTTGAGGTTACCTGAGAGAGTGCAGATTGTGGGATTCGCAGACGATATAGCGCTAGTGTGTGAAGCTAAGGAATTGCTGGAGGCAGAAACCATTGCAAATGCCAGCGTACAATTAGTAAAGTCCTGGATCACTGCAATGGGATTGACTCTAGCTGATCATAAAACCGAAGCGGTTTTGATTAGTAGTCGTAAGGCTAGGGAAACTATTACCCTCAATGTTGGCACCTGTTCCATAGAATCAAAGGCATTTCTGAAATATCTGGGTGTGATGATTGACACACGGCTATCTTTTCGCGAGCACTTGCGATATATAGCATCCAAAGCATCAGGGACCTGTTTGGCGCTATCTCGGATCATGCCAAACACGAGAGGGCCAAAGTATCTTCAGAGGAAACTGCTCGCTGGAGTAGTAAGGAGCATTATCCTATATGCACACCCGGTATGGTCAGACTCACTTAGATATTCCACATATGTGGGGCTGGTATGCCCTGTGTATAGGCTAGCTGCTTTAAGAGTATGTAGTGCATTTCGGACAGTGTCGGACGAGGCGGCTTTTATCATTGCGGGTATGATCCCTATCGACTTAGAAATCATGAATAGGGATAACTCTGATTTATGTATGCAAAAATGGCAAGAACGGTGGTCAACCACTGAAAAGGGAAGATGGACTTATTCATTAATACCCGACATCAGATTATGGCTGACTAGGAAACATGGTGATCTGAACTATTACCTAACACAGTTCTTGTCTGGACATGGTTGCTTTAGGTCATATCTATTTCGTTTTAAGCACGACGACTCTCCGTTCTGTCCACACTGTGGTGGGAATGTGGTTGAGGATGCTGAGCATGTCGTCTTTGTCTGCTCACGATTCAGCAACTGGAGGTCGTATTTAGAGGAAGGCTTGGGGCGTACGATCAGCCCGGAGAATATTATTCCGACCATGCTGGAATCCTTATTGAATTGGACCAGAGTGTGTAGTTTTGTACAGCTTGTTCTGATGGAACTTCGCAGATTAGCACAGATTCGTAGGAGAGTTAGTACGTCTTAGGATTCGTTAGCTACTGACGATTAAATATGCGCATCAGTTCCGAACCTCCTTACCTAGGAACTAAGGAGGACGTAGGAATAATAATGATAATACTACCCACCCTGATGAAATGCCAAAGCTGTCCCAGGGTGGTGCTAGTGAAGTTGTCGTGGGGCCACTATTGATAGTTGCTATCATTACGTCCATAAAAAAAAAAAAAAAAAAAATATGTATATATATATATATATATATATATATATATATATATATATATATATATATATATATATATATATATATTATACATGTTATATATATTATTTTCGGTCCATCGGTTCCAATCAAGTTATATTATTTATTAGGCAATTTAGACGCTTCAAGAGCTTTGAACTTATTTATTCAATTTCATTGATTTTTTGATATAATGTAGAAAACATTACTACCTATAACTTTCTTAATTTATAAAATTATTCGGAGTTGGGCATCATTTACTTTTTTGCAGTTTACACACAAGAAAAAAATAGAACTTGTGAATAGGCAGATATTTATTTGATTTCTTTTGTTGATGGGATGAAATTAACATCCATGAAATACAGACAAAACAGACCATCTTAAACATCAACAAATATTTTTTTTCTAAAAATTAGCTTTTTTATTCATTCAAACAGTTTTTATAAAAAAAGTAACTAATTTTGTTATGAAAAAAATCCTAATGTACTCTTGTAATATATGTACATATATGTATACACATGTAAATACAATGTACATATATACATACATATGTGTGTACATATGTATGCATATGTAGGAAAGACTGTATATAACGTAAGATGTGTTAATCCAAACTTAATTTATACGAAATATCGGTACTTATCATTGTTTGTGGGTTTTAAATTTCACATGGTGATATTAAGGCTTGAACTACTATAAGTATTAAAAGTTACACTTATCCATTTTTCATTGCCAGCCTGCAGTTTGAGAATACAACTTGAAAATTAATTGTTGTTTAATAAATTATTCGCTTTACTTTTTTTATAAATTACAGATCAAAGAAAATTTTGAAGTTAAGAAAACCAGTTTATAGGTATAATTGCTATCAAATGTTTTATGGTATTATGTGTTTATCTAAAACACGTCTATTTATTTTAATGAATACGGCAGCACAATTATATCTTTAACTTTAATTTTTCATGCTTCGCATGGAGCCGGAACTACAGGCGTAGGTTACAGTATTGAGTCCACAGATGGCGTTAACAACATCTGCGAACAGCACCTGCAACGCAACATTTCCTGAGCAATTTCGAATTCAGGAACGAAAAAAACAAAAGGCTGTTTTACTTATCTACATCCATACTTATGTACGTATGTGTTTGTATGTATGGTATGTTCATGTATATTATTCCTCATTCGAAATAAAGCTTCCATTGTCAATACATGCTGAGTGTAAATGGGGGCTCAGAAGCAATTTTGCTAAAAACGTATTTTATAACATAGAACATATGCATACATATCTGTATTAAAAATCTGTTTAAATATTATTTGAAATATAGAGGTAATCGCATGTAATTAGATATTTTAGAATTGTTAAACGATTATTTGTCCATTATGGAAAATAAGAACCAAAATATTCCCTCATTTAGACAACGAATTAAGCGTACCAACATAGTAGGAAAAATGCACTATGCAACTCTGTATCGACTCATGTCCTTTCTTCTGCATTTACATAGTCTGTCGGTCTGACAATCAGTCACTCACCAATACATACAGGTCATTATTGGAGAAAGAATATATGTTTGTGTTCGTGTAAAACACAACCATTATTAATTTCTCTATTAAAAATGCATAGCTGTCAAAAAGAATAAACACAATGCAAAAGACAAATAACATAAACGGCGTATGTACTCAATTAAAGTAATTAAAAACATATGTACATATGTATGTAGTTGAACAAATGTTGTTGAACAAATTCTCTTAAAATAATATAAAGATAATAATGCAAACAAAACTTTTTGACAATTCATTTCGTGCACTAGCCAATATTATAAAATATTTAGAAACAGAAAATTACTAAGAAAAAAATTTTTTCTAGATGAATAATACGGGAGTCCGAGACTCGCATACATATAAAAATGAACCTAAACTACATACACAATTCTTTGGTCGTCATACAACACTTTAAAACTCACTCACGACTGTGAACAACCGACACAAAGAGACGTGCAACGAAACTCGAACTTAAAAGGGAATTGACAAAGTATTTTTCTTTATCGAAGGGGCGTGTAAGCAAAAAGGGCGTTATATATTACAAAAGATTCACATTTCATTTTTATACAAAAGAATTAAAATTTCAATTTATGGATTGAAAAACATTTAATTATTGATAAAAACCACATCTTATTTCATCATAATTAATAGATTGGCGACGTCAAAAAAATTTTTCTTCACATCACACACATAAAATCAGGTTTCAGAGCCTTTCATTTTTCACATTTTTAAGGTATTTTTTTATATTTTTGGGATAATATATTAGAAACTATATAGAAATCCATTGACATAATATTCTGTCTTCCACAATTTAATTATTTTATCAAGCTTAAATAATCGAAATTTTAATTATTCACCAAAAAATTTTCAAGAATTTTCACGATGTGCTAACGAAACTTCAACGAAATTCATTTACACACATTTTCACACCGACTTGAACGAAGACCAATTTTTATGTACGGCGAATTCATTATACAAAAAGACGACAAATTTTCAGAAAAAAAAGAAGAAATGGTCAGACTCAGACAGAGTTATATTAAAAAGCAGCATATTTTCAATACTTTCGCAGCAACCGTGTTCTAAGAACAGTACAAACTGGAGAAAATTAATCAACATGGATTTCGGCTTTTTTTAGGATTCTTCCAACCATTTTATTCAATTCTTTTAATTGAAGGTTTTGGTTTTTTTTATCTTTAAAATTTCAACTACTTCGTTCGAAGCATTTATTTAACGACTTTTGGTCTGTTGAAACACAGTTGAATTTTTTTAATTAACTTAACCTCAATTTTATATGCGAAAAAGCGTGTACTTCATGTTTTGTATTCACTGCTCGTATGAATAAAAATGACTAATTTTTATCGTGAAATTCACAGTTGTATTATTACTTGTTTTTTTTATCAATTATGCAGATTCTTCAAGGGTCTTTTCTATTTCAATTATCACGCACTAAAGCAATCTTTAACACTTCAACTTCACATGTTTTTGGTATAACGAACATTAAATATTAATTTAATGCGAAAATTAAAATTGTTTAACAATATTTAATGCGATTTTTAGATATTTATAAATTCTTTATTTTACACCACATTCACATAACATGCACAGTTGTTTTGCCACTGTACTAATTGTTCTCGTATGGCAATACTACAGGCGAATTGCAACTTATGGGAATTATGTAGGGCTGCATTAATATGCATCAGGTACATAATATAATAAATAGGTTTGCTTAGGCCCAATTTACACCATGAATTATAATTCATGAATATTTTTTAACTTTCTTTCAAAACATCTTCTAAAATCCTCTAGCATTTATACGTTGATTTCTATTTCATGTATATTTATATTTCAGGGTTGATTTTTTATCTTGCTATCGCTTAATTTTCTTTGTTTGATCATTCTTATTTTAGCATTAGTGATTTATATACAAGAAAATATAATATAATATAAAATAAAAACTATTGTAGGATGACGGAAAAAATATTGGAAAATTTTTTCATTAGTAATTTTTTTCACTTTTTAATAAAACCACATGTAGATATGATGTATTCACTTTGAAAGACGAAAAAGAATAAAACAAAACAAGAAGAACGAAAAGTAGTGCAAAAGGCAATACAAAAAACTTCATGAAAAACAGAAATCGTGCAGTTTTTTCTACACCTACTTCGTCTTTACACCGCTCACCTACAAACAAAAACAGCATGAATAAAATTCATGAATAAAATTCATGGTGTAAATTGGGCCTTATATATCTATTCCGGAAAAAAATTGTCATTTGCTACATATTTCTCGTCAGTCGATATCAAAACTTTTCGACTAAATTTTGTATTACCATATTTCATAGGGAATTTTAAAACGTCAGACACAAACAAAAGCCTGTAAACGTTGCTAACACCCAATGCATTTTATACGCCCTGGGACTATTAGACCCCTTCATCAGGGTTGACACGTCAAGTCTTGATATTTTAGGAGTGAGCGTGAAAAGGGGTACAGACTTGACGGTACTAGTCAGTTTTTATATTTCCTTTTATCATCCGTAATATATTACATACATACATGAATGTTCAGCAATGACGAAAAACTTGACATGACGTTTCTTGTGTGAATATAAATGCAGTTTCAAAAGAAAATTGAAGACAAACTGATCAAGTAAACCTGGGGCCAAATTACGGCATTCGATATCGATCGAAATTTGTATATAAATTGTATTGAAATTTCGTTTCGAATCGAATGTGGTAATTTGGCCCCTGATGTGTGTGAAAGGAGACTTAGCGACGTCCATGATGTAATAAGCAGGTGCCAGTGCACGCCAGATAAGTTTTTTTGCTCAGCCATGGCTACTTGAAGTAAATTTTTGTGTGAAGTCCCATGATGAAATAATTATAAGGTGGTAGCGCTACGATAACAGATTTTTGGTCTACCCAGTGAAGATATGTCAAGTTTTTGACACTTACAATAAGTCTTAGGTTTGTTTGAATGTACTCACGTTGTTGGTAATTGCGCACGTGTGCAACACTTTAATGTGTTTTGTTACTATAATTTTTGGCGTGGATCATGTCAAGTCCTCGTGGTGTTGTTCATATGGACGTTGTCAGTAACTGTGCCTGTATGCGGCACCGCAGATTATATCGCACCCTAAATACAAAAGGGTCACAACTCAAAATTTTCCAAAACTGACTTTTTTCCATAAATTAATTTAGAGTATACATCTCTAACTACTGCAAAAATTTCTTTCACATCACTATCTTCTTTAACGGGAAAAATATATGTACATAGTTGTCTATTTTTATGTTAAGTGTGTTGCTTCTGCACGATGACCAGTTTTTTGTCTCTCCTGAAAATTTTAGTATTTTGAGTTGTGATCCTTTTGTATTTAGGGTGCGATATGTTCTTTGTTGCTATAATTGACGAAAACAATCGCTTTTGTTGTTGGATGTTGCCCTATCACTGCCACCTTATTTTGTTACACAATGGGGTAGACTATAAAGTATTTATTATTATAAATAATTTATTTTTCATTTGCCGCTATTCATTTTAAATTCTGCTCTACATTCTCTTAAAAAGTAGAATTAAAAATAAATCAACGTTAACATTAAGAATAAGAAATGGCTTTTTATTTTTTTCTTACTTGCCCCCGTCAAAAAGGAGTTATGTACGTATATACCTACACATACATACGTATTTTCTTTTCCACTACAATACATTTCAATTAGTTAGTATATAACTCTGTTCTATTTTTTAAATTTGAAATACCTAAGATTGAATTAAATATAAATTCATAATGTAATTTAAAAATTTATTATGTTTACTTAAGCGAAAGATCAATTATTTTTTATATAAAAATTATGTTTTTTATTCCAATATTTCGCCACTTCTTTGTGTAGCTTCTTCAGGGATATATAAAATTTTGTATTTTGAAATAAAACGTTTTTCTTTTTTCAATTTAACACATACAAACAAAAGTTATTTGAAACAGAATTTTAAAAATATTTAAGCGATTCTGTTGTACTTGTAACTACATAATTTTAAAACGCTTGAACACACATTTTTAAAGAGTTTTCTTTGTTTTCGATATTTCTAATAATTTTAAATAGTTTTGAACATATCAGGGCACACTATCAGTATGCCCTGGAACATATTTTAAATTTAAAACTTTTACATAGCGTCAGCTAAAATGAAAAATAACGTAACATAATTTTCATAACTTTACAAGATGACTAAAAAAGATATAAAATGGAAACTATTTGAGAAGTTTGGACTTTTGTATTACTAAATAAACGATTTTATTACCTTTTATAAAGGCAACAGGAAAATGGGTATGTTAATTTATTAAGAAAACAATAAGTTAATAAAAAAAACTATAATATATTTTGAGAACAAATTGTTAACACTATATTTTTTATGTTCCTAGCCTTGACAATAATTTTCTAATTTGATCTTTAAATAAAACGAAGAACATTAATTAAAAACAAACTGTAAAAGGAAAATTTTGTTTAACTAACTGTAGACAGATACATCCATATAAACATGTTTTTTGAACGAAATTTTAATTTGCATGAAAACATTGATTTGGACTCAATTAAGAAATCATGCGAAACTGCAAAATATCAAGAAGGCGGATTTGAACTTAACACAGGCGTTAAACCAAAGGTTTCATACGAACAGAAGGAATACAAAGTGATTCCAATATTTCGAGACGAATTCGCTCATTTAAACGACATTCTATCGCTGCAGTCCAATGAGTATTTAGCTTGCCGCTGGAATTCATTTTTGGATAATGTACCCGAAAATTACATTCGCATACTTTTATACATGGACTATAAAAAATCATTAGAGTGAGTTCATATGTACATGCATTTAAATATATTAATTAATCATCTAGCAATTTCGCAAATAACTGAAAATATCCAAAATGCACTCATTTCCGCAGCTACATATACTATAGTATACGGGTGTGTGAAATTTCTTGTTTAAACTAAAACGATGTATACCATATACACATATGTACATATTTCTTCTTTAGTAATCTCTTAATTGATGTATTAAGTATATTCGCACGCAGTATTTCTCTTTTTGAGGAAAATATACAAAAAGCGCATTAGAAAGGTCGTATTTTTCAAGAGAGCCCTTAAAGAAAATCGGGAAGAAGACAAGGAATATATTGAATTAACTATTACTTTGCCAGAATTTAAAGTTACTCCTTTTATCGGTCATTCCTAATGTTCCGAAGAGTTCTTTTGGATTTTCGCTACTAAAATATTTAAAGTTTTGGTTTACACGCATTTCCGAAATATAAAGAGTTTGTAAGATGCGAATTTAATAAAAACATGGTTTCGAATTTAGGATTTTATCTAAATTATTTCATAATTTTGTAGATATCGTGTGGTGCGGCGCAAATTATTAAATGGACAATTTTATGGTATAAACAATAAACTTGGACCAGTACCGCAGGTCAGTGACCCACGAAGTGTTACACAGAAAAAGTAAAGAAGAAAACGTAAAAACAACGAAAATCTTGGTTTTAAATTACATGAAATTGCAGTAAATAAAAAAATTCTTTCGGTTTATACAAATAAAAGTCTTTATTCCTAAAAAAAAAAAACAAATACGGTTTCAAATAGACAATAATGATGGGGACAGAAACTTAATTATAGTATAGTATATGTGCGTAAAAGCAAAGTTTATGAATTTTCATTTATCCTTCATAATATGCAAATGAATGCATATACTGCAATATTTATGTTCTTATTTATTTTTGTATCTCCTGCATATTAGCCTCAAATAGAGCTGTATTAATTTTATGTTTTAGAGTTAGCAATATTTCACGACTTTTTATTTCTCTCATTTCATTGGCGACATATTCGCCATATGTAGTAAATTCGTCACGCAAACCAGACGTTGTTGGTGAACTTGAATTTAGTGTGGTATTAGATAAAATACCGTTCGTAGAATTTACGCCGGATGATGCAGCTGCTGTTAAGTTGCTACGCAAATGAATTTTAGGATTTGTAGGCGATGTGTGAAGAGATGATGGCGCGTTTAATAATGAAACTCCTTGTTGCTGCGATGGTGTTGCTGTCAAGATAGTAGTGGTATGATGAGTTGCAGGATCGTAATAAATACGTTTGGTTGTAGTCGTTGTGTTGGCTCCACTAGATGGGGATACTGTTTGAATATGGTGCTGCTGTAAATGTTGATGAGAGTGATGATGATGGTGCTGATGTTGACCATGATGTTGAGATTCATAGTACTCATTGTTGTCGTGAAGTGTATCTCTTCTTTGGATTTTTATTATTCGAGCGGGTATGGTGTGAACTGTGGTGGCAGAAGATTGTGCATGTCCAGCATTTACTGCGGATGAGACACCATGATTTGATGTTGCTGTTTGGTAATTTATTTCTTCGTCTGAAGTAACCTGATGTTGCATTCCTATTGAATCAATATTGCCCTCCACATTTTCTATATGGTGTAGTTCCTGATGTTCACTTTCTACATTACTTATTTGTAGTTCCCCGCCGCCTGTGTAGGCTTCCGTATGGTGTTGATGCTGCTGATGTTCCATTGGTACATTTATTTCTTTCATGGTAATTTTTGGTTTGGCATCTTCTATTTCCTCAACATCTTTGGTTGTCTCCTCAATCAATTTCTCTAATTCATGTGAACGACTTGAAGCTGTCGATGTCGCTACACTGGCCGGCACCGCCTCGTAGGAAATAGTTGTAGCACGTCGTGGTAAAGTTAGAAATTCTTCATTTTCATTGGTGGATCCCATACTTGTGTCATGGCCGGACTGTAAGGCTTCCCGAATAATGTATTTTGTGGTTACTGTTCCCTCCTCTGTTATTTCGGCTTTAATGCGTCCTTTGTTTGATCTACAAGCTTTTGGCGAACTTAAAAATTGTAAACATTTAAAACCAAACCATTTCGAGTTGTATGGTTCTTTTCTTTTCATGCGATTAATCTCGCGGTGATATTGAGTACGTAAGGTATGAAATTTCTTTTCGATTTCCATAATAGGAATATTGCCACCCAAAGTCTCCGATACCTCCACAAGTAGTTTCTGTTTTACATCTTTCTTGCGGTAGTCTTCATGTGTCATATCCCAGAGGCCGCGTCTTTTGCGGTACTCCTGTATCAATGCCAACGTTTTTTCCCGTGTCCACTCCATTGTCATATTATAATAGTCGCAACTGGTTATAGTTTTATTACGTTTTCATCTGTATATATTAATCTATAAACAATAACAGGCATACCTGATCAGCGCCACAAATAGTTAAACGTCGTTTTTATTACTTTTCCTTCAACAATGTTGCAGCGACTACCGAGATGATGAGGTACTTATGTTGAGACTCTTGTTAATTTGCACATCAATTTTTGTTTAACTCACAATATTTCCTTCACATAACTTTTTTCAGAAATTTCTTTTCATTTATTTCTGAATATATTGAAATTAATTTATCAATGAATACATCAATTTTTAAAAATATCTTTGCACGACGCTGTTTTTGCCTATTTCGTATATTTTTTATCTTGTGTGTTGCCATCGTTATTGTATTTAAACATGTTTATGTATACATAAGATGTTGTCTAATACCAGAGTTCGGAATATCTATGTATGCAAATATTATTATTTCAGTTTAAAACTTTTAAGATTATGCACAATTTATATTTCACCAAAACATTGATATTTAATTTATTTTTGGTTTTAAGATGCCTCTCATCACATATTCATTGGCAAAAAAGGAGCTTTGTTATATGTATGTATATTTGTATAAAAAAATACTTTGCAAAGTAAATTTGCAAAATATCGGTGTACAGATAAAAAGTATTGAATTACATTTTAAAACGACACAAAAATTTTTATTGCACATGGATTTATCAATTTAATTTTTGTAGTAGTTGCCTTATACCAAACAACCCAGGGACAATTTGTAGTCACGACTTGAGACGAACTCGTTCATTCTTTCGTGTTACACGAAAAATTATTATCAAATTCATGATATAAAGATCCTAGATTTCAGCCTAAAATGACCGAATGAACGAGTTCGGCCCAAGTCTAGTTATGGGTAATGTGGGTATTACACGGTATTTATGGCATGAAATTTTCACATACATATGTATGCATGTTCCTCGATAGTATCAGAAATCAATATTGTACCCGCTCAATATTATTTATTCTTAGAACTGAAATAAAGTAACTCATTTTTAATTTTTACAACTAATTTTCTATGCCATTAAGTTAAATTTTATAGTTCCTAACCGAATCTTCCGACTTCGGAGTTCGAAGTTCTGTATTCGGAAGTTTTACCGATCTTTTTTTTTCATTAAATTACACATTTATGTGTGTACATATAACAAATTTATTATTTTATTTAATCTAGATTGATAGGCAAGAAAATAGTACGATAAACAAAAGGTTCGAGTTCGGCCGAAATTTCCAACATTTAAAAAACGTTTTGTTTTTTCGTAATATTAACTTTTAAAAAAGTATAAAAATGGGGTAGAAGTTTCTTGCAATTTTTTATATTAAGATTGAACTGTTTGCAGTGTTGTTCTTGCATTTTAAAAGAACTTCGTTTTTAAACTACAAAAGAAAAATGTTTGTGCATTTGTTGTGATTCGGCTTTCCTCTTAGAAACCCTGTAGAATAAGTTAGGCAAATGGTAAAAATTTAAATTTTTTAGTTGAATATCCACTAGAGACCCACTGATATACATACCAAACATTTTTTTACCAATTGGAAAAGAAAATGTGACTGTAAAAAAATTTTTTAATCAGATAATAGTCATCAGTTTGGCATATTTGGATATCGTGGCTCTGTCCAAAAAAAAAAAAAAATTAAAAATAAATAAATAAATAAGCTCAGCAGCACTTTCGTATGAAATTTTATTATATACAACCAGACTATCGGAATTATTTAAATTGTTTCTTTAATGTCGCCCACCGTGTGACGTGATTTACATAATTAGCATCACTATTTCTTATGTACATAGGTGCAGCCAGATCACTGATCTTTTACTATGTTTCGAGAGTTTTGCATCCCACTCGTACTAGTTAATTTCAATGCCTCAGATAATTGTATACATTTACGTTTCTTCTGAGGAATTTTCCGTGGTTAAGTACGTTGCTACTTCTTATCTGAAGGCATAAGTCGTGTACAGTTAGTCACATGGCCTCAGTCACCCCGCCGACATCTGTGCACCGATACTTTGCAAAGTATTCTACAATTGAATGATTTAATAAATATGTACATCAAGAGTGCAAAAATATCGCATTAAAATTATTGATTTGTTAACAAAATAGTTTTCACCACAGTCTCATCAATATTATTTAGAAAAACTAATATTTACAGATACTCGTATATCAATTTGGTAGAGGGAGGGATTAGTCATTAAACATTTTATTCGTGGCTATAAAAAGAAGTGTTCTTTTAATTACAGATTGTTTATAGAGGGATGTGGGGTATTTAAACTCTGGGAAAGTTAGTTCTCTATGTTAATTAATGTTGATTAATTTGCAAAGATATATATAATACATATGTAAATACAAACTTTAATAGTTTTTTCTTAGGCGACAACAAGCAAAGCACAATAAAATTTATTTATTTAAATTTGCTATTTATTTTATTCAATTTTGATTTTAAATAAAATAGATATATGTATGTTTTGGTGCGTGCTTCTTGTATGCATTGTAAGCTTTAAAAACAACTTAGAACGAATTTTATTTTTATTTTTTAATCATTTTGTAACATCTACAGGAATTAGTATGCATGTATTATTTATTTTTAATCCGACAAATTGGTAATTTTAATTAATTAAGCGTGATGCTTGCTGCAATAAAAATGTTTTGTTATAAAAATTTTTTCTGAATCAATATCAATCACTGAAGTCTCAAGTTAAATTTTACATAATTCTAACATCCAATTGTTTATAATTATTCTTCATCACAGCAAATATTCAAAAGAAAATAATGTAATTAAATTTTTTAGTTGATTTAAAATCTTTTAAATTTAACAGGCACAACCACCTTCGGGATCTTTTTGTTCGTTCTGTTGATCCAATTGAATGTCTTGCATAGTTTCAGATTGCTTGTTATCAGTGGAAGAGTCCATACCAGGTAGAGCAGCTGCTACCCGCCGAAATAGTAATTTGACATTATAACCCGATTTGGCACTAGTCTCTATAAACATCACATTAAGTTCCTTGGCTTTGCGTTCGCCTTCCTCGGTAGATACCAAACGCTTGTCAGCCAAATCAGTTTTATTTCCAACCAACATTATAATGACATCACTACCCCTTTCCGTGCGAACATCATCAATCCACTTAGATGTTTGATAAAATGAGTTTGTGTTAGTGATATCATAAACAACGACAGCCACTGTCGAATCTCGTATGTAAGAAGGGATTAAAGAACGAAAACGTTCTTGACCAGCAGTATCCCATAACTGTAAACGTACAGTGCGATCTTCCAAATACATGGTCTTCGACAGGAAATCTATACCAATGGTAGCCTGATAGGTATTATCGAAGCTGTCATACATGAAGCGTGTAATAAGAGAAGTTTTTCCAACACTCTGTTCGCCCAGAAATACTAATTTAAATTTACGCAAAGGATTTCCAAAATCTCCAGATGACATTGTAGCTGGTGGTAAAGGCGAATGAGGATTTGGAGACATGTTTCTTTAGTTTATCTTTTTTTTTAATTATATTAATATGAAGCTTTTTTTATTTCAAATATTTTCTAGAGAGTTTAATTTTCTTGTATTTTTCTCCAACTTATAGATTTTTCGAGGAGTTTGCTGACCTCTTTCGATGTTTGACGTTTACGAACTATGACTCGTTGTGATGATGAAGAAATATGTAAATAACGGTGTGGCAAGGACTTTATTTGGTCCTTTATATTTTCCCAAAAGGATTTTTTTTCGTATGATTTGCCGTTTTACTAAAACAAACAGCAGTAATTTATTGCCTTTTGAAATGCAGTTAAAAAGTTCTGCCTAAAGAAATCTTTACAGTATCAGTTCTTATTAATAGTAAAACTCTTTTTTCCATTTAAGTAACTATTAAAATATGTACGTAAATTACAGTAATTTATTGCAAAACAGATTATCAATAAAGGGTTATCCATTTTGCGGTTTCAAGAGTAAAGTTAAATAAAATACACATAAACCTATGATTTCAACTAAACTTTTTATACCCTCCAAAAAAGAATTGGAGGGTATAATCACTCCCTTAAAGACCCCGCAAAGTATATACATATATTTTTAATCAGTAATGAAATCTAAGACGATCTAGCCATGTCCGTCCGTCCGTCTGTGGAAATTTGGTATAGATATATTTTGAATTATAGCATAAGTCAAATTCGTAAATGGGCTGAATCGAACTAGAGGGAAAAAGGTTCCCCTAAGAAGAACTAAACCAACCTTTAAAAAAACATAATTTTGAATTTTTTTTTTTTTTGTAATTTTGTTCAGCAAATGATATATTTTTATACCAAAGAAGGTAAAAAGCATTGAACTTGGAGCAAGAAAATCAGAAAAATCCATTTTTGGACCCCATTAAATCCAAAATAGTGTAAATATTTAACAAATTGTATCATTTAAGCCGACATTCTTTAAAAATTAAATTTTTTAGCTTTTATGACGAAGCTGAGATATTTTCTGATCTTACTCTGCCCTAGCCCACCCCCTTTGCCCTCTAAATAACAAAAAGTTTGTTTACACTTAACCTCAAAATTTTTCTTTCTGGTGTTTTAAGGCAAAGGTGAAATGTTTCCCCCACGACCCTTCCCGGAGTGGACCTATCAAAATAGAACTTTAAAAGTCGGCACAGAAATGTCTTAAAAGAGCTCTGACCCAGCAGTTTAAAGATTTTTAATTTCTCTCCGTCGCTTTTTTTTACTTCTTATCTTGGACCAGCACTGAGGGGATGACCCCTATATATGCAATGCATTGCGCCGGAACTGAAAACGAGGGTATAGTATTGACGGGACAGATTAGGAAAGATGAGAAGATAGACAGTTGTTTTTGTAGCCATTTCAACCTTTCACTTCGCCGGCTAATTTTTGCTACAGGGCCGACGAAGGTGGGTGCTGTTACTCTGCTTTTAGTACATGGTAGTGTCAGTCGCTGCCAATTATGTTCAGTGGCCAGTGACTATGTGACACTATTTGGAAAGATCTCACGCAATAAAACCGAAATCAGTCTCGCTGTATGGATCGTGACACACATATCTTGTTGAGAGAGCGATGGAATTAATCACCCCTATTCTGCGTTTCGATTACGTTCCCGCATTCAGTTACGCTCGAAAGGTGGTATTCTAAAAAAAAATCTAATCGAAAGAAACAGAAGAAGAGAAGAGTATGTTTAAACAAGCTGCTTTGTTATGAAACGCATGAAATAGAAACATTAAAAATATACAATTTTGAAAACATTGTAATTGATAACCTATAAAAAGTAAAATTTAATGAACAGTGATAAATACATACATATATAAAAACTAAATATTGTGCTAACTATAATTAAAGAAACTCATCAGTTAAGTGCAGAAAGGAAAAAAATAGCCAGATTATAAGCAAACGGTATTTGTGGCCAAACTATTCCAGTGTGAGGAATCCTGAAGCGCCGGATTTTCTACACATCATTGCAAGTTTAGAGAAGAAATGGAATCGAATTCTTCCCAGAATGCCTGTACTTCTTCCTTGGGATGCTTATGATACTTGCCATCTTTTCATACTGACCTGTGTCAGTGTTTTCTGACCTGCAATAAATAAATATAGTTTTAAAGTAACAAAAAAAAAATTTATTACAAAATAAATTTATAGAATTTTATACTCACATTTTATTTAATTACACACTTTTAACCACAAAAACAAGAATGGAAAAAATGTCCGTTATTACATACACAACTTAGAAAAACGTAGCTACGAACGGAACGCAGAATACATACAATCGAATAAACAAATCGAAATGAAACAAAACGGAACACAGAATACAAAAGTTGCCGAACGGAGAAAATTTCGATTCGAATCGAAACGCAGAATAGGGGTGATTAAATTATCCGCCACACTTTCACTGATAGGGACAGTGTTTTAGGCAGTGCGCACATTAGGGCGATGTACAGGCCTGATCATATTTGTAACGCTTCCAGTCGTTTCAAAATTCTTTATAATCTCGCTAACTCCTCGCGCAGTAATGCTCGAAAAGTTTTAACTATTACGAGTTCTACAGTAGTTAAACGATCCACAACCGTTCACTAAATAAACGAGACTTCAGACTAAATAAACGACCCCCTGAATGGATAACCCTTTAACTTAAAAACAATTCAAAGTAAGTGCCAGCTCAAAGAAATATATTCATCGATTCTGCGCAGTTGTTAAAGAAGGTCTAGTGAAATTTCTACACATCTGTCAAAATATATCCTTTACATCAAGGATATATTGATTATTTTTGTTTTTTTTTCTTTTTGCAATAACAACCAAACGCCAAATTAAATTCAATTTATAATATACAGAAATAATAATACGAGTACATAGAAATTTATGTATAAATTAAAATTAATGCATTTAAAAGCGATCAGTTTTATTTTCCATGTACATAAATAAAAATTTCCGTACTGCTTTAAGGTTTTTGTTATAAAGCTATTGAATGCTTATTGAATCCTATAGTGATTATATTGTTGACTTAGTGACACAGTGCAGCATGAAGCGTCAAAATGTTAGGACGCTTTCATTGGTGGTTTGCACATTTACTTATTTGTTAATTGGCGCTGCCGTATTTGACAGTTTGGAATCTGATTTCGAATCGAAACGTTGGGATTTTCTGCAAGCTGTTAAAAATAATTTTGTTAAGAAATATAATGTTTCTACGGAAGATTTTCGTATGATGGAAATTGTTATAATTGAAAATAAGCCCCACAAGGCGGGTCCACAATGGAAATTTGCTGGAGCATTTTATTTTGCCACTGTCGTTTTAGCAATGATTGGTTATGGTCATTCGACTCCAGTGACAATAGGAGGGAAAGCATTTTGTATGGCATATGCAATGGTAAGTATAAACCAGGGAGGTGAATGTACTTAGATATACAGCTTTGGATCGCTTACGTCTAGGGGAGAACTTTTAAAGTTCCACGACAAAACAAAGCGAGAGCAAAAAAGTACAATTGTTATCCGGTAGCGATATACATATGGCGAGCAACTCTCACAGTTTCATTAATAAACATCTGCCATTTTTTATTGCTTAAAGCTCCTTATTCTCAATATTATGTATTAGTCACTTGTATCCCTTGTGCTCTAACCCGATTATGTGAAGTTTGAAATTTTATTAAAGTTTTTACGACCTTTTCAAAACATTAAAAAATAAAATTCATTGGTCATTGACACATTTTCTTTAAGATTTCATAAAATCATTTTTGCAATATAAACAAGTAAGAACGTTATATTCGTTATACCCTCAAAAGAGGAGCAGCATGGCTGATACACCTTTTAATCATCATAAAAGCAATTTACGACGTTATAAGTTAAAGGGACGGAGATAAATTAAAAATTTTTCACCTGGTGGATCAGAATACCTTTACGAAATTTCCGTGCCCAATTTTAAAACTCAGTTTCTCATGCCCAATTTTTCACAGAGTTACTCCGAGAAGGGCCTTGGGGGAGACATATCACCCTTTGCCATAAAACACTAGAAAGTAAATTTTGGAATTAAGTGTAAAAAAAACATTTTTTGATAGGGTGATTTCGGGCAAAGAGGTGGGGGAAGGAGCAGAGGAAGGTCAAAGAATATCTCAACTTCATCAAAAAAACTTACAAATTTTATTTTTAAGAAATACAATTTGTTAAATATTTACGTGAAATTTATTTGTTGGTGGTCAAGCAGTGCTGACCACCAACAAATAAATTTCATTTAAAATAGTATTGTGGCAACAAAATGTCAAATAAAAATTAGTTAAATATTTACACTATTTTTCGGTTCAATATGTTACTTCAACGCCCACTAAAGGGGGCTTGGTCCAAAATGGACCATCTTTGACATAAAAATATATCATATGCTTAACAAAATTATTAAAAAAAACTTTAAAAACTATGTCGTTTTTTAGAGGTTGGTTTAGTTTTTCTTATGGCCCGAACTTGACCTGGGCTATCCTTCAAAATTTATCTATACCAAATTTCATGTGTCTAGCTCTTTCGTTTGCACTGTATTGTGACTTCCACAGATGGAAGGACGGATATGGCTAGATCGTCTTAGATTTCATAACTGATCAAGAATATATATACTTTATGGGGTCTTAGAGCAATATTTCGCTGCGTTACGCACGGAATGACAAATTGAATATATCCTCCAAATTTTTTTGGAGGGTTTAAAAATAAGCATTTAAATAATTTTGATAATAGATACATATTATGTGGAGCAAAGAAGTATAAATAGTTGTAGCAAAAAAGTTTATTATTATTATTTATCTTGGACCAGCACTCGGGGGATGACCCCTACATATGCAGTGCATTGCGCCGGAACTGGAAAGGAGGGGATAGTATCGAGGGGACAGATGAAGAAAGATGAGAAGATAGAGAATTTTTTTTACCTATTTCAACCTGTTTACTTTGCCGGCTAATTTTTGCTACAGGACCGACGAAGGAGGGTGCTGTTACTCTGCTTTTTAGTACATGATAGTGTCAGTCGCTGCCAATTATGTTCAGTGACCAGTGCTATGACTTTATCACTGAAACAGGTTGGCAACAACTAACACAACCCATGCACTAATGCTGATCAGAAGAATTCAACACAATATTTCATGACTCAGCGCGGGGTTGAACTCAGGACCCTCCGCTTCCTAGTTTCGTGTTCTACTACTTCAGCCAACAGCACCCACAAAAAATATTGTCAGTATTCTTATTTTTGCAAATTTTGAAAGAATCTAAAAGCATTTTGTTGGTGTAGTGTTCAAATCTAAAATTAAGCAATTTTGTATGGATAAGTGAGGTTATATTCCCAAGGAAAACAATATATTGGACTTAGATCGCATGGTCTTGGTGGGCAATTAACAATATTACCACTATTTAAAACGTTTATGAACAAATTTTAGACATTTTCTACCGTGTCTATGTCGTGATGCTATTCATTATATATTGGAAAAAAAAACGAATCGGCTGACACTATGAAAGTTTTCTTTTAAAGGGTCTGGTCTTTCATTATGCGTTTCCTGCATTTAAATTTAAATAAAACAAAGTGTGTATGAGATATCATTGACATTTTTAATTCGTTTGAAAGACCTAGTCATGCCATTATTTGTGGATTATAATATCGTTCAAATATCCAATTTTCTATGACCATGGCGCATAAATCATTCTGAATTTGACCAATGGCATGAATTACGAGGACTGCTGTGGAAAAGTCCAACAAGATCAAATCGCACGATTTCGTTGACCTGTTCACATCATCACGTAAAATGAACATGTCACCAAATCGATCGTGCAGAAAATCCAATGAGACATGAGCTGAATGGCACGTAGCAGCATTCTGTTGAAACCACGTGTCTTTAGTGTCCCGATCATCCAATTCAGTGCAAAAAAAGTTGCATACAGCACCCGCACCCACATAATCCCTCTGATTGTGTAAGGCGTTGGCGTTTACGCCTCAGTCGTATTTCGTAGTAGATTAAAGAAAACTGTGTGTATGTTTCTTTAATCTTCTACAAAGAACGCCTTTGGCATGGACGCGTACGCCTTATACAATTAGGCCGAATATAAAAAAAATTAAACATATAAAAATTGAAACATCATTTGAAATGTTTCTGATTTCGGCTATAATATCTACAGGGTTTTTTTTATAAAAATATATTCGAAATGCTTCAGTTAAATCCTTTGAAAAAATCGTATGTATGTATTGTTTACTGGTTTGGAGCGGTAAAGAGAGCAACTGTTTTATCTGCATGTTCGTTCACGCTTTAAAATAAGAAGGTATCTTTTGCATGTTTTGGACTCAGACGTCTGCTACTTTTTGTTAATATGCAACTACATCCTGGCAGATTGGCCCCTTTGTTTAAATTTGTTCATTCTCCGTTTTGCAGACGAGCTCATTTTTTGCAATAATTCTTTTGGGGAAAAAAATTAATTTTTTATATACATAAATATATTTGTCTACCCTTAGGTTGGGATACCATTGGGTCTAGTTATGTTTCAATCGATTGGTGAACGTTTAAATAAATTTGCTTCGGTTATTATTAGAAGAGCTAAGCGTTATATGCATTGTTCACATACCGAAGCTACTGAAATGAATCTGATGTTGGCTACCGGCATGTTGTCCTCCATAATTATCACAACAGGCGCAGCCGTATTTTCACGTTATGAAGGATGGAGTTATTTCGATAGCTTCTATTATTGTTTTGTCACTCTGACAACAATAGGTTTTGGCGACTATGTGGCACTGCAAAACGATCAGGCCCTAATGAATAAACCCGGCTACGTGGCTTTAAGTTTGGTATTTATACTCTTTGGTTTGGCAGTAGTGGCTGCTAGCATCAACTTGTTGGTCTTACGGTTTATGACCATGTGAGTACATTTTTGTTATACATACATATGTTGCTTTTTTTATTTTTATTTCATTTTATTTTACTGCAGGCAAGCCGAAGATGCTAAGAGAGATGAACAAGATGCCCAAAATCAAATTGCTGCAAGTCAACCAGTCACTTTTGATACGGAGCACAGTTACAATGTGCATGGCAAACTTTTAAACAGTTCAAATTATATGACTGAATTTGAAGAAACAGCTTCAATATGTTCGTGTACTTGCTTGGGTGGCACACGCTGTATGAATCATGAAACATTCGCTGATCCTGACTTCCGTCCCACCGATATTATTGCCAGTACAATCAGCCTAAAGCGGGCTTCAGTTTGATATCAATCTCTGCCTGAATTGGCTGATTGTGATTGCTATCGTACGTCATCCCATTGTTATTTGAATTGTTGTGCCAAAAATGAAACTTCCAAATCGTCGGAATGTATTGGTTATAGAATTTTAAAGTATTATTCCGACAGTCCGTGCTGTAGTACACCGTAATTAAAAGTAAAGCAAAATCCGAAACCAAAAAGGAAAATATAAAGAAAACCTACCAAATATTTGTTGTAATTCTTCCGCATAGATACATATGCATGTGTGTATGTATGTACGAGTATGTACGTATGCAAATTTAAAGTTAAGTAAAATGAATATGTTATAATTGTAGTTATTCGTAAGCAAAAATTGTGTCTTTTTAAATTAATAAAATTTACTTATTATTTTAATTTTGCACTTTGGATTGATAAGATTTTATTAATAGCCTTAAGGGCACAATACACCATCAAAATTCTTGACATCAAGCTCCAGGTGTCACATATGCAAAAAAAAATTTTCACTAATTGAAGTATAACTGCATCAAGTGATTTGAGCCTCTGTGAAAATTCTTTTTACATCAACTTTAAAAAAATTTCACCTTTTTTAGTTAATAAAAATTAAATGCCAATTAATTGTTAATTACTTTATTATAATATTAAAAAAGCTTTTTAAAATTGTTTGTTCGACATATTATCTCAATTAAATTAGTCCTTGTTGTTTGTTATGTGGTCAAGTATGTCTATATGTCTGCATTTCATTGGTTCATACACCAAATCATCAGTAGGTTTTAGGTTAAAGTCTACTGATGATTTGGTGTAAGAACCGATGAAATGCAGACATATAGACACACTTGATCACAGAACAAACAACAAGCACTAAATTAATCAAGCTGTGTTCGTAATTTATAAAACTATATTTTGTCTAATTATTTCTTCAGGAAATAAAAATAATAACAATTTTTATTTCCTAAAGATGTTAAGAAGCTGTTAACGAAATATCGAATAAAAATTAGACAAAATATTTTATAAAAAATGACCACAAGCTTGATTAATATTATAATAAACTGATAAGGTCAATAAAAATAAATCAACAATTAAATACTTTGCCAAAGAAATACTGGAACTTTAAGAACTCTTCAAAACCCCAGTACCTTTATTATAAAATATCAAATATATTGACATTTTTTAAAAACAAATTTTTCTTCAATATAGTTTGTGATAATTTTTGTACGAGAAAAGCTGATAAATTTCTACCTACACACACTTACATAATTTATAAAAATAGATTTTATTGCAATAGAAAAATCCAATTAAGTAAATTTAGCCAACAATGCGTGAAATTGTCCACATACAAGCCGGTCAGTGTGGAAACCAAATTGGTGGTAAGTTTTGGGAAGTCATATCCGATGAACATTGTATAGATGCAACCGGTACCTATTACGGAGATAGCGATTTGCAATTGGAACGTATAAATGTTTATTTCAATGAGGCTACCGGAGCAAAATATGTTCCGCGAGCTATATTAGTGGATCTGGAGCCTGGTACAATGGATTCTGTAAGATCTGGTGCGTTCGGGCAAATTTTTAGGCCAGATAACTTTGTTTTTGGCCAGTCGGGTGCTGGAAACAATTGGGCCAAGGGACATTATACAGAGGGTGCGGAGCTGGTCGATTCAGTGCTGGACGTTGTACGCAAAGAATCTGAGGGATGTGATTGTTTACAGGTATACAAAACCTATTTTTATTTATCATAGTCTGATAAACATTTTTTATCAGGGATTTCAATTAACACATTCGTTGGGTGGTGGTACGGGCTCAGGAATGGGAACTTTACTGATATCGAAAATACGTGAGGAGTATCCTGATCGTATTATGAATACATTTTCGGTGGTGCCCTCACCTAAAGTATCTGATACAGTGGTAGAGCCTTATAATGCAACGCTGAGTGTTCATCAACTTGTTGAAAATACCGATGAAACTTATTGCATAGACAACGAGGCCCTATACGATATTTGCTTTAGAACATTGAAACTTACCACACCGACCTACGGTGATCTTAATCACTTGGTGTCTGCCACAATGTCGGGTGTTACAACGTGCTTGCGTTTTCCCGGACAATTGAATGCGGATTTAAGAAAATTGGCTGTTAATATGGTACCGTTTCCACGACTACATTTCTTTATGACCGGCTTTGCTCCGCTTACTTCTCGTGGCTCACAGCAGTATCGGGCTTTAACGGTGCCCGAACTGACGCAGCAAATGTTTGACGCGAAAAATATGATGGCTGCATGCGATCCACGTCATGGTCGTTATTTAACCGTCGCAGCCATATTTCGTGGGCGCATGTCGATGAAGGAGGTCGACGAGCAAATGTTAAATATACAAAATAAAAACAGCAGCTTTTTTGTTGAGTGGATACCTAATAATTGTAAAACCGCTGTGTGCGACATACCGCCTAGGGGTCTCAAAATGTCTGCCACTTTTATCGGCAACTCTACGGCTATACAAGAGTTATTTAAACGAGTATCGGAACAATTTACAGCTATGTTCCGACGTAAAGCATTTTTGCACTGGTACACCGGCGAGGGTATGGATGAAATGGAGTTTACTGAAGCAGAGAGTAATATGAATGACCTGGTGTCGGAATATCAACAGTATCAAGAGGCTACTGCTGACGAAGAGGGCGAATTCGATGAAGATGAGGAAGGAGCTGGAGAAGAATAAATAACACTTATTTTATATTTTTGTAATAGTATACATACACATTCGCATTATTCGATGTGCATTTCTTATCCTTGTAATGCTATGATTTAAATTAAACTTAGTATTCATTCATATTCATGTATAAATTTTCTTAGTTCTGATTAGCGAATATATATTCCAGCTGTTTTGAAAAAGCAATCTGTGTATATTTGTCGTTTTGAATACTTTACATAAAGCCTCCGGAAACACAAGAAGTTTAAAAACATTTTTTAATTCATACTAAAGCCTAGTACTCTGTTTGAATTTGTGGAATATGTTGCGCAACATCAGTTATTCCAGTTTCAGTTTTTTTCCTTTTTAATTGAAAGTATGTTTTCCATTTTCAATGAGAAAATTTTTAGTTTCAAAAAATTATCGTTCGAAATAAATAACATTCATATTTAGGTAATTTTATGTTGTCGAAAAAAATTAATCGAAGAATTTGCATAAAATTTTGTATAAACAAATTTAATTAAGTGCTTAAAAGCTCTTGAAATGTTGACAGTGACATAGGGTGATTGTACTTTGAGTCAGTAAAATGTTTACAAGTGACACAATCTTTTTAAAGGAGGTTGAGATGTGAACTACAACGGTCACCCTGAGGGCAAATTATTGCATTCGATATCGGTCGAAATTTGTATTTAAATTATATTCAAGTTTTGATCGATATTGAATGCGGTAATTTGGCCCTTGGACCAAAGGAGCTCCCTGCTCCTTTTTCCTGTTCCGAATGTTGAAAAGATACAAGAAAGAATGGCGGTTGGCTACGATTGACGAAGTGAAAATAGATAGAGAGCTCAAGGACATACCAAAAAGTGTATATCGGAACTGCTTTGAGGATTGGGAAAAACGCTTGCGCAAGTATGGGCAGGCGGCAACTTTGAAGGGTACAAAATAGAAATAGATAAATAAGTTTTTCAAGAAAAACGACAATACAGTTTGTTTTTTGAACAGATCTCGTATTTGCATCAAAACTTATTTCATTAAAATATTTTGCAAAAAAGAGTTTTTAGGAAAATCAATAGGTAATTCATATGATAACTAATCAAATATCATGCTGTTTTCGAAGGTTTCTGCACACGTTTATCATATTAGGAATCCAACCAACAGAAGGGAGGTATTTTGAATATATTTTTTTATTTAAATTATTTTGCACATAAATTTATTTTACAGAATAGAATCTTTCCTATTTTTAAATATGTATGCATGTTTTTAATTTTTTTTTATAAATTTTTTTATCAATTACATTTAAAATGAGAAAGTTATGGCAAATTAAAAATAAAACTAAACAAAAATATTATATCGCATACTACACCATAAACGGCCATAACTAAAAAATTTAAAGCATTTTAGAAAGTAATTTCTTAAGCCCATAAAAGTGCTCATCCTTATCGCAAATTAAAGATAAATATCGATTTTTGTCTTTAAGCTATTACAAATTGTCGAATTTGAAGGCGCAAAACGCCAACCACAATAAGTATGATTTTTTCAATTTGCCCTCAAAAATACTGTCGATGCTCATGCAATAAGTATGTGTTCACGAAATTTAATTTTTTGTTTCTGTGTGCGATACACAGCAAATCAGTATGAAAAATGATAATAGTTTAGATTTTTAAATTAACGACCCGCTAAGAAAATTGAGAATTTTCAAAATGTTGGGAAGTCATTCATTCGATTTACCAGGTTTTGCAAAAATCGAGTTTTCACAGATCCCGGCTACTCCTGTGTGTGTGTATGTGTAGGTATTTGCATTGCTTATAACTTTTGAACGGCTTGCCTGAATCGAACCAAACTTGTGGCGTTTCAAAGACTAATCAAACTTATAGTATCTGTTAATTTGAGCATATTCCGAGGGTAGATTTTGAGAAATCTCAAAAAACTAATAAACATTTTTTTTTCAAATTTTTTGGAATAACTTTTAAACAGCTTTACCGATCAATTCCACACAATAATCATTGAAAAACCACGTCGATTGCCATTAACCGAGTCAAAATCGGTTGATGCGTCCGTGAGATATCGTGAACGAAAAAAAAAATCTAAAAGCTATTTCAAAAAAAAACTCCGAAATTATATATCTGATCAATTAGATTGCTTTATTTTATAGCACTCTAAAAACTACATCAATCACCACATATGACTTAATAATCGGTTGATTCATTTAAAAGTTGTACCAGTTTGATAATTAAATAATACCGTTTCATAAAACTTTTTTTATGAAGCTTAAAAGCATAGAACAACGCAACAAACAACGTACAATTTCTGATTTTTTACAAAACGTGCAAATTTTCAGACGAAGTTGTATCCAGACGACTGCATAAAAATTATGTTTTCAGAATAGACTTAAACCGTCTTTCGATTACCATTTTCAACGTTTCCGCAACACCAAATATGTAAATTTACTACAATAAAAGAATTAACTACTTCATGACAGTTTTCTGATTTTGAAAATAGTTTTGATTTTATTAAGACCAGCTTAAAGTTTCCCAAGAGTCCAATTGCACAAATACAAAGGAAATTACATATTTTCCATTCTAATAGTATTGAAAATAATTCTGCCACTGTGGCTGATTGGTAGCGATGCTAGCCTATTAGTACAGAGGTCGTGGGTTCGATTCCCACCAAGGACCTTGAGTGTTTGTGATGTTTTCGGGTAACACAGCAGCCCGTTAAAAAAAGGAAATTACATATTTTCCATTCTAATAGTATTGAAAATAATTCTGCATTATTATTTATACTCTTCAAATGAAACACTGAAGAAAGCAGTGAATCAGAACTTTATTTTAACTCTTTTGATAAATATTGGTGATTTGAAAATTAGTTTGGAAATGAAAATATATAGTAGTACTATTATTATTCATTCATTTAACCTGCAGAATGAATTCTGAGATTAAATTTCAGTCCATGAGCATTGCCTGCGGTGGCCATCACCTCATATAGTAGTAATAATTAAAGAAATTTTTAGTTATAGATAAAACTATAGTTTTGAACCAGTCTTCTCATCAAAGACTGATATTGGCTTTTTAACTTTTCGAATCTCAATTGAAAAAACTTTGTTTGTTACTTGCCAAAAGTTATTAATTTTTCAGCAAATTTCAATTTATCTTTCAAAATAAAATCTAACAGTATAATAAATATGAAAGTAACTCTGTCTGTTACCTTTTCAAGCTTAAACCGTTGAAAAGGTTTATATGAAATTTGACATAGAGATATTTTGAGATATGAGAAATTACTACTGAGAGTTTGTAAATATTCTTAATATACTAAGAGGATGTGGAAATAGTCAAATGTTAAAAAAAGAAGCTCACAATTGTCCAATTATGGGTATTGTCTTGAAGTGACGTTGACAAATAGTTACGGAATAAGGGGATTGCTTATTCCTGATAATGTTAAGAAACTGTTAACGATATAAATAATTATGACTTGGGATCAATTTATAAAAACGACGTTAATAAATATAATAAAATAAGTGAAACAATATATTTTAAAACATTTCCAATGAATTATATATAAGAAACTGGAGAAATTTTAAGAAATGAGATTTTAGATTGATGGTAAAACCACAAATCTCACTTTTAAGCAAAGTGTTCATCAGCATAAATTTGTAGTTAAACTAATTATAATTTCTTAATTAAAGCATTGAAAAGTTGATAGTTACTGCAGGTAAAAATTTTTTGTAGCGCAAGAAACTACTTTTTAATTTTGAGTTGTGGATGTTTATGGTTTGAGAGTGCGATACAAGTATGTAGACTTTAACAAAATAAAAATTAAACAGTACTTACATACATTTTCATGAAAATGATTAGTAAACGAGCATCTTAAGTATTGAAAAAACATGATAAGTAAGCCACAGCAGCAATCACAAAAATATCAAAGCATACAGACAGTGCGGTGTACGCTAGAGTGTAAATCATATTGTTAACTAAGTGTTTATTTTGACTTAATTATAATAGCATCCGTAAGTTTGTGTGAGTGGCTAATACACCGCAGTACTTGTATGTATGTGAAAGAGATTACAAAGGGAGCAAAATTATAATTTGGCTAATAATTGTTGCCTGTAAAATATTACACATCGTCAAATAAGCCACGTGGTGGTTCTATGCGATTTGAGGTCTCCTCTTCATCGTCAAATTCCAAACGGTAGTGATTTGCCGAAGACGAACCTTTGAAGGCAACTTGAGCTTGTGTACTGACACCAAAACGTTCATTAATTTCATCGGACAAAGATCGGGGCAAAGTGTCATAATGTAAATTGTCTCCGTGGCGTATTAAATCGTCAGATGGTATATGTGGTGCAGTCGTGGAAACACTTTGTCCATTATGAGTGCTTAAATTTCGATATTTATTTATGTAGTCATTTGTAGACATGGCATCGGTACGTGGGAACTCTCTTCTCCTATTCATGGCTTCTTCAGATCTATGCCGTCGCCTTCTCTCCCGAGCAATTAAATCTTTTCCCTCCTGCACCAGTTCTGTGGCTATGGTTTCGTTTTGCAAAAACTGTTGAAATCCCAAAGTATTTAAAGCTCTCGATCCCAAACTAAACCATGTTGCCAAACAAAATGCCAACATACACATTGGAAAGTATATATTAAATCCATTCGAAATGATGCCTATCACATCCATATGACCCATAATTCGGGTGTAGTATGTTTCCATAACACGTTCCTTAATTATATGTGAATCCATGTGAATGAGACCCAAAAAATTTAAGCACATGGGTGGTGTGAGACGGCACAATAACATTCCGCTAAATATTAAACTGTGCTCATTTGTTTGGTGATGTGGCGCCAAGTAGTAAAGATTTAAAAACCGTATACGTAATATCGTTGAATAGGTGCAGTAGAAAAGATAGCACAACACTATCATGGAAAATACCTCGATGGTAAAAAAATCGTAACTTTGTTTTGCAACATTTATTACATTGGCGAAAATCGAAAGAACAGGACTGCGTTGAAAAAATGTCAATTCACTCCATACTACCATTCCAGACATAAAGGCAGTTAGAACACAGAGCACCTTTAAGACTTGTGACCTTATCAAACATGACCAGTACCAATGCAAAGTGGACGAGTAAAATATTCTGCTCAATTGGGATTTTGGTTGCGGAAATTCAGGTTTAAATTTTCGTTCCACAGAATGCATATTCTTGGCAACATCTTCTAATTGAAACACAGTCTCGACTTGTACACTCCACAGCGCCTCTGTACGTTGTAGAGTTTGTAGTGATTTTATAACTTGTCTGTGTATGCGGACTAATGCCTTTTCCGAAGGTACTATCGTAGATATACCACCACCATTACCGCCTCTTGAGTAATTACGAGCTGATCTCTCCTGTAGCTCAGTGGGAACTTTACGTAAAATTGTTTCCACACATGGTCTGAGCTCATGATTATTCGGTACCGATCTGCTGATTCCCTGCAGAGACTCTAGTACATCATCAACATTTTCTTCAGCTTCAGCTTTATCGGCGCTTAATTTAGCTGCCTTGAAGTATGCATATTGCAGGGTAAACCCAGGCTTTGCATTATTCCACAAAGATCGTGGCACTTCAACGAGAGCATAACCTGCATAAAATATATAAGAAGTTATTACAAAAATTATGTCGACTAAACAAGATATTTTTTAATACTTTCTGCCTATTCACAATGTCGAAAGAGTTCTTTTTTTCGTATAATTACATTTGAAACAAACATAATTTAATGTTCTTCTAATTTCGCTTCTTATTGTATTTTTATGTTCTAAAATTTTTTGAGCAAAAGATCCACTTTATTTTCATATAAAAAAACTTATAACTTAGAAAATAATAAAAGAAGTTGTTATAACTTTTTTATATAATATATATATATAATATTTAATATAACAATTTAATGTGTATTGTGTATCATGTGTGTGTGCCATCTGTTTTGTGTCTGCACCTTCGCCGCAAAAATTGCCAACAGACACAACTGCGTTACCAGACTGCTGGCTGCGCTGGTTTTCTGGCGGTTGCTCCGGCTAGAGCTCGCCGTCTTGGGTGGGATCTTGCCAGCCAGTCTAGTAACCACAACACGTATATATATAAAAAAAACCAGCATTGTGGTGCAAGCTGTTGTGCACAAATGAATAATTCCTTTTTCTTTAGAGGTAGAGCCCGAAGCATACACACGTTTACTCCCTTTCAGTACACTTACACATACATACCAACATGAAACCCTCTGGCGGCTGGTCTGCCAGGAATTCACCCTCCTTATTTACCTTCATTTCCATACATATAAACAAACAAAAATCCCGCCTTCCCATATTCGTAAACAAAAAAGAGACAACAAAACAGACAAACCATTTACCTACTCAACACATCTACACAGCTGATAGCCACTGCATTACCACTCATAGGGTGCACACGACAAACCCAACCACTCCTGGAAACCCACGTCTGGTCCAGGATGGGAGGGCTAATAGCTTCCCGGTGTCTGGGATTTTGGGGAATGCTCACCTCGCTAAAACCGAAAACGCTGGAGTAGCATTACTAAAGTTTTAGTTTTGTTGATCTGGCATCCCTATACTTTGATGAATGGCCAATCATGAATGAATTGTACGGCGAATTCAATTCTCACTATTGGCACTCATGCTTAATTTCCGCAAAAATAAAAGTGAACAAGTGGTAGTGCAATATTGGTGAAAAGTTAATTAATATATAAATAATTAACAACAAAAAAACTCAGACAAATTTGTGGCCAGGGTAAGTAATTTATTTTACAAAATCGGAAAATTCATAAACAATGACTTCCCCTGTAGGTGGATGTACTATTGAACAGCAATCCAATGCATACGCCGATATGCATATTGGCGTGCTCATCCCCACATCACCGCTAGGACTCCTGGACAGCCAATCATCAAAATGAAAGGCCTTCATCATCACCGGTGGATGTCAGGTAAGTCCATAGATTGTGTGTTAAATAAAAAGTTCAAAATGGAAAACCTTTTGTACCAATTTTGTGCCATCAATCCCGTGCCGATTGGCCAACGGCGGCAATGAGCCGTCGGTATCTACGACACAAAATTGGTCAAAAGTGTATGTTTTTACAGTCTATCGCTGTCCATTTGTTTGCCTACGCCTCGGAATGTAGGGACTAAGACCAACCGAGATTTATATGGCTGGTGCCATAAATCCCGGCTGAGAAGTACCCCCTACAAACCTACCACAGAAAGTAAATAACTTGGAAGGAAAAAGGAAATTAAAACAAAAGAAACCCAAACAGATTAATAAAGCCCTCGCTCCAAATTTTGTCCCGCCCAGGGATATACTCGACTTCAGCCCCACCCACCGTAAGGGATGTCTGCTGAGTGAGTCAGAATCTACTTTATTATCTAAACTACCCTATGCCGTATAAATACTAAAGTCCCATTCTCTCTTCCAGACATTCTATATCAGCTTGCAGCCGACCACATTCATTCATCTCACCACTCCTCCAAGCATTCTCACCTTTAAAAACTACCCTACACAACAGCAACAATCTCAACAATAATTTCACCCTGTAAGTGCTAACTCTATATTATAAAATAAAACTAACCCTATTTTAATTAATCACCTAATTACTAATTATATCTATAGTTAAAACCATTCGCACATTGATTCCCCCTTAAGTTCACATACATACTCTATACCTAGGCCCACGAGTATATACATATACACATATACATGCATATATATACATACACACACATATATATATATATATATACATATATATATATATATATATATATATATATATATATATACATATACATATACATATATATACACATATATACACATACATGTATATACCCATATACATATATATACATACATATACACATATACATACATATATATATACATATATATACATACATAAACATACATACGCACATATATAGTTATTCATTCACTTATTTGGCCTTCCTTTCTGCAAAACAATATAACATTGTGGGCACCTGGCTATGGGGAAAATGGCACTATCATACAATTACAAAATAGTAAAGTTATTAGAAAATAAACTGCCATCCCTTAGAAATATCAATTTTGTTTTACAACTCTGCCTCGCTGCAAATTAAAAAAAAACCTAAAGTGAAACAATGTTACCTGTTTTGCAGAAACGAAGCCGCCATTCGTGTTTCGTTCCCCTGACACACACCACGCTCGACTGGAACATGCTCAGCCGCAGAACAAAACTGATCATTTGTGGAATGGTCTATACTAGATTAATTATAATTTTGCCTTAGCTCGCTGTAAGACCGGACTCAGATGCATATTATTACTCTAGGTGCCTAAGAACCTTTAGTCCTTAATGGCATAGTTCCCCAGGATCACGATAAGGTTCCACCAATATAGTAATAATAATTACAAATGTAATTGGCTTAGAAACGTAAGCTCAAAGTTAATGGCAAATATAATCTCTAATTCTGTGGCAGGACTGAACCAACTCGGACGAGGTAAGTGTCACTGGAACGAACACTAAAATAAGAATGAAATGAAAAACTTTCATCCAATCGGGTCCTGCAATTACCCTATTTGACCCCTAATTGTAGGCCTCCTAATTTTATAAAAATAACATTCTACCTATATTTATACTAATAAAAAAAAACGTGCAAGACTATTATTTAGTATCGGTGTTAGGCAAAAAAAAAATTTTAAAACGATTTTCGGGGAAAAAAAAATTATTTGCGTGCGTTGCGCGAAAGCGTGTGGCATACAGCTTATGGGAATCGTTGGGACTAAGCCTACCAAGAACATTAAAGCCTATGGCTTCAAGTCCTTGGCATGAAATACCCCCAACGACTTTCCTTGAAGGTTTTCTACCTCATACAAGCTCCTGCCAATCGGTTTGACTATGCGACATTTCAAAAATTTTCTTGCGAGCTTCGCGTTAAAATTATTTTTGAAATCACTCTGTTGGAAATTTCGGCGATAAACTTCTTGCCCAGGAATAAATTTGACCTCTCTACTACGGGTATTATAAGTTTTTTCATTTCTTAAATAGGCTCGATGTAGATTCTCTCGCATCTTTTTTCTGGTGAGGGACATTGACTCTGTCTTCGTGAGTACATTCAACTCAGGATCATTCAGGCTCTTTAATTTTCTGGCTAATTTATAAATACTACCATGTCCTATCATATTCATGCCAAATAAGGCAAAATATGGTGTAACTCCAATTGAGGACTGCACAGACGATCTGAGGGAAAACTCAACTTCAGACAAATGTCTATCCCATTCAGACTGATCGTCTTGTAGGTACGCGCGTATGGCAGCCAAGATCGATTGATTGACCCGTTCCGACGCATTTGCCTGCGGTGCGTGAATAGCCGTACGAACATGTTTGATGCCAAAATTTTTCACGACATCTGCAAATTCTTTACTTATGAATTGTTTACCATTGTCCGATACTATAGTTTCAGGTGTACCGAACTTATGGAACACCTCGGCAATCAAAAACTTAATGATGTTCTTGCTATTGGCCTTCGGCAATGCTTTAAGCAGAACGAATTTCGTCAAATGGTCTAACACTATAAAAATATAGCAGTTACCATTTTTAGAACGGGGATAAGGACCCAAAAAATCTACAAATATGCGTTGAAAAGGGCGTTCTGAAATTATTTCAGCACCCATCGGTGGCCTTAGAATCCGGTTCGTCGGTTTGGCCTCCTTGCAGATCTGGCAATTCAAAACGAAATTACGTACTTGAGCGTTCTGGTTTGGCCAATAAAAGTACTCTTTTATGCGTCGAAGAGTCTTACCAACGCCTCCATGAGATGCCTGCGGTGAGTTATGTGCCTTTTCTATGATGTTTTTGGTCAATTCTTGAGGAACCCATAGCTTCCATGAGAAATCCTCATTTAAGTCCACTCCATCATAGGGTCGAACTCGCTTATAGGCGATGCCTTCAATTACTTTCAAATCTGGCAATTGCTCTGAATTTGCTTCAATTGTGGAGACAAGTTCAGAATAATCACTCGATTTGAAAGCAATTGAATCGAGATCGATCAGACCTTCTACATTTGCTGAAACTTCATCCATTTCGTAGCGTGATAGGGTATCGGGTACCACATTTTGTTTTCCCTGCCTATGTTCAATGGTGAAATTAAACGACTGTAAATGTAGACTCCACCGGGCTAACCGGCCACTTAGGTCCTTATGTGACATAAGCCACTTTAGACTGCTGTGATCAGTTATCACAGAGAAGGGCATAAGTTCTATGTAGGGCCTAAACTTCTTAATCGCCAAGACCACAGCCAGACATTCACGTTCAGTAACTGAATAATTCTTCTGCGCCGATGTTAATTTATGGGAAAAATATGCAATTGGATGCTCATTATCAGATTCGTCTTTCTGAAAGAGCACTGCGCCAATGCCTACATCGGACGCGTCACACTGGACATAAAAATGTCGGCTGAAATCCGGGTGACTAAGCAGCGGACTTGAAATTAGAGCGTTCTTGAGGCGATCGAACGCTACCTTAGCTTCATCGGAAAACTTGAATTGCTTACCCTTTTTCAGCGTGTCAAAGATTGGAGCCGCAATAGTAGCATAGTCAGGTATAAATTTTCTATACCATCCTGCTGCTCCCATGAAACTCCGCACATGCTTGGCCGTTTTAGGATAAGCAAAACGAGTAATCGTTTCCACTTTGGCAGGATCAGGCTTAATTTTGCCACCTCCGATAATGTACCCTAGATATCTTAACTCCTTGAAACAGAATTTAGATTTCGCTACATTGATTGTCAGCCCTGCTTTTACCAAACTATTAGATACTTCGATGAGCAACTCCAGGTGTGTCTCGAAATCTGGAGATACTATCAAAAGGTCATCTAAATAGACAAAAACTCTATCACGAAGTGCTGCGGGGATCACTTTATCCATTAACCGACATAACCTTTGGGCTGCATTACACAACCCAAAAGGCATGACAGTAAATTGATACAGTGGTCGCCCAGGCACCGTGAATGCAGTTTTTTCTCTACTTGACGGCTCTAGTGGTATCTGCCAGAAAGCGTCTTTTAAATCGACACTTGATATATATATCGTGTCCCCTAGACGACTTAACAAGCCCTCAATGTGTGGCAAAGGATAGGCATCCTTGACCGTCAATGCATTGAGCTTTCGAGCGTCCAGACACAAACGGTTCTTTTCACCCTTACGGACTAAAGTCACCGGATGATTCCAAGGACTCTCGCTAAGCTCAATGACACCGAGATCAAGCATTCTATCTAGCTCTGCAAACATAAGTGCTTGTACCGCCGGAGAGACAGGATAATGTCTATCTTTTACTGGGGTAGCATCTCCCGTATCTATAGAATGCGTTTCTAAATGTGTTTTACCTAAACCTTTCTTTGTATAGCAGGGGAATCTCGATATAACAAAATCTAAGTTCTGACGCTGTTCAGGCGTCAATGTATGAGACAAGATATCTATTGTACCATCGGTTTCTTCGCTAAGATTTATGCCATTTGTCGTAAGGCTATCTATATTGGCAAATAGTTTAAAAGCCTTCATAAAATCGACCCCCAAGAACAACTCACGACTCAAGGTAGGCACTAAATAAAAACTTATGACCTGCGTTGATTGACCAAACTTAACACTGGCTCTAACACGGCCCACAATGGCATGCCGAGTACCGTCCGCTGTTTTGATTATTGTAGAAAAGTCGTGGATTTTAAGTCCAGCCTTTTCTACAAAATCCATACAGTCGCGGCCCAGACATGTCACTGTAGCGCCACTGTCTAGTAGCCCCTCAATTTCATGCCCATTTAAATTAATTCTTGTATACAAGCGCGCATCTTTACCCTCATATAGAGATGCGGACGAAATCTCGTGCCTCAATTGCTTTCGCCTCTTATATCTCTCACGCGCCTTTTTAATCTTATTCGATACTAACCCTAATCTAATCTTAGCCTCATTATATTCACGCATCCTTATATGCAGAGGCTTAAGTTCCCTAAGCTGTGGTTCCCTAACTACACTAACTCTATCTTTATTTTCTAAAATCTTAACTAAACCTAAACTATGTTGCTGTTGTGGCCTATCAACTGGGCCTAGACCGGTGTCGAACGCGCCTGCCCAGCTCGAGACGTGTTCCGGGCCCTGTTTTCCGCGCACCTGGGACACTTCGGAGCAACTACGTTGTCTAGCCCACACCTAAAGCAGAAGATTCGTGTCACTGGCTGAGGACAGTCCATGAACGCATGACCTATTGCCTTACAATTCCAGCACTTATACTGCCCTGTAGCCCGTAGCGCATCCACCTCCAACTCTGCCGACACACCAACATCTTCCTCCCAGTTTACCTCATTCACTCTGTGAGTGAAATTAGATCGCTGGGGGTAAAGCTGTCGCTGTGTCATCAGCAAATTCTCAGCCCTTCTCACTTCCCGACAGAACTCTGATAAGGTGCGGAGATGAACAGAAAACATCATCTGGGCCAATGCAGGCTTAAGGTTGCCTCTCATTATTTCCACCAGTTGTTCTTCGTCATACGGTGTCTGCTGCTGGTTTCTTAGTTTGATTACCGCATTATAAAAATCATCAAAAGGTTCCTGGGGTAGCTGCCTGCGACTTAGAATTTTCATCTGCACCTGGTACTCCTTTTCGTAACGCCTGTACTGTGCCAGTAGTGCTTTTTCTAAATCTAGCCAGGTATCAATTCGGGCTATTTTGCGATAATCCCAATACCACTCCAATGCTGGTCCTTCCAATAACAAATGGAAACTGCGCAAAATTTCGCCATCCGGGCAGTTATAATCCGCTCTCAAAGCGCTTACCCGAAAAATGAACTCCTGGACATTCATCGATTTAGGCGTGCCATCGAATTTCAATCCCCATTTGTCCAGTTTAAATTTATCTGGTGCCTCATATTGCCTTGGCATGGACATAGCCAAATTATAACTTTGAGGCTGATTGCTTGGCGGCTGATAAATTTGTTGCTGGTGGCTTTGCGGTATATAATTTTGTTGCTGTTGATTTGCAGACCAAACGTTTGACGGGTACCCAGTTGACGGGTTATCTGAGACTGGACGATACGGTGGTGCTAGATTTGGTTGTACTATATTATTAGGCAAATGGTTCATGCCCGATCCTATTTGTGGCTGTGATGATAATTGCCTTTGTGCGGTTACGTTCGACGGTGGCAAATTGTACGCCTGATATACAGTCGGTTGTTGCTGGCGTATACCATCTGTATTTATATTTGGTCGTTGCAAAGTATATTGCCGTTCATTTGGCTGACGATGAGTTACCTGCATTGGTTCTGACTCCATATTTAGGTTATGTGGTGCTGGTACTAATGGTGGCATTTGTGCTGACGGTTGCATAAACACAGTCTGTCTCTGCTGCGGTACATATTCATTAGTTTGCTGTTGCTGATACGTGCGTTCATACCCAGTCACAGCAGAAGGCCGGAAACCAACTGGTGGCTGGGGTACTGTTGTTTGAGCCTGATTCTGGATAAAAGGCAAATTTGCATTCTCGGTAACTCTCATAGCTCGGGATGTCCCTGGTCGATCTGCTGCTGCTGCTACTACGGCCTGTCGCACCTCCTCTATGGCTTTCTGTGTTTTGAGGTCGATTTCACGTGACCACTTCGCTTGACTTAAGCCCACAGCTGCCTCTACCATTTGTTGCAGTCCGCTGGGGTCTGTTGACATTTCAGCTATCGGGCTAAAGACGACTTCTTCGTGATCTCGGTTTCCTGCCGTAGTGCTGTTAAGCGATGAAGAATCTCTTACGTGCTGAATAATTTCCGGACTGACATGGCGTTCGTGAGCAGTAGTAGCCGTAGTTATGGGGTTACTCATCGTAGCGAACGTTGTAGTGGTGAATACGTGCGCTGACTGATTTGCCATCGTAGACATCGAAGTTGTGGTGGTTACAACCGGGCTACAGGTAGTACCAGCGCTTGTTGTAGGCATATTATTTGCGTCGGTCATCATCCTACTAGCGCTACGTGTCCACACCATCGAATCTATAAAATTTTCCTACGAACCTTTACCTCTCCTAACAAACCAAAAGCTCAAAATTGGAATAATTGGTACTAAAATAATTGAAATTAGCCACTAAAATAATAAAAAAATTTATGTATATATATATTGTATAAAGTTAAATATCAAAATAACTAATTCTGTCCAAAATAGACCATTAATTCAATTCAAAATGTCTTAGTTATTTTGCTATTATCTATAAGTAAAATTCAAGTATGTATGTGCTTATTAAGTAGAACGAAAGAAAGGAAAAAAAAAATATATAAGTATGATAAAAAACTAGATCTGTAGACAAAATTATAAAGTGGTATAAAATAAAAATTTCTTTTGAGATTCAAGTTTTACCAAAACGCGGAGCTCTATCTTGCACACAACAAAACAGACAGTGTATCCACTTAAATCTCTATTTAATTATCCAACCAAAAAAAATTACAACGATGTTTACTTAAGTATATCTATAAAAAAAATATATGTATATAAAAATCTAAAAAAAAAATGCTATATACGACTAATAAAACTTATACCCGAAACGATTAAATGTTTCCCGGTTAATTCAATATAACAAGTATAACTCCCGACTTGTTAACAGAAAACTTTAGCATAAGACAAAATTCTATAATATGGAAAAATAAAAAAAAAATCTGAAATAAAATTACATATATATAACAAAATAAAAACTACTATTATTGTGTTACATGAAGAAAAAACCCAGAGGTAACTATTAAAATAGACACCAACAGAATTTGCTGATCGTCAAACCAAGCAGATATATACTTAGGCGGAAAATCCCTGCTCAAATTTACTAAATAATTTGCTGTTATGCGGTATTTTCAGGATACAAGAAAGATAACCAAGGTATTTGTTACATTTGTTAGGTTTCATATTGATCTGTATGTGTGTGTACTCTTATTAATATATTATTTTTGCTGTTTGTTTCAGGAGTAAACTGATAAGAAGATGAACTAATCATCCACTAATTGTTGTGCTGCGACTGGAGTAAAACCAAATAGAGATAGTACTGCCAGGACTAGCTATCAACAATTGTGGACCTCTGACCAAGTAAGACTATGTCTAATCTTACTTAAAAGTTCTCGTTCCCCTCATAACACCATTTTTCTTTTATATCAACCTTTTTCTCAACAACTTGCGCAATTAAAATTCTATTATAAATTACTAAATTATTCTAAGTCTCAAGTTGTGAAGAAAAGGGAGACTGCTGATTCATCAAAACTCCATGACAACATTACAGTCAGCCTATGTCGCAACGCGATCCAAGATACTTTGTCTTGCGAATCGGGACTTACATAGGTGCTTGCAATGTATGTCATAGACGTTTCTATGAATCACTTAAAAGCAAAAATGTGTTGAACAGAAATCAACTGGTTTTCCGCAGAAAGCGTCGCTACTGTCTAGGGACTCTTGAATGACCTAGCAGGTCATACGCTCCTGATGGATCACCCGTTAATCACTGTTGCGGAGGAACCAACTTCTTATGTACCGTCTGCTTCGGGCCCCACGTTGGGCGCCATTTATATATATATATAATATTTAATATAACAATTTAATGTGTATTGTGTATCATGTGTGTGTGCCATCTGTTTTGTGTCTGCACCTTCGCCGCAAAAATTGCCAACAGACACAACTGCGTTACCAGACTGCTGGCTGCGCTGGTTTTCTGGCGGTTGCTCCGGCTAGAGCTCGCCGTCTTGGGTGGGATCTTGCCAGCCAGTCTAGTAACCACAACACGTATATATATAAAAAAAACCAGCATTGTGGTGCAAGCTGTTGTGCACAAATGAATAATTCCTTTTTCTTTAGAGGTAGAGCCCGAAGCATACACACGTTTACTCCCTTTCAGTACACTTACACATACATACCAACATGAAACCCTCTGGCGGCTGGTCTGCCAGGAATTCACCCTCCTTATTTACCTTCATTTCCATACATATAAACAAACAAAAATCCCGCCTTCCCATATTCGTAAACAAAAAAGAGACAACAAAACAGACAAACCATTTACCTACTCAACACATCTACACAGCTGATAGCCACTGCATTACCACTCATAGGGTGCACACGACAATAAAAACAAAGTGAATCTTTTGCTCAAAAAATATTAGAACAAACATAATAAGTAAATAAATAAATAATTTATAAAATTTGTTTTATGAGCCGATAGTCCTGGTAGCTAGTGCTCATAAAATTATCTTCAGCCTTAGAATTTATTCATAACAGGGCACACTGAACAAAACATCTTATCTTATGCACATACTTTCAAACCCCATCTGAGAATTTACAATTTGCAAATTACAAAATAATTTTAGAAAATCACAGCAGAATAAGCATACTAGGCTTTGAAACTCGTACACAACCAACCCAACAAATAAATCGAATATATAAGAATCAATTTTATTTTTCTATACCTTTATATTAAATTATTATTTTTAAATCCATTACTATTCATCCATTACAAAATAAGCTAAAGAAAAAGAAAGCACTACTGGCTATAGGCTTTTTAATTAAATAATTTGAATTGGTTTCATTTGTGCGGATTGATTGTTTTGTTTTGGGTTGATTTATCATAAACACTGATATTTTTAAGTAGAAATGACTTACCTAACAAAAGTACCAGTAAAAAGAGACCCCATGTATTAGATGCCGAAGATGCAATGGCTTTTAATTTTTGCCAGTCCAAAGAAACTCCCTTCGCTGCTATATAAATAAGTAAAATGCCACAAATAAATAAATATGAACCATAGTAAATTCCGTTTTCTATCAAGGCAGACTTCAATTTTCCCTTAATGGTAAAGTCACCCGCTTTTAGATATGACTGCATTAAGGGCATAATTAACCATGTCAAAAACTGTGAGGTCCAATAAATAATACGCCATAAGTTGGGAAAAACAGCTTCTGGTATCATGCCCCAAGGCTGCTGACACTCGGAATGCTTATCCAGTTGTAAACTGAGTACATCGGAAGATTCATTGTCGATTTTTAACGAAGAATGTGAATGCAATGATGTGATACTTGTGGAACTGATATTATGCTCTTGCAAACACTGGCGATAAAGGGTCTGTAAAAAGTTTGGCATGACTCATTTTTTATTATTAAATTATAATCAATACAACTTACAGACGTTACATCTAGTGGTATTGTAAAAACAATTAAAAAGGAAAAACACCACGCCGTCAATACGGATAGTGTTACAATAATATGCTGCCTTTGTATGTTTCCGTAACGATAGAGCGAGAATCCAGCTAAGCACAATGCCAAACATATGGCAAGTGGCAACAAATAGGCCATTTTTATTATGTACCAATATAAATAGGTATATATGTATGTATGCACGTATTTCAGTTACTTTGATAGAGTAATCAAAAACTATTGTATGTGCAATTAGTGCAAGTGCATTTAATATCTGTTCTTGCTGATATTGTAACTATATTTTAGTTGTTTTCAATAGTGCCTCGTAAACGCCTTTCTTGCAATTGTTTGGCTGTTTCCCGTTGCATTTCTTCCAAACGGTCCAGCGCTTGAGATTTCAAGGGCATCAGATGGGGTTTGCAAAAAATCAACTCCGTTTTATGTTCAAAATATAACTTTCCTGTAGTGGGCTGAATTAAATCAATTTTTTCTTTTGTTTCTGAATGAATTCCTTTATTGATTTCTACATTAGCATTGGTTGCCTTTGTCGTCATAATCAATGCCACAAAGCACAGCAAAAACAAAATTAGCATAAACTCTACAGCACTTGAAGTTTAATTTGAGAATATTGTTTTTCCACCTCCTTATTTTGTTACTGGTCAATTTTTGTTGTTAAACAATAGTATGCACCTTTAATTGTGGTAAGATTTTTCATCGAGTACTTTTGCCCGCTGTAATATTACTAACTTCTTAGAATTAGCAATCTAACATATGTAACTTTTACCCAAAATTCAAACTATTTCTTTATGTTTATAAACAATTGTGTATTAATTAATAATTATATGGATATAATTACAATTATATCTCATTGCTATCAATGAGAAAAACTTAACTTTCCGAAAACTCTCCCGAATTGTCACGTCAACTATTGTTGCCACTAAGAAATTTATGAATTGTTAATCTCAGAACACTAGCGATTAAGAAACGACTACTTACGATTCGAAGCTTATCACTCTTGCAATATTGTATAGAATTTAGGGGAAAACCTCTAATATTTCTCTGCAAAATACATTAAATAAATTACTATAACAGAAAAAAGAAAAATTATTGTACGTTCAATAATAACCTTCTATTTAAAGATTTGGTTACAAAAAAACAACACCCTATCGAGTCTGGCAGCATCGTCCAATAAGAATCTTATAAGAAAGCTGATTGTTATAAAGAAATTAAAGAGGGCGATTCATAAATTTAATAAATATGTTGTAAGCAAACAACATCAAGACTGTAATTTATTTTGTACACGACAAAATCTAGTTTTTTGTTTAGTGATTTATATTATTATTGTGGAATTTGCATCAACAAATGAAAGCTGCATTAATGGAATATGAAAAATGTAAGAAGCAAATGAGTAAAGAAATTTTATAAGAAAAAAATTTAAATTTAATCAACGTAGGTCGAACGAGTGGGGATGGAATGGAGCAAGACGACATCCAAGAGAAAGTGGTTCGAACACAAACGCAAGCAAATTGTAAAAAGAACGATAATACTTATGAAACAAAGAGGAGGGAGTCTCTACATGAAGAATTAATCAAGCAGGTCCCAAGGAAATCTTCAAATATATCAGTACCAAACAAAACAAATCAAGGACTCCCGCTGCCTGGTTTGCATACATTATATCGACGACCAGAATGTGCTACAAGGAGTTTAAAGCCTGTAGTACCGAAGGGAGAATTGATTATGATGAAACCACGTTTAGTTGATGCAAATAATACTTTGCCAGAGCATAAGAAAAACAAGCCACCAAAATTTATACCTTACGAGCCATATACCGGTGCTGTTAATCCAATTGTGCCAAAATATACTACCAGTGCGGCGACTCCAATATCAGTAAAGTCCAATCGCAACAATTTGGATATTGGTATCTTAGTGACACAAATGTCTTCGATGAGAACGCAAGAGTTGCAGGAACCAAAAACAAAACCAAACATTTCGAAAGAAAAAACTGGTTCTAAGAATCCATGTACTGAAAATGATTTACATAATGACAATGAATTCGAAATTTTAATGAAAGAATTTAAAAAAGTAAAAGAAGAACGTGACTACTTTCAAGGACAATATAAATTTCAAACACAAGTAAATGCCGAACTAAAAAACTTGCTTGTGGCATCAGTGGGTGAAGATTTGTTAACACGAGTAAACATACTCACTGAAGATAAACTGCAGTTAGCTAGGGCTTTGCTCGATACTGCCAATAATTTGACCACTCACACAGAACAAATAGAATTCTTAGCTGGTCAGTGTGAAGTCTGGCGGTCGAAATTTTTAGCCAGTAGTGTAATGGTGGAGGAATTAGCTAGATGGAAAGCTGATCTAACACAAAAAAATCAAATGCTTACAGAATCCACCAAAAGACTTTTACAAACAACCCATCAGCTGCGGCAAATGCAATTGGAAATGTTAAAAAACTTTAAATTCTTAGCAAAAATACGCTATTTAAATTTGCCAGCGTCAGATGTGATGACTCTGTCAGCAGAAAATTCAAATATTTTACAACAAATGGTGTTACATTCTGGCGTTGGCATGCCAGAAGGTGATATAAACATATCCTCTGCCTCTACATCACCATTATGTGATTCAGAAAAATACGCTGTTCAAGCTTTAGAATTTATAAGCCAACCTTTAATGGCTACCGATGAAGCTATTAAGGCATTGTTTGGTCAGGCACAAAGACCTTACGGCCCACAAATTTTATCTACACCTGCAACAAAATTGGAAAATGAGAATATAGATTTAAAGGATAATTAAAAAACAATAATGGGTATTTATGTATATTTAGTTGGGATTATGTATTTAATTCTGTGGTTCAATAATTTAAACCATCTGTAATATCTTCTCCTATAGCCTTTTCAATAAATCAATCAAAATTAATCCATTCTTAAAATATAAATGTTATCGAGTATAATTTGTTTGGGGATAAGAACCACATAATGTTCGATGAGTCTCTGCAGCGCTTAACGCCGTCATGGCAGTCTTCATTATTTTAAATAATAACATCACCTTTTAAAAATATGTGATGGTATTAAAAAAAAGTTTAAAATAAAATATTGTTATTTTTCTATACATTTTATAAATTGACTTTCTAAGAGCATTTATTCACAGTTTCATACAATGTTACTCGTCTTTGGGAGAACACGGGAATTTGTTGACGCACTTGTTCGACAATAGAGAAATCTGAAAGTAAAACAGTCGGAGTTGCAAATAATGTAAATTATTTTCTCATGTCTTTTAACTGACCAATATCGACAATTACAGTTTCTTCTTTTTCCATGGCACTCTTTAAGACTTTAGCCCAGGGATCAATAACCATTGAGTGGCCATAAGCTACATATTCTGCAGACTCATCACGGGCGGGTGATGTTGTAACCACATACAGTTGATTGTCGTTAGCCCTCGAACGTTGCAATAATTCCCAATGCAAAGGACCCGTGGTCATATTAAATGCAGCGGGATAAATTAGCATTTCGCAACCTTTAAAATATTTTTGCCTTAAAAATTAGCGCAACGACTGATCATACAATTCTCACCAGCTTTTCTATAAATTTTAGCCATTTCCTCAAATCTGATATCGTAGCATATGCCAATTCCTATTTTATGACTATCAATTTCGAAAATAGTAAATTCGTTACCAGCTGATAAAGTATCAGACTCTTTGAAACGTATGCCGCCCTTAACATCAATATCAAATAAATGCATTTTACGATGCTTTGCTAATAATTCACCGGTCGGTGACCAGATAGTACATGTATTAAAGATTTCATCGTTCTCGCCTATTTCGGGTATAGTGCCACCCACAATATACACACCTAGTTCCTTGGCCAATGCTGATAGTTTTTGAGAGGTTTCCCCTCCTGGTATACTTTCGGCGTATTCGCGGAAATATTTAGTGCCGTACGGACTATTAAAGCATTCGGGCAAAGTTATCAAACGTGGCTGATGTTTTTCGACAGCTTCACGGATCTTTTTGGTGGCATTTTTTATATTGGCTAATTTGTCCTTCGATCCTTTAAGTTGCAATAAGGCTAACCGCATTACTAAATATATAAAAATGGAAGATGCGTTTTAAAACTAATAATCGTTCCATATACACGTACTTTTTTAATAAAATTATAATCTTACTTTTACTCATTTTAACGTTTAAAAATATACATATGTAAGCATACGTATTTAAATAAAGATTTTATAATTCGTCTGATAATAAATTGCAACAAGTGATAACAACAACAACAAAATACAAAACAATACAGATAGAAGTTGATTAGCAAAGTCACCTGATTGGACAAGGCATGGTTGCTTTAATTGTACTATATATTTTGCAACGTTTCACAGCACTACATAAATATTTAACGTAATACATTTAAAATTATTTAAGTGGCAGATAAACCGCCAAAAGGTATTCATTTTACGGATTAATTAAAAAAGAAGAGTTTAGGTATAGCGAAAACTGAAAGTATCCGCTTAAAGCGCACAACATTTTTCATCATCAAGCCAAAAATTAATATGAATAATGTAACGGTATTTTTGTGGCGACTCGTTGAAATTAAATATTGCGAGAAAAAAAGTTAAAAATAAGTAAAAAAAAAAGAAATCAAAAAAATGTCACGCAAGTAAATAAATACTGTTTGCAATGAATATTATGCAGTCGTCACGTCCAGGTATTTATAAATATCTTTTGCTTAAACTTTAATTATTTGCGGTAGTGGTTTTGTTTTTATATTAGAAGTGCAAAAACAATATATTTTCTAAGTTCGGGTGGACATAAAGTTATTAGTTGGGTTCAGTTAGACAGGGAATTAAATATAATTTTAAAGCCTGCACAGTTTAGCGTTATTTATGAAAAGAATACGTTGCGCCTTAGAAGTTATATGGAAATTAATAACAGCTTAACGCGGTAAGTTTAGCGACTTCTGCTAAAATTTGTATAAGGAAAAAATTAGTCGAAGTAACTGAATTAATTTTAAAATTAATAAAGCATATGCACGCTATGAAACTGACAACGAAAAATTTAGAATATTTGAACATAAAGTAGGAAGACTTTTTGTTGAATCATATCCACAACATGGTACAAGATGACCCCTATTTTGCATAAGAAGCGCAATAAGCAAGAAATAAGGATTTAAAAATATCTAGGGAATTTCTTTCTGATCCTGTTGTTTCTAGCATGCGTAAGTTGCCGAAAAAGAAAGCACATATAGAGAAGGCTATGGATTTCATTAATAACTGAGTTAAAAAATCATTGAAAATCTGAAATATGTATGTAGTGGCTGGCGTTGGGAACGTTCTCTTTTAGTCATTAGTTGATATAATGCTGGTAGTTTTTTACCCATAGCTTGCATAAATTTAGTGCGTATAACTGCTGTAGCACAGTTCATAATTATTTTATATGGGAGTAAACGACTTCCCCTTCCTATATCCCTAAAATTTTGCTACAACATGCGGATTTAAGAGCTATCTACGTAAAATTTTGCGATCCTCGCTATTGTTGTTGAGATATTAATAGATCCGAGAAAAGAGGGCATTCGAGCCCACTGTGTGGCGATTCGGTATTATCAGTTAATTTTGTATGCTAGTAATTGCAATTTTGTAATACAAGCTAAATTGACAATTGATAAAATTATGTTATTTTTTCCATTTTTGTGAAAAAATTCATATATCATTTCAGGTAAACCTAAGCTTGTAATTCCGCAGTGATACCTTTTTAGTGCTTTCGATTTCTTTTTATAAATGTTTAAGAAATAACATTTTTTTAGCGTTCATGTTTCGGTTTGAATAACTGTACAAAAATGTGCAAGTCATTACGATGATATTTTATAATGAAATTCTCCAGTTTAGGCACAGTTATTGTCGCAGTACCTTTAAAACGTTTAAAATTTTATACAAATTTAGTTAAATCTTATTCATAGAAGTTAAAATTTCGACTGTTTTAGTTAGAGCATCATAACGAGTCAAAAAGCCCCTTGTTATTCAAAATAAAACTCCCCCAAATTTTAACAAAAGAAAATACATCTTTAGATTTCTCGTAATTTCATAATATAGTTATTTCGTTTACATCTCTTCCTATCAAAAATAGCTCTAAATATAAATTCATGGAAGACAGTTGCCAAATTATACATATGTACATACTCGTATTACACTAAATAAAGAAATAAATAAGAGTTATAGCTTGTGATTACTGATATTTATTGCATTAATACATTTCAATCTTAAAACTAATATTGAATTATAAAATATTTGATTTATAAAATATGTTATAAATATTCTTGATTACTGTACATCCACTTCAGAAATACATAGAGTCAGTTCTTTCTTTCAAACAAAACGGGAAAAGGTTTTTCCTTGGGTGGCTGCAACCAATTATCTTCTGAATATTTAACATTATTTTCAGTCTCAATAACATGGAAAGTGTACGCATGACGGCTTCTGTTTGAACGATTTGGCTCGCTTTTGTGAACTACGTTGCCGTGGATAATAATACAAGTTCCTGAAATAAAGATTGTTTTTAAGATGATATTATTATTACTATTATTATATATATTAATTGAATGTCCGTAAATTAATTACCTTTACTGCACTGTATGGGAGTAAAACTAGATTGCGGATAAATGGGTGCTGCTTTATCGTAAACCATTAAATCTTTAGCTGACTTGTCGGGATTGCGAATATATCTTCGATGCACGCCGCTTTTATGAGAGCCTTTAATGAATTGTAAGCAGCCATTTTGTAAGGTGCAATCTTCCAAAGCAAACCAAAAACCTATAGCTGAATTTGGTTCGGTATAAAGGAACCATGAGTCCTGATGCGGTATAACTTCGCCGCCAATATTGGAATTTTTAAATATATACATGCTCTGGCAGACGGCCGGTCGATTAAAGTTCAATTGCCAACAAATTTCCTTCACACGATTACTAAAGCTGATCTTATTGAAAATAGGATGTTCGACATGCAAAGCATGACCCACTTTATTTAATGCTACTGTAGGATCCACCAATAGTTCACCATTGTCACCGACAGCTCCGTCTTCAAAAAAATATCTCACTTTATCTCCCGATTCCATAAAATATGAATCTTTACTTTGAGCATCTTGATTTTCGATGGTATTGAAAATTTTTCGATTGGCCTGTGGGGCATCCATACACAGGGCTCGACCCGATTTAAAGAGTTCATCTACTTCTTTGGGTGTTAGAAAATCTTCGATGATAATATAACCATTTTCGTTGATCTATTTAAATAATTTGAAGAAATTAGTAGCATACTTTTTTTAATGAAATGACATTTCTTCGTTATGTTGCCGGAAGGTTATTTTTGCTGATGATTAAGAACATAGAATTCGTTTAGACGTTCCTTTGTAAACAAAACTTGCCGATTTTTGAAATATTTACTCCAAAATTAGGACTTTGAAAAATACAAAAGAAATCATCACAAGACTTTAACCCAATTCTAAAATGACAAAACCCGTAAGTTTAAACATAAACGCCCAAAAATTAAATGAGAATTATATAAACAAAGGGTTTGAAATTAAAAAAAAGAACATAACAAACAAATTTTATTTGATATAAATCCATTTTGTTTTTCAGTACATACAATCCATTAATAAAAATAAAATAAATAAAAGTTTTTGAAAATGTAATAGAACAATATTTGGTTCTAATTTTGTAAATCACTTTGCGTTAGTGAAATTTACTATTTATGTACACAAAAACAAAATTTCAGATATTTTTATTCCTTTGTTCGGTGAACAAATTGTGTACGAAACAAAAACTAAATGTTAATATAGCAATATGAATGAACAAAAAAATTCAGAAAAATGGATTGTCAATATTAGTCAAACCATTAATTTAATTTATATACTTAGCTATTGTAAATCACAACTTCGGGGATCTATGAAATAAATCTAATATATAAAAATTGATGTTTGTTTGTTCGTTTGTTCCGCTCAACCGATCGCAATGAAATTTGGTGCACTTAGTCTGTGCAACTCCGGGAAGGCTATAGGGTACTACTTTTTTTTAAAACCAGGACCAGGAGGGCGATACGGGGGAAATTTCAATCCCTCCTAAAATTTCAAACCGATTTTAATAAAATTTTGATCGTAGATAGATCTGCGTCTAAAAATTCACATAGGCTATGTGTATTTTCAAAACCAGGACGAGGAAGGCGATAGGGGGAATTTTCTGTCCCTTCGAAACTATCATACCGATTTTAATGAAATTTAGAACATAGATAGATCTGTGTCTATAAAGTCATATAGGCCATGGCCATTTTCAAAACTAGGACTAGGGGGAAGTAATTGGGACAATTTCCGAGTCTCAACTTGATTTTGGTGAAATTTAAAATATAGATAGCCCTTTGTTTAGAAGGAGACATACGCCATAAATAAATACGGAGATTTCTAACTCTCGGCCTGTCAATAAAAACATTACAACTCTCTTGACGTATACGTCCTGTATATTCAACAAACTTGGGAGAGGCAACTCAAAACATATCAGCGAGCATAATGTTTGCACTTTAAAATCCGGTAGAATGTATTATTTTTGCACACACAAAAATTTTTTTCTATTTAGTTAAATTTTTTATTTGTTTTAGGTGAACGGGAAGTCGAAAGGAGAAGATGTGCTTATTCCGCGCATTTCCTTCACTCCCACCAACATGCCATTTAACTTCAAGCGATTGCAGTTCCCGATTCGCCTTGCTTTTTTAATTACAATCAACAAGTCGCAGGGACAGTCATTACAGGTTTGCGGACGGAATTTAGAAAATTCATGTTTTTCGCATGCTGCGTGTTCAAGAGTTGTGTAGCCAAAAAATTTATATGTTTTTGCTGTAGGAAGTAAAACAAAGATATTGTCTACACCGAAGGGCTTAAATAAAACGTTTACTATTTTTAAGTTATTATACAGAAATATACTTATGTATGTAAACACTGTTTCTTACAAATGTTTATTTTACTTCATGACGATGGGGGTAGCGAAGCACACCCGGTGTAGTTAGTTATGTATAAAATTTAAAAACATTTAATTAACGCCTGGAAAATGATGTATGAACAATTTTGTATGAAAAGGAACTTCATAACTCTGTTCACGGACTTATTTGTTCTTTGTTTTGAAATAAAGTAAATTTTTTAATTTGTAGGATTATAAGCAATTGCCTAGTGCCTCATCAAATGCACAAAAGTGTTCCCACCCTTCCTGCCTGGTTCAGAACAGACTGCACAACACATTTTTCTGACATTTCCCATGAGATAAGATAAGTCCATATTTTTTATTTTACAGCGCGTTGAGACTATTGAAATATTTAAAAAAACATCAACAGTAAGTTACTGGATTTACCCCATTTAAAAAAAATAAATAAAGCTTTCACCAGAAGTAGACGTTTTGAATTCCTAGGAACCTCTTCTGAACACTCCTAAGAAGGTTTCACTATGTTTGTATGTATCTTTGTGTGTGTGTGTGTGTGTGACACGCTTATATCTATGGAACGGTTGGAACCGATTCGGACCGGTATATTTCAACAGACTTGTATCGAACTCGTTCATTAGCTCGTTTTTGACAAGAACCTATGATCAAACCAATGTAATTTAAATAGGTTTGATCATAGATTCTTGTCAAGAACGAGCGGATGAACGAGTTGGACACAACTCTAAATTTCAAGAAATATTAAAATAACCAAATTTTTTTTTAAATGAGGGTTCTTTTAATAATTTTTTAAACGGCTTAATCGACCGATGGCATTGAACAACCACTTCAATGGCATTGAACAACCACTTCGATGGCATTGAACAACCATTTCAATTGTTTGAAATTGGTTGATGTGTTCATAAGATGTCTGTTGTGAATGAAAAAATTCGAAAAAGTGATTTTTTTAGAACTCGAAAAACTACACGTGCAAATCGTTTGATGCATTCAAAAGTTATAGCAGTTTGAAAATTAAAATAATGACTTTTAGGGTCAAAGGTTTTCCATACTTTTTTTATTATAAAGATTTTTTTCTTCATTCTTCTTTATTTGCGATCTATTTTCTAAAGAAACATTAAGTAAACCTTTTAAATTTTACAATGAACGTAGGTTATTGAACTTCAGTGAGTCCAATAAAAACATAAACAATAAGTTGCATGAATTTAATTAATTATGATATCAAAATTAACTTATAGATATAACAATATTTATTTTCTAAAAGGAAGATCAAGTACGTGGTATCTTTTCAGATAAAGATAATAATTTTTTATTCCGACTCAAGTTCAAAGCTGCATTCTGCAAATTATTTTTTTTTAGAATTTTTATTAAATTCAAGTTATTTTATTAAGAGTGGGATATTTCGAATATTTTTATAATCTTTTTTTTATATTTTAAATATCAATTTCGAAAGTCATATAACTAAATTGCCGATTGTACAAAATGAAGCTTATGTTCAACCGTCCCAGACTACTATATTTCTAACCGCTAAACTTCGTCAACTATTTAAACTTTGCGTTTATTATAAATATAATTATAAAGCTTATTCTTAAATTTAATAACAATTATTCATAATAACAATATATTTATTCTATGAATCTAGTGTTCAATTTAAAACTAAAAATTATTCTTAAAAACTTTTTTGGCAATTTATTTCCACAATAATACTCAAAATTATAATTATGCGTTCCAAAATTTTTAAATAAATCAAATATAATTTTGTATAAAAAGACAAGTTCCTTGAACTCTTTCCAAATACGGATATATACAGACATATCGATGGTCACACGTAGAAAGACCCCAGCTCAAATAATTGTAAGTTTACAGCAGAAGGCAACAACATAACAGAAACTGTATTGGGGCATTTCCATTTTGGCGTTACGTTACTTTTGTACGACGATATGTTGAAAAAAACTTTAAAAACCATAATTTAAAAAAGTATTTTTCTCACATTAGAGAAGTGATTGGATAGCTCCATATTCAGCCAAAAAATGGAAATAGTTGAGCCTAAGAATTTCAAGATATACTCCAAAAAGTGACCTGGCGTTACGTTACAAAAAACGGAAGTGCGATTTGACTTTGATAACAAAATTGTTGAACTTTGCGAATTGGGCAAGTATTTTTAATAAAATTTTTTTTGATAGGTTTTGGACCAATATACATTTATTTTCCAAGTTATAAATTGAACAAATCTTTTTTCCTTTTTTTTCTTTTATGAAAATTGGTCTGGCGTTACGTTACTGGCGTTACATTACTAAAATTTCCACTTTATTTTATTATGTTAAAAAAATGCGAAAAAGACATAAATATTAGAAAATTATATAAAAACTACAAAATACTAAATATATTTTTTGCATTTGTTTTATGATTAAATATTTTTGTAGCAACAGTTTTGCAATAAGAGTATTATTATGAAATTGATTTTAGGAATGTTAATTATAAAGAGAAAATGCCCTTGAAGTTAAGAAACACTTACAAAAACGAGAACTTCAAACTTGTAGCTCAGTATTTCACCATCCCAACAAAAGAAAGCTTTGAGCTCCTAAATTTAATTTATTTTAGAAGTTTCTCTTTTATAATACATTAGGAAAATATCTGTTTGTTAAATTTTAATTATTCGATCAAGGTGGACTTTTTTCTGGAAATGCCCATTGATCATAATAGAAACTGTAATTATCATTATAGCCTTCAAAAAAGAACTGGAGGGTATATTCACTTAGTCATTCCGTGTGTAACGCCGCGAATTATCCCTCTAAGACCCCATAAAGGATATATATTCTTGATCAGCGATAAGTTCTAAGACGATCTAGCCTTGTCCGTCCGTCTGTGGAAATCACGATTTAATTCAAACGAAAAGAGCCAGATTTTTGAAATTTTGAAGGATCGGCTGAGTAGGGCTTTAGGGAAAAAAGTTCCCCTATGAAGAACTAAACCAACCTCTGAAAAGCAACATAATATTTAAAGTAGTTTGCAATTTTGTTAAGCAAATGATGTATTTTTGTGTCAACGAAGATCCAAAGCGTTGAACTTGACGCCAGAAAATCAGAAAACTGCATTATTGGACCCCGCCTCCTTTAGTGGGCGTTGACGTAAGCTATTACATGCAAAAATAGTGTACATATTTAACAAATTGCATTCCTGAAGCTTACATTCCTTAAAAAATAAATTTTTAAGCTTTTATGACGAAGTTGATATGTTCCCCTGCTCTACTCCTCCACCCAGCTTTGTCCCCTAAATGACCCTATCAAAAACAATTTTTTTACACTTAAAAAACTAAACTAAACAATTTACTTTTTAAGTTTTTACGACAAGGGTGAGATTTTTTTTTGTTATCTTGGACCAGCACTCAGGGGATGACCCCTATATATGCAATGCATTGCGCCGGAACTGAAAACGAGGGGATAGCATTTAAGGGGACTGATTAGGAAAGATGAGAAGAAAGACAGTTTTTTTTTGCTATTTCAACCTTTTTACTTCGCCGGCTAATTTTTGCTACAGGGCCGACGAAGATGGGTGCTGTTACTCTGCTTTTTAGTACATGATAGTGTCAGTCGCTGCCAATTATGTTCAGTGACCAGTGACTATGCCTTCATCATTGAAACAGGCTGGCAACAACTAACACAACCCATGCACTAATGCTGTTCAGAAGAATTCAACACAATATTTCATGACTCAGCGCGGGCTCGAACTCACGACCCTCCGCTTCATAGTCTCGTGTTCTACTACTTCAGCCAACAGTCTCTCCCACGGCCCTTCCCGGAGTGACCCTGTCAAAATAGACTTTTAAAATTGGGCACAGAAGTGTCTTCAAGGAACTCTGACCCAGCAGATTAAATATTTTTAATTTATTTACTTAAATATTTGGAGGGTGTTCAAGAATCGACTCCATCAAATATAACGTTCTTATTTTTTTGCTTGTAAAATCGTTATTTTTTATACTATTGCAATAAATTTTAATAACGAGTTGTATTTGTGTGATTGTAAAATAATTGGAATCGCTAAAAAAGTCAATGTCGTTAAAATACGAGTTAGAACCTTTCGACTTGCGACCATCGATATGTACAATCAATTAATTACAATTAAAATTCTGAAATAAACAAATAAATTGAATTAAATCAATAATAATGTTTGTGAATATGGACTCTTTGTCAAATATATTTAATCAATTTGTATTTTACAATTATGCAAGCGATGTAAATCTTATCACTTAAAAAAATCATATTATTAAATTAATATGAAAGTTTAAGTGCTGATTTAACAATATCTAGGGTACGAGGTCTAACAGAAACTCTAGCGTGTGTCAATTTAAAAATTATTTCGTTTAATTAAGGGTAAGTGTGCACATATTTACATATGTGTTTGTATGAATTTTTATATATGGTCTGGCGGATTTGTATTAAATAACATTATAACATATTTTAATGAGCTACTCAGCCTTTTCTGATAATATTTGTTTTCTATTGATAGACAGAAGATGCCTGTGTGACAGCGTGCGTTACATAAATTGTTGTTTTTGGAAAATTTTTTCATATCTATAATTTCTTTATTTGCATTATATGATGGTATTGCTAAGAACGCAATTTTTCAAATTAAGCACAAATTGTGTTTTACTAAAAATGGTTTAACGAGCCAGAATTATAGTCACACACTATAGTTGATTTGTTTAAAAAACAAGTTTAAATTAAAAAGATCCTATTGTTAATTTTGCTACTATAGTCAAAGCATAAGTGTGTTTTAAGTTCACTAATCAGCTGGATTTAAACATTATGTGCGTTCAAGTAAGCAACAGTTTTTACAAATTTTTACTGAACTTTACTGCGTTTTACTAAATTGCATTCGTTTACCCAACAATAGCTCTATTCGTTTACCCCAAAATTTGTGCAAATTTGTACTGGATTTTACTGAAATGTGTTCGTTTACGCAAAAATTTGCAAAAGAGAGCATGAAATGAGAGCGTAAAATGACAGTTGCTGACTGAGAGCCTGCAAATTTTTAATGGACAAATTTTTGCCAGTAAAATCCAGTAGAAAACAAAAAACATATGATTCCATAGACAAAAGATGAGTTCCGCTATTTTCGAAGCAATGAATTTATCGGTTGATCTGAAAGCGAAATTGAACTGGAAATAATTATTCTTGAAAGGTAAAGAAATGAAAAGCGCATACAATATCAAGTTTTTTTGCCATCCATGGCAAAATTTGTCTTTGTTTTATTTACACTAATGCTTTAGAGATGTAAACCCATAGTATTCGAATATAATACTTCTTTCTGCATATTATTCTGGGCACGGATTATCAAACATGAAATATTGATATATTTTATTAACAAGAAACAAAATAAGTGATTTACATAATAAACGAATTTAAATTTTGTACAGTAGTTCATTTAATAAATACATCTCGTAATTAATTAATAATTGATAAATTACATTGCATCAAGTACCAAAAATATTATATACTGGGCAGTCAAAACAAACCATATTTTACAACTCTAAGCTATTTAGTGATCAGCTGTTTTAAATAACCTGCAAATTTTTGCAATTTTTCCGTTCGCGTACTTTTTTGAGAAAGAGCCAGTCCTGAGAGTAAAATTTTCAAATTGAGCATAATTTACTCAACTACTGGAATTTACTGGAAAAGTAAACGAACAGACCTAATAAATGAGAACATAAATTGAGAGAGTAAACTGACAGTTCTCTAATTGATAACTTGAAAATTGTTGCTGCAGATCAAGGCAGATTTACCAGGTACTCTTACTAGTACAACAATGAAACAACACCAAAAACCACACGTATTTTGTTGGTAGAAAATGAAGAGCTAATGTCAAAATCAAGGAAGAAGAAGCATCATTAACAAGGAAGATTTAAGAAAAAAAAAATATTTTATGTGGCTTGTATATAAACTTTTGACAGTAGCTCAACAAATTTCAATATACAGCTGCGGTACTGAGAGTACCTGGTAAATCTGCCTTGCTGCAGATATTTCTTGTAGTAAACTTTAGTATGATAAAAACATCTGATTCAAAAAGTAAATAAACGAAAAGTAAAATTTTTTAGAAAAGTAGAATAAAATTTGTAAAAGTTTTTAAAAAAATAAACAATTTATAAAGCATGGTAATAGTAACTTAATATGGAATATACTTTCATTTTATTAATATATTTTAAGGGACTATTTTGTTTGAAATATTTTAATTGTTCAGAGTTATAAAACGTATAAATACGTGGTTAACTAGTACTGCGGTTGTTCTTAAGATATTCAGTGAGATTAACTAATAATCGTGTAATTTTTAATATATGTATGTATATAGACTGCAATACATCAGGGAAATCAAATAAAAAGCAAAATCAATTAATTATGTACAATTATTATATGAAACAAGTTATAAATTTATTCTTGAATTGACCGTGCTATAAAAATTATTTCAACGAGTACCAGGAAGAAAAAAGAGCTGAATAATCAAAAGTACAATAGTTTTCATCACTATGTACATTTGCAGTCAGCTGTTTGCTGAATCTTACGAATTTTTACAATTTTGCTGTTCGAATAGTGTTTGCGACAACAGACAGCTCTTTTTGAAAGCAAATTTTTAAATTTTTGCAGTAAGTTCTCATTTACAGCATTTTACCGCAAAAGCACTCGAACGGACCTATTGTCAGAAAATAATATAAAGGAACAATTTGCAAAAATTATTTATAAACAAATATTCATTTATCAATAATCACAAAATGTTTACATCCTCAAATAAAAAACACAGAAGAAAATTGCCGGCATTAAATATACTGAAAGCGGAATTTTTCTGCATTTTTAACTGTCTAGAACAAAAATTAATGACCTATTTCACAATGTCGAATAAATTCTTTCTTTCGTACAAATACTTGTTTATTTAAAAAAAAATAATTATAAATTGGGTTTGTTCTAAATGTACTTATACGAAAGAAATAACTCTTTCGACATTGTGAAATCGGCAGTAAAATTTCATTTTGTTCTGACTACTCGTATGTACGCACTCTTAATCCTAAACCTATAAACAACAAATTTAAATAATTTCTATTAACTTTTGCCGGCAAGTGCCGGAAGTTGATCTATTTAAAAATAATCAATTTGAAAAAGTGTGATGTGAACAATATTTGAACTTGTTTGATGTCATTTGCCTTTCAATACGCACATCAAATGATTAAAAATATACACAATATGGAATTAAGAAAAATAATTTATAAATTATGAATGTTTGAAAGATCTATAAAAAGTTTATTTCCGTTTTATGTATAGTTCAAACTATTAATAACACAAGTAAACACCTAGTAAACAACCAACCGTTTACTAGAATCAAACAGGCCTTAAAATTTACAAAAATAAGTGTATTTTTATAACTTTTTCCGAAATTCATAAGGCCTGATTCATAAAAAATATTTTATGCTGATAACCTGCTGCTTATTTGGCATATTCCTATGCAATATTTGTCACATAAGCAGTTTATAAATATTAAATAATTTTTATGAATTAGGCCCATAATTTTTATTCTATTTAATTGTCTGAAAGATTTTAATTGTTGTACTGCAACAGGCCAGCGAAGGGTATAATCTTGATATTACTTTTGATCGAATAATTTTATTTTTGAGGTCACGGTGGAGAAATAATAAACTGAAATTGTGATACATAGTCACCATTACCCGATATTGAAATATCTATCGGAAACCAAATATGTAACCATATTTTTGTTATGAAATTGCGAAAAGTTTAAGATTTATTTTCTTTTCTTAAAATTTAGCGCATTTTTATTTTGATTAACAAGAAAGTGTTTTTGACTCGTTATGATATTTTAACTAAAACAAGCGAAATGTTAATGTCTACGAATAAGATTTAACTAAATTTGTATAAAATTTTAAAACGTTTAAAGGTGCTGCGGCAATGACTGTGTCTAAAGTTAAGAGTTTCATTATAAAATATCATTCTAATGATTTGTACATTTTGTACATTTATTCAAACTGAGACTGAAACCATTTTTATTTCTTAAAGATTTATAAAAAATTGTTAATTTATAAAAAAAAATTCTTCAAGAAATAAAATTTTTATTTCTTAAAGATTTATAAAAATGTATCATTGCGGAATTCTAAACTTAAATATACTTGAAGTGATATACGAATTTTTTCGCAACATAAAATAGTCAACGAGTTGTAAAGAGGCTATTCTAGGTGCATGATTGGACACGTTTCGAATTTTTTCGTTATGCAATTGTTGTTCTTTTAAAAGTTGAGTTAGCTATTTTCTTTTGGCAGCACCATTTTCTGCAGTTCAGCTGCTTTCGTGCAACATGTTACTGTTAAACATGTTCTGTTTGGTCTATAATTCAACCATAAATCGACTTACAAACCATCAACACTTGCAGATTATTGAAAATTATTATCAAAATTCATGCTCGGTTAAGAAGGTGGTCATTTCTGGTTGAAGGGATATGTGAACAAACCCCTATTGCCATATTTAGTGGGGAGAGCAATCAGAAGAGCTGACAATGCGTCCCGATAAATGCACTGTTTGGTATGGTATCAATGGACCGTACTTTTTCAAAGATGGCAAAGGTAAGCACGTTACTGCGATGATTACAACTTTTTTTGCTTGTCCAAAATGGAACAACAGGAGTTGGCTGACATGAAGTTTCAAGAAGACGGTGCCACATGCCACACACCACGCCTAACATTGGAACAATTGAGAGTCGAGATTGGTGAACACTTTATTTTACCTATGAGGTCAGCCAATTTTTGGACTACATCGTGCGATTTAATGTCTTTAGTCTATATTTTATAGGGCTAGGTTAAGCCTCATGTCTATAGGAATAAGTACGCAATACTTGAGTTAATGGAAGCCAATAATGAAGAATTTATTTGTGAGATGCCGGCCGATCTGTTGTAGAGAGCATGCCGAAATTGGACTTAGCGTATGAATCATTTGGGGCGGTCAACATTTACATGACATCATCTTCAAACATTGAATTATATAGATCGTTCTATCAATTCAAATAAAGATTTTATAAATTTTTCTAAATTTTATGTGTTTTTTTTTTTAAACCGAAAACTTTTAGAAAATTCACTTTGTGGTACGCGTATTATGCTTTCAATTCCATAGTAGATTGCAAAGTTTATTAACATACGAGTACATACCTACATGAGTATACATGCATGAACACAATTGTGCGAATTCATTTCCGCTTCCTCGATACAGCAAACATTTGTTCACATTTGATTTAATATACGAGTATTTTTGTACATATGTATGTATGTACATACATAGATACATATGCATTTATGTGGACAAAACATGCATCTGGCATGCATTTCTAAAAATTGTTTATGCAACCAGCATCGTCACTATTTTTAATACTGTTTATATTTTTGACATCATTCAAATAAAACTGTTTGTGTTGCCAGACAAAAAGCATTTGAAGAAAGAAATATGAATATATACGTCACTATATAATAACCAGTTTCAAACTTAAAGATTAGTAATTAAATAATTTTTTTTTTTTAGTGGGACCAACACTCGGGTTATGACCCCTACATATGCAGTGCATTGCGGAGGAAGTAGAAAGGAGAGGGATGGTGTTGAGATGATAGATGAAGAAAGACGAAAAGATGGAACACTATCTTAAACTTTACTTAGCTGGATAATTTTTTCTATAGGATCGCCGAAGGAGATTTCTGTTACACTGTTCTTAGTAAAGTGTGGCCAAATTTGAGGTTAGGAAGTAAATTGGCTTCAAAAGATAGGTTTTTTTTTGACAAATTCATTTTTATTGATACCAATGTAAAATACAAGTATGGGATCTAGTAATGGAATACGATGTCGGGCAAAAGTCCACCTCTAGCACGTCGGCAGACTTCCGTTCTTTTCACAAAATTTTAAACCACATTTTGCAACAATTTAATTTTGTAGAACGTCAGAAGTTTGTAGTTTGTTTACATACACCTCGGTAAACGCGATAGATCACAAGAGCGATCATGCATAATCATGCAATAACTGAATTGTTTGGCCGGCAGTGTAACTTAGCGCCGCCACAAATTCACGATAATGATGTTTCCTTGCTCGTCACGTGATGGTTTCAGATACCTGAGCTATGCCCTCGTCACAGAAAACAATTAATACAACCATGCACTAATGCTCGTCAGAAGAATTCGAGTTAGGGGGATTTTCGTTTTCTTAGTATCGTGTTAACTACTTCATCGTCAGTAGTCGGGTGCTGTTGTATGATAGTTTAAACTAGTTGATCACTCATCTACCTAATAACTAAAAATATTCTATTTTTCACTAAATTTTCCTTACACAGCATAAAATGAAATATACCATTCATTCTTATTTTCAATGGTATATTTATTGTTGTAGTGACAATTTATTCCATTTTGCTTATGGCGTTTTATATTCTGACAGAAATCGTATCCCAAAAAAACCGGTAAACAGATACGTTGTACACTGAACTCTGGTTCAGGGTACGATTATACTCTTTTTTTTAATTTTTATTCTAGTATGTAGAATATTTTCCCAATTTACGTTATCTTAATATAAAATCTGCTGATAGAGTTCCTTTACTTTAAAAGTAAATTAAAACCAATTTAAATAAACGTTGATTTAATCAAAAAATAAATTTAATGAGTAAACAGTTAAATGGAAAAAAATTGTGATAAACTTATAACACCCGCGATTTTGGTCGGTATTAAATAAGGTTAATGCTCAGTTCAAATCAATTTGTTGTATTTTCTATTTAAAATTTATTTAGCATTTCATTATTTAATATAATAACAAAATTAGTTCAATATAAAGTGAAATATATATGTATATGAGTAGACAATAAATACGAGGGTGGTTCAACATGTCAGGGACTTTTTTTCGAAATTTCCGCCTCTTAATAGAAATTGCAACACTGCTTCTGTCAACAGGCAACTGTCAGTTGACTCCTTTCAAAATTTGAAAGGAAAATGGGAAAAAGTGAATTTCGTGTGCTCTTTAAGCATTACTTTTTGCGGAAAAAGAAACAAACGCTAAGTTTGATAAATACTATCGGGACTCTGCGCCATCCATTTCCATGTTAGAGAAGTGATTTACTGACTTTCGATGTGACCTCGTACATGTCATACTTTTATGGCATAAAAATTATAAAGAATTATAAAACTTATTTTTAGAGGACACTATCATCAATACTTTCAATCAACACACACTTGAATCAAAACAATGGCTTATATACATAGTCAAACCATAGTATAATTTAGGAGTTTAAAACCAGTATTTCTATATAAAATACTGACTGTAATAGAAATACTGGTTGTAAACTCTTACCACCATATTCATAAAGAAATAAAATGTATTTGAAATCTATTTTAAGAAAATTTTTTATGAAAAACGTTGACTTAAATACGTTTCAAACTCGTTTTAAATTTTATGAATATGGAGGTTAAAGTATACTTTGTTTGGATGAATATGGGTCAGATTCCAGATGCTTGAAACCCACATTGCGTTCAGCAGTTTTATTAATAAACAAAATTATAGCGTATCGAGTGAAACCTATGCAGAACACACCCTATAGACTCTATTACATACCGAATAATGCACATTTTGGTACGGTTTACATGTTGGTGGAACCATTCTTCTGCATTATTTCTTAAGGAATGAAGCTGGAGACAGCCTAATTTACATGAGGAGGATTAGATGTGGTTTTATGTTGGTTTCACGTGAAATTACTGCTTTATGCTAAAAAATAGCAAATATTTCTCGCTCTAGAAGCCAATATTGATTGTGTTTTCGTGACATAGGGCCGGCAAAGGTTGAAAATGTGGCCCCAAACTTAGAAACCCACACAGCGGGCGATGACCATATAATTTTTAAATGTTAGTACCTTGATATTATGATATTTCATATTCCAAAAATTTTTTGCATTGCAATTTGAAATTTTTATAATTTGATGTTCTATTGGACTTAAAAAAGCACCTCCTAGATGAAGATCATTCTATTCCCGCTTGTTAATTATTTCTATACTAAAGATTTGTGGGTATTTTTTCCATTTCCCGAATTATTTCCACAATAAAAAGTTTTTAGTTCCCCTCTTATGTACGTACTTAACTTAAAGTACTTTTGAAGTGCAAATAAACTGAATTGTACCTACAACACGAAATAATAACATATGCTGACAACCAAATTCAAAACAATAACAAATAGATTCATGAAAGCGAAAATTGTACACAGTACATTAGTAGAACTATTAAATAACAAAGGGCACCCAAATTCTAAAAATTTGTTAATTTATTTTTGTCGTACTCGTATGTACAAATATGTAATTGAATGAAATAATGTATGCATGATCTTGTACTCGTACGTTTTATTTCAATTGTCAAATTCGACAAAGTGTATCTATATTTAATTAAAATTCATCACATAAAAATGTGTAGAAGTCAAAGAATTCACATTAAATACACCTGCATGCATATCAGAAGACTAAGCGAAAAAATATCTGTTTTAAATATCAAGCGTTGGTCCAAAGGAAAAAAATATAATACAAACAAACAAAAATAAATTGCATTGCATCATTTGCAAATGTTCTAGAAATAAGTTATAATTTATATTTTCGAATACAAAAAAAAACACTTTTACTTTTCTCCATACTTATCAGCAGCAGAACTTTTTTATACATAAATACATACGAGTACAGCCATACATATGTATGTATGTATGTTCATGCTTCCCGACTAGACGACGTACATACAAGGCAAAAATTTTAGTTTTTATTGTCTATTTAATTATTGTTTATTTTGCTCAACAGTACAGTGACCCGATTTTTTATGCCTATTAAACAAATATATTAAATACATATTTATTTTATTTTTTAATTACGAAGTTAGTCAAGTTCCCTTAATTTGATTGTATCTCCGGTAATTTACTCAAGTGTGTATATGTAGATAAAGGAAAGTTGATTATTTATTTGTTTTAATATAAATGTGAATGTGTTTTTTTCAAATATTTATTAATTTAATAGTTTAATAATATGTTTAAATTTGCTTGCCTACTTGATCACTCTACACTAAACTGGATAATGTTTGCTATACGTAAATTACTCATTGTACTTGTTGCAGTAGACAATTTAATAATTCATAACAATTTAATAGTATTTTTTCAGTACAGAAAATCGGCAAAAGTTCCAAAATATGTTAAATTTGTATACCCTACAGAAAAAAATTAGAGGGTATATTCATTTTGTCATTCCGTGTGCGAAATATCCCCCATAAAGACCCCAAGTATTTATATTGTTGATCAGGGATGAAATCTAAGACGATCTGGCCATGACCGTCCGTCCGTTTACGGAATTCACGATACAGTCCAAACGAAAAAAGTCAGATACATTTTGAAGGATGTCACAGATCAACTTCGGAAAGGGGAGTGAATCGGGCCGGAGGGGAAAAAGTTCCCTTAAGAAGAACTACACCAACCTCTGAAAAACAACATAGTTTTTAAAGATTTTTTTTTTTGTAATGTTGTTAAGCAAATGAAATATTTTTATGTCAAAGAAGATCCAAAGCATTGAACTTGGAACCAGAAAATCGGAAAAATCCAATTTATGACCCCGAGCCCATTTAGTGGACGTTAAAGTAATACATTACATGGAAAAATAGCGTAAATATTAAACGAATTGTAGTACTTAATCCTACGTTGCTTAAAAATTAAATTTTTAAACTTCTATGACGAAGCTGAAATATTCTCCGATTTTCCTCTGTCCTATTCTTTATATTTTTTAGATTTCAAAGGGTTTTTGGTGCTGGTTTAGTGTAGCGTCTTTCAAGATTTGAAACTATTTTATAAGTAACTACTATTAATCCGTCTTTGAGAATACTAATTTAAAATAAAACGATGCTACTTTTTCGTGGCATAATTTTTAATGTTTTTTTTATATCGAGCTTCAAATAAAATGTATGTCTTTTCTAGTTTTATTTATTTGCTTTTACTGCATCATTTTTTTATTTCAGATTTTTTTTATTTTAATGTATTACTATTTTAAATTTTGAAAAAGATGTTTCACTTTTTTGTGTTAAAAGAAATTCCATATAGAGCCTCCCTAGCTTTAACAATTCATGGCACGTTTTTACTTTACTGAAAATATATGTCAAAGTTGGCGGCTTTTACCACATTTTAATTGAATCTACTAAGATAGATTTCTATAGGACAAACGAAGTCGACCATAACTTAGCTTGCTTCACAATTACTATCGCAACGTTAGACGCAGCGTAGACATGTACGAGTTTGTGTGTGTGTGTATAGTCAAACATTATACTCGTATAACTTTAAAAACGATTAGGTTGTTCAAAGATCGAGGCCAATAAAAACAGCATATTTTATTGCCCACTATTTAATTATGTAATAATACAGGTAATAAAACATTTTATTAAATAATTGTTAGTTATTTTCAAGTAATAACCCAACAAACATTAAGTAAATATTTCAAATACGTTATTGGGATATTGTAATTTCAATATGTATTTGTTTTAAGCTCAAGTTAGTCTTGTTATGGTTATAAACATAAATGGTAATGCAGGTTGAACCAATGTTATGGGTAACACTGGTTCAATTTCACGTACTTGACCCAACCATAACCTTAGAAACCAAATATTGTAGGTTATGGTGTTATGGAGTAATAAACTTTCTGTTTATGTAAATGCAAATGATTGTTTGCATTTATATGAACAGGGACTAAAATATTGGGCGAGGTTTATGATTAAAATATTAATTTTAATTCATATAGATGTTTATTTAAGATTTAATTTTTGGCAAGTGGATGTTTTTCAATTGCAAGTCATATGCCGTACAACAAGCCATAAAATAATGTTAAATTCAATTTAAAAGATGTTGCCAATTATACAGATTCGAAAAAAAGAAATATTCTCAAGTTAGTAAGAGCGATTTTTTAAAGAACGATGTCATCAATTATATACGACAAGGTATCCTACGCACAATAATTTGAAATTTAAACTTAATCTGAGCATTAAGCGTTGTGTTAGCAGTAGATTTTTGGAATGTGCTTCAAATACGCAACCTGCTATCAACGCGACTCACAACGTTGTAATTTAGTTTGGTGCGCTACATCCTAATCTCTACTCCAAGAATTTTAAATGGTTTCTAGCAGTATTAAACTTATGAAAAAATATTGCATGCTTTAATTTTAAATTCACAATTAAAAACATGGGAGAGCCAGACGCAAACCCCTCAAAGCCCAACCAAGAATAATAAGCATGCTGATCGTAATTAATAAATAATTACGACGAAGTGGTAGGTGTTCCCCACCCCATGGCAATTTTATTTCTGAATAATTTCTATGAAATGTTTATTTGTACTTTAAGTGAAAAAAGAAACTTCACATGAAAGCAGATTTGTAGAAAAGATAAACAGGAATTCAATTTACAAAACCGTATAAGTTTTATAAAAAATATTCAACCTACAAAATAGAGAAAATATTTACGAAAGAGCTTCCGTTCGATACATGCATCGACAAACGTATAAACTTAAGAAACAGAAAATAAAACAACTAAACAAGTAAAACGACCGGGTCGAATCTTAAATACCCTCCAAATATTTAGCAAATAAATTAAAAAAGTTTACCCTGGTGGGCCAGAGTTCTTGTAAAACATTTCTGTGCTCAATTTTAAAATTCTATTTTGGCAGGGTCACTCCGCGAACAGCCGTGAGGGAGATATTTCACCTTGTCGTAAAAACTTAAAAAGTAGTTTCTTGGGTTTATAGAGTAAAGAAAAAATTTGTTTTGATAGGGTAATTTACGGGCCAAAGACGGAATAGATCAGCTTCGCCATAAAAGTTAAAAAATTTTATTTTTAAGGAATGCAGGCTTAAAGGTTAAATTAGTCGTGACTTATCCATAACACCATACGCATAACAGATAATGCAGGTTCGAACCTAATTTATGGATAACACTGTATTCGATTATACTTCACATAACCATAAACATAGAAACCAAATGGATTTTGGTTGTAGGTTACGGCGTTATGGGTATGGTGTTATGGATAAGTCACGACTAATTGGACCTTAAGGAATACAATATTTAGCTTATTTTTGAATATAACATCTTACGTCATCGCCCACTAAAGCGGCGAGGTTCAAAAATCGATTTTTTTTATTTTTTGGCACCAAGTTCAACACTTTGAAACTTCTTTGACATAAAAATATATCATTTGCTTAATAAATTTACAAAAGAACTTTAAAAATTATGTTCTTTCCTAGAGGTTGGTTCAGTTATTTTTAGTGGAGCTTTTTTCCCTCTGCGCTATTCAGCATATTTACGAAGTGAATATGCCCTCCAATTAATTTTTGGAGGGTATAATAACTTCAGCTACATTTCTGGTTTATTTATAGTTTTCACTGTAAAGTTGAAACAATTGAAGAGTTAAGTTCAAAACTATGTTAAAACTAAACATATCTCGGTTTGATAAATTATTTGGATTTATTTGCTTGAAACTCTGTTTTTGGATCTTTTCCAATTTGAGTTTAAGCTCAAGTGTTTGCTGGGATACTAGATGGTTAACAAGTTTAACTTTTGGTTTAATAACACAAGTGAACAAATGTTTCAAACATTATAACATTAAAGGATAGTATCATTTTAGCACCTTCTATAGGATTTTCTGAACTGATCTTGTTTATGGTTTGACACTTTACATAGACAGATTTCCTAAAATTGTGTTAAAGAAACTATTTCCATTATTGCTTTACAAGGCAAAAATATTAACAAGTTGAAAGATGACAGCATAGTGTTACATCTTTTTTTAAGTTTTCGATTTTTGTACATTTTATCCTTTTTGAAGAACTAATAGAAGAAAATATTAACCAAAACGAAGTAAATACTTTTACCTATTATATAGCCACAATGGAAAATATCGAATATATTGCTTTTTATATGTCTAAGATTTTTTTTGTTTGAAAAGAAGAAAAATTAAACAAAATCGTTTCAGTTTGTACATGTCTGTTTGTTAAATCCGTTTGTTATGCCAGTAATGATGATTCCTTTCTCTAATAATAAATATTATGACTGTGGATGCCAAAGAGAAAAAATACATAACCGAAAATATTCAATAGGTGTAATTTGAAATATTAATTCTGATAAAAATTAGTCGCCCAACTAAAATTAGATTTCTTACTGAGTTTATTCAATCACAAAGCATTTCTTTTGTTTACAAACAACAATTTTCAGTTTAACACGATGCCGCAAAAATATTAAACCTCCCGGCCAGCAAAGTTTCAGTATGAGTTTATGAATGGATGAAAAATGATTAAATATTATTTCAACAAACCTCATCTAATAAAGTGCTGTGCATTTTGTATTTTTATTTTAAATTTCCTTATTAAATTAAATTCACTTTAAAAGATTCCTTTTTTATAATTTTTATTTGAAATAGAATTTTCTTTTAATTTCAATATGTTTTTTCACCAACTCTGTTTGTTGTGTTTCGCTTTTAGTTTAAAACTGAACTGAATACAATTTGGAAAATATTTAAAAAGTTCTCCCTCACATCGCTGCTCGAACGAAATAGAAATCAAAATAATAAAAAAAAACACAATCATACAATTACACAGATACGTACATTCGATTTATTTAGCTCATGCTCATTTACACATGCATAAAATTTCGAATAACTACCCAGTTGGTCTTGTGTCCGACACTAGTTCGAGAACGTGTAAAAGATCGTTTATCCACAAGCTTTTTTTTACAATAAATTTATGCATATATTTTTTCAATGCTGTTTTTGTTAAAAATATTCTGCGAATGCGCAAAATATGCGTCATGAATCACCACTTCATCCACAAAATATAACTGTTCGGGTCGATTTGCAGGCCGGCGGCGTCACTGGGCCATATTTTTTCGTCGGCAATAACGATCGTTACGGTACTGTGGCGAAATGTGGTTTGAACAGGACGGTGCCACAAGCCACACAGCACACGTTACAATGGATTTATTGGTTTGCGTTTGCTGATTGACGGGGAGTTCTGGTTTGACTAACATATAAGGGCAAGATCCTTTGGCTGCCACTTAAAGCGTTATCATATTTTTATTTTTTTATATCTGTAAATAGCGAGGTGAGAATTTTTTTCTTAATTTCATCTCATGAATTTCTTCTTTCCACTGTTTTATTAGTTTTATTGAGCTGTTTGCAGAGATAAATATTTAATTTTGAATTTTTTTATTTTAAAATTTAAAACAAAAAAAAATTTTTTTTTTTAATTTGTTTTTGTTTTAAATATAATTACACGAAGAAAAAATAATTTCGAAATCGTGAAATAGGCAGTGAAATATTTTATTTAGCAATTATGTATTTGAATAAATTTTTTTCCATTTGCCTATCTTTAATTCAACCAAATCAAAAGACGAAAAGTATTGAGTTGAAATGATTTTTGAGTTTAAGTTTGCGAATTTACAAATTTTATACCCCCAAAAATGAGTTTAAGGATGTATTCATGAAATATTCCTCCAAGACTCCATAAGGTATATACAAATATTGTTGATCAGTGATGAAATCTAAGACGATCTAGCCAAGTCCGTCCGTCTGTGGAAAACACTATACAGTCCAAACGAATAGAGTCAGAACCTTGAAATTTGCTATAGGTAAATTTTGAAGGATAGCACAGATCAAGTTCGTAAATGGACTGAATCGGGCCAGAAGGAAAAAGGTCCCCTAAGAAGAACTAAACCAATCTCTAAAAACACATAATTCTTATGTTTTTTTGTTGTAATTTTGCTAAGGAAATAATATATTTTTATGTCAAAGAATGTCCAAAGGGTTGAACTTGGGGTCATAGAATCCACCCACTTTAGTGGGCGTTGAAGTAAGATACATATTTAAAAAATTTTATTAATTAAGCCTAAATTCCTCAAAAATTATATTTTTAAGCTTTTATGACGAAGCTGAGATGTTCTCTGATCTTCCTCGGTGGTCTGGCTGAACTTAAAAAATAATTGCCAAACGAAACTGCTTTGCCACTGATGATATATAATATGTTTTTGGCAGATATCATTGATGGCAATTTAATGTACATAAGAATTTTTGGACAATTGGGTATAAACCACTACAAATGAGTGCTACCAGATGTTTTAAATGTATTTTATACATATACAAGAATGGAAGTCCCACATACAGGGTGTCAGCCGGGAAGGTATACTATTTTGTTTTGCCGCCATTAGTCTTGACAGTTCTTATTTGGCAGTCATGAAGTAGACGCGTAGCAAATTTATTATGGAAAAATATTCGATGCCATATCGCATACAGACAGGATTACAATGGAATTACTGCGAGACCTCTTGTCACAACAAGTTATTTCAAGAAATGGTGATGTTTATTGGCCTCCACGGTCGCCTGATTTGACAGAGACGGACATTTATCTGATATTGTATTCTATACATAACTGCCGACATTAAATAAAACATTTATAAATATAAGATCCATTCTCTTTCATTTAATCAAAAACTAAACAAAGTAGTATACCTTCCCGGCGGACACCCTGTACATACAATTTTCAACAGATACTATGTATTCATATTTCATTAAAAAATTTCCATAATTTTTGCATTTCTGTATGGAATAGAATATGTAAATATGAGCATTTACACAGAAAAATCAACGTTTTGTCATGTTACACTACGCTGACAAGCAATTCAACTTTTGTTTTTTTTGTTTTAAGAAAAACTATCATGTATGTGCTGTGAATTGCACGATTTTCGAATCACATGCGACTTGAAAAACGCCAATTTCTTTTGAACGATTGCTACCTCCAGCACACCAATTTTGTGACTTCAAATCGAAAACGCTTTATTTCATGCGATAAGCGATTTCCATCACATGGCCGTATATTATCTCTTCATATTTTTGTGTAATATGTAAATATCTCTGCATTTAGCAACATGAAAAAGAATTTAAGAAAAAATTGGATTTTCGGGTCGAAATGCTCGTGTGTTAATATATTATTTTATTTTATAAAATTCGACACTGGGGCCATAATTGTGTAAATCATGTACTGTCTAATGTATGTACAAATTTTTTAATGTATTTTTTATAAAATTTTTTCGTCACATAGAAATTAAGGTGTTGGTTACTTGTCATTTTAAAATTTTGTAAGAAATATAAGAATAAATTTTGAAACCATTAAAACTTTTTTGTTTGTTTTTTATATAAATTTCATTTTGGTGATGTAATTAATACAATGAGACAGATAACTTTTCTGCATCTAGTCTAGCAAGATTACGCAGCATTAATTTCTTTAACATGACATTCTTAAAATTCTTGTTTACCACCGATCTTCACATTTAACATAAAGTCTAAGAAAACACTCTTGTGCTGTTAGCAAAAAATCGTTAAAAAAAATCGTCTATATGATGTAAAATCGTCACATCTGGCAGTTCTGACAGTACAACATATTGTTGATAACTTCAAGCATAATATGTCGCAAAAAATAAAATTTGTGTAATTTTTAACATGTGGACTTTCACACTTTTGTTATGATCACGTACGCATAGTTCACGCTGGAAGATACGTTCTTGTTAAAAACACGTGCAATATTGTTTAAGATAAGAAATAATAAATATCGTATCTCTAAGTACAGAGCCAGCATACATAAACAAGGCTATAAACCAACAATGACCAAAGATCATATTATATTGTTACATATATGTATTTCCATTCACATACATTTGTACGGACTAGTATTTTCTTGTTTATCTTCAAATGCCTTGAACAGTGGAGCATTTTCGCATTAAAAATATCATAGTTTCTGAAGTAAAACGATATTTTCAAATGTGTAACCAGATTATAAGAGTTTTACACCTGATCGACCAAATTCTCCAATATTAATGTACAATAGTATTTAAAACTTGCTAATTTTTGTTTTAAAATAATTTTTGAATCAATTATAGCTCAATTCTCAAGCCCTGTATAAAAGTAGAAAAATATTTTTTCTACAAAGCACTGTGATATATTTTTAAAATGAATGTAGGGATAATAAGATTATATGTAATATGAAATAACACTATTTTTTATATAAATAAGCTTGCCAGGTTTTAATAAAAACAACATTCCTAAGGAAGGTGGAAACCCCCCATCAAAACGTCGTGTAAAAATTAAAACTAAATAAGTTTATTTACTATTAACTTACACATTTTGTATGTCTTTGAAAGCCCGAAGTTCTGGAAAAGAAGAAGGAAAAAAGAATTACATTTTTAACCATTTACACAGTAATATAAATAGATTAGACGTGAACTATTTTATATGGTGCCTGGTAGTGTTTTCACACTGACATGATTTTAATAAATGTTGGTTTTAACATTAAAACCAACTGTCAAAATCTAGTTTTAACATAAAAAATTATGTATGAATTTTTATTAGTTGAACTTTCTTATGTAAATTGTTAAGTTTTTTCAACGGGCTTAAGATCGAATCTGCATGACTGCAAATGATTTTTTATTATTTTATTAATAAATGAATTTGTTCAAATTCTATTTATTATTTTTTATATTAAGATTGGAATACATTGTAAATTGACAACTAAATTCAATTACTTGAACATAAATAACAAAGAAGCTTTAGCTATCAGCAGCCGATGGAAAAAGCGAAAGATATACATGGAATATTGGGAATATTAATGGTCAGGGTTGGGGAATTTCGTACTAACCAAAAAGGTAATAACTTAAAAATATGAATGTGGGAACTTCTCATATTCAATTTTCGTTAATAACATTGGTTAAATAGTTGATATTCCTACAAAACTAGCACCACTTGCAAAAGTGGAAAAATTGAACAAAGAACGCTGATGAGATGGCGTAGCGGCCTCGAAATCAGTACCGATCCGTTCTGCTGGTTTAATGACTATGAAAAATATTCTTAATATTCCAATCTTAATATAAAAAATAATAAATAGAATTTGAACAAATTCATTTATTAATAAAATAATAAAAAATCATTTGCAGTCATGCAGATTCGAACTTAAACCCGTTGAAAAAAAATATTTTGATAAAAAAACAACTTAAAACCATTTTGGATTGATTTTAAGTTATTTGTATGAAATGCAACCTTGTTGTTTATTTGTGCTAATTTGGTGTCAAATCAAATATTTCAAACAGCTGATAATGGACCTGAAATTCCAATGAAACAATATTATTTCCAAGCACTCACTTTCTTTTTATATTATTTTAATAATTTTAAGGTATTTATTTAGAAATTATGATATTAAAATTTTAGAGAACATTTTAAAGTACAGTTTTTTTCATACAAACATTATCTGCAGTTTTAAAGTTTTCAATTAAGAGTCATTATTGTAATGTCATGATAGTTGAAAGTAGGATTTTATCGGATAAATAAAAAGTTTATCATTATTATAACGTTGCGTTAACCTAGCAGATAGGATGAATCTACCTTTAACTTATCGTTATCGTTCGATTTAAGTGAAATTGTAACAATAGAACATTTTTTGAACGTCAGACAAATCCCTACTTTTAAATATCATGTAATAACGGCCTTAAGTCTTATAAAAAGTAAAGAACATATAACAATAAATACACCTATTTCTACGAAAGATATAATTTATTGTGTTCATATTTTGTGGACTGCCTGTTCTTAAAACCAGAGTTTATTAAATTTGCAGTGTGAATACAAAATATCATGTTTATGGTTTTAAGTTAATCGGTGTGAAAACACTTAAAATAAACCTCTTTGTAGGTGCGCATGTGCGCATTACTTTTTAACGATTTGGAGATATTTCTTTTTGAACATTTCTAGTCCGCTTTTGTGGTAGACGCAACCTAAAAATAAACAATTCTATTTCCTTTTATACATGACTGCATATCGGTTCCACTGTACAAAAACGTATTTTCATTGAAGATGAAATACTCTACATACAAACTGGTACATGTATTTTATTTCTTTTGTGATAAGAAGGAATTATATTTTATTAAAGATTTCATTTCAGCTGCAGTTATTTTCCATTTGACAGAAAAAAAAACTATTGCTCATGTACTTATTTCAGAAGCTTTTATTTTATCTTTTTTGCAAAACAAAAAAGATACCTTGTAAAGTTTCAAAACATTCATGAATGAACGAAAATTTAAAAGAAGCTTTTTATAAAATATACTGAGCAAAATTGAACATATTTTTTTTAATAAAAATAAGTTGTGTTAATTTCATAAAATATATATTTGGAGTATTGTCGTTAAGTTGTAATATTTTAGACCAGTTTAAAAAAGTAGTTGTTGTGTTGCATACAAAAAAGTCTAAAAATCATAGCACTCTTTCAGATATGTTTTCAGTTTGTCATAAAATAGCTCTACAAATGTGAGTAGAAAAGTTTAAATTCTTTAGGCGAGATGGCGATAGCATATAAAGGGTGTTTTTATAAGAGCTTGGTGATTTGAAATTTAAATAAAACACATGCCAAATTATGAAATGGCCAAAAAAAATTTTTTATTTGGTAGATAATTTCTTGACATTTAACATTTAAATATAATTTCGGGCATATGACCACCACGACTATTTTGCACAAAGGTCATTCTGGAGGTTCAATTTTCGACCACCTTTTCAAGCATTTGAGGGCGTATTTCAGCAATGACACGTTGAATACTGGTTTCCAAAGCGTCAATCGTTGCTGGTTTATCCACGTAAACCAATGATTTCAGGTATCCCCACAAAAATAATCGAGTGGCGTCAAATCACACGAACGCGGAGGCCAATTCACCGGTCCATTTCTCGAAATAATGTTGTCGTTGAAATGTCCTTTCAATAAGTCCATTGTTTTGCCCGCAGTATGACAAGTGGCACCATCCTGTTGAAACCACATTTCGTTTACATCCATATCTTGAAGTTTTGGCACCAAAAATTCATTGATCATGATTCTGTATCGATTTCCATTCACGGTAACGGGTCGTCCTTCCTTATTTTTAAAGAAATAAGGACCGATGATTCCACCAGCCCATAGACCGCACCAAACAGTACATTTATCGGGATGCATTGGTAATTCTTGAACGGCGTGTGGATTATCTTTGCTCCAAATACGGCAATTTTGCTTGTTGACATATCCATTCAACCAAAAATGCGCCTTTTCTGGAGTTAACCTGTTGCATTGTTCTGGAGTTAACCTGTTCATGATGATTTGCCAAACAATACTGAGTAGAGACGTCACTTTAAACTGTCAAAACAACTGTCAGACAACAGAGTGATTCGTATAAAAAAAACTTCATAAAAAAACACCCTTTATTTACCACCGATATTTCTATATGATTTATGAATAAAAAGCGGCTAAAAATTATTCATACCTTTATGTTTGTTCATTAAATCACATTCGTATAACATAAAAATAAGTAAAGCAGAATTAGATCACAAAACCTATATACATATATGGAAGTGAAAAATGTTTCCCGTTTAGCTTATGTAACTGGCAGCTACTGAACGTTTTTCCGTTTGCCGCCGTCAAAAAAAAAATTTATTCAGCTCATATCAATTCAGTTTGCTTATCAGCTGTTCGAAGTTTTGGAATAGCAGACTAGTTAAGACGGGTTGTTCACACTGGTCATATTTTTCGTGCTATTATTTTATGACTTATGACTACAGTTTGAGTCCCCCAATTAAGTATAGTCGTTTAATCCGCCATACATAAGAGTTCTTGAAGTGTGTTATAATAGTTAGGGAAAATTATTTAATTATACCTATAAGCAGCAATTTTGACTCTTAAACCTCCTGCTATACATAAGGGACAGAATTATTTGAAAATACATTTTTAATATATAATTTAATCTTCTCAAACATACATATTTAGTTTTTTTTGGCAACTTGATTATAAAAAATGTGAAAACTATATGACTAAAAAACAAATAAGAACGTTATCTTCGACCGGGTCATATCGTAAATACCCTCCAAATATGTAGGAAATAAAAACTCAGAGAACATCTCAGCTTAAATATTGACTTTTTAAGGAATGTATTTTAGCATATAACATCTTACGTCAACGCCCACTTAAGGGGGCGGGGTCCAAAAATAGATTTCTCAGATTTTCTGGCTCCAAGTTCAACGCTTTGGACCTTGTTTAACATAAAAATATATCATTTTCTTAACAAAATTGCAAAAGAACTTTAAAAATTATGTTGTTTTTGAAAAGAAAAATCTTATCGTCTGTTTTGAGTGCGTGAACATTATACATATTTACGTATAAAAAATCACGCACGGTTCTAAATTTTTTAATCACGCTCATTTATAATAACGATTCAAGTGATTCACGCGTGACACGAAAAAATCACGACATTTGCACATCTCTAATTTCCACAGACAGACGGACGGACATGCTTAGATCGTTTTAGATTTCATGACTGACCAAGAACATATATATTTTATGGGGTCTTAGAGGGATATTTCGCTGAGTTACATATCGAATGGAGGATATGAAAATTACAAAAATATGTTTAACACGTGCATTCGTTTAACCTTGTATAACAGGCATATAACAAATAAAACAAATACCCTTATTATTCCTATTTTGTTTTCATCACACAAACAACACTTTCGGTGCACTAATAATTTCTTTTACACACATTCCCAAAACATAGTTCTTATCTCATCTTAGAAAGGTTATTTAAATAGAATGATGAGAATTTTAATAACAATAATGTTTGTATTTTCAAGACTAATTGTTTACTTAGTAAAACGTAAAGTGTGACACAAGTTGTGTCAACTTTTAAGCACATCATTAACAAAGGTTAGTGTTTTTTCCAACGTTTGTTTAATGATAAAATTAATTATCACAGCATAAATACATAAATAAAAGTTGTTTTGTTTTCCCATGTATTTTTATTTTTATTTTAAATATTATTGTTTAATTTTGACGAAGGTAATTAAATATATACTTTCACACTTAAACAGCAAACCGCGTGAAGTTCATACGCTTGTTGTGCTGTTTAAATTGGTGATTAAATTAATTGTGGTATTCATACGAACATAATTTTTGTCTTCTTCTTTAAATCGGAGAGATGAGATTGACATACAATACGTGAAAAAAATATATAAACAATAAAATTATATTGACCTTGAACAAAAAAATAAATAAAATAAAACACAAAGAAGGTAAACAGTGAAGGCAAAAATAAAATTATTAATCGTTAAATAAGCAAAAAGTTTATTGTATTAGTAGGTAGCTATTAATTGCAAATATATAATCGATTAATTTAGCTAAGCTGGAACATTTATCATATGTTATTTATGTATCTGTATAAATAAATCAATTGCTGTGTTGTATATTGAAGTCAGTGCATTCTATTATTTTCTTATTGCAACATTTATTTTTTTAATTAAATTATTTGGAACAGTATTTAAAAATAATATGTAGTATGTTTCTATTCATAAAGTTTGATATATTGCACAAATACATTAAAAATTACTTGTTTCATAATCAGTGTTGCCACAACTCAAAAGTTTTTTTAACGGTAATGTTTAAAACATGTTACCAAATATGTAAAATTATCAAAATGTTTGTTTAAATTATTTTTGATTAAAAAGAAACCGATACTAATAAACTGTGTCCAATTTATATGACATACACAATTAAAATTGGCTTTTGCTGCAGGACAAATTATTTCTTTAAAGTGAAATTTTAATAACATAAATTTTGACAAATACTGTAGCATATTTTTATATTTTTGTTAAATTGCGTAGTCTTTTCAATCTCTGTATCTGATTGCAAGACCTGACGATACCTTTGCAATAATATAGCTGACAAATACGAATACGAAGAAGAGTCACACTAGAAGATAGAGATATGATAGGTATGATTTTTCTAAGGCCGGACCATCTAAAAGTTTAAATTTAAAAATGCAATAATTAATAATAATAATTAATTTTCTTGGTGTGAAGTACAATTGTTTCGGTTAGAGATGTAATATTATTTCATTTATTTGACTGCCGCGGCTGGTCTCACAGTACCACATTCGATCAGATAAATTTTGGAGCACTTTTTAGAGTGTATGGAGTCGTATCTCGGCAATGGTATCACGAATGTTGACCTTTTAATGCCCAATTGTCTCTGGTTTGTCGGCATAATACTTGTCTTTAACGGCGCTCCACAAAAATAGTCTAACGGTATCAAATCGCAGCTTCTTGGCGGCCAATGGATACCGCCATTTTGGCTAATAAAATGGCCATCAAACGTTTGACGCAATAAATCATGTGTGACAAATTGCACCATCCTGTTGAAACCAAACATCGTTCACATCAATACCACGAAAAGCGGGCAAAAAAAATCGGTTATCATGTTCCGAAATAGATATATGGGTCAATGATGCCTCCGCTGCACAAGCCGCATCCAACAGTCACTCGTAATGGGTACATTGGCTTCTGTAGGCTAACTTGTGGGTTTTCTGATCCCTAAATACGGCAATTTAGTACGCACCAAGATCCAAATGAGCTCCATACGAAAAGTTTATATTTAAAAAAAAAAGTGAAAAACCGATTTCCGACCAATTCTCCTTGTTTTGGAAATAAGTTTCCAATAAGAAAGAAGAAGAATTTTTCCGATCAGGATCAGTGCATGATTGCGTTAGTTGTTGTCGATTTGTTTCAGTGACAAAAGACATAGCAGTGGTCGCTTAACATTACTGACAGCGATTAACATCATATCTTGTACTAAAGTGCAGACTAACAGCTCCTTCTTTATTGGCTTTGTACCAAAACTTCACCGGCAGAGTAATTATCAAAATAGTTACAACAAATTCTCTCCTTTCTTTATATGTCTTTTCAATACTACTCCGTCCCTTCTAGTTCCCGTGCAATGCCCAGAAATTCCGATCCTACTGAAACAAAAACGTCACAGCTTGTGTACAAACGATCAGAAATCATTTGAGAATTACATAAGAAGAAGCATAGAATGCTACAACAAAACCCCACACAACAAATCAATTATATATGAGAACAGTAAATTTTTTGAGAACTTGAATAATTGCCTCGAGCTACAAAGGCGCGGTTCGAAGCAAATCCTTGTTTATTTAGATATTGTGATGAACTTTCGTAGCTCTTTTTCTCCTTTATTTGTAAATTTCAATTTCTCAACAAATTAAAAATTTTGTTTATGCATGTTAAGCAATAAATATTATACGAATGAAGATATTCAAGCAAAACTAGGGACAGACGCCATTTCCATATTTCATCTATGAGCCGGTTTATATAATGTTCAACGGCACACGAATAGACCAATACTGTTAAGACGACTCCTATAAAATATGCAAAATGCCGAAGGCGAAAAACATGTGTTTTTCTATACATGAGCTACACACACTCTCTACTTCAGACGTAACAATTAATTAAAATGAATAATAGATGTCGATAGCTAAAGTTTGAAAAAGAAGTGAAGGGTAGATGATTTTTCATACTCCAGCTCCAGGCACGAAAACACTACATATTCGAGAAAAGTTGGGATTTAGAAACTGAGCTGTTTTGTTTACTAACGTAATTCAAGGGGACTTTCGATTCGTTATAACTGAATATGCCATGGTTTTTCTCTATTCATTTTTTAATTTTTTTGTTTATTAATTTTATGTTCATTTGTTTTGCATCAATTCTTATTTGAATTTGTGTAAGTTTTGGTTTACAAGCAAAAATATCTACACTAAACCAAGGACGTCGTTTTATTTAATTTTATTTCTTTGTTTTACAGCATACAATTTTTATTATTCTCATCGTAATTTGCATAATCATAAACTACATAAACAAAATGCAGTCAAAGCTGCTGCTAGGCAGCAGAAAGCTTTGGTTAGTTCTCGTCGAAACCATCTTAGAACTAGAAACCAACATCAAATCGCCACTAATTCAATGTACTCGTATGTATGTATGTGGCAGTACCAATATATCATCAAATCTAACTACACCGTGTCCATTTAAAAATCTAGTATAATTTTTAGTAAAGGAATTAAAACAAAATAATAAATATAATGAACAATTTGTAGTAACCCTGCAGGAGATCGAACTAGTATCAAATTAGTATTGCACTAGTACAAAAATCACCAGTACTAGTTCCCAACTGTGAACTTTCCTATACCATGTTAATGCTCAAATTATCATTAAGTGTGTTTGGAAAATTACTAGTTCCATTGGTACTAGATGGAAACTAGGGGGATACTAGTACTATTAGTACTAAATGAGTACTAGTATAATTTCTTCTAGTTGGACACTAGTACAATCAGTTCTGCATCAAGAACTGGTTTATGTATAAAAAAAATCCCTAAATTTATTGGAATTTTTAAACCCAATGAAATTTGTTAAGTCTTTGTCTTCACAAGCAATTTTTGTTTCATCAATTCTTAGTTATAAGAGGTAATGGAAAGTTCCTTCAGGATACACTCAAGCCACTAGCACCTTGTACAACTTTTTTTTTTTATCTAGACCAGCACTCAGGAGATGACCCCTATATATGCAATGCATTGCGCCGGAACTGAAAACGAGGGGATAGTATTCAGGGGACAGATTAGGAAAGATGAGAAGATAGACAGTTTTTTTGTAGCTATTTCAACCTTTTTTTTACTTCGCCGGCTAATTTTTGCTACAGGGCCGACGAAGGTGGGTGCTGTTACTCTGCGTTTTAGTACACGATCGTGTCAGTCGCTGCCAATTATGTTCAGTGACCAGTGCTATGCCTTCATCATTGAAACAGGCTGGCAACAACTAACACAACCACGCACTAATGCTGATCAGAAGAATTCAACACAATATTTCATGACTCAGCGGGGGTTCGAACTCACGACCCTCCGCTTCATAGTCTCGTGTTCTACTACTTCAGCCAACATCACCCACTTGAGTTACGTTTGGTACTCCACCATATAAACTGATATGCATGTGACAAAGTCTTCTAATACTATTCTTTGTTTCAAATTTGAATTTGTTTAAAAATTGTAACAATTAAAAATAAAATAAATGAAAATTCGAATTAGCAATTCGCTTAAAAACATGATCAAAAAGTAATATGAAATTCTAAAAGTCAAATCAATCTGCAAATGAACTACTTGAAGTACTAGTACTTTTCTGTATATGTTCAATCACCTTTTGAACTAGTGCTTGCTATACTAGTAATCGTACCAGTAGCTTAAACACAATTAACGCTTATCATCCTGCAGGGAAACTAAAACATAAATAAAGGAATTAAATATTCTATACGATTTTTTACGAATTTAAAAAAAAAAAACATTTTCTTCACTTCTTAATACATGTGAGACAATTAATTTTAGATATATAGGGTGTTTCTTATAGAGTGACACAAGTTTAAATCATAATAAAAGAAGGAAATATATTTTTAATATCAATGAAACGGGCTTTATTGGAAAGACAATTTTATGAAATTAATATATAAATATGATTTCTGCCATGTGGCCGCGTAGGAGTACGCAATTTGGAACACCAATTTTCAACAGCTAAAAAATCTTCCATAAAGTGGAAGGACACAACCCCAGTTGCTGTACAGCGGCTACAGCAAATGGAAGAAGAGCACGATGAGTTTGACAATTATTTTGATTACAAATGTAAACAATTTGCACGCGTTGCTCTGGTGTTGTGACACTCTAAAGAAACACGCTTTATATAATTCCATATCTCGAAAACGGTTTGCACATATGAATTCAGCGCAAGAAACAGCGACCTGAAACTTCAGTAAAAAAAACATATATGTTTATTTATTCTATTATTCCTTTTTTAAAAAGTAGAAGATGAAAATCCGATTTTCGATCCATTGCTTAAGGAATAAACTACGGATGTAACGATACCCCTTTTCGCAGCCACACTTTTTTGTGTGGCCGAAATTAGTAACTCTCGTTCCGGAATTGAATTTGTTTGTGGATAATGCCTATGCTAAACAGAAGATTTGCAGATAAAATGGGCATGGTTAGCCCACTTTTATTAGGAAACTCCATACAAAGTGGAAAAAGTGGTCTTCAAATTTTATCAGATCCACCACAAAAAAATCTTAAAATTTTGCCATCATTATTTTTTGTTGTAAAAGAACAACACCGAGATCGTTCCGTAAAATTCGACAAAAACTGGTGCACACTCTCAGCCACAGCTTTGATATTTTCGGGTGTACGCACTATACGAGCACGAACACGTCTTGTCGCATCAACAATGAAATCAGTCTCAGGAATATTACCAATAAACTTGCGTATACCGGTCACTGTTAGTCCTTCTCTTCGACCAAATTTTTTACGACATTTGCGTGCAATTTCGATTGGTTCAGAAGTGAATTTTCACCAAATACCAACGTTGCTCAAGCGTAAATCGATTGATTCATTTCGTGCCGTGTCACGTGACAGAATAGAATAATAAGTATTGCCAGATTCAAAATAGCAGATGGTTTAAATTTAAACCGATAGATGGCCCAGCCGATATATGTATTTTAATGAGGTGAAACCAAATCTGATGTTATTTTGGCTCTTTGACATATAAGATTTTGAATAAATTGCGGAAACCCGTTAATGATCGAGAAAAGTTGCCGTTTTTATTTTTTGCAATTTAATCTAAATTTTATTTGTGAATGTGCCACATAGGCTAGTGCATCTGGTAAAATATACAGACCACTTTTTATATTTTTGTGGTGCAGCATTTATGAAAAAAAATATTAATTTTTTAATTCAAAACAGGAGACTCTACTTTAATACTTTGGTAGTAGTATGAAAGCTGAACTAGGTGAAACAATTTAGTTCTACCCCAAAACCAAGCAATACGAACGAACGAAAACGAACCCTATTTGAAGAAAAAATAAGAATATAAATGATAATATGCATACAAAAACGTTTACAACTATAACCAAATCACTAAAATTGTTAATTTAAAAAGTTAGGTTTTTGTGGTACTGAATATGTGATAAACGTTAGATTCATTCTTATTCCTCTTCATTTTCTTATGTGTTTTTATCACCTGCACTCCTGTCTACCACATATAAAAAAATCCATAACATCGGCAAGATTTTTTTTACTAAAAGTGGAAATGGTCACTGCGTGCGATACCGATACTTACAAGGGAATATTGGCGATACCCATACATATACTGAATATGAGTTCAAGTTAAAGCTGAAAAGTCTCAAATAGAGTGCATTTTTTACTATACAAAATCAAAGTGTAATACCGTGTTCAGATATACACCTTAATTGAGATTATCGCAATTAATGCCATTATTGAGCTCAATTAACCATATAAAGAATTTTAATTAAGTGATTGCTCAATAAACACTTAATTGCTATGAAATAGTCAAATTACAAATGCAGCACTGCTAAAAACTGTGTTTAGTGAGCAAAACGCAACTCACTGAACAAAGTTAGTAGAAACTTAACACCTAAATTGTGGGAAAAGTAAAAAAAGGAACATAAACAATATATGATGAGTCTTGTTCAAGTTAAATTGTTAACATTAAATTTATTATTAATTAAAAAATAAAAATAAAAAACAAAAAAAGATATCCCAGATTTGAGATCATGAATATGAACAAGTTAGACGTTTAGTTGTCATACGTCAATTGAATTGACTAAATTTTGTATATGTGAACAGGAAGTAATTATGGCAATAAAGTGAATATTGACTCAATTAAAAATGCATTCCTAAGCACCGTATAAGAGATGAGAAATTATTTAAAAAAATAACAGCAAAAGATAATAAGATTCAAAAGATCGAATTTGATTCCATGGCAAACTTAAAAAATATGAAATTCCCCTTTATTCTGTAACCATTTGTCCACGTTACGTCAAGACAATAACAAAACGAAAACACTTATGTATTCCTTTTATTTTGCAATTGACAATTTCTAACAGCCTCTTCTTATATCCGAGGCCCTAGAGAGTTGTCACAGACTATCGGAAGTCGTTAATTGTTGTTCACAAGAAGTAGGTGTGTGCTATTTTTGATATTGTCTTGACGTGATGTTGACAAATAGTTACAGAATAAGGACAATTATTTTACAAAATAGTCTCAGATGTGACAGAACTCATTTGTAAATTTGTTTGTGTGTAATTGCGCCAATAAGAAAGTGAATCTACAAGATTAGCAGGTAGTTCTCGGCTTAAGAAAATATTGGTGGCAAGTATAGGCAAAACTGAAGTATCAGCATCGGTTACATTCCTAGAATAATCCTTTTAATAGTTTCAGTCAATTAAAAATGGCATTGGAGTGAGTTATTCCTTAACTTAGATGTACCGAAATAAGGAAACGGTGTAGTGTGCTGCCCAAGATTTACCATAGCAACTACATCATGTCATGTTTGCAATTAATTAAGATTTTTTTATTTTTTATATATGTATTTTTTGTGGAGTTAAAATCATTTGAATGCAAATAGCCAGCCATTCAGTAAACAACAATCGCTAAGAAAACTGAAGTTTAAAAAAAAGAACAACCAGCAATTCCCACATTAGCACTACTTTAAAGAATTCTTATGTATCTATGCACACACGAGCGAGTCCATGTTCAAAATTTCGGTGTATTTGTAAGTATTTAATGTTGAGTTGAATGGTGTTGTTTAGATTGTAATGAATTAATGATGCGTTCAAATAATCTTTTGAATAAATCCATTACTGCAATTGTATTTTATGGCCTTTAAACTAAAGGCTGTTTTCAAGCTTATTTGTTAAATTAAGGTTTTGAATTAATATTAACTTAATTTTTAATTGCTAGTTCTTATACGAAATTTAATTTTAAAACACAAAATTCGTGGTCAGTTTGTAAACGCAAATAACAGTTACTTATGAAACACTCTGTTGCTGTATACATACACATACATACATACATACACACGAGTACATATTTGTTATTAAAAAAAATACTTGTCCGATTGTTTGAAGATTTCTTACAAATATTTTTTCTAATGCAAATTTTTGCTTTTCAATGAGAATATCATAAATTTCAAAAAGAAGTTTTTTCCATGTTAACATTATAATTTGATTTGTTTTTGTGTTTAAGGCCAAACCCAATTCCATGTTGTCTAGAACGGGATTTTTTTTCTCAAGTTTTGATTTTTATTTCTGTTTTTTCTGCAAACTAATTTTATTTTTTTATTTACATGTGATTAATGAGAAGTAAACAAATGATAAAGTGAATGAAAGCCATAAATAGTTGAAAAATATTACGAATATATCCAAAATGGCATAAATCTTCTTCATATACAAAAACTAGTTTCAAACTGTTTTTATTTCTAAAATAACTGATGAAAAATTAATACATATTTTAAAGATTAGAAATGTTCAATATACGAGTATTAAAACGAAATTGTTCTAACTTCAATCGTTTCTATGATCTTGATATTCGATAGTCATGTGGTATTTAAAATTATTTATAAATGAAGGGTGGGCAAATTTAAGGTTAGGAAGTAAATTGGCTTTTGACCAATATGCGATTTAATAATGGAATATGATGTCGGGCAAATGTCCACCTCTAGCACCTTTTACATCATCGGCTAATTTTTTGCTACAGGACAGAAGAAGAAGGATAGTGTTTCTTTGCTCTTTAGTACATGAACGTGTCAATCGCTGCCAGTTACTTATGTTCAGTGATCAGGGGGTTACACAATTTTCTCAAACAGAACTTTTGTTGGTAACCCATAGAACTTATATGTACCTGCGAGTTACCGAATGGGACGTTAGGGACAGGTCTCAGTAGGAAACATGCTGGCTGCTGTAAGAAGAATTAAAGTAGTAGGGGATTGCGTTGGCCCCTACGTAAGTTTGAAATAAGAATGGAGGTCCAAGACGCCTCGATCTAATTAAGAGTTCAAAAGTCAATAGAAAGTTGAAACCTATAATGGTTGGCTTTCGAGGGGTTATTCTGTTTTTCAGGCATAACTTTTGCAGGTAGCCCCGTAAAACTTATATGTTACTGCCCAATCTCTAAAACAGTGGAACGGATGTGCATATAAGAATCTAAAAGAAGTAGGTTGGCCTACGAGCTTGAGTAAGAATTGACAGGTGGGGCAACACCTGGGTTTGGGTAGAAAAGAGACCGAAGTCGATAGAAAGTTTATAGAACCTACACTGGTTTGGCTTTCGAGGCTTTACCAGTAGTTAACTGGTACCACGGGATCCAGTACAAGCCTCGCAGTTTACTGCGGCTGGATATTGGAGAGGTCTCCCTCGGGAGTACACGTGGTGGTTTGTGGTCACCAATTTGGTGGAAGGTTTGTCAGATAAGGATTGATGTTCAATCCTTGTGGTTGGACTTCGGTCCGGCTGATAGTAGCAGAACGTATATGTTGTTGTGAATCAACAAATAAAAGATCTTCTAGATAGGATCGGCACTTTAAGCAAGGTGTTAGATCATGGGGCTTACCAAATCATGTTCTAGAAATTGCCACCTGGCCGACCCGAGGTCGCCTTCGTGTGGTTCTTGGGTACTAAGAGGGGTGCTGGTAACACTTATTTTTTCACCCGGTGTTAAGAGCACCGTCAGTTTGAGCCGTATGGCAGGTACTGACGTAAATCATTGGCGTATGTATATGTTCAGTGATCAGTGCTATGCCTTCATCACTGAAACAGGCAGGCCACAACTAACACAACCATGCACTAATGCTGATCAGAAGAATTCGACACACTATTCATGACTGAGCACGGTGTCGATCGAACCCTTTACCCTCCGCTTCATAGTCTCGTGTTAACCCTTTTAATGACAATGAGCTCATTTGTTAAATAACGGATCTATTTTCAAATATTGTAAGCATTTTAGCACAGTTTATTTCAGATACTGATCAATTTCATTACTTGTGTACACACATATGCAAATTATTAATATTTGCAGGTTATTTTTTATTTTTAATTGTGTTATTTGTTGTATTATTCATGAATAGCAATTTAGCTTTTCGAATTTTATTTTTAAACAAGTTGCACACGCGTACATTTAAATGCAAACAAAAAACGTGTCTTTGTTAAAATAGTCGACCACAGCCGCATTTAAAACTATATAATTAAAAAAAATTTATTAATAGTTTTGTTTTCATTTCATTTTTATGTTTCGTCTATTATTGTTCTGTGTTGTCTTAGATGAAAATAACATTAAAATAATATGCTCGATTGTAATAGCAATAGAATTAAGAGAGTATTCATAGTCGATGTGGGTTTTATGGTTAGTGGAGTAGTAGAATCATGAAAGTAAAAAAGTAAATAATCACTAAAACATGCAATTTAAAACAGGAAAAGGAAATGCTGCATACTTTATTGTCAAGTTTCTTTTAAAATATTTTTTTTGTCGTATACAATTTGTATATACATTCTAAATTGCTAATAATGATATTAAATAACCTTGGTCTAAATACCATAATTATTAGTTTCAGAAAAAATTAAACAAATTAAAACATTTTCAAAGCAATGGGTGTGGGTGGCTCTTACTTTTTGATGTACATATATCCATGAAAATAATAATCAAACGGGCTATAATAAACTATTAATTTTTATTAAATCTTCTTTAGATTAAACGAGTGTTAATCGGTTATTTGTAATATAACCGAAAAGAGTCCTACAAATTATAGAAAAACTCAATCAGTGATTGTAATTTTTCCAGTTAAGAACTTACTTTTATTAGACAAGATCAATGGTAGGGAGCATCCCTTACAACAATTAAATACCCATGGTGGGCCATTTAAAAGCATACATTTGAAAATGCAATAAAACAAAAAACGGTTTGAAAATTTGCCGAATTAATTTTTTTGTTATCAAATACAATACTTCCGGTTAGAGATGGAATATTATTTAATTCATATGAGGCCGCGGCTCGCCTCACACTGCCCCCATTCTATCGGACCAATTTTCGAGCACTATTATGACTGTATAAATTGCAAATACAGATAGAACAAAAAATTTAGTTTTACAGAAAAATAGATGATACTGTAAATGATAATTTAAACACAAAAAATTTTATAAAAATGGATTATTACAATACTTTTTCTCTTTCTTTGTAATCAAGTATAAAATTTTTCATTTATTTTTTGGTTCAACAGAATGGAACCACATGCACTTTTAACTTAAATCAGTAGGCGGTTGTAAGAAAGCTTTATAAAAACCAAATAAAATTAAAATTACAGCTTGTGACTGCAGTTATCTAAGTCAATATGGGAAGAAAGAGTTCTTTAAATTCGTTGGAAATGGTAAAAATTGATGTTTATTATTCTGAGAATTATTATTGTCGCGAAATCGCTAGAAAAATCGGGCGAAGTCATAATGTGGTAATGCGTTACATAAAACACCATAAAACATATAAAAAGAATTACAAAGGAGCTACTTGCACACCTCTAATAACACAGGACAAGCGAAAAATTCTTCGAATTGCCTCAAATTTAGCCCATTCTACCTCTAAAATAAATGCAGGAGTTAACTCAAGTAAATCAACACTTCGTCGCGCTATTTTAAGCAGTGAACATTTAGAACGCCGAAAACTAAAGAAAAAACCTCCACTAGATGCAATCCGTCAACAACAGCGCCTTCAGTTTGCCAAAGACATATGGCATTGGATGTTCAAAGACAATTAAGAAATAACGATTGGCAAAAACTAATTTCGTATGAAAAAAAGCCCCGATGGCTACAACTTTTATTTTCACGATATGCGTAAGGACGAAAAATATCTGAGCCGCCACCACAGCAGAGAGATGATTGTTATGGTGTGGCCTGCAAATGCATATTACGGCACTATTGACCTAGTTATTCAAAGTACCCGAATGACCGGAAATAATTACAAAACCCTATGGGAACAAACTTTCTCTAAGATAAAATATATTTTTGAACCACTAGAGTGGTTTTATCAACATGATAACGCACCTATACACACGGCACGTGTAGAAAAGTCGTGGATTGCCAGCCAAAATACTGAGACCTTAAACTTGCCACCCTATTCACCCGACCTTAACATTATAGAAAATGTTTGGGGTTGCCTAACGCGTAAGGTATAGGTACGAAGGAGGAAAGAAATACGAAACCAAAGATGAGCTTATTGTTGGAATAAAAGATGCATGGGGTGAAATATCCCTCGACTATTTAAAATTTCTATACGAATCAATGAAATATAGAATTTATGAAGTTATTGTGAATAACGGTAAATTTATGCATTATTAAATAATTATCCGGAGAAAATAATTAAAATAAAATCAATTTTCAAGTACAAAAAAACATGTACGATTGATTTATAGGACAATTAAAGGGTGGTTCTATTCTGTTGAACCAAAAAATATATGAAAAATTTTATACTTGACTTTCTTTGAAGAGAAAAAGTAATGTTATAATCCATTTTTATACTATTTTTTGTGTTTAAACTATCATTTACAGTATCAACTATTTTTCTGCAAACAAATTTTTTTATTCTATCTGTATTTGCAATTTATACAGTTTTTTTACTTAAAAATGTGTTGGTTCTATCCTGATAAGCCGGAGTATATATATATATATATATATATATATATATATATATATATATACATATATATATATATATATATATATATATATATATATATATATATATATATACATATCTATATATATATATATATATATATATGTATGGATATATGTATATATATATGGATATATATAAATGTCGATATATAAATATATATATATATATATATATATATATATTTATATACATATATATATATATATATATATATATATATATATATATATATGTATATATATATATATATATATATATATGTCGACATTTATATATGTATATCCATACATATATATACATATATATATGTACATATATATACATATATATATGTACATATATATAGCGTCATTTATATATATTCATACATATACATATATTTGCATATATATATATATATATATATATATATATATATATATATATATATATGTATATATGTATATATATATATATATATATATATATATATTTATATATATATATATATATATATATATATACATATATACATTTATATATATATTCATACATATATACATATATATATATATATATATATATATGTGTGTATATATATATATGTATATATATATGTGTATATATATATATATATATATTTATATATATATATATATATATATATATATATATATATATATATATGTATATATATATATATATATATATATATATATATATATATGTATATATATATATATATATATATATATATATGTATATATATATATATATATATATATATATATATATAGGTATATATATGTACTAGCCAAAGCTATAATTCAGTACACAGCATAGCGAACAACAACACCAACACATTTTAATCTATTAAAAGCAATCAATCTCAATCAATAGAAAACGAAAAAAAAATCAAAAATTTTATAATAAAAAGATTCATGTAAAAAAATAGTGGCTCCTCTACATAAAGTTCAAATTCATGATTAAAAAAAATGTTTTATAACATTTGAAAAAAATTATTTATATTCCCCCCAATGACTTCATCTCTGGTATCATCTCTGAAACCAACTCGATTTATTTGTGAGTTTGTCTGCAATACCGGAGATCATCAATTTATGATTACAGCTCTTAATATTTTATAACTTATAGCTATATCGTTTTCTTTTCTTACTTTTAAGAAAAATATACATGATCAGTCAGACTGGTTGGTTGCTCGGCCGACTGGCTAGTTGGCTATTATGCATCGAATGGTGATGACCTTTAAGAGGGCAATCAACAACGTAACCAACGACGAAAGAGAAAAATTAAAATAAAAATATATTAAAACAACAACATTCATGAAGTTACGATTACTGAAACATAATTATTTTGTAATGCACACATTCATTCATGTGCGTACAAGAGCTTTTGCGAAACTAAAAGTCCATTTTGAAAATCTAATTATAGACTTGTCATCAACATAAATACATGCTCATATAATAATGCATACATCTAATATAATTTTTTGAAAAAGCATATTGCCACATCAAATATTAAATTTGCTTTCATCACTGAATTGAGGAAGTTATACGAATCATTTTTATTAACTGAATACTATAATATGCGAGAGTATTATTTAATTTCAATTATTATAATGTTTTCATTTGCATGGCTCTGCTTTAGCGAACTGATATTTTATCAGTGAATTTTATTTTTTACATGGAAAATAAATAAGGCGGAAAATAATTAAGTACAAAGTGCCAGGTTGTGCCCAAAGATAGCCTGCTTCAGGAAGTGACCATTTTACGCCATTTAGTAAATTGTTTAGTTCTATGGTTGACAATTGCTTTAGTAGAACTTTGCACTTTTTGGCGACTTTTCAGTATTATTTCTATTTTCCTAAGCAATATCATGTATGTTTCAAAATTCAAGCAATCGCTTGTTTGAAGTAAAACTTGATTTTTCATAAATATTTTTTAAAGTCCCTGATAATCTCTTATTTAAATTTTATTTCATACTGCAGCTCTTGTTCATGCTCATATGAAAACTCACAACTAGGGCACTAATGACGACACAATGTCTACAATATCCAAATTTACACATCATATGTAAATTGGAGCGTCATAGGTAATTGTTGCATATACATATTTAAAAAAAATGGTTACACCGTTTTGCAAGTCTGGAATTTTCACCAGATCTCGAAGTCCTAAGTCCCTAGGAAGCTTCGATGACTACTCGTGTCGCATGTCTACTACCTGCGTGTGTGAGTGTGCGTGTATGTGAACCGCTTATACCTTTTGAACGGCTTGACCGAATCGAAAAACAGAATTTTTTTTCAATCATGGGTTTTTGGGATAACTTTTAAAAGTCTTCACCGATAGATTCCACACTTGACATTGAAATACCACGTCGATAACCGGGTCAAAATCGCTTGATTCGTTCATGAGATATTGTAAAAGAAAAAAACTATTTTTTTAAATAACTGCAACATTATATATTTAATCACTTAGTGTTTTCGATTTTTGTATAGGAGTCGAAAAAGAGTACATCAATCACCGCTAATCAAATGGGAATCGTTGGATTCATTCAAAAGTATTATATATTAATTTGAAAATTACAATAATTGCCTTTTATCAATCTTTTACTTGACTCTTAAGCTCGAAGATCTTAAAATTGTAGAACAGGACACAAGTCACATTAGGGCAACTTGGCCATTAAAATTAGCGTAAATTGCAGGATCAATCGCTTTTCAATTTTTTTTAACTGAAAAATATGTTACTGTTTGAATCAAATTACAAACAAATTTTGGAAATTTTTGAAAGTTTCCGAAAATCAATAAATCATCTTACAGCAACATTCCATTACCCGAAAAATTATACAATTTTCATAATTGGTTACAGAATTTTTGAGTTTTTTTCGTAACTTGATATGAAATCCCATCGATAGCATTATTTAAAAATAAACCAAGTAAAACCAATTAGAAGCTTTAATGTAATAGATATATTAATTAAACAAAAAAAAAAAAACAAATATTTAGTGAGTAAACTTCATTTGTTCTGTGTACAAAGTTTTCCTGTAGTTAACAATTATAAAGGGTGGGCAAATTTGAGGGTAGGAAGTAAATTGGCTTAAGAACACACTTTTTTGTGACAAATTCAGTCTTATTGATAACAATTTAAGGTAGAAATATGGGAATTAATAATGGAATATGATGTCGGGCAAATGTCCACCTCCAGCACATCGGCAGACGTTCGCTCATTTCACTAAATTTTTAACCACATTTTTGCCTCGCTTATCTCGTCAATGCCACGCCGAATTTCATCTTTTCTTTGTTTGTGGTTCGTTCCCGTAAACCCGCTCTTTCAACTCGCCCCCGACAAAATAATCTAGTGGCGTTAAATCACAAAAACGAGCCTGCGAATTGATAAAGCCGAATCGAGAAATTACGCGACCGGGAAATGTCTCATGCAATAACTGAACTTGCTGAGGCCAAAGGTCACTGTTGTCAACATTAGCCAATTGTGGCTACAAAAAAATCATGCTTTGGTAGCGCATAGAATTGACGGTGACGGCGTTTCCCCGCTCATTATCAAAAAAATGAAAAACTACGGGCCGGTGATGCCGCCTAACCAAAAACCGCACCATACGGTCACTTTCTTTGGATGTAATGGTTTTTCGAGGGCTGTTTATGCATTTTGTCAGCCCCATATGTGAAAATTTTTTTTTTCGTAAAAGCTTTATTGGAAATGGGCATCATGATGATGATTTTGTTGAAAAATGCGTTGTTCGACGCAAATAATAGTCGGCTGGCGTTCCATAGCTAAAATTTCCAATCTATTTAATAAATAAATGTCAAACGAAGGCAGCTCAATTCCTGATATTTCATCACTTGACAGCCAATTTACTTCCTAACCTCAAATTTGCCCACCCTGTATAACGCTTATAAGGTCTTCATTAAATATAATGCACAATATATTATAATTTTACAACAACAAAAATTCCTGATGATCTAGCACACGATGGCCAATAAACAACAACTGACGACTTATTTCAATAAATAAATAACATTTTCGTTTGTGCAAAATAAATAAATCTATTTGTTTAATTTTAAATTTAGTTAAACGCGAGTAACAATCTTATTTTAATTTTTTTCCAATTGCGACTGCGGCCAAGGTTAACAGCCACTGTCTAAATGCCAACACGGAATAGAAAATCAAATAATTTACCGTTAAAAAAAAATATATATAAAAATATGAATCGCAAGTTAACTGACTTCAAATTTTAATAACGTTTTCAAATAATATTGCAACGCTTTTCAAATAATATTAATTCAAAACGAGTTTTGAGATTATAAAGCCAATTTATGTCACTCCAACAGAGTTACACACAAAATATTACAAAAAAAGGCCGTTGCATATGTATATAAAATAAAAATTAATATAACACATACATACATGCACACATTTATATATTACAGTATATGTATTTAGCACTTATTGATCAAAATGCATCTTAAATTTATTTTATAAATCATCAAGAGTTACATGTAGTTTTTACATGTCTTAAAAGTAAAAGAAAAAAAAACTATTAAAATTAACTTTGACAAGACAAATAAATAACTTGTACTGCAAGCGAAAATTGGAAAACTTCAAGCCAAACAGTAGTACACAACGACTGCAAAAATGATCAACATGTGCAAAGATGAACCTACAGCATGTAGTCGAAGTCGACGACTAGTGCACGTAAATGAATTGAAAATTTAGAACTGATCTATTTAGGTAGACGCGGATATGCAAACATGTCGACAAGCATATGAGAATTGTTTGGAAGAATATGTTACAAGGTGTTTCGAAATTTTCATTTAAATTTTTTTTTCTTAATTTAATATCTTATCAACGAATTGAAGCCATCAAATAAACTATCTTTCGGGAATTAAACCTGATCGTGTGTATCAAACTGGAGCTGCAAGATTAACGGTGAAGCGAAATTTTTTTATTAAGTAAAATAAAAATAAAATCGTATGTTTTAAGCACAGTAATAAATGCATACAAAACTCCTCTTCTACACTTAATTTTAGCTTGCTACCAGTAAATTGCTACTGGTGTTATTATTGTTGTATCTTTTTGAAAGAAATGGTGTCTTGAGAAAACAAGAAAAAAAAAAGTTTTTTATTGTGGTGGGTTAGCCGCTTGTATGTATGATATCCAGACCAGTCAACACTTTACCAATCAACAAACAAATACAACAAATAATATAACCAGCCAGTAAAGTAAACAGTCATCTAACTAGCCAGAAAGCCAGCATCTGAGAGTCAAGTTAATACTAAATTGGCATTTAAATAGTTTAGTACGGTTTGAGTATTCATAGTGATCGGTTGATTAACAAAAAAAGCTCTTGTGGAAAAAAGTTCAGAAATAATTATAATAAAAAAGTGTATTTTTGTTATTGCTTCAAAATCGAAAACAAGTGGATGTAAGAAATAAAAAAATATTTATACAATTAAAATTGATATTTGTCGTTATCCTTAAACATAATAAAAATATTTATGCACACAAATAATATTAATATTAATTAATAATTTAAATTGAATTTTTTTATAGTTTGAGTGGTGTTTTTATATAACGGTCTCCAACGACCTTTATTAAAATTTTTGATTTAAAAAAAAATAATAATAAATAAAAAACAGTCAAAAGATGCCACATCCACCATTAACACCCAAAATGCTTTATGTTTATGGATTACTCTGTTTAAGTTGTAAGTCAAAGAAATTTTAACAAAAAACGATTTGTAATATAAAAAAACAATTTAAAATAACCATTTATCATAAAATGTTTTCATGAAAAAAAAAAAGATTTACACAACAAATTTCAAAAGTTCAAAACAAGAGATGCATAAAAACAAAAGACTTAAGACACAAGCATTAGTACTAATTTGCATTTGATGTTGAAATTAAAAGTTTAAAATGCCAACAACAAAAAAACAAAAGACTTAAACGCCATACTTGTTTTTTCTTCCTTTTCTTCTTCTAATTTTCTAATAAACTTAATTACGTTTTCTATTTCTTCGTGGGTATTTCCATCATGTCCAATTTTTTTGTTTTTGCTAAACATAAAAACATTCCAACAAAAATAGTATGCAAATTCGTTAACTTTAAAATGTTTAATCAGTTATTCTTGTTAGGAGTTTTCTCTTTACTGTTAAAAAAGAATTTTTCTTCACATTAACTGGCATTCTAAGAATTAAAAAAATTATTTATGCTGATTTTAGATAGCGGCTTTTAAATTGATATTTCACTTTTTTGGTTAACATAAGAAAATGGATTATCTCATCACTAAATAAATTTGAAATCTTATACTTCAGGAACATATCTCGAAATTATTCTTAGTTAATGAATTATACAACAAGTGCTAACGGAACCGGTTCAAATTCTGGATAAGCGTTCACCGCTCTAAATTAGTTGGAACTAAATTAGTCAAAGATTGGTTGCACTTTGTTTCTTTATTTCTTCTATGGCTTGCATTACCGGTTTCCGACGAGCTAAAAATAATTGTTTGAAAAATCTTAAAAATCTGTTTTAATTTGAGCAGTTAACGAAAGAAAAAATTACAAAGTGATTTTCATAATTATAGCACCAACGTAGTAAATAATCAGGTTTCTGATTGTAACAAAGAGTGATACAATATGAAAATATATAGAGAAAATGTTAAAAAAAAAGAAAAGTAAACAAGAAAAATAACAGTACAATGTTAAAGCTGTTGATGGAAATATTTTCTCCACGACATTTTTCCCAACTGTACAGTATAACCTCGAATTAAACGACTGCACTTACCACGTGCCAATACTTTGTTATATAGTCAAAAGCTTTTAACTGACAATGAAAAAAGATGTATTCCAAATAATTTTTAATAACAATTAGTAGTGGCGGTTTATAGGTGAAATTTTAAGTATATGCCGGAAATTTGATTATGAAAAGTACAAATACACTTTGCAAAATCCCAAGTAAAATTATTTTTTGCCCGCATTCTGAGCATATTTTTTTCTTGGACCAGCAGTCAGGGGATGACCCTTACATATGCGATGCAATGTGCTAGAACTAGGAAAGTTGGTTATGGGAAGAAGGATAGAGGGAGTAGTATTTGTGGACGTTCGATTTGAGCCTTCCCAAGTTAGAACTGGCAGGAAAGACCTCTGCTGGAAGTTTGTTCCACATACGAACCGTTCGGCCAAAGAACGAATTCTCTCTGTAATGCGTGGTGCGGTTCACTGCCAACTCAACCACAAAAGGATGCGCCCTATGTGAAGAGCGGGTAGCTCGCAAAAATAAACGGTTCTCAGGCACAAGCTCCCTTAATTCACCAGAACACATTCTGTTGTAGTATCGGTAGAACAGTGCAACACACCCCATGTTGCGTCGGTGTTCGAGTGAGTCAATAGAGTTGGTTAACTTACTGTTACCGATGAGCTTCTTCGCTCTCTCTTGTACGCGGTCGAGCAACTTCAAAATAGACTTTAAAGCACCGGCCCATACATGAAAGTTGTTGTATTCTATCTTAGGTCGGATGTACGTGGTAGATATAGTGAGGAGATCAGTTGGGGTGAAGTATGTCTTAGACCGTCTTAAAAAGCCGATGCATTTGAAGGCTTCTTTTGAAATATGAAAGCTGTGATCAGTCCATCGAACGTCGCACTGTATTTTCATACCCAGAACATCAAGAGCTTCTGATTCCCCAATACCTATACTATCCATAAATACGGATGGCGCAGAACCTTCAAGCAGCCGCCTATGCGTAAGCACGCAGCACTGCGTCTTTTAAGGGTAAAAGTGAACCCTATTCGCGAGGCCCTATTCGTACATTGACACGAGATCACTTGTGAGCGACTCATGCACTCTTTGTATTTTGGCGTCAATCTCCTTCAGGCTTGGCCGGCTGGTGAACGAGAAAGAATGATTAATGCTGCTATCATTCGCGATATTTGGAGGCTTTATTATGTAATTCGATATGAAAAAAACTATCGAATCTTCATATTAAAAGGAAACAAATTGTAAAAGATTTTCTCACGAATCGAATTTCCTTCATAGAGCGAAAGCCATAATTTTTTATGTGTAATTCCATTCACCATTACGGCGAGAGTCAGTAAGATGGTGGATCTGAATATTCCAAAAACATTTGGTAGAAAGTGGCATGATGTACTTCTCTTAAACTGACTGCTTTTGGTGTCTGTGATGATTTCTCTCGCACGATACGAGTTGTTATAGATGGGATATCATTAAACGAATTCAAGGCAAATTCAGCGGTACCGCAACAAGGCTCTCTTCTGTCTCCTACTCTCTTCCTCCTCTTTATAAATGACCTTCTATTCCAAACTTCAAAACCAATGTACTCTTTCACGGATGATAGCAGCATTAACCATTCGTTATCGTTCACCAGCCGGATAAACCTGAAGGAGATTGACGCCAAAAAACAAAGAGTGCATGAGTCGCTCACAAGTAATCTCGTGTCAATGTCCGAATAGGACCTCGCGAACAGGGTTAACTTTTACCCTTATAAGACGCAGTATTGCGTGCTTACGCCTAGACACCTGGTAGAAGGTGCTGCCGCATCCGTTTTTATGAGTTGTGTAATTATTGGGGAAACAGAAGCTCTTGATGTTCTTGGCATGCAAATACAGTGCGATGTTCGGCGGACTGACTACATTTTTCATGTCTCAAAAGAAGCATTCGAGTGCCTTGGCTTTTTAAGATCCCGTCTGATCTCCTCATTATATATACCACCCACATCCGACCGAAAATGGAATACAACTCCTATGTAAGAGCCGGTGCTTCAAAGTCTATTTTGAAGTTGTTCGACCGCGTACAAGAGCGACCGAAGAAATTCATTGGTGACAGTATGGTAGCCAACTCTATTAATTCACTGTGGCGTCGACGCAACATGGCGTATGTTTCACTGTTCTACCGATACTACAACGGAATGTACTCAAGTGACTTAAAGAAGCTTGTGTCCGAAAACTGTTTAGTTTTGCGAGCTACCCGCTCTTCAAACAGGGCTCATCCTTTTGAGGTTGAGTTGCCTGTGAACCGCACCACAAATTCGTTCTTTGAACGAACGGTTCGTAAGTGTAACAAACTTCATGCGGTGGTCTTTCCTGCTAATTTCAACTTAAGGAGCTTCAAATCAAACGTCCACAAAAGCTTCTCCCTCTTTCGTAGTTCTGGCACAATGCATCGCATATGCAGAGTTCATACTCTGAGTGCTGGTCCAAGACAAAAAAAAAACAATTTACAAAAATAGCATAAACTAAAATCAAGAGGGAGAAAGACATGATCCTTACTTATGGGTGCTGTTAGCTGAAGTAGTAGAACACGAGACTATGAAGCGGAAGGTCCTGAGTTCAACCTCTCGGTGAGTCATGAAATATTGTGTTGAATTCTTCGAAACAATATTAGGAGCACATGGTTGTGTTAGTTGTTGACAGCCTGTGTTCAATAATGAGGGCATAGCACTGGTCAGTGAACATAATTGCCAGCGACTGACACTATCATGTACTAAAAGCAGAGTAAAGGCACCCTCCTTCGTCGGTTCTGTAGCAAGAAATTAGCCGGCGAAGTAAAAAAAAAAAAAGGTTGAAAAAGCTACATGAAATTATTTTCATCTTTCATCTGTCCCTTCAATACTATCCCCTCCTTTCTAGTTCCGGCGCAATGCACTGCATATGTAGGGATCATCCCCTGAGTGCTGGTCCAAGATAAAAAATAAAAATAAAATGTCAGTGTTGCAATTTTAATATTTTCACGGTCATATTTATTTATCTTTATTCTTAACATTCTCTATTCTTGCTCTTCAATTATATAAAAAGAATAGGTTTAAAGATGTGTTTATTCTTTCAGGTGTAATAACCTTAAAGGGAGAAGAACCTGTCACAGGCCACGTCATGTGACCGGTTCTCAGGGTGTAGTAATAGGTTCGGATTTCGGAACTTTACATGAGAGGTACCGGTAACTTTTACATGACGTTGTCATTTGGGTTAATTGACATAAATTAGATACTCGGTGACAAGTTCTGGACCTAATCTATACGTACTTGTCCTATTTTGGTATTGTTAGTACTAGTCCCAGTTGTGATTTTATAAAAAAAGGTTATAGAAATATCTTGGAGTAAAATGTCTTCGTCCAGACCTTAATGATTATATACAGAATAGTTCCTTAATGCCTGATATAAATCATTATTATTGTAATCAGATCATAAATTTAAAAAATATAGAAAAGTGATACCTAAGATTTTTTTCTCCCAGATAACTTAAATATAAATCTCCTGGTGTTACGCAGAGTGAGGGAATTTCGTGTAGTTTTGTGATATGTGCTCTTTTCACCAACCACGACTGAAGAACTTTCGTACCATTCTTATTTTCACCAGTCATAGGGCCGGTACTTTCAGGACAATTGGTACAACATTTCCTGTAGGGAACTTTTTTGTCCTTTTTTTTGTAAAAAAGTACGATTATTGTAAAAAGTTGTGCAATTTAAAATCAAATGAATTTACAAAAAAAAACACATTTTTTTAATGTAACATTTACCCACTAATTGGGCAAAACAGCTCGCTAAATTAAAATTTATTAAAATAATTCTTCTAGTGTTTTTAACTACTTTTCAATTCTATTAATCTGTAATATTTTTAAAGGTTAATGCCTCTTTATTTTATATAAAATTTATTTATTTTTCAATATTTCGCCGCTCGTTTGTGTGACTTCTTCAGCAAAATATTTAAATTTGATTTTACAAACATTTTTTTTATAAAATAGCACTATTATAAAATAATTTTTATAATATTATTGCTTCATAAAAACATATTTTATAACAGCAGTGTTGTTTTCGAAATCATCAGTAGACTTTAACCTAATTCCAAAATAACAAAACTTCTCTGCCTATACATAAACCCACAAAAAAGAATTGGGTTAAAGTCTACTGATGATTTAATGGTATAAGAAGCAATGGAATGCATGCATATAGACATACTTCATCACACAGCAAAGCATTATGTTTAATAAATTATCTGATATAATATATCAAATAAATTACAATTGGAAGATATTTAATATTCTGTGTTATAGTTCGAAATAATCACCCTTATGCTAGAGTTAATGTCGATGTCGTAGACGGCGTCAAATGTCAAAACAAAAGTTGAATCGTATGAAATTGTATGGGAGCAGTTAATCTCAACGCGTTGCAACGCCGTAAAAGTTCAATCTATTTCAACTTTTTCGGCGTTGAAACGCCGTCAACGGCGTCGACATTAACTCTAGCATTATGCTGAAACTATTTGCCGACGTCAACGTCAAGACAATATCGAAAATAGAATAATCATTTACACTGTTTCTGCAGCAATTCTCTGCTTTTAACAGCTTCTTGTTAATTTCTATCTCTTAGAGAATAGTTTGAGGCATCAGCAGAATTAAATTTTTCAACTCAACGAGTATTGAACCATCCCATATATGATATTGTATTGACGTTGATGTCGACAAATAGTTACAGAATAAGGCGGAATATTTGGTGTCGATTCGGAACAATTTCTCGTTATCCCACGTCAAATTCGCTTTGTAAACCAGCTTTGTAAACCAAAGATTTTAACTGCACCAACATATTCTAACAGTGGAAGCTGGTACACCTATTTGTCCAAAATGGATCATATTGTATAAACAGTAAAAGTGTACAAGGCGATGCAAATATCGGCACACTTTCCTTTTATGGATTATTCTACGCCCACTAATGAACAAAAGCCAAAAAATTTCAAGTGTTACCCTGAAAAATGGCGCAAAATAAACAATTTTCCTATTTGGGAAGTCGCTCATTGACATTCTCGAAAAAGTTAACACACACACACACCAAAAAGTTACATGATCCCTAACAGCGATGACTCCTAGACATATAGTTTTAAAATCGTATAAAATGGGCCTTTAAGTCTGTTAAATCTTTGTCACTTAATTTTTTTTTAACATTGCAATTATTTTAATACGTTGAGTTAAATTGACTGGCTTCTGGTCTAATCAGAATTTTTTGGATTAGAAATCACAATAACATTTTAATTATTTTACGTTGTTTTATTTATACATGTACTGTGTATGGCCTTAACTCTTATGCACGATGACAAATTTATATTTTACTATCACTGATGCAAAAATTAAAGCAATATCTCTTTTTCAGTTTCAAAAGTAAAGTTAAATAAATATTTAAATGTATATTAGTGAAGACGCAAACCGAAAGTTGTACCAAACCCATTTTACAGTTAAACGAGCTCCGTTAACCACTTAACAGTTGGAGTAAAATTTAATTAGATTTAAATTGGACATGAAGAAAATAATCGGAACAAATATACATCCCGTATCATGGTCCGATTTTCATGAAGCTTTTGTCATGGTTAATATTCTTAAATCTAAGAATTATGGTAAAAAAATTTTGGAGCGGACGCTCTTAGTTTGGGAGTTATAGCCCTCTAAAGTCAAAACATATATATGCCTATAACATCCTCCAAATTAACGCTATATTATTGATATGGATATCTTTGGAAAGGATATCTTTCCTCAGCGAAGGCCGGCAATGAAGAAAATCTTTACTCTGCGAAGCCACTGTTCGACATATAGATTAGAAAATCCTTAAGCCCGGCCAGAGGCCGGCAATGCACAAAATCTTTACTTAGCGAAGCCACTGTTCGACATACATAGGGGAGAAAATTCCTAAGCCCGGCCAGAGGCCGGCAATACGGAAAATCTTGCACTAATATAAGATAGTAGAACATAAAAATTATTTTAGATAAAAATATTTATCAGGGCTCGTTGTTGTAGGAAATACTATGAGGAAGAAAATCTTAGAGCCCGGCAGGACTACATTTTTAGTCCACTATTATCACAAGAAAAATTAAAAAAATTTTTGTGTAACACTTATTGTATATTTGTATTAAATACACGTGTAATTCAATGCAAAAATAACTATCTTCAAATTTTAAGTCCTCTGTAGTGTCTTCATTCCTTAATAAATATTTATGATATAGGTGTCAAATGAAAGGTGTGAATGTCTGCTATTCATTTTACTATATAATAAAAAACCGTTATATAGACCCCTTTTCGATTTAACGGTACTTTTGTAAAAAAAAGTCAATACAAAAAAAATTTTTAACCGCTAGCCTTTCAAATCCGTACAACCTTAGGTTGTTATATACCGTTTGAAAGGTATATACAAGACCTATCCAACGATATCCATGTCAACTATGTAGCGATAACATGAAGTTATAGGCACATACATATATGTTTGAACTTTAGAGGCCTTTAACTCCCAAACTAAGACCGTCCGCTCCAAAATTTTCCATAATTCTTACATTTAAGAGTACTAACCATGACAAAAGTTTCATAAAAATCGGAGCATGATACGGGATGTAAATTTAAGCCAAAATAATCAAACGGTAACTAATAAAATTTGTTTAAATAAGAACTGTTATCATATTCACGTAAGTCACCTAATAAGTGGTGACAAAAACAATGCACATGAGCACTTATGATAAAAGCGTTGCGGCTTTCGAAAACTGCTGTTGTGCTCTGCTGCGTAAATTGAATAACTAAAAACTGACTTTCCTTTGTGCCTTGGCATATTTATCATGTCTTTCTGAATTTAAAAAACAAAAAATTTCGAACAATTAGCCTATAAATCTTAATTCAATTTAATTAGATTCATTTGGAACTGGAGTCAATTCCACCCAAAATAGGGTATTGAAAGTATGATATTTAACAAGATATACTTACGAGATGTACTGGAAACGTAACGTATCAAAAATGGGACACTTACGTATTCGTTGTAGGTTTCAATTGATTTCTGCTAACAGCCAGTGGCTGCTGTCTATAGACATAGAAAATAGATTAATAGTGATAAAAACAACCAGTTGCTGAAGAAGAGAAATACTTAAGCCTTCTCTTTTTTATATTAGAGAATATGGGAGATTGTCTTGAGGTGCCGCTGACAAATAGTTTCAGCATAAAGGGGAATAAAAATTGTTTTTGGGTTGATTCAGTTGAATTTATATTTGCTGATTATATTAGTTAATAGTGCGTCCGTCGTATACAAATCGGAAACCCTTAAAAAGGGAGCTCAAAAGTACAATTTATTTTACCCATAACAGTGCCAAGATCATTAAAGAGGAAATTCATTGATTGCACAAATGCGATTCATAAGGTACTTGCTTTAGAAAAAAATTACGTATTTGCACTTTTCTATGATGTAAAATTATTTCAATAATTTTGTAATTTTGTTATTAAACGAAAGAATTATTTTGATATATTCTGCATGCCTTAAACAGATTACTTGTCTTTTAACAAAAAAGTATAAACAGGAAGAGGATTCTATATGATGCGAATATGTATTGAGGAATTTTTATCACTGTTTTTTCCACTAAATACGATATAATTCACTTGGGAAGGCGCTTGTCAAACACTATTTTGCAAGGCTTATATTTACATCAGGAAACAAATGCTTTACCGAAACCCTTGCATAGAAATAACATCGACTTAATTGCCATTAAAAAATGCATCATTCACTTTAGATCTTACTTCCAATAAATTGTAATAGACTTTGAGATGAGAACAAAATTAGGTGCTTTTGCATTAAAATCTTGTATGGTGTTCAGACATGCATTTTTAATTGAGTCAACATACACTAATTACACAGTGCAGCACTAAAATCTTGAACCAATTGAGACCCCCAAAATCTGAAAGCTTATGATGGTAGAAGAAACGCCCCTAGCTGGGTTTTGAATTATTAGTTAAGGTTTTTTTTAAATTAATTTTTGAAGTTTCCGACTGGGGGTTGGATTTAAGTATCATTTTCAAAAAACGTGTACTGATTCTTAACTCTATCCCCCTTAATTATAAAAATTATTAGAGTCTAATAACAGCGTAATAAAACAAAATTTCATATGAAATTTTTTCTATTACACTCTTATAAGCAACTCATAATATTTATGAATAAGGGGTTATATCTCGTGAACTATTTGAAATATTGCTTTTATCTGTGCAGCAAATTTTTACCTCTTAATTAGATCTAAAAAATTTTTCCTTGAGATAAAATCAAAAAAACAACAACATCTTACTCAAAACAGCAAAACTGTCAAAAAACATAAAATATTGTCATCGGATTTTATTGCTGATGATGGAAAATACTCGTATAAGGACACTTCAAATATTTTAAAATAAATACTTAGAAAATATTGATGAGTTTGAGCATAAGGAATGAAAAATAAGGACAATTCAAATCTTAAATATATATTGAACTTTAGTCATCGCTTTCGGAGCTAGACTCATCATCTGAAAACACGTTTCCGACCGTTTAACTAGCCTTATTTTCGCATGAAAAGATTTTATAGCTAAGCCAGCATACTTCCCCAAGCATCGCATCTATTTTTTCCCTTTGAACCACTTTTCCCTCCGGATGGTTACTTGCTGAAGCGCTCACCTTGCTCATCAGATTCTGTTGAAAATTGTTTTTCGGACTCTGCCAAATGATTATTTAAAGAGTTTTCTATATATTTGAAAAGATTTGAAGTGTCCTTATTTTTCATTCATTACGTTCAAAATCATCAATTTTTCTAAGTATCTATTTTAAAATATTTGAAGTGTCTTTATATTTTCCATCATCACACAATAAAAATCTATAACGAAATTTTACGTTTTTTGGCAGTTTTGCTGTTTTGAAGAATATATTGTGGTTTTTTTGATTTTATCTCAAAACAAAATTTTTAGCTCTAATTAAGAGGTAAAAATTTGCTGAAGAGATAAAAGCAATATTTCGAATAGTTCATGAGAATTAGTACACGTTTTTTGAAAGTTATACTAAAATCCTGATTACATATACAAGCTTTAGTCACTTTTCTTCTTTTGTTTTTGTTTTTATTTATATATTTTTTTTATTTGTATCTTTTTTTAATAATAAATTTAACACCATATGGCTCGACAAATTTAATTTATGTTTTTTTTACCTCTTCCATCTCTCAACGACATTTGTGCAGTGAGTTGTGTTTCTAGCAGTGCTGCATTTGTAATTTTACTCCATATTATAGCAATTAAGTGTTAATTAAGCAAAAATTTTATATGATTAATTGAGCTCAATAATGGCATTAATTGCGATAAGCTCAATTAAGGTGTATGTCTGAACACCACATTATGTACTTCTTTAATTGGAACTATTATTATTCATTTCTACCATAAACAGTTTTCTTCAATTCAATTCAATTAAAGAATATGGGAAAATTTCATAAATAATTGTTTCGAAAAATGTAGGAATGATATTAAGGTTAGTCTTAGATACCGAATTAACAAAGCAATTTTTACAGATAGTCGTTTGGATTGATTTCTTGAAAATAAAACTTAAAGTGATACATCACATAAATTGGGGGAGCCTACCAATATTCGTGCTCCTAAACTTTCACTTATAAGTGGCACATCAACTTTAATTGATTTGGAATTCCATTAATTGTTTAATTGGTTCAAGTTTGAGTTCGATATGTATAAACATTTTTCTTACAAGGAGAAAATTTGAATTCTTTGATTCTTTCCTTAGAACTCCACAATTAAAAATTTTTTATACGATTTATTAGGCTTATAAAAACAATGTTATAACGATCTAGATCAGCGTTCTCTGGATCTTTTCTGTCTTCTTCAGCTAAATCCTAGTTGGTACGAATATAAACTGAACTTATCTTCTATATACAAAATACTTTTCTGACATTATTGTAGGGAGTTCCTTTTTATCTACTTTTGTTGATTCCAAAATGGAGTTTCCTAAGAGCTTCCAATTGATATTTTGACCAATATACATGAATCAACATGCAATCGCATAAACGCTTAGGCGCGGATGTACAACATCAAATTGGAATAGGATGAGATATTGTCAAAATGTTTCATTTGTTTTAGTTTAAAAAACAAATAAAGCAAATTTTTTTAAATTAGTTAAAACTTTTGTTTACTTGTACATGTTTAAGTTTTCTTTTCATTTCTTGACTGGAGTGGTTAACACTTATACTAAAAAGTCCAAGATTAGTGGTCTCCTCAGTCATAAATATGAAATCCGTCCTGCGTCGACACTAATTCGCAAAAATTCACAGGCGAAGTAGGAATTAAAAATGGCTACAAACAATTTTCTATTTTCTCACTTTTCTTTCTGTTCACTCAACACTATCCCCTCCTTTCGTAGTTCCCCACAATAGATTGCATCAATATGGTACATACCATGACTTACGGTCCAAGTAAAAAAAAACACAAGTGATAGTGCTACATTCCGCTGTGACGAATCTTATATATCCTTCAGAGATGTACGCCTGAAGTATATGCATACATTCATTCCAACCCTGGAACAACCTTTTATTTTAAATATTAATTGATTTCTTTCTAAAATATCAAATATGTTTGATTAGCAAAGAAAAAACTTAGTTTTATAGTAACTTCACTATTGCTAAAAAAATATATATAAATTTTACAGCTCTGGAGCTGTCTTTTGGCTTTTCTGATTTCTGGTACCAACGCATTTCTTTCAAAAATATTAAATAAGTTTAATATATAAAGAAAAAGTAAAACCTCGTTTTATTTGGTTACTTTTATACAGAAAAGTTCAATTATCCAAACCTGGAATCGTGAATTTTTACCTAATTTAATTTTTCCTGATATATAAAGTAGTTTTATTTAACGAAAAAAATTGTTCAAGTGGTTACTTTTATATACAAAAAATAAGTCTTAAGGCCGTTATTACAACTTAAAGTTAGTTAAAAGTAGGATTTTATCGGACGTATAAAAACTTTATCATTTGCAAAATTTTACTTTAACCTAAAGTGAGCGATAAATTACAGGTAAGTTTATCCTACCTGGTAAGTTAAATCTAATTTGCAATAATGGAAAGCTTTTAATACGTCTGATAAAATCTTACTTTAACTAACTTTAAGTTGTAATAATGGCCCTTAATAAGATAAGAATTTTTTATTCAGACTGAAGTTCAAATCTGCAATCTGCAAATTCTTTTAAGAATTTTTATTCAATTCAAGTTATTTTATTAAGAGTGCAATATTTAGAATATCTTTATAATCATCAAACTAGCAGAATGGGTCAGTACTGATTTCGAGGCCGCTACGTCATCTTATCAGTGTTCTTTCTTCAACTTTTTCCACTTTCCACGGTGGTACTAGTCATTAGGAATATCAATTATTTTACCAATGTTTTTAATGAAATAGGATATGAGAACTTCTTACATTTATTTTTAAACTAGCTACTTGGACCCGACGTTGCCCGGCATCCCCAACTCTTCGACTTTGTACAAAAGGTTTTCATTTAATGCTTTGCATCCACTTTCTAGAAAATTAAAAACTGTTGTTGATGTATTTTCAGTATAAATATTATTATTTTTATTTCTTTACTGAAATATTTTCGGATTATATGGTCGCGGTGCGATGGACGTGGCCTATTTCTATGATACTTTCCTGATATATTAACTTCATAATACTGATAACTTGTGCCAAGTTTCGTAACTTTTGGTGAAGAAACAAACACTTGGGGAGGAAAAATATTTTCAGGCTATATGGGCGGGATGCGGTGGGCATGGTTATCTTTGATAAAACTTAAAATATTTCTTGACTGACTTGATCAAAGGATGTGTGCAAAATTTCAGCGTTCTACGACCTCTCGTTATACTTTTTGCCATGAAATGCCATGGGATGTATGAAGAAATCCAAACCCCCTTGAGATATCAAACATAAAATTAGTCTATTTTACCCCCAAGATATTCCGTAATGTACTGTCAAAATTATATATGTGTAAATTCAACGATATTTACGGCGCACGCCAAAACATGTCGCCGATTGCAGAATTGTTTCCAATTAAAATTTTTGTTAAAAATTGATTTAGAAAATTTTTGTAGTGCTTATTGCTTATGAAGCAAAATGTTGGAAAAATTATTTGTTTTTCAATTTTTCAATTCAAAAATTATTGGCTTTTAGCCAAGTCAGAAGACAAACATTTAATCAGGAGATTATACAGGAGATGGAATTTCTTAGGGACTCTAATTGGAAAAACTCAAGGAAACACATTGAAGAAACTAGGTTCTTGACGTAATAAAAATCAGAGGTTTCCATGGTATCGGTGGAGGCTCCCTACAGGGGAATGGGAACTCCTTATTATAGAGCGCACAACAGGCCTATGAGGCCTAAGTGTAATCCAGGACGGATTGGGATGCTTACGCCCCTCTTTTTCAACCTAACCTAACCTAACCTATTTGTTTTTCATGCTTTTTGAAGGTCGATTAAAAAAATTCGAACTAACATAAACAAACGCCGCGATACGGTACTTCTAATTCAGCCTCTATTTTCACCCCTCACTCTCAGAATCGACCTAACTTTTGCTAACTTGAATTTGTTCCACAGTCGCTTTTTGGTTAGCGCGAAATTCCTCAACTCTAACGATTGTTATTCCAAATATTCTATTTTCTCTTTGTTTTTTCCAGAGCCAACGACTGTTGAAATCAAAAGCTTTTCTTATATTCATGTATTGGAATATTTACTTTAGTTAGCAATTAACAATCAGCAAGTACTTGACGCGTGTCCTCGTTCTTGTGAAACATGAATGTGAATTTTATTTTTCGAACTTTATTAATTTTATTACAAAAATAAGAACTCAAGTTCTGATCCGCAAATTCACATTCATGTTTAACAAAAATAAGTTTAAATTTCACAGCTCTGGAATCATATTTCGGATTTTGCTGATTTCTAAAAGCAATCTATTTAGAACTGCGTCCAATACATCAATCCAACATCGAAATTATACATCTTTTCTGAGGCCGATTTCACGTAAAAATAGACGGGCAGGCGGACAGTCGGTTATTCTACTTCCCTATTCATTAGGTCGCAGAATATATGAAGCCAATGTGCTCGCATATTAATATTGTAGAAATTGCACACGGAATGACAAATTTTCACCATAAATAATAAAAATATATTCCAGTCTAAGAGAATTTGAATTTATCGCAGTGGTGGAAAACCGAAATCACCTTGTCCAATTCGCGAATTCTGTATAAAGCTAAGATCACACTATCGGCGCAATGTACCGATTTTCGTTGGCTGACTGCAATAAAGTCATAAGTACTAAACCGAAATTGCATTATTTCTCAATTAATTCTGGAATAAGTCTCGATAGCTTTATTACCAATGCAGTGTGGTACAAATTTACCTTATGACTTATAACTTTACTTCAGTGAGCCGACAAAAATCGGTACATTGCGCCGATAGTGTGATCTTAGCTTAAGAGAAACGTAGTTTAGCGATGTTTTCTGCATCATATATCACATGAAGGTTGGCATCCGTGATCAGCGTTGCCAAATGTGCAGATTTACCTGCATTTGACAGTTTTTCTAAGCATTGAGCAGTTTTGCAGTTTTTTTCTTTAAAAACCAGTTTTTCTGTAAATTGTGCAGTTTTTGCAGTTTTTACATTTTACTTTTTTACTCTTAATTTTGTTATTTTAATTCCAATTTCTGAAACCATAATTTTACCCCATTTGCTTAATATAACAGTGGCAAGGTTTAACTATACTTTTTTATACGAGTATGTAATTATCACATACATCTTTTTGCACCCCTGACCACAAAGCAAGTTGAATTTTACCAAGGTGTACATATATTGCAGGTGGGAGCACGAGCTCACTTGCCTAACCTGATAAAACGTCAAACTTAGTAGTGTCGTTTAACGATTTTTGCAACTGTTAAGGTAGTTTCTACAATAAGTGTTCTATTTTTGTAGAAATGGTTGTACCTGTTAGATAGATATGCCTTGTGTTTTTCTATGTACATACAAACAAATTTAAATTTTTAATTATTGGTTTCAATATAAATATGAGAACGACATCGACTTGTCGAGATTCTGGAACAGGCAGTATTATATCTGAATAATAATGAACTCTTTTTGTTTATTTAAACCCTATGTACCTATATATTTTTTATTAAAATGAATTGCTTTTTTATATGTAGATGTATATCATATTTAATTTGTTGTGTTATGTTTTTGTTTTAATAAAAAAATATGAAAAAAACTATATATTTTTGTGAATTTTTTATGTGCAGTTTTTTTACGTGAAAACCAGTTTTTTTTTCTAAAGTTGCAGTTTTTTTTGAAAAAGTTATGGCAACGCTGTCCGTGATAGACCACAAATACCTTTTGTTATTGTACTTATAGGCACCAGCGCTGCCACCCGCAGAAATAGTTCACCTTCATACAATCAGTTATTTGTGTATTATGTCATTATGTATTATTAAACGTTTAAAGTTAATAAATTTTGTACAGAAAAACGTTAAAATTAGAAAGCAAAAAGTGTTTTACAAAAAAAGACCCCAAAAATTTACCGAGAGAATTGTAAAAATTTATTTAAATATTAAAGATCATTTGGCTCCACCCTTTAATATCAGACATAATTTGAAATCAATTTACTTCAATGCAGAAATTGTGGTATTTATTTTCATGCTCACTGTATGCATGTAAATTATCAAATTTACTACATTAAAATTTGTTGATTGCTAAATACAATATAATTAAGTTGGTGTTTTTATGATGATATTATTTTTTCATTACGAAAAATAATCAAATCTTTTTGCAATCTCATAAAAATATTTAATTATGAAAATAGTGAGCGTTTATATATTGATGTTTCTGTTATGCAATTAATCATGCTGAAAACACTATTTTAGTGGAAACACTAAACTAAACACTTTTACTGTTTCTGATAAAAAAATTACTAAAATTATAAACTTTTCAACTTGATTAATTGTAAATGTGAAACATTTTATTTTTTATTTTATGTTGAAATTGTGAATGTAATAGTTTCTTGGCAATTCAATACAACAAAGTAGATGCATACATTGTAGATGCACTGACCCATGCTTAAGCTAATTAATGAAAAAATAACTGACAAATAAGAAAAATTAACCATAAATAAAAGAAACATTAAGCAGCCGACGAAATTTCATTTTGGTGAATGGAAACTGCGTTGTTGAATTCATATCAAATAAGTATAGGGGTACAGGAAGTGATTGAAATTCCTGTTTTAAATACAAACTTGAACGGGTTCAGAAGAAAAAAATTCTGCCCTGCCACCGAAAAATAGTTTTCGCACAGAACCGCAAACATCGAAATTTCGAATTGCAAAATTTTTATTTGGCATAACACGAAAAAAAATTCAACTTTGATTTGACCGGATTTTTGAGTTGTACTCGGATTTACCAACCTGAATAGAATGTGAGGAATATTTCAAGACCGTATAAAATAATTCTCCTAAAACGATCGCCATTGTCCCAAATTAGATTAGAAAAGCTGCCCCTATTAATCCTATTGTGGTTTCCAGAGAATTACAACCCATCCTACACATTCTTGCAAAGTTTTAAGGGGCCAGGCAGTGGTTTGTTCTGAAAATATTCAGGTCCGCAAAAAATTATAGTGTAGATACCAAGCCTGACTTCTGGAAGGTCCGACAGTTGGAAATAGGTTGTTGCACCGTCTTCTTCTGTGCCGAAGCAGCTATTTCTGCGCCGAGCGCACCGAGGGCATAGACGTTCTACCATACGTGCGAAAGAAATTTATTCCATAATGCCTTCAAGCGAGAGAGCAAGTGTGATTTTCCAACTATTACAATCTGCTTGGTCCAACATTTACTATATGATGACCAAAGAGTATTAAACGCATTGCAAGTGGTAATTTTACTGCACCTGGGTGTCGCTAAGTCTGAATTGCCTGTCCAGACATCAGGCAATTCGTTTCCTTTAATACCTTCATAACAGGGAACAAGAGTTGATATTGTTGGCATTTTTCATTGGTTGGTTTGTTGGTTTGAAAAGAAAGGTACTAAATATATTTATTCTACACAGTGAAACTTGTTTCGTTTAACAGAAGTGTATCTTTCAGCAGATTTGATATTGAAATCTTTTGGGATAAAACTAATGCCACTAACAACTAAATATATTAGAAAAGCTTTGCCGACCTCGAAGCCTATGCCTTCAATGTACTTTCGCTATCGTAGTTTCGAAAAAAAAGCAACAAACAATCTGGAAATTAGCGGCATCATCTTCCGACAAAAGTTTGTAAAAAATAATGACGCACGCATCGGAATAGATATTTAAAACAATTTTTTACAACTCGTAAAAAAATAAAAGATATTGAACAAATCTTTTAAGCGCAACTAAACAAAATATTATTATTGGTTTTAATTTTTAATGCACGCTTAATGCCCTACTCTGGATTCATGTGGAGCTGTTCACCATAACGAAACAACGGCAAAATTCTAGATATAAATTTAGCTACACTTTCTCTATAGTAGTGTTTTATTAAAATGCGATACCCCCCGTTTAGAAAATGAAAATTTATTTACCTTTTGGTAAATCAAAAAAATAAATTGTTGGACTCCGCCCCCTTTAGTGGTCGTTATTATATTCGAAAATAGTGTAAAAATTTAACAAATTGTTTTACTTTTTAAGCTTTAATGACGAAGCTGAGACGTAACCTGCTCTGCCCTACCCCCTTCTCCCCCTTTGTCCCCTAAATGACCCTATAAAAAAAATCTTAATAAATTTTACATTTAATTATTCCGAACATTTATTTTTGAAGTTTTATGGCAAAGGTGACATGTCTCCCCCACGGCTTTTGACAGAGAGTCCCCGACAAAGTACAGTTTTAATGCCCTCCAAAAAGAATTGGACCCCATAAAGTATATATATTCTTGATCAGTGATGAAGTCTGAGACGATCTAGCAATGCCCATACGTTCGTCTCTCGAAAACATGATATAGTCTACTTTTGGACCCCACCCCCTTTAGTGGGCGTTGACGTACGATATTATATGCAAAAATAGTGTACATACTGAACAATTTGTATTCCTTAAGCCTATAAGAAGCTGAGATGTTCTCCGATCTTGCAGAGGTGAAACGTCTCCCCCACGGGCCTTCCCGGAATGACTCTGTCAAAATGGAGATTTAAAATTGGGTACAGATATGTCTTAAAGGAACTCTGTCCCACAAAGTTAAGCATTTTAAATTTACTTACTAAATATTTGGAGGGTATTTAAGATTCGACCCGGTCGAATATAACTGCCATACCTAAATACGGGCGGCAAGCGTTTTTTAACTGTCAAAAGTTCTCATGTCCATACATTTTGTATGGAGCATACCGAAATAACGCGGCGGCAACGCTTTGCTATTGGAAAATCCGATTTTGACAGACTGTTTTCTAATGAAGTTGGTTGCAAAAGAAGAGAATTGTAACCAGAGAAAAAGAGCAAAGATTTACAAAAGTGAAATATATAATAAAATAAAAAATTTGTGCACTTCGTATTAGAAAATGGTGGTAAGAAAATATTTACAATATGATTATATACATACATATGTATGCACTTTTGTAATTTGTACAAAATTTCAATAACAAAATCACAAATGTCGTCCGTCCAGCTGTTAAAATAATCAGGGTTGTTCAAGTTGTTTGTTTGATAACCCTGTTTTTATTGTTTTTTTACATAACGCTGCCGCTTTTGTTTAGGTATGGCATTTCAGCGTTAACGCTCAGCGGAAAAAAACGTTCCGCTTTCCGCCCGTATTTAGGTATGGGTGTAACGTTTTTACTTGCTTTATTTATGTTGCACTTGATTACGTTAGATCCAATGAACGTTTTAAAGGAAAATTTTCTTGTATATCTTAATTGGGAAAGTTCAGACATATAATTTTTACAAAACAGTTATTACTAACTGTTTTGTAAAAATTCTGAAACAATATTATAAGTATCAAAATATTTGGAAAATGATGTTGCTTATTCTAACGTAAGTGGAACGTCCGGAAATAAATTCTGAAATGCGAACGGAAATTGTATATTATTGGCTAATGGCTGGAATTTTGAAAATATAATTACGATTTTTTACTAATAGAGTGATAATACGAGGTTAGCGGTGGGAAAATTAGAGGTTAGCAAGCAAATTAACTGTGAAATGATGAGATTTCAAGAATTGAGCTGCCATTATTTAGTAAAAAGTTGAGAAATTTTAACCAGGGAAAGCCGGTGGACTATTATTTGCAGCGCACGTTTGTGAATTGGGTGTTTGAAAAACTGAACGAAAACAATGCATCTTTAGTGATCAGGCCCATTTAACCGCCTAATTGGTTATGTAAACAAACAAAATTGTCGAGGGGGCTCATAAAATTCACAGACAGTCTTCGAAAACCATTACATGCAAAGAAAGTGACCGTGTGGTGCGATTTGTGATCAGGTATCATTATCGGTCCGTACTACTTTGAAATTGTGGCCACAATTGGCTAATGGTGACATCAGTGATCTTTGGTTTTAGCAAGACAGTGTCACAAGCCACACAGCCAGCCAAACAATTCAGTTCTTTCAGGAGAAATTTCCCAGTGGTGTAATTTCTCTGTTTGGCCCGCTGGGGCCATTTTAAATACCGAGTTTACGTGAACAAGCAATAAAAAAACTGACGCTCTGAAAGATGAAATTCGGCGTTGCATTGACGAGATAACCGAAGCTTCCTGGTTCAATATTTTGTGAAAAGAGCGGACGTCTGCCGACATGCAAAAAGTAGACATTTGACCGACATCATATTCCATTATTAATTCCCATATTTCAACTTTTTATTGGAATCAGGAAAACTGAATTTGCCAAAAAAAAATAAATTTTTAAGCCAGTTTACTTTCTAACCTTAAATTTGCCCAGCCGTTGATTATGCATGAAATTCTTTTGTTAATAAAAAATACAGCTGACTTTGAACTATTTTTGCAATAAAAGCAAAAGTACAGGAAAACACAATTTAAAACATTGCTTTTCTAAAAGCAGTTTTGTATATTTAAGTTGCAAAAATAAACAAAATATATTTTATATTAGAATATATTTTCAAATATTAATTAATGCAAATTATGACTTTTAAAATTATAAAATATGCAAATTATATACAATATTTAGCAAATTGGAACATTGATCTTTATGTTTTCGAATAGAAAACTGAAAATAATTTAAAATGCCGGCCACGTTGGCATATAACTTTGAGCTTTATTGCCATTATTTTCACAACATAAAAAAACATATCGCTAGCGTAATGGCAAGAATCCATAACAGACGGTTGTTAAATCTAACAATGTTGTCAGCATGTTATGGATACAAAAGTCTTGCAGCTATATAAACTTTCAACTTTTGTCTTACAAAGTTGCCAATAAAATTATTGTAAAGCAATAATTTTATCTACCATCTATAAATCGTAAAAATACATTTGACAGATATTGTTAATTGCCAGCTGAGTTCTAGTTAAGCACCCGACAATGTCACCATATCAGACTAATATTTCTATTGGCAACGCTGCTTATATAAATATAATAAAATATGCAATGTCAAGAACTGATCTGGCAACTTTCGCCATAAAACAATATGATCATATTTTTCGGAAGGAATAAAAATTGGAGAAATGTTGGACTAAGAGTGTAGAACTCAAAGGAGACTATGTTTCATTCAAAAAGTCGGGGACTTATTGACCCACCCTCGTATATGATGATGGTTAATAGTCAAACTTAGAATTGTCACAAACTTCCAAACCGATTAACAAACAAACAAATAATCATTATATACTTATTTACTTAATGATTCCCCTAAAAAAGTATTATTATGCTCGAGCACATTTGGTCATTTAGCATTTTTAGTTGCCACATACGACTTATGAAAACAAGTAGGTTTTCATATGAGAAATCTTTGAATTGTTGCAATTTTAAATGTTTTTTATTGCGATAGTTTAAATTTATTTCCAACACAAACAAAACACCTTTGCAGTGGCAATTAAATGTTTTTAAACGAGTTTTTGGGATTTTAGTTTTATTTTCAAAGTTTGCAAATGGTTTTTGGAGTCACTTGGTGCTTAATTTTATTTTTTATTTATTTTTTTTTTTTTTTGTAATTTATTCAAACTGGATGTTTATATTAAGCTTTAGCAACACTTTTGAAATTAAGTTTACAAAACAAATTAGTATTTTTAAATAATACTTTTCTTATTTTTCAGCATGTCTAATTGATTATTAAAATCGTCTCTAGTTGGCTTGATTTTTTGTTTTATATATTTTACATATTTTTTCTTTTTATTTTCTAGATATTTATGCGTGTGTTTGTAAATTGTTTGGATGTTTTATGTGTGTCAGTATGTCTTTGCAATAAAATGGGTTTTGAAAAATGTGTTACAATCTCCGATTAAATGTTTGTGAACAAGGTAAAGGCTATTGCAACTTATAATATTAATGAGGGTTACAAAACTATGGACTTTTATCGATTTACGTTGTTGTCTGTTTTGTAGGTGGAATACAAATAGCCAATAAAGCAAAATTATGCAAAAAAAAATTATATTATTCGTGTGCCATTTTATATAATCATGGCATGAGTAAAAGTGTTTTCATTAAGAAATTATATAAGTTTATTTAAGGGGTTTTGGAAAAGATATGGAGTTGTCAAATGGGAAACCATTGTTATATTTTATTTTACATTACAAATTTGACAATTCAATACAAATCACCCGTTAATAACCAGGCGAACTGAGCTTTAATTATAATTAAGTTAAGAGACTAACTCCATCATTAAAGTAAAATCAAAACATTTTATTCCGGTTTTTTCACACACATTTTAGAATTTGCGAAAGGCAAACCATAAATTTCTATGTGTCTGTGGCGACATTTAAAATTTTCTTTTTACTTTGCATAGAAACTTCTCTCTCGTTGGTGACAATTAAATTCGAAAATTTCAGCACTGAACACCAAACGAGTTTGTGACTTGAGTCTTTTGTTTTTTCCATCAATTATAACAGGAATTTATATTAATTAACGAAATATATAAAGTTTTAATGTTTCAGTCTTATGTGTTAGTTATAAACCAATTTATTGTTGTATTTTTCGTTTATTTCTTTTTTTATTCGACTTCTTTAGTGTTGATCCCATTTACTAATGCCTCATTTCCATACTTTGGCACAAAAATTGGCTCATTAAAGCGATTACATCATGGTGTTTCCGGTGACGTTTACGCAGTCGATTCGAGAACAATATTTGTTAAAAAATTTAGCTACGATGGCGAAGCACCAGGTAAAAGTTTAGTGCATAAATATGCTAATAAGAAGCAAGAATGAAAATGGGCATGATTGTGTTAATTATTATACTTGTGAATAAATCATTTTATAGCTGCATACTTCTACGTGGGGAATACAAACAAGCCGAGTAATGAGGGTTCATATCGTTTGCGCGATGAGAGAGGCGGTAGTAATGCATTGACAAAACGGTATAGAAACAAGGACATTACATTGTCCTTACCCGAAGGCATAAGTCTTAAGGACATTAAATGGTTTTCTGTATGGTGTGATGAATTTGCTGTTAATTTTGGTGATGTTACAATTCCCAGTAACTTGGATTTTCCCCGACCACAAAAGATTAACAATTTAAATGGTGTGCATGGCGTTAAGTCAGACAATATTGTTATCGTTGACGCTCAAACGTTACTAGTGCCCAATTTTAGTTACGATGGTGAAGCACCTGGTAAGAATGTCAACAGATGATGCGTGCCATTTTATCTTGTGTAATATATGTATTGTTTTTTATGTAATAACTGCAGATGCCAAATTTTGGGTTGGCCAAGGAGAACGTCCTACACCCAATGGTCTGCGCATACCTGATGAAAATGGTAAAGAAGATCCCTTAAGACGTTACGATCGCAAAACTATTGTTTTAACCCTACCCGATGATTTGACTATTTTTGATATTGGCCACTTTGGAGTTTGGTGCGAAGCATTTACTGTCGACTTCGGTCATGTCCGCATACCAAAAAATTTGAATGTGCCACCATCTCTTAAAATGCTGGGTATAAGTCCTCAGGTAAAAAAACATATAAATTCTATACTCAATAGCTTAGATGTGTAGAAAATTGAGAGAAAACTAAAGCTAAAAATCAAGAGATCAAAAATATTTTGTAGAAGAGCGTTGTACTCTTATTTAACATAAGAATAACATGTAACTGTCATTAAAGAGAAAGAATAACAATATTTAAAAAAAAGTTCATCATTTAAAACAGTTTAAAAATAATAAATTAGATAAAACAAAATATTGCTGTAATTGTACACATTAATTTTTTTCATATATTTTAAATTTGTATTTTAATTGCCTATTACAGCTGTTGTTTTATATATTTATAAATATTTATTTAATTTCTTACATTGAATGATGACAAAAAAAAATTATTATGTCGTACATGAAAGGAAAGATGTCAGTAAAATATTTCATTTGTTTTGTCAAAGATATATAAGAATAACAATAATTAATGTCACGTATTTTATATAGAAAGCAAATATTGCTTATTATGTTGTGGTCAGTGTTGTCATTTTTTTTTTTTTAATTTTTAAGTTGTGGGAAAAACCTTATTTATTAATTATTAAAAAACTGCATACCTACATACATAATTCTAGGGTAAACTTTTTTATTGTTTACTCTCAATAAACAAATAATGCAATACAAGCAACAATCAATATAGAATATTGTGTTTGGAAACACGAAATATCAACAAACATTTAGATTTGAAGAACCAAAAATGAAACATCAATTTTAACAAGAAATATTCATACATACAATGGAACCATAATTGGAACATGTTTATTTGCCGTGTACAGTCTTAAGCAATTTTTAGCACTATTGCAGTAAAAAGGTTAGTACCTTTAATCAAATTGCATTACAGTTTGATAAAGCATTGACTTTAAAAGTAATTTATTAATGAAGCTTTATTTAAAACAAATTGTAATTAATCTCATATAAGCCAATTAAATTTCAAAGAAAATTGTTTCTAAAAAAAACACAAAATCAAATTCTTGCATATACACATAAATGTGACAATGTTAGTGTTTTCTCACTGACATGGTTTCAATAAATGTTGGTTTTAACATTAAAATCAACTGTTTAAACCTGGTTTTGCCATATAAAATTATTTTATTAAACCAAATTTAAAATCTTGTTTGAATTGGTTTTACGAAATGCAACCTTGCTTTTGGCTGTACTACATTAAGTATTGCCAAGCTAAAAATTTAAAACAGAAAAGAATGGGCCAGAAATTTCACCATAGCCATCCTATTTCTTTATTTAAGTACAGCAACAAATACATACATACTCGCAAAGCAGCTGTGGATTTGAATTGTTTAAATTTGTTTGTATAATTCCACTGAACATTTTCTCAGTCGATTAAATACGTCTCTTATGATTTCTTGTTCAAATTAATATGTTTATTTATTTATTAAATGTAGAACAAAAGCCTGCCTTTCCGTGGCTTTTTGACATTTTTGTTAATCAGTTTTTATTTTCAAAAGTTACGCGATCATATCCGTTTACAAAATCCAAATCTCTTGTTCACTTTTTATATTTTCTTAAGTACTATTAATGAAAAAAATATTTCAAAACTTATTATATTACAAATTGTCTAAATGAGCTTGTGCCCGAAAACCGTTTGTTTTTTGCGAGCTACCCGCTCTTCACATGGGGCGCATCCTTTTGTGGTTGAGTTGTCAGTGAAACGAATTCGTTCTTTGACCGAACGGTTCGTATGTGTAACAAACTTTCTGCAGTGGTCTTTCCTGCCAATTCTAACTTTGGGGAGGTTCAAATCGAACGTCCACAAATACTAATTCCTCTATCCTTCTTCCCATAACCAATTTTCCTAGTTCAAGCACAATGTATCGTATATGTAGGGGTCATTCCTTGAGTGCTGGTCCAAGACAAAAAAAAATTGTGGATCACCAGGAAAAAAACACAACTAACGATTTCCACAACCAGAACAATGGCAACAGCAAGTATTTATGTACATGTTAGCCAAAATAAATGCTTGTGAGCAATACCTTCTCAGTCGTACACATAGTAGCCGTACAAAACACACTTCTACTGATTGCATTTGAAATGGCATGTCGCAATGCCATCCCGAAGCTCCAAAAACACAATTTATTCCAAGTGCCATTTATTTCACAATATGCCTTTTTAACCTGCCTTATTTTGACAAGTTTCTTTTGAACCTCTTATGAAAAGTCATGTTTACTCATGACTTTCCACACGAATTTTTATTTCGCGCCTCACCTACGGCCTGCCTGTAAGGGCAAGAAGAAAAGGCACAGCGCAAGGCGAATCGGTACTCAGTTCAGAAAATAGTGATCAGCTGATACCAAGGCGAAATTTGAGAACTGTCAAAATCATTTTCAGTTTTTTCTTTTTCGATTTATTGAAATCACAAGAATTACTTGTGCACCATAAACGTAAGTGTGAAAGTTTTTTTTAAAAATAATACTTTTTCGAAATAAAAAATAATAATTTTTAGTCAAAAACCTTTCTTCGCTTTGAAAAGTATTATTTGCTTTGTGAGAAATGTGTCTTTGTGCTTTTTGTTAAAAAAGATTCACTAAGGAAGAGGGAACTTTGCTCAATTTTCTGCACAATTTCATTTGACAGTTCACAAATTTTTACACTAACAAAATACATGTATTTTCTGCAGTATTGCACCTGAAATCAAACGGAATTCACCTAGTATTCAATTCGCCTTGGCATAGAGTAAAATACTATATGTGCAGGCAGCAAGCAAGATTACAGTTACAACAATGTCTTTGTAAAAATCTTAACATTTCTAAAGTGTTTTACACTTCAAACCACACTTTCAATCATGTGCGTGCGTGATTTCTCGTCTATTTGCTCTTATTTTGGTTTATTGTCTTGTTGTAATACCTGAATCTCTTTAACTTGTCTAGCGGTAAAGTTCAAATTATTTGTTGTTGCCGATGACGGGAGGTCCTTCTGGGAAACAAATTTATTTAATACTGAATTGTCATAGGAACGGCATGGTGGTGTTGTCCCAATCACATTTTCTGAATTAACTGAACTCTCGCGATTGCAATTGCAATTACATTGAGTTGCAATTGAGAATTGATGTAATTGAAATTATTTCAGTTACAATGACTTGTAACAAGACATAAATTCACTAAACGTGGCAGTTTTTACATGGAATGTACATTGTGACTTTTTGCTAAAAATAAATTATTTTTGCCTGATCTTTTGTAAGTTTTGCATAAATTGTCTTTTTTGTAAGAATATATGTATACATTTTTGAAATTTCTCTTAAATTTCCTTCACCGTTAAACAAATATGTATGTTGAATTTTATGAAATTTTAAAATATTTATTATGTTAAAAATTTTACATTTCCTTAATCATTTTGTTACAATTCATCACATTAAGCCTAATCATTTTCAAAGGCTGGAATTGTATTAAATTATTGAGTTGCAGGCAAAGCATGAAGAGTATCACAAAAAATATATTCAGCGAATACCATAGAAGAATGGGTTTTTCATTTAAAAAAAATGTTATTAAATTCAAAACATTGTCCTATTGGTTTATGGTTACAATAAAACGCGTTTGAATACGCAAACTTGTCGTATATTTAAGTCAGAATAGCATGAAATTAAACCGTTAGGAGAATTTTAATTTTGTGTCAAATAGTTAATAAGATAATTTTAAATTCATTATATATAAAATTCTCATTAAAAACATTCAAAAGATTTTGCAAATTAATCTATCATATAGAATATTCTCAAGACTGACGTCAATACAACTTCACAAAAAACACCTAAAATTCAAACAAACTTGTTTAATTAGACGATGACGCGCGAATTCAACATAAACTTACGAATTGAATAATTAGATTCAGTCATATAACAACCTTGTCTTGACTTGGAAGTTGTAAAACGTTCTTGGGAATCCCTGTATACTAAATAAACGAACACCCAAATTTCTCTATTTTGGTATCAAGTTACAAAAAATAAATTAAATTCTTTAGCTGAAACTTAACTCTACATTAAAATTGATTAATATTAAAATATTATGAATAGTCACTGGCCTCTTTTCCTTCTTACGCGTGTACGATTGTTTTTGAAAAGAAATTTTAATTTATTTGTAAGCACATAAGAAAAAGAAAACAATTAAACAATTCTGTGAAATATGTTTCTTTAATTTATATTCTCTAAGTTTTTTATTTAAGTTTGTAATCTTTTTAAATAAATTTTGTTTTTGTTTAAACAATATTTTACCCAAATAAATTGTGTTTGAATATTGACTTTTTTATATATAAAGTTTTTATTTTTTATGAATATAGATACAAAGTGAAATATGTTGTGCAAAGGTACCATAAGATTTATACTCATATGCTTTTCGTTTACGCTTTCGTATACGCCTGTTTGTGTCAAAGCCATGCTATATAATTCAACAACGCCACGCCCTCTTGCCCAAAAGAAAATCTTACTAACTTCTTTTTGTTTTTCTTTTTCTATAACATCTTTTCTTGTTATCATACATATTTGTATATTTTCTTACATTGCGTTATATTTATACATTAAAACAAAACTACAAAATTAATATTTTCGAAAAGGACATTTTTCATTTTGTATGTATATTATCATTTTACAAAAAATAATATAATTTATATATAAAAAAAAATTATTCAAAAACACAATAAAACTACAACAAAAGTAATGTTAGTTACTAAGTGCTACGAACATAAAACAACAAAACATGCGCTTTTTAATGTGGAAGAAAAGTTACTAAAACTGGCAGGGCTTTCGGTTTTGGTTTATGTATATTTTTTCTGGGTATTTGGTAATCTTAAGTTTTAAAATTAGATACTCGTAGTTGCTATTGGTGTCTCGGCAGCCAATATTACCAAGGTAAATAGCTTTGATACAATATCCTGTATTTCTCTAATGCGATCGCTGGCACAATTAACTGCAACAGCCTGTTTTTGAAAATAAACTGAACATTTTCATTCCAGTTCCCAAAACTCATTTGGGAATTTATATTTATATATACATTGAAAGCAAAAAACAATTATTATTATTCTGTTATGTTCGATATAAATTCCCAAAAGAATATCGTTATTTTTTTTCGAAAACAAGCCGTAAATGATTTTAAGCAATTTGATGTAAATTCCTTCAACTGTTATTACTTTCAAAAACAGGTGTGTCTACTAAAATATACTAGTATTTTATTTATTTTGTCTATTCAATACAATTGTTTATAGACAGACAACAACTATGTTACTGGTTTTTGTTTTGGTTTTAATGTTTCATTTAATTTTTATAGTCTAAACTTAATTGTGAAGTCTTATATGATGATAAGGCATTTGAAGTTCGTTGGGCAATGGCTGGTGATAGTATCGTCGTACAATTGGTAGCCAAATTGGGTAAGTAGTTTCTTTTTTTATTTTATTGAAACTTAAATTATTTTCTTCATAAAGCAAATTTATTAATACTAGAATATGTGGCAATGAATAAAATCGAAAACCCCGATTATTAATTAAACTCGGCTGTTTTCAGTGGCCGCTGCACTATTTGTCAACAGAACAGTTACATTTTCATAATCACCTCTTATTAGGCGACTTAGTTGCATGTGGTTAACACAAATTAAATTACTGTGTTACCGTTTGATTAGTTTCTTTATGTCCCATTTTCTGAATTTGTGTTCCATTTTATTTAAATTAAGCTTTCGGGGTTGATTTTCATATTTAAGTATACTAAATGAACATATTAATAGGACATTAATAATTCCTAATGTTTCATGGAGCAAGGGAAACGAAAAGAATAAAACAATTTAATTTTCCAACTCTCATATTAGTTTCTTTATCTCTTTCTCTCATCGTATGTATGTATTTCCATTGTCTTGTTTAGAGCCATCGGTGAGCCATGGCTCTAAACAATCTAAATCTTTTGTTTTAGGCTAATGACAGTTATACGAGGTCTGTGTAAAAAATAAGGGGTTTTAATTTCTTCAAAAAAATAATAAATTATTTATTCGTCAATTTGTCAAGGGTCGGCAAATTTGAGGTTAGGAAGTAAATTGGCTGTCAACTGATGAAATGTCAAGAATTGAGCTGTCATCTTTTGAGATTTATTTAGTAAAAAGTTGGGACATTTTAAGCATGGAATGCCAGCCGACAGCTGTTTGCGTCGAATATTTGTGAAATGGTTGTTGGAAAAACTGAACGAAAACAATGCATTCTCCATCAAATACATCTTTAGTGATAAGACCCATTTTTAATTAGGCAGTTATGAAAACAAACAAAACAGTCCTCGAAAAACCATTACATAATCGGGCCATATTTTTTTCGAAAATGAGCACGAAAACGCCGTTACTATGAATTTTCTGCGCTACCAAACCATGATAACCGATTTTGTATGCCCACAGTTGGCTAATGTTGACATCATGTGATAAAGCGCAGCTTTGTCGCAAAATGTGTTTCGAAATTTAATGAAGAAAGCGGACGTCCACCGACATGTTAGAAGGGGACATTTGCCCATCAAATTTCATTATTAATTCCCATATTTCTACTTTACCTTGGTATCAATAAAGCTGAGTTTGTCAAAAAAAAAGTGTATTTTTAAGCCAATTTACTTCCTAATCTCAAATTTTCCCACTCTTTATTTTGTCCCCTTGAATGTATCCCCCCTGAGATATATTGGTATATGCCTGATCTCTCTCAGAGATTCCATTTTTATTTCTTCAATCGTCGCTAAATGTCGTACTTTCATGGCTATCTTCTATTTTCGTAACAGCAAAAAGTCGCAGGGGACCAAAGGAATACGGTGGCCGTTGACGTCATTCGAAATCGAAATTCGTCATTGAGCGTTTCTCAAGTGACGTTTTTTTAAAAATTTACGAATTTAGGATCATCCTTCGCTGCCAGACACTTCTCGCAAAAAAATTCTTTAAAACAATTGAAAGGCGATTCCATGACTCTCCATAACAATTTGGTTCTCTTACTCAATATTTCCATGGAACAAACGTCGGGATTCAGGTCTTCTCGAACTTTGAAAAGCTTGTACCATTTTCAAAAATGCTAATGACTCAGAGTATAATTCTCCTACGCCACTGTGAACATTTCAACTGCTTTTGCGTACTTAATTAAATTTTTTATACAAAATTCCATGCAAATTTTAATTAATTATTTTAACAGCAGAAAATCACCGAACACGGGAATCAATTGCAACTTCCATGAGACACTAAATAGTTGAAACTATAAACATATCGCAATCTAAATCATAAACAGTCACAAATCAAAATATAAAATTCATTACTTACGCGCACAAAAATCATTTCCTATAATAAATTTTTAATTTCACAAATCAGAGTACCTTAAAATAACGTATTGGACAATTGAGATTTAATGCAACTAAAAATATGAGTCAAAGGAAACTTTTATGGGGATGAGAAATTACATTTCCAAAATATTTTTAAGTTTGAGTTGTGACTCTTTTTAGAGTGCGATATGTTCGAGACGAGTGGACCAACATAAAAAACAAGAAACACTAATCGAATGTACTAGTTCCGAGAAATTTAAAAGTTCACCTTATTTTTCGAACAGACCCCGCATTTGATAACTAATATACGAGTAATTATTAAATTGTCTACATATCCTCATATGTCTTAGCAGATCTCCAGTTTTTTTAAATATGAAATATAAGATATCTGAAGAGCGCTCCTGCGGCGCTTATGTGCAAAGTGGGAATCTATGTACATGCAGGCACCCAGGCCATATGTTGCCCAGAATCTAGTACATTGAAATACACGCTACGCGGTATACCTACATGTGGCAAACTCAAACTCAATATCGTTAACAAACTAGTTCGATAATTGTCATAAAAGCCATTAATATATTAATAGAAGCGATTAATATATATTTTACAAAGTAAAACATTTCCACTAAATTATCGTTTCAATTGACTTAATTCTTTTCCATGCAATAAAATCAGAATGATATTTCTTCAAACGAGTGAAAATTAAAACAATGTCATATAAATTAAATCGCTTTGTGAATGATTGCAAAAGATGTTAACGAAAGTTTTATAATGCCATATTTGGTATAACAACACACATGCGTGCGTAACAAAAGAATTCTGTATAATTATGGTTACAAATCTAACGATCTAGATAGTATTTATTATTTTTTTGCACGATTATAACCATATTCTGTCCAGTGTTGCCAATAGCATAAAGTTTTTGTAACCAAAATGTTTTAAAAGATAAAACCAAATTAAAAAAAAACGGAACAAATATGTATATACATATTTATGTTTTGTTGTCTGAAGGTCCATACATAGAGTAAAGACCAGACCGCCGAATACCAGCCAAAAACACTAGCTCAGATGAGAAACGCACCTTCTGTTATTAAGGCAAAAAAAAAAAAAAACAAACGAACCCTTGAAATAAAGGGTGGCAAATTTGAGGTTGGGAAGTAAATCGGCTTAAAAACACACTTTTTCTTGACCAATTCAGTTTTATTGATAAGAATGTAAAGTAGAAATATGGGAATAAATAATGGAATATGGTGCCGGGCAAATGTCCAGCTCTAGCACATCGGCAGACGTCCGCTCTTTTCACAAAATTTTTAACTACATTTAGCAATAACGCTTCGCTTATCTTGCGTTGAATTTCATCTTTGAGAGCGTGGGTTGTTGTGGTTTGTTCACGAAAATCCGGTCTTTCAAATCTGGTCACAAAAAAACGGTCATCATGGTTGGGTAGCCGAGAGAATTCACGGTGACGGCGTGTCTTTGCTCATTTAAAAAAAAAAAGTTTGGTTCAAAATTTTGTGAAAATAACGGACGTCTGCCGACAGGGTGGACATTTGGCCGACATCATATTCCATTATTAATTCCTCTATTTCTACTTTACACTGGTATCAATAAAAATGAATTTGTCCAAAATAGTGCGTTTTTAATATTGTATTTGTATGTTGAAATACTTTACAAAGCAAATTTGCAAAGTATTTGGTGCACAGATTCCGACAGGGTGACTCAGACCATATGCCGGCGATGTTATTAAAACGTATTTTCTTCCGTTACTGTGACTGACTGTACACGACCTATGCCTTCACATAGGAAGTAGCAACGTAGTTAACCACGGAATATTCCTCAGAAGAACTGTAATACTATACAGTTATCTGAGGTGTTGAAATTAACTAGTGCGAGTGAGACGCAAAACTCTCGAAAGAGAGTAAACGATCAGTGGTCTGGCTGCACTTAAAAAATAATTGCCAACGAGGCTTGATGTTAACTGACTCAGAGCTGCTTTGCGACTGCGTTTTTAATATAATTAACTTCATAACCTCAAATTTACCCACCCCTTATATACTCCAGACCAGTGATGTTAACTTTTTTAATTCGACTTCCGTACAGCTCTAAAAAAGTTGCCGTTCTTTAGGTAAAAGTACCGTACGCAAAGTCTGGTACAAAATTAATAATAAGAAACGTATAGAATTTAACTACAATTGCCATTATTTTGCATAGTTGTAATGAAACCGTACTTTTTTGATGTTTTTACTGACAAATATGTACTCGCAAGAGAATTTGCAGTGAAGAATTTATATTTGGGCTGTCACAAAACTGATCTATTAACACAGTTATGAATTCGCCCTTGTAGACACATTATGAAAAAAATGTTTGGGGTCTCACAAATTAAAACTTTTTAAAATTACCGTACAAATATAGCGATTACCTGGTTACCGTTCGGAGGGCAAAATTACCGCAAAATACGGTAATTACCGTAGGTTAACATCACTGCTCCAGACGTACGTTAGTGCACTTTCGCTTGTGTCTAATCAAAATATGAGTGGGAACGGGGAATTGCTTGAAAAATGAATTTCAAGTAATGATCCAGCATTACAAATAAAATAAAAGCATATAGATATAATTTTATTGGAACAAAAGGAAACTGAAACATTGAAGCGAAAAATAAACAATTTGATTAAAATTAACCCAACACGGCAACGCCAGTTGTATACACAACATAAACAAACTTGAAAACAACATTCCTAAGTGTGTTACTTTAGCAATTTACTCCGTTTATTGAACTTTTGCATTTGCGGGCATAACATGCTGCACATAGAACTCCATTCCAAGAGTATTATCAAGTATGTATTATGAAATAAAATATAATTTAATAACACTTGTTGCACAGAGCTGCAGTAAAATTCAGCGGAGCATATGATATAAATTATGCAGTGCAAAAAGAAACCAGGCTAGCAGCCACACAACAGCTGGCATTTAAAACAGGAGCGCCATAAAGAAAATTGTCGTGCTACCAACTTTAAAGAAATAATATTGGAATAATGAAATCCGTTTGGACAGGTACCACCAATAACAATTAAATTAGTGTGCCCAAGAGGCAGACTCGATCAAATTAACGCTGTTATCACCGTATTAGAATATTCGCAATTCAACAATATTGAGTACAACATAAGAAGTTGTGTTCAGTAATTACTATCTATTTTTTGCTTTACAAACAATGTGATTCTAATTCCGTATCGGCATTTTCATCACGTCGTGAAACTTTTAACTTAAGGCACTGCTATCGATGTTTTTTATACATAAATTTTGCATTATCTTCCGTCCAAGGTCCTAAAAGTATGCAAATCTTTTACCAGGCATATTTTTTTTCATTCTTCTTTATTTGCGATCTATTTTCTAAAGAAACATTAAGCAAATCTTTTAAATTTTACAATGAACGTAGGTTATTGAACTCCAGTGAGTCCAATAAAAACATAAACAATAAGTTGCATGAATTTAATTAATTATGATATCAAAATTAACTTATAGATATAACAATATTTATTTTCTAAAAGGAAGATCAAGTACGTGGTATCTTTTCAGTCTCTTTATTTCATCGCAATCATTATATGAAGTTAAATTTCGAAATATTAAACCCTAGAGAGAAACCAATTACGTTAACGAGCTCTGTTCAGCACAGTGTTGCCAGCAGATATCTGGAAAAAATACCTACACACGCTAAGAAAATCCGATTTTTCCCTACACGTTGAAAAAATTTCTCCTACAAAATTCCCTACGCATTTTTGTCATTAAAATAGAAGAAAACCATTAGTTATAAAAAAATATATATGTTTATTAGAGCTTTGGCAAAAAAATAAGTAAAAAGACTAAAAAAAATTGATAAATTCAATTAAAACAACAAAGCTTTTTAAAAATTAATATAAATAGTTCTTTTCAAAAAAGAACTGTAAAAAAAAGTTGAAAATAAAGTGTTTGTGTCAGCCATTTTATTTGCGAGATTTTTTTCCCATTCTTCTCATATAATTTTGTATGTGAGAAGAATTGAATAATTATCTGTCTATTACACAATATCCAAAGAATTCTTTAAAATAAAACGATTTAGAAAATTTTGCTTTTGTTTTAAGTGTATTTGTACTAAAGAAAGAATTCTTTAATTAAACACTTGAAAGCCAACATTCGTTACGCCATTGTCGAAATACGACCACATACACTCGAAAATTGGTCCGATCGAATGGGGTACTGTGAGGCTAGCCACAGCAGCCATATGAATGAAATAATATTCCGTCTCTAACCAGAACAATTGTACTTCACAACAACAAAATTAAATTGGCAAAATTTTAAACATTTTTTAATTTAAACTTTTAAATGACCCGCCGATTATATGATAAAAGGATCTGATTTACTTGTTTGCTATTACATTGGCGAAAATGTTTATTCATCTGTTAGCCAATTAAATCATAACCACCATTAATTAATCGAGTGATTAACAGACTAAAACAGAAAGGCTATCAATAGCATAATCAATATATCGAAGGTGATGGAAACTATGCTTAACTTCCATGTTGTGAAATATCTGGAGTCCCAACAGTTTACTAAACGACCGCCAGTATGGTTTCCGCAGAGGCCGCTCTACGGGTGGCCTATTGGCACTTCTTTCGGAAAACTGGTGTAGTTCCATACACCGTTTTGGCAAAAGTAAAGTGGTGGCTCTAGATATTTCTAAGGCGTTCGGTAGAGTGTGGCATGGAGCACGGCTGTCCAAACTTATTGCATTTGGTGTCGGAGACACCTTCTCTAGGTTTATATCGAGCTTCCTCAGGTATCGCTCTATACGAGTTGTTATAGATGGGATCCCATCCGATGAGTTCAGAGTCAACTCAGGGGTACCGCAGGACTCCGTTCTTTCTCCTACTCTATTTCTAATTTTTCTTAACGATCTACTTTCCCAAACTTCCTGTCCTATTTACTCTTTCGCAGATGATAGCAGCCTTTCGCATTCTTATTCATTTAACTGCAGGCCGTCAACGTCTGAAATCGAGACGAGGAGGCAGTTTATGAATGACGTTCTGGATGGTGACCTCGCGAAGATTTCCGAATGGGGTCAGGCGAACAGGGTCGATTTTAATGCCCGTAAGACCCAGTGTTGTATGCTTACGCATCGACGTACGTATGACCATGCTGCTTCATCTGTTTCTATGGGTGGTGTAAGTATTTTTTTTTTTTTTTTTTTTTTTAGGAGTAGGACCAGCACTCAGGGGATGTCCCCTATATATGCAATGCATTGCGCTGGAACTGAAAACGAGGGGATAGTATTGAGGGGACAGATTTGGAAAGATGAGAAGATAGACAGTTGTTTTTTTTTTTTTTTTTTTTTTTTTTTTTTTTTTTTTGTAGCTATTTCAACCTTTTACTTCGCCGGCTAATTTTTGCTACAGGGCCGACGAAGGTGGGTGCTGTTACTCTGCTTTTAGTACATGATTGGGTCAGTCGCTGCCAGTAATTGTCCAGTGATCAGTACTATGCCTTCATCACTGAAAACAGGCTGGCAACAACTAACACAACCACGCACTAATGCTGATCAGAAGAATTCAACACAATATTTCATGACTCAGCTGGGGCTCGAACTCAGGACTCTCCGCTTCATAGTCTCGTGTTCTACTACTTCAGCCAACAGCACCCACAAGTATTATGGAGTCAGGGGCTCTTGATGTTCTGGGCATGAAAAGTGCAGTGTGATGTCAGATGGACGGAACATGTCTTTCAGGTCGCAAAAGAAGCATTCAAGTGCCTTGGCTTCTTAAGACGGTGCAAGAGATACTTCACCCCTTCTGATCTTCTTAATATTTACACCACTTACATCCGACCGAAGATGGAGTACAACTCTCATGTTTGGGCCGGTGCTTCAAAGTCTATTTTGAAGTTACTCGACCGCGTACAGGAGAGGGCGATAAAACTCATCGGAGACAGTAGGGTAGTCAACTCTATTGACTCTCTTGAGCATCGTCGCAATGTGGGGTGCGTATCGTTGTTCTATCGTTACTATAATGGCAGGTGCTCTGGTGAAATTAGGGAACTTGTACCTGAAACCCATTCTTTCTTACGCTCAACGCGTTTTTCATCAAGAGCGCATGCGTTTGTGGTCGATATTCCAACGAATCGCACTACGCATTACAGAGAAAATTCGTTTTTGGGCCAAACAGTCCGTATGTGGAACAAACTACTTGCAGATGTCTTCAATTTGAGGGGTTTCAAATCGAATATCCACAGACACTACTCCCTTTATCCTCCTTCCCAAAATCTATTTTCCTAGTTCCAGCGCAATGCACTGCATATGTAGGGGTTATCCCCTGAGTGCTGGTCCTACTCCTAAAAAAAAAATATATAACACCGACGAAGGAAACTGCTTTTCGCCATATGACTGTTTCAGCCAATTCCAATACTGTTCAGAAACTAGTGCCGTACGGGTGACAACAAAAACTGCCGCATATAGAGATGAGGAAAAGTCTATGTATGTCTATAAGGTTATGGCCCACATATTCTCATTTTCCAGAAATTCATTCTTTAGAGAAATTCCAAAATCACATTTCACTAACATTCAAATTTCTTTATAAAATATTCAACTGTTAAGAGGTTTACGGCTATTGGACGTAATAGAGGGCAATAAGACCTACAAAATAAAATAATTTTTAGTCACCTACATATTCCCGTTTTCCCAGGATCGTGGCTTGTCCTCTCTAGAATTTTAAAATTTTTGTGTACAAAAAATCAAATCTTATCTGCGTTCCTATACCAAAGCATTAATATATTATAAAATCTATGGATATGGTTGTCTGTTCCGTTAATTTTTTTCAAGGTTGGACCAAAAATGTGGCCATTATTCCACTTGGAATACATATACTCAGATTTTTCATGATTAACAGCGTTATGTTAACATGTAAATAGGGCTCTATTAACGAACTTGGTTTGTGGTGAAGGTTATAAATTTATCTTCACTCTTGTCAAAATTTAAAGATTCGGTTCTATTTAATAAAAACCGGCTCCTTATTTTTATGCGTCCCCTACACGTTGCGACTTGTTGTAGAATTTCATCAAGTTGTACAACCAATTGCTACGTTAGAGGTGTGATTGATCATAGGTTGAACAAAAAATCAAAGATATTTGATCTTCATTTAACTGGTTTGTTCAACTCGATTGTACACCAAGTCGCAAAATGTAGGGGCCGCATTAGAACAATAATCAACTTGATATCGAACATTTTTATTTGAATTTACACAAATTTTTAGGCGAAGAAAGATGATAAGCAAACACTGTTCTAAGAAGCACCATTATTAATGTATAGATTCTGATAAAAAATTTACAAAAAAATTAATACGAGTATTATTTGAAATGAAATATCACCGTAAGTTTATGTACGTTTTCCTAAATTTTAGACGATAATGAATATATGGCCTTTGGAATTTCACCGGACAAAGATCACAGCGTAATGATTGGATCTGATGTAGCTGTGAGTTGGGTTGATAAAGCAACCGGCAAGGGTTATGCCATCGATTATCACTTAGAAGCTAAATCACAGTGTTCGGGTAAACATGGCAGTTGTCCTGATGTCAATATTGAGGAAAATACAAATTCCATACGCTTACTGAATGCAGCCATGGTAAACGGTTATTCCATTGTGACTTATCAAAGATCGTTGAATGCGACGGATAAATTAGATTTACCTATCGCTAGAAATGGCTTTGAAGCTATTGTTTGGGCCATTGGTCCATTGAATGAACGCAAAGAAACATCTTTTCATTCAAATTATAATAAACGAACACATTATATTGATTTCGGACGCCAGCCAACATGGAATTGTCCAACACCTGAAGGACAAAATCCACGACAGGACGATGACAATGATGATGCAGATGAAGAGCCAGCAAATAATCAGAGTCCAGATAAAGGCTATCCACCAGCCTCAAAGCCACTAACTGGCGAAGGTGTACCTGAGGAAGAGTTCTATGACAATAAAAGAGCACAAGCTTTACAGGGACCAAATAGAAGGCAAGAAGTTTCGAATACAAGATTGGCACAAAGACGACCAGTGCCAACGCCCAAGCCAGTAGTAAGTGAAAATGGAGCTTGGGATATACCAGCGATACAGTGTTATGAACCAGAAGATGGTGTTTTCTATGCCCAAATGGGACCAACTGGAGGGAAACATGGTTATTCAGCTATCACAGGTAAATAATCATAAAGAAATATTTTCAGCAACTCTTAACATCTATTTACGTAAAGGACACGTTGGATGGGGAATTTCTTGGTTCATTAATGGCCTGCTGATACCCGAAATTCATGTTGTTCGCGGCAAAACATATACTTTTGTTGTAGAAGGTGGCAACAATCCAGATGTTCCTGCTAAGTATCATCCATTCTACATAACTGATGATCCAATTGGTGGTTACGAACATAAGCGCGAAGAAGAAAAGAAGGTATGCTATTTATTTTAAAGCTGTTCATGCTGATTTCAATTGTCTCCCATTAGAATATAAGGATATTTGCTGGTGTGCATAGATCACGATCCGGACAAGTAACTCCCACTGGCGTAGGACGCCTGTGTAATTGGACTCCTGATATTGATGGGCCACCAGCCGACGATTATCAATCATTTGGAGCCTATCAACGTACCCTAACATTGAAATGTGATCCAGGAGAGCCTGGCGTTATCACCTGGAAACCAGAACGCAATACACCTGATACAGTATACTATCATTGCTTTACGCATCGTTATCTTGGCTGGAAAATTCATGTACATGATTCCTGTGATGATGCCCGTTTTGCAGCCTCAGAAAAACATGCAGTACGTGTACCAGCACCCGTAGCAGTACAGGATCAATATGATGAAGCGGCAGAAGAATCTATTCGCCATGAAACAAAGGTCAGCCCCAACGATAATTTTTTGTTAAAGCACCAAACAGATTTAATTAAGAATCACAATATGAATGGAACTCCGCCGAAATTAACTTTTGAAATAACAAAATCAACGGAAATTACTAAATTGATTTCAGATGGGATCCGAGCTGCTGAGGCTCTCGAGGATAGCATACTAAGGCAAAAGCAACAACAGCAACTGGCAAATGGGTTAGTAAATCAAGGTTTGGCCAACAACTACATAGTCAACAGCAATAACAACAACAACAATAACAACGTTCATAAAACAAACATTCCCAATGGTAGTTCATCTTTGAGTACCAGCGTCACATCCCCCTCTTTTGCCTCTACTTTAGCCCATGATGCCAATAAGATACTGCAATCAGGGACATCATCACATTCCTTGGTGCATCCACAGCAGCCCAATATATCGACGAAACCACCAGAAACACTCCAAGGCGAATCTAATTTACAGCAATTGTTAAACTCATTTCAGTCCACATCTTCACTCTCATTACCATCACCTAACAATAGACAAACACCAGTTTTATTAGCCACTCACTTACAACCACATTTGCACACACCATATAACAAACATTATTATCTGCCTCAACCACAACTTCATTCTACCAATAATATAACCAATAATTTACCTTTACAAAATTCACAGAAAACAATAGGACTTTCTGAATTTTTAAGGCCCCCGTTCAATGCTCCTCTCTTTCATCCAGTTAAGTTGCCCGGTCGCCGTCCTTATCCGGCACCAATTAAAAAAGTACCTGCCTCTAAGCCTATTTTGCCGCAACAATTACTGCGACATCCTTCAGGCCTAGGAGGACCAGTCCCACAACCTTCAGTAATAGTTAATCATTATCGCAAACCTGTACCGACACTGCTGAGACCTTTCATAAAAGAAAAGCCTTTCCCACTTCAACCATTAGCGGCTTCAGTTCTTCTATTGGGCCACCCAACCGAATTAACCAATATGCGCAAAACAGACACTTTGGTTCACGTGGGTAAGAAACCGATTATTCCTGTTCCCTATACCGATCTCATACCTCAAGGCAGTCTCTCAAAAACTGTTTATAATAAAAACACGCTGGATAAACAGCAAAATAAACCGATTTCACAAATAAAAATTTCTGTCGAAAATATTCAAGCTCTGGATAGTTCTACGTCAAGTCCGAAAACAACCAGTAGTTTAAATTCTATAGGTGCTTTTAAGGAACCATTTGTTATTCAGGAAATAAAAGAAGAGCCAACCGCCGCCGAACTAGCAACTATGAGACCAGCTGTAAATGAGGGCTTTAAGCCGGACACGGTTGTTGTAGAAAGCGGATTTAAGCCGATTTTAAGACAGGATGGACCAATACCTCCTCCTGAGGTAGTAGAACAAATTGCAAGTCGCCGTGAAGACCCAGGCTTGGAAATTGATGAGGCAATGGAAACAGATACTCTATTCTTAAATTCTCATCAGCAGACTCAAACCCAAAATTTTGAACCAATGTTTATACCCTCACCTCCAGACAGTACAAATGCCTCGGTTGTAATCAGAAAAGCCTCAGGAATTCAAAATTTAATCAATTCCCATCCACAAGTATCTAGTATAAATAGTTTTATTTACAACAAACCGATTAGTTCCATGTTAAAATCAACAATAAATTTACCAGAGGCCGCTAAACTACGAAATGCTTCCTTGGAAGATATATTTAAGGAATCAACTGAAGAAGAAGACGGCAGTAGTAATAAGCAAAGCAATAAGCTGGAGGAATCTTCCACACAAAACCAATCAACAACAAAACTAAAAACCCTCGATGTCAAAGAAAATGAGGAAATTTATGCACTTGATGATTATCAAGATATGGACGATTTCCAACCGGAAGAAACCCTGAAACTTATAGCTACGAGTACTACCACAATGAAAACTGGTAATGAAGAACACAATACCAAATCAACTACAACAACAGAAATGATATCAAAATTAAGTAGCATTAGTACTAAACTTAATCAAGATGATAAACTCAATTTAGATGATATTGAATTTTATAAAGATGATGTAAAGGACGATGAAAAAGAAAAGAGCAAAGAAAGAGGAAACGAGGACGAAAACGATTATTTATTCGACTTAGACCAACCTGAAGCCCAAGCGGCTGAGCGTATAGACACATACTATTTACCGCCAGACAACCGTAAAATACCACATGCCAACGTACCAAGTGGTGCTGTAATAACTTATGATGGTAAATCTGTTATGGATAGCTCTTTAGTACTACCTCCAAAATTGGAAACTGAAATCGATGGATCTTCACAGCCTCGACTCTTAAATGGCAAAGGCATTTCTAAATTGCAACAATTAATTAGAAGTACACCTCAACTAGTTCCGTTTCGAGGTGAAATACCGCCATTAACACCAGATTTAAGTCCAGAAACCACATTCCGTTCGACACAACTTAATAGCAAATTTCACTTACATTCATCAGTCTCCTTGCGACCAACTCAGTCAACAAAATTACAAATAATAAGAAGTAATAGAAATAAATAAATGCACAATTACAACCATCACCATCAATTATCTATCGCTCATTTGAAACACTAGTTTCCTTTAAACTTTTTATTTTCTTTTATAATTTCTTATTCTTTATAGGCAACTTTACGCTCATCCACTTAGTAACTTGCCATCATTTCTAAGAAGGAAGCCATCTTCTTCATTTAAGTGATTTTCATAATTATAACACCATCGTAAATAATTGGTTTTCTGATAACTACAGAAAACAATTGAAAATAAAACTTAGAAATATAACTATACGAGACTACACTACTTTCGATCCGTAGCTAAAGATCTATTTATGTACTTAATATCCTCAGAAAAGTCTTTCAGCAAAACACTGTTGCTACAAGCAGAAAAGCAATTATTTACGGCTGTTGTATAATTATGGAGAAAGGCAGCGAACTTAACCAATTTTTAAACAAATTATTAATAATAATTATACATTTAAGGTCTTTTCTCTCTTTTAAATATAAATAATACCTAAATATAAATAATATTTTTAATATATACAAAATGTAGAAAATCGTGTGCTAAATATGGAATACGTAATTATATGCAAATATGTACATATTTACATGTGTATGTATATGTATTAATGTACACATGTACTTTATGTTGTATAGTATGTATGAATGCGTAATCATAAGATTAAATATCTTTCTTAAAATAAAATAAAAATTGTTTTAACTACACGCTTTTGAAAAAAATTTCCCAGCAAAGACGCAAACCAAAAATTTGACAAAACCTATTTTGCAGTTGACAGACAGGCCACTTTACAATGGATTAAATCCATTTAATAACTCAAATACAGCTTTTAAATCAGTTCTACCTAAATCAGTGTATAAAACACATTGGCCAAGAGAAGATATCTAATATTGTACAAAAAATTCTTTGAAGAATAGGTATATAACCCTGTAGAGGTTAGTGATCATTATGGGATAATGGGGATGGGTACATATATTCCACTACATGTAAACCATGGGAGAGGAGCTCTTTTCAAAACAGATTAAATCATTTATGATACATTTTAAGGACTTTTATCAGTTTTAAAAATCTATTTCTTGAAGTGACTAGTGGTTATTATGGGATAATGCCACTATATACAAATGTTGGTTTAGAGATCTTTTTATACAGAAGACAACTAAAAAATTATAACTTATACCTATGTACATATATCATCAGTTTTAGAAATTGACTTAAGATAATTCTTTTATACAGCAGATATTCCACACATACATACATATGTGCATATATAATATGATATTGTTAAAAGAAAATCTTAATATCCTTCAATCTTGCAAGGAAAGACTATTGAGTAATTCACCTTTAACTATACCTGAAAACATTTCTACTTTAAAATAGAAAGTTCCCCAAAATAGGTATATTGAATGAATAAATATGTAGAAGATTTTTTGTAAAAAATAGGATCATCCAAAGAGTAATCTTGGAGCGCTCCTTTGCGAGTAATGGATTACCCCATAAAACTCCGGAACTGATTGGATTTTTAATACAGCATGTCCGCAGACACGAGTACTCCGTTTATGCTCCTTATGGAGTACTCTCTTTGATCTTGAAAATGACGACAGATGGAGTAATCGTTTTTGTCTCCTAAAAGAGCATAAAGGGAGTAATTTTTCAATTTCTTTTTCAACTAGTCGTCTTAAATGACGCTTAGAAAATAAATTTTGACACATTTTCAACAATTTGTTACTATACCCGTACCTTTTCGCTTTTTTTAATAACATTTCTTTCACTTTTTAAAACTAAACTGACAAAATAGAAAAACAAAACTAAAACATCAACAATTAAGAGTTATGTCAAAGAAAAAAAACCCAGAAACGAAAGACCAAACTGCAATGAATTAACATAATTTGTATCTATGTATAACAAATATCAAGTAGCATAGTTTTGTACATATTGCACACTAAACCATTAACAGTCACAACACAAAATAAAAAAGTTGTTTAGGAAATCATTGCCTATACGCATAAAACGATTTCCTATGATAAATTTTTAGTTTCTGTAATCATAATACCTCAATATAATGTATTGGACAGTTGCTTTTTAATGCAACTAAAAATTTTAATCAAAGAAACTGTTATGGGCAAAAGAAACAATACCTATTATGTTTAAATTTTGAGTAGTCAATCTTTTTGCGATGTGTACCTATATTAGAATAAAAAAGATTGTTTTATTTACTGCGATATGGTGGAATTTAATTTGCTCTCACAGCATGTCAGCATTAAAGTTCAGGCTAAATTCTGAAAAGTTCTAAGCTCTCCTCAGAACTAGGTTGAAGTGTACTGGTCATTAAGTGTAAAAACAAATGAAATAGAGACATATGAACATACATAATCCACAGCATATATAACAGCTTTTTGTAATATTCAACGAAACAATCTTCTTTATTCTATAACTAATTTGGACCACATCAGTTCGGGGCAATTTCACAGGCCATTTACGTTATTGTTATGTTCAACAATTGGCTACTGCTGGCAGCATCTACAGATGCCGTTGAGACTTGTTCCTAAGGACCAGAAAATATAGAGTTAAAAGTTTTCAATTGCTGCATACGTAAGAGTATTGACTTGACATCGGCAAGTATTTATCCAATAAAGGAAAATATAATTAATAAATTACATTAGGCACCAAAATATTAAAAGTAATTTACATACATACATACATACATACATACCTTTCACAAGTTAAACTTTTGCAACCAAAATTAACAGCGAACAATTCACATTTAAACTTCTTTTTCAATAAAGTAATTTATATTTATAACACTTCTTGCAATTTAAAAGAATTGTGCACTGTAGCAGCAATTTCACAACTTTTGATGGCCACAACTTTTGGCATCAAAACTTCCCGCGATTAATGCGACATGCCTCGCGTATGCATCCATTTATTAGACTCTGCGTTTTAATTGATATAAATACACATATACATACATATAGGCAAATCACGTTTAATTCAACAATAATGTAGCACATATATATTCTTTTACCGTGTCTAATATTATATTATTCTGTAATTTTCTTAGGATTTTATAGTATTCACGTACATGTTCAAACTAAGTACGTTTTTTTAATTATCTGTATAACATCTATGTGGATAGCATTGCCATAACAACAGCAAATAATTTCCTTTAACCTGGCAGTCCTACGGCAAGACTGCACTTGACATTTCTCTTTATTGTCACGTGCGTTTTCAAACAGCTGTGGCAGAACTATAAACGCGATATTTAACTAAAGAAGGTGGAAAATGTCGGGTTTTAACCATTCGGTAAAAGTTCCAACACAATATAAAAGAGTTGCAGCTATATTAAAAACAGCTTTGGAAAATCGGCAAAAATCTTTAAAAACACTAATATATGAAGAAAAACATGCAGTAAGTGCAAAGAAATACTTGTGTTAAATGAATTTGATACACGTGTTAAAACAACAATTATTTATAGCGTATTGGTAGTATGCAAGCAGTTTTAAAACTGTACATAGACAATCGTGGAGCTATAGATGCTGCAATTGAACATACAAAGATTCTAGAAGACAATCCTCGGCTAAATCCAGCATTGTGCAGGGTTTTAGTAACAGAATTAATATTTGGACGTAAAACATTGAACGGCGAATCGAAGCCGGTGCAAACTATAAGGGAATATAAAGAACGCTTGGAAGAAGCATTGGGTGCTGCAGCGATCTCGAGTGAAAAGACGAAGAAAAAAGGCAAGATTATCTGTAACACTTATACTATTTAAAAAGAATCAATCTAATCATGGGCAAAAACAAGCTAAATGTAGCATCTAAAACTGTGAAGAATGCGGATGAATCGCAGCTGGTGACGGAACCAAACACGACATCTGAAAACAATTATCCATCTTATGCAACGGATGAAGAAGACACAAGTACATCAGCCTATTTATGGCTTTTAGTATTTTCCGTCTTGATGTTTACTTTTCCGTTTCTCACCTTTTATGGTGTACGTTCTTGGTTAAATGACTCTTTCGACTTTACCACATTTCAAACAAATTGCTTCTCAGTAGTATCGTCAGTTGTAGTTGTCAATTTTATTATATGTTTATACGTTTACAAAGCTTTCAGTGAAGACAGCCTTGGAACATCGAAATGTCCAGCCGTTGAAGTTCGCGAGGAATACAAAAAGAGCAACTGAATGAAATACATATATACGTACATAATTGTATATGTTGGGTGGTGATTTATTACCACCTACTAAAATTGATATTTTTTAAATAAAATAATAGTTTAATTGATTACTCCAATTAACTGAAAATCGTTTTTAATTTTGTTGTTACATAGATGCAAAGCCTCGTTATGTACGAGTTAATACAAATTTACTTAGCATGGAAGAGGCTCACACAATGTTGGCTGGCGAAGAGTTTCGCAAGAAGGAATATCCCCCTTTTGAAAATTATGAAGATTTTTTGAAGGCGGTACAGGATTTGGCTGAAGACGAATACATGTTAGATATGCATGTCGATAATTTGTTGATATTTCATCCCAAAAACAAACATTATTTGTCTTGTCACCAATATACTGTGGAAAGAAAGTTTATGTTACAAGACAAGGTAAGTGCAATTTAGGTTTTTACTTAAATACAAATATGCATAAAATAGAGCTATGTAAACAATAATTGATTTTCAGGGCACTAGTTTGGTGACAGAACTTCTACGTCCACCAATGGGAGCTACCATTTTGGACATGTGTGCTGCTCCGGGCATGAAAACCATTCACATTTGTAATTTTGTACAAAATAAAGGCACTATCTATGCAGTTGAACAAAGTCCCGAACGTTATCGTATTCTTTGTAATATGACCACATCAGCTGGCTGCAACATAGTGAAACCCATGAAAGCTGATGCTTTAACCGTAACAGCGGAGCAATGTCCAGGTGTTGAGTACATACTAGTGGATCCATCGTGCACGGGTTCTGGTATACAGAATCGTTTGTCGTTAGAACCGGAAGCAAAATGTCCCGAACGCCTCAAAAAATTAGCGGGTCTTCAAATTAAGATGCTTTCCTATGCCATGTCAACATTTCCAGATGTTAAGCGAATTGCTTATTCTACGTGTTCGGTATACGAAGAGGAGAACGAGCAAGTTGTACAAAAATGTTTGCAATTAAATCCAAATTTTAAGTTATTGAGTGGTAAAAAAGCTTTGCGTAATAAATGGCGTAATGTTGGCAGTTCGGAATACAAGAAAATTGGTAAAAATTGTATTTATACACGGCCGGATGATGACTTAACTGATGGCATCTTTATAGCGATAATTGAAAAAACTTCTAAATCTGGAGATGAGTAAATAATACATTTTTGCATTTTATGATTTCTTCAAATATAAAAATATGTATGAAAATATACATCGAATTCCTAAGAAAAGTTTTTCATTTCCAATCGAAGGCTAGTGAAGCCCACAATACCTTTTCTAATTAGTAGACACTAATTAATAGGTATGCATTTAAGTTATTCAAATTTCCAAAATGGCAAAATATGTAGCTTTCCTAAAAGGGTTTGATATTTTGTATAAAGTATTAACAGATACAATTTTTACATGCCGAAATTTTTCTTATGCAAATTTACTTAAAAATCAAACCCCTCTCATTATCGATTCTATTAGTCGTGTCATCCTCTCGATTAATCAATAGAGGGTTTGATTTAATCGCTTAACAGATTAATAGAAACTCTTAAATAATTATTTTAAATGAACAAAGACACAAATTAGTTTTTATTTTGAGATAGTAATAAACATAACAGTAGTTTATTTAAGTCGCATAGAAGAGGAGTTCGTTAATGTGTATTAAGACTACAAGAAGGTGAGATCTCTCATATAAGTGGCATCACTACACAGAACAAAAAACAGCAATTTCATGTTTTCAATAAAACTACTTTGCTAATTTGTCACGTCATCACCAGGTTTCTGGCAAAATTTAGCACTGAGCATTCTCCAAAAGAGCTTCAAAAAATATAAATACTAAACATAAATACTAAATTTTTTGTTCAATCGGTTAATCGACAGATTTAATCGTTAATGGAAAATAACCAATTTTAAATTAATCAAGCAGTTTGTCAGATGGCAATTAATCCGTTAACCGATTCAATGTTATTCACCATTATTGTATTGTGTTTTGGCGTTTTACACCTTCATTTTCGATAAATTGTATTATCTTAAAAACAAAAATCTAAAATTTATCTATTATAAAATGTCGAATCTGAAGACGAAAAACGGCAAAACCGATAAGGAAGGTTATCACATACTTTAGAAACAATGGAACCTCCATCCGGTTTCAAAAAAATAAAATAAACCCCGTTAAGAAATTCGGATTATGTCAAACATTGGCTTTGATTGAATTCGAATTTAACAAGCGCATTTTACGAATAATAGTTTAATGATTAAACTATTCGTTTTAACTTGGGGAGGTTCAAATCGAACGTCCACAAACACTACTCCCTCTGCTCACTCATCCCCTGAGTGCTGGTCCAAGAAAAAAAGGTGTAACTTTTGGTCGCATACAAGAACATTTTGAAAAAAAATTCGCCGGATTGAATATACTAAAAATTTTTAAAATACATACTATGTATGATATGTAAATTAATTTCACAATTTACGGAGAAATTGGTGAACATGCATTAATAAAACGCAAAACAATCATATTCGAAAGCGAAAAATATATAGATGAAAAGTAATTGATTTTCAGGTTTACGTACATATACATATATATGTTAACACACAAATAAAAAATTGATATAATTTTATAAAACCATAATGTAATTGTTAAAATCTTCGTATTTTAATTTTACTGCTGTTTTTAATTTTACTGACACTTCAATTTAACATAAAATATTATAAGTACGTACATAATATGTATGTATGTATATGAGTGTGTAAATTTAATTTAAGTTATTTTAAACAAATATAAATTGCTATAAAGAAAAATATTTATATATTTTTAATTAAAAATTAAAAAACACAATATTATAATTTGAATCGATGATTTCAAGTTTAATTAATATAATAAAATGAACGGAACATAATTGTTCATGATACGCCTTCGAAAGCAATATTTAAATTGTTAAATAAATTCTATAAAACTTAATATTCGAAAATATTATAAGAATGAAAATGTTATATTTTAAGTCAAATACTTTCATTTAATTTTAACTTTTTAAATAGGTTAAGCAATTGCAATGAAACGTAAATTATAAATAATATTAAAAATAATAATGAAGAGTAGAAGAGTTAAAACCGAATTCTCTTTCGATCAACAAAAGGAAATAGAAATTAAAATTGCATATTTATGTAGTTATCATGAAAGCAATACATTTAACTATATTATTATATTCTAATTCATAATTCGTTTGATTATTAATTTTTAATTCGATTTCGATTATCATTAATATTTTTAAAGTTATTAACAAAAATATAAAACTATCAGTTATTTAAACAGTGAAATAAAAACGAAACAATTTTTTGTTTGATATTAAAACTTATGAACTAGTAACGATAACGCATCTAGCGTTTTATAAATCATTTATATTTTTATAAAATATACGATTTAAATTCATTTAAACATATATAACAAAATATGTTTTTTTATACATACATACGTATGCTAAATTGTACACAAAAATAACTTGATAAATCTGTTTACATAACGTTGTTACACGATAAAATCAAACCACTTTGATTTTAAACTTTCATTTGTTGCTTGTAGTAGGTGCTTTTTGTTAAACGGAATGATTCCGCTTTAATAGCATCTTCCATTGTTATGATGGGTTTTTGTGGACAATACTTGACAGTATGTGCCAAATCACCAGACGCTTTGCAAATAGGACAAACATATGTTCTTAATTTAGGGCAGAGCACCCTGCCTAACGAATCTCGCACAGCGTGAGATTTTACGACGGCTTCTGGTTCATTATTGTTTTCACAGAAAACACAATGTTTTGCCGATGACTAAAAAGAGAAAAGTTTGTCATAAATACTATTCTTCGGTTTTTGTTTGGAATCTGCATATGACCGTTGATCATGTATTGTTCTGAATTCGTTTGATTTTGAAAGTTTCAGAATAATAAATTATGTTTTCAAATACATACATACATGCCTATGTATTGTTATCAATATGCGTTCTTTTATTTAAGTAAAGATTATAAAACAAGTAGTTTTTATTAAAAACTTACATATTTTTCATTTTTGCTCCCATTATAACGCTTTGACAGCTTCTTTTGATTACCATTATAATCAATGTTAACAGCCGCCGCTGCTGTTGCCGCAGCTGCAGCTGCCGCAGTAACTGCATTCGAATGTTGTTGTATATGAGAGGGGAACATTTTCCAAAAATTATTGTTGAAGTTTATGTTAAAGTTTTGTTGCTGGAGCGGGTGCAATTGCGGGTGATTTAGGGTTGTATTGGCAAAGCCGTTACTATATATTGATTGACTATTGGATGAGTTTAGAGGATTGACTATTTTTGCTCCACCACTCGCCTCATTGTTGGATAAATGTATATCCATTTGGAAGCGATTTACATCATCACAAATATAACCATTACAAGCAAAATCTTGCATGACTGCATCAACTGTTGGTTGCGGTAGTTGTTGAGTAATAGCAAGAGATTCTGAAATATATGTAGGTATGTATATTAAAAAAATCTTAAGCGGCATACTCTTCGAAAATGTTTGTTTGTTGACAATCTAGTATTTATGATGATTTGAGGAATATTTTAACTTTGTATTTTTCCTTTAAATTTTTACTTTGTTTGCATTTTTTCTACTGTCAAATACTGCAGGGATATCAAGGAAACAATTAAAGATACTAATTATAAGTTCTAACATAAGTAAAAAATACTTCTACCGAAAAATGAATATTTTATTGCTTATGTCATTTACCGGTTATGGGACGGGTGATATAGTAAAATATCCCTCGAAGAAACAGTAACCAGAATTTGTATTAGATTTATTTTTATGAATGCATGTGTGTCTATATGCAATAGCTATACACATTCACTCATAAATATGGCCAATGAAACTGTTAGTCTCGATATAACTGATCGAAATAAATATTATGAAAAAGAAAGAATTTTTAAAAATGTTATTTCAGTTTCTTCTTAATATTTGTTATTAATGCATTTGCGGTAACTACACAATAAAATAATTAAAGGAAATTTTAATTTTACGATTATTAGAATTTATCTACTGATCCGTCACTAGGTAAATTCATTTAAAATGCTGTTCCAATGCAGATATAAAAATATAGCAGAGTTCAATATATGTATAACATGGGAAATTCATTTATAAGATTGGGCTATATATAATAGTGTACATCGTTAAGACTTTATATCTGCTTTGAATTTTCCATGTATGCTTAAACGTTCGTCCGTCGAGTTGGTGTTAGCAACAATATATGCAGACTAATAGACGAGCATATAACACGCAACAAATAAATATTTCGAAAACATTATTGCGAATAATATTAACTTTTTTAATAATAGAATAAATTATGTTAGCATGTGTACCTACCAGTACCATTTGAATAAGCCGTTAGCATAGCAAACATTTTTAATGATTTCGAAATTTCATCTTGTTGAGTACTTTCTGGTAATCCAGCCATATGAATATTATTACTGGATGGAGATTGTTGATTTCCAGCGGCAGCAGCCAAGTGGCGTTGACCTACGGCAGCAGCAGCTAGATGCTGCTGATGTGCCGCATAGAGCTGTTGCTGTTGTAAGGCTGCCAAATTCTCTATGGTCGTACGTCTTCCATAAGGCATTGTGCTATTACTGCTATAGCTAGAAGACTTTGACGGCATGGAAACTGGCGTCATTAATATGGATCCACTGTCTGACAAGCTACTTAATGATGTTGGTGAAATACTTGGTGAAGACGTTGTACCTACATTCAGTGATGCACAATTATCCAAATACATGTCTTGCAAGCACCTCATGTTTAAACCGTTAAAACCCAACAGATTTGTGAAACTGTCAGCAGTTTGCTGCAAATGAAATAAATAATATTTGATTAGTGGAAAACGTTTACACGTGTACAAATCTACGTATGTATGTACATATATATACATGCATTTCATTTATAACTGTTTTATAGGTAATACATTTTTGTCATTTCATAATGCCCTTGCCTTTTTTGTTTGTTCAGTGCTACTGCGGTACATGACGTCACCTTGATTGAAATAAGAACCCAAAAACAAAAGTTCCGTTAACTTTTACTGATCTCGATTTTTATAAATTAATTGTGCACTATTGTAATTCTATGTTGATGGTTATTAGTCATTTTATTATTTTACATATAATAATTTTATTGAAGGTGTTTATTGTAGCGCAGTTAACAAATTTATTTATTTTTTTAAATATTTTCACCGTGCACTATGTCGTTTTATGCAATTTATGATGATTTCAATTGAAATTGCGTTGATATTTAATTTCCTTAGAAAAAGGGATTTTATAACTGCTTTTCTTTTGAACAGTGTTGGAAAGCAATTAAGAGGAATGTTATGAAATTTTCCCATTTAGAAATTCCATGGATTGCAATATGAGTTTAAGATGTATTTACATACATCGAAACAAATGAAATAAATTATCAGGGTCTTCTTATCCTTACTTTCTTTCTTCGTTGTTATGCTTAAGTATGGAAGTCGTTTTAAGCGCTGATATAAGTTATAAATTGTTATAGTTTTCTTTAGTCATTTATACCTTATTTTGAACATGTATCTTATAGTATACCTAATTTTGCATGTAATATATTTAATTATTGGCCAACTGGTCATTTGTATTACAAATTTTGAATATATTGAAGTTGAAAATTGAAAAAAAGGTTGTAGATGTATCAATATCTATTGATATGTAATAATATCAGTTATATTTATACCCTTAATTTTTCAACAAGATTTGAATATGTAGCCATGAATTACATGTACATATAGAAATAAATACATATGTATATAATAATACTTGCATATATTTATAGCAATGCATAAATATGTATATATTCAATAACATTAATTAATTCAAAATCATCTAATTTTAAATATAATATCGGTTAAATTTCATTTCAATTAATTTTCTATATACCTCTTAATTTATATCAGAACATAAAACTGTATACAAAAGTTAATTGTTGTGAAAAATTTTCGATGATATTTCCCCAATCAGCTAATCATACCACAACAGAACCCACTGACATTGACAGTTAAAAAGCATGGGTTTAATCAAGAACTGGTAGGAAAAATATTTCTACGAACAGAAAAAATTACATAAATACGAAATCATTTCGAATTTGTGAAAAATAATATAAAATATATAAATTAAAGCTTAGTCTATAATTGCTATTTATCAATATGGTAAGAGAGAAGCTGACTTTCTATGTGAAATTGTTAGAAATCATGAATACTACTGTGCTTAAAACTGAGTACATTGGGTTCAAATCTTTAATTTCAGTACAAATTCTTAACTTTAACTAGAGGAAGCAAAAGCTTGTTCGTGGGAAAACAATGCCTGCTGGTTGTACAAAATCTGGTAAGTAGGTGCCTTAACTCTGTCAAAGGTTGCAGGACTATCTATCCAATATGATTCACTTAAGTATGCAAAATATATACTTGCATATGTACTTCTACTTACATATATAAATATATATGTAAAAATCTATGTGGAGTTTGTCCTCATTCAGGAGTTTCGATACTTATATCTGTATGCATCTGTATAAAAGATTCAGTACAACCAATACATAACTTTTATTATTATAATTAACACATTTGCATTTCTAGCGTTGGTACTCCCAACCCGGCAGGCGGCCCGGCTTTTTTTCGCAATTCATTGCCAACATTAAAAGTGAAATGGATAAAAATAAAGAAATGAAAGAAAGCATTAAGAAATTCCGTGCGGAGGCTCAAAAACTTGAGCAATCGGAAGCCTTGCAATCAGCCAGACAGAAATTTAATATTGTTGAATCTGAGGCCCAAAAGTCATCCTCCATTTTGAAGGAACAACTGGGCACGATAAAAGGAAAGGTTAGTGATGTGTTAGAAGAAGCTGGAAAAACGGAAATTGCTCAAAAGGCATCAAAAATAACAGAAGAAATAAGTAAGCAAGCTAAAAGTGCCAAAGAAAGTATATCAGAGAAGGGAGAAAAGATTGGCCAGACTTCAGCGTTTCAAGCTATTTCGGACACAACAAAAATGATTAAGCATGAAATGGGTGCTCAAAGTATAAACTCGAGCGTGTACAGATCTCCAGCTCGCCTCCGCAAACGGAAAGAAGTCGAATTTGGCGAGGATGAACGCGTAGTGGAGCCAAATGCTGAAGCTATGGGTGTAGAATTGCATAAAGATTCCAAATTTTATCAGTCTTGGGAGAATTTTAAAAACAATAATGCTTATGTAAATAAAGTGCTTGATTGGAAAATGAAATATGAGGAATCGGAGAATCCTGTTATACGAGCTTCACGCCTGCTAACCGACAAAGTATCTGATGTAATGGGAGGACTATTTTCAAAAACAGAATTATCGGAAACCCTTACTGAATTATGCAAAATTGATCCTAATTTTGACCAGAAGCAATTCCTCAAAGATTGTGAGACGGATATTATTCCAAATATTTTAGAAGCAATGGTGAGAGGAGATTTAGATATTCTCAAAGATTGGTGCTTTGAAAGCACTTACAACATTATATCTACGCCAATAAGTAATGCTTATAAGGCTGGTTTATATTTAGATTCAAAAATTCTTGATATTGAAAATATCGACTTGGTCATGGGCAAAGTTATGGAACAAGGCCCAGTTCTGATAGTAACCTTCCAAGCTCAGCAAATAATGTGCGTGAAAGAACGTTCATCTAAAAAGGTGGTTGAGGGTCATCCCGAAAAAGTAATGCGTGTTAATTATGTGTGGGTTTTATGTCGAGATCCTAATGAACTTAATCCAAAGGCAGCGTGGAGGTTAATGGAACTGTCAGCTAATAGCCAAGAGCAATTTGTCTAATGACGTTTCTTTGAAAATCTCAGCCCTCTTAGCTTTAAAGTTATTACATACATATGCATATGTATATCAATATTGTGTATTTTTGTTCGTTGCAAATGACAATTTTTTTCTTTCATATAATATTACATAAAAGGTTGTATAAAATACGATCCTTTTATAATTATTATAAACTTACAGGTCCATGATTTTCTTACCTCGGTGACTGCGGTTTTTATACATAATTTGGATATATTTTCTATAACCTTTTAAAGATATCTTTAATTTAAATTTAAAACATTTTTTATTTGCATAATTTTCCATTGTTTCTTGCAAATTTAAAAATTAGATATATACATCCATATGTATGTATGTTTAAAAAATTTAAGTTATTATAGATTTGTAAATAAAATATTTGAATAACGACTACTCAAAAGTAGATTAAAAATCTATAACGCAATTTTTATAGATTTGTATACTTTAGTATTAAAGCAAATTTCCACTATGTGGCTTAAAACGAAATTATACACTATATATAAAAATGTGTTGAAAAAATGGTTGATCTATTTTTTAAATAAAATCGAAATATAAATGAGTTTGTATGTACTTGGTTTGAAACATTTATGTATGTATATATTGTATATAATTTGAAATTAGTATGTATGTATGTATATAAAACTAACATTTGCAGGCTAAAGGTATGGTCACACACGGCAAACATTTGCCCAAAAAAGCATAACAAATAATTAGGTACTACAAGATTATGTTTCCCTGCAATTAGAAAAAGTTTATATTTCAAATGTGAATATGGGTAAATTTTTACTGAACACTGAACTTCATTACATATTTTTATTATGATTATCATAAAAATAATAGTAACACAATATTAGTATGAAAAAATACAAAGATGACAAACTTAAATAATTAAATGTGTACAAATTAAAATTTCAAAAGTCTTTAAAAGAGGAGAGTTTGTTTCGGCAAACATTTTATTATTTCGTTATAAAAATATAAGTGTTTTTATGGATTCGTTATAATTTATTGTTTCAAAACTGTACAATTGACAAAAGGTTCGAGCTCGGCTGAACTTTGCAAAATTTAACAATGTTCGGTTAGATAGTAATGATAGTATTGCTGATGATAGCTATATCAGAGGGAAATTGTTCAAAAACATGCTTTTAATATAGAGATGCGAAAGCTTTTTCTTTTGTATCGAATTACATAATAAGCCCCCAGTACTGAAGTCAACTCTTCATCAGTTCTTAAATTTGCTCGGCCATACTTACAAAAGTTGTTTGGTATTGCCCTTGGTAAAATGATAGAAACTTCTGCGTATGTACCCATCAGCAATAAGTATCAGATTATTCATTAAATGACCGTTATTGTTCTTGTAGGGTTAATAATATAATGCAAACCAACTACGGATTTTGATAGGCTATTAAAACTAACTCCATTAAGGTGGAAACATCATATTTTCTCAGTGCTTGTTGTTAGATGAAACATTTACTATTCCTTTCAGTTTGCAAATAATTCAAATCAGATACAACTTGGCAAGAAACGATACGACCTAAGAAATATTTCTGCAACCCACATTTTGATATCACCATTAACAAAATTTAGAACACTACTGCCAACTCTGCATATTTGTGTGCTCTAAAAATGCTTTATTTTACTAATATGGAAGAGTTTTGCATGTGTTAACTAAACTATCACATAAGTGCTAATATTATAATGTTTTTAATTGTATTTCTATTGTTAAATTATACATATTCCTTTAATCCTAATAAAATGTTTATGTATATATTCGTATGTAGATATGCAAGTATGTTCGCTCTTATGCGCATACATATGTGCGTGATATAAACAATGCGTGTGGACGAGGCGTTGACTAGTTTGTTAAACGTCAGAATCGATATGAAAAATAATGGTATTTTAATACTTGTATTTTTATAAGTGGAGTTTGACAAATGTGCCAATAATAAATTGCCCGTTAAGATACAGTGTAAATACCATTGTTTGTTTTACAATTTAAAGTTGTTTAGGCTTAAACATGAGCATACACATGCATGTATGCATTTACATTTGTGTCTATATACATATGGATATTTATATAGATATGAGTGTGGGTTCGTTTAGAGATTATAAATTAATAACACGGAATTGATTCAGAAACAACTAAACGTACCCATATTTATCTTCAATATACCTATGTATATGTAGGTAAATGCATGTATTAATCATAAATTGTAGATATAAAACAATAAGTTATTGTATATACATCAATATTTGAACATATGTATGTATATCTCATCATTGGCCTATACAACTTGAGAACAGACGAACGAACGAACAAAAAACCAAACCCAACAACAAATAACAAAGAAATATCCCAATTTTCCCACGCTCATAGGAAATTTCTCACGAGTTGTTGTTGTAACCGCGTGAGAAAATTCCCTTGGCAGCACGCCGAATGCAGCGCAGTACCCAATTACTACCATACGGCAACGCTTATGAAAGATTTTTTTTCGTACGTTGTCGTGTTCGTGTCTGCTAGCACTTTTTACGCTGCGCTCTGAATTTTTGAGTTATTTTTATAATTTTAAAAGATTTTTAATAAAATATTTTGTGAAAAATATAAAATATATCTACTGTTAACTTCAATAAACTAAAAGTTCAAAAGAAAAGTGTGAAATTTTCAAGAAATAAAAGCAAAAAACATGGTGGTATAATTGGTGATTAGAAATTTTTTCATTGTATTTTGTGCTCCGCTGCTTCTTCCACTTCTATGTTAAATTCGTACGCGACTTTACATTTTTTGTTGGTGTTTAATAAATCCTAAGTTGTGTGTGTGGAAATAAAATAAAAGAGAGAAGAAGAAACAAAAAAACATTTCATATTGTTTTAAATACAAGAAAATCACGATAAAGAATGGTTTTGATAAAACTAAACTTATATGCAACAACAAATTAAAAGTGCAAGGTGTAAGCCAATTTATTGGAAGAAACAAATATTACAAACAAAACTAAATGGTACAAAAAATAAATAAAAAACGTTGACGTTTGCTTTTCCTGTATGTGGTTGGTTGGTTGAAGAAAACTGTAAAAGAGATTGGTTTCTTTATTACACACTCTTCAAAAATAAATACATCATACATATCCATACATGTATGTATGTAAGTTAATTATTTACATATATATGTATGTATGTATTTATGTTGACAAGTCTTCTAAAAATGAAATATTATGGCAAGATTTATGAAACTAACATAGCGTCTATACCTGATATAAAATCAAATATATTCCTATCAGCAAACGTCAAATTTCATAGCAGAGAGAATCATATTACGTGTGGACTGCAATATTAATATTATATCAAATATTATAATATTGTTTTCATAATATATATTTAGAAAACAATATCATGATATGAACTGTCAGAAAACGTACACATACACACATTTAGACACAAGAAAAGAATTTTGCGTATTAAAATAGACGCAAAAAGTAATTTTTAAACAATCGCGTTAAACAAATATAAATAATAAAAAACTGGTCAAACTTCTAAAACATTATAACACAATAAATATATAAAAAATGCCAAAACATTTATAAAACACGCAGTACTATTAAAGTAAACGAAGATGTTTACTGCACGGTTGCTTGATAATTATGAAATATTATGATATTTACAATAGTACGTTTCCCCCTACATAGATATTAATATTTATATAAATATATTTTTCCCTTTATTCTGCCGACGTTCTCTCTCATATTATATCAGAATTAATATCAGGTATAGACGCTAAGTAAATCAGTTAAGAAATTAATTAAAACAAATGATAATTTTTTGACATGCAGAAGAGTAACAAATTATTTCACATTCAGTAGACTGCTAATAAAACCGTTACAATATAGCCGCGTACGTTATTTGGTTAGTAAAATAAACATTTTCCCTTCAGAGTAATTAGACAGGAAATCCATAACAACAACAACAACAACATGCAAATAAGCTTAAATTTGTGCACCAACAACTTTTTTTGTTAATTGAAATTATTTTTAATCGGAAGGAAGAAGGAAGGGGTGTTTGTGCATTCGTTGGTATATTATTCGCTCCTATTGTATCTTTCCTTTCTATACATATGTATGTATATTTGTATGTATGTACATCCATACATGCATATGCATATCGTTCAACATTTTACTGTTTGTTAAATGCATCTCTTTCACTCTTATTGTTCTTTATACCGTTAATGTTGCTTTTCTTATGAGTCTGATATTACATTGTATGTGTGAGTGTATCTTTTAATTCACTACAGAAGTAAATTCTTTATTCGTTTTGCCACACGGCGGCTGCATTTTGTTGTGTGTTATATTTATATACGTTCGGATAATAACGAGAAAATAATAGTTTGTAACATGTAGGGTTACCAGAAGAAATTACGTTTTAACGTACATACTTGTAGATACTATTTTTCAAACTCAACTTGAAATGAAAGCCTTAACATTTCATTGAATTTTATTTTAATAAATATAAAGCGCAAATGTCTACATATAATAGACTCCAAATTCCCATGAACAATATATTATTTCTTACGTTTTGAACGGAAACACGAGATTTTTTATTCACGAGAATAGTGATCGTTGCATCGCTGTTGATGTTGTTCTCTGCAGCCTGAAGTTTTCGGAGTTTCGTAGACCATATGGTTGTACTTCCCCCACATACTTAATATTTTCGCATAGGTATTCCGGCACGTTTCCTGTTTTCATTTTTTCTAAAAAGCGTAAAGTATTTGTCTGCAATTGTTATTTTGATGAAATCAATGTAATTTAAAAGACGTGGAGATTGTACACCTACTGAGCGATATATGTAAAAATCGTGCTGTTTATCACTTTTTGTAATTCATAGAAATACTTTCTATCTAAAAGTCTTTTAAGGCTTTATAATTCTTTTTCCTATAAAATGTTAGAGAAATAGTCACCTAAATGCCGAATGTTTACCGTTTTCCAAAATGGCTTGAATTCCGTTTCCGATGAGCATTAAGCTGGCAACAGCAAGGGCAATGTCGTCTAATGTAGTTTGAAATGTTTTGCATGCTCGCAAAACAGCTAACATTAACATTAATGCCTTCACTGTAGTGCTATTGTATTTAGTATGATTATCAATAGCAGGGAGTATGTTTTTTGAACTTATGTATTGCATGTGTTCTTTAAAAGACGTACGCCTATTATTAATAACTTAAAGCTGTCTTACATATACATACATATGTATATGATAAGGTACTTCATATATGACCTAATTCCAAATTATACAAGTCTCATATACTTATAAAGTTTAGCTCTTGTAGGACAAACTGTAATATATTTTGAAAAACCTTTGAGTGATATATTGTTTGAATCGCCCCGGTTACTTCAAAAATTAATTCGTAGAATGGGGTTTTAGGTTTCAAAATAAAACTAGTTTTGGAAAACCAAACAATGGGCTAGAAATTTTTAAATAAGTAATGCATAGATAAAAATTTTCAAATTATAATACTGTCCAAAAAAGTTAAGAAATGTAGTGAGAAACCGCATTTATATATGGACATTTCAGAGGTCAATAACTCGAAAACTGTCCGAATTTTCAATATTCTATCACCGTACAAAATGTTGTTTGAATCGGACGTGTGTTGGAAAAGGGTATTTGTTCCTTACCCGGTTAAAGAATTTTTAATTGTGTGGCAGCACATAAAAAGCAATTTTTAAAATAAGAAGAGTGTTGGATATGTACATAATTCCCCATCGCAACGTTTTCTTAATGTTATTTACAGTAAAAGAATATTGTAGCTCCCTTTATTTTAACATAACATTAACGACATACTATCTTCAACACACTCATTAAAAACAACATTCAAGGCGGTTGCTAAAAATGTTAACTCTATTGAATAGAATAGTATATAGTGTGGATACCAATGGGGAAAAACAAACCACAACGATTAGAATGATGAATAAATATAACAAAATAAAAAATTTAATAGAAATTGCGTTAGAAAATATGAATACATTTATAAATTAATTTTTGCAATAATCATAACAAGTGTTTAAAGTTTATTTGAGAAATATTCAAGTGTGGTTTTCCTGGAAACATTTTTAAAGCATAACAGAAGAAAACTGAATAAATTGCCAAAGAGTAAAATCGGAAAGATACATACATAAAAGAAAATTCGCAATATAAATAGTTTTTAAATGATGAATTAAAATACAAAAGGAATAACAAGAATATTTAATTAATAATTATATACATATATAAAAGTATATAGATACATATCTAATTAAGTTTGTATGTACAAATAAATATGTACATACTATGTACATATGTACATTTTTTTGTATATTAAAAAAAGTAATTTTGAACCTTAACAAAAGCTTAAAAAATCGAAAAATATAATTAATGATAGACTAAATGAAATTTTTCTTACATGTGTTGCATGTTTCGTGCTAATTCTGAATGCAGATACTGATTTTTTTTATACTTATGTACATACATCCATGTCTACATACAAACTTACATGCATATATGTATATTAAGGATTTTGTTTCATAGATTTGAAATTGTCATCATACTGAATTAATAAATAATCTGCTGTCACATGTGAATGATTATTGACGATGTCATGAAAATTTTGCAAAACGAAACCACTAATGACAGCACGACGACTTCTACAACGACAACGGAAAATTCAAAAGAGAAGCAACAGCATCAACAACATACAAATCTTTCATCTATACATCAGCAACAATCAATTGTAGAAAAACGTAAAGCGAAAACTTTAAAAAATAAAATACTACAAAATGTTGCACAACAGCAGCAACAAGAAGAAAATTATCAACAGCAGCAGCGCCAACATCAGCAGAATGCTATTATTAACAACAAGTACAATACGCCATCAGCAATGACCGATGAGCGTACTAAATTTAACTATACTAATAACTGCAGCAATACAAAAACAAATAATAGTAACACTGATGACATTAAGATATCAGCAACGTTACCAATTGTAGATCCAAGTTTATTAAACGATTCGCTGAAAGATTCGTCTTCAAGTGGTAGTAGCCAAAATAAAAACGGAAGCAACAATAACAGCGATTTAATAATTGCTGAAGCTGCCAAAATTCTTCTAAAAAATGGTTTAAATGGCACCAACGCTGCCGCCGCCGCTGCTGTTGCCACTGCTACTGCAACCTTACTAACAGCTGCCGCTACATTTCATCAGTTGCCAACAGCTCCTAATTCCACCTCGTCAAACAAGTGCGATTTAACATCTTCGTCGGCGATATCAGCATCAGTTTCGGATACATCAACGTTAGCTGGCAACGTGACAACGGCTGCTGCGACTGCACATGCCCAATTAGTGGCTATAGCAGCTGCCGCTGCTGCTGTAAATGCCACTAATCAGAAACGTTTAGCTACTGCTACTCCCACCTCAACATTTACAATTCCAACGTCATCAACTTCCACCTGCAAATCTCCAAATGAAACTATTAACAATGGGTTATTGGATAGCATTGGGATACAAGCAACTTCAGCAACAACATCTACTCGAACAACAGTTAGCACTCCAACAAGCACACATTTTACAAAACCCTATAAAAGTAGTAGCTGCAAGAGCACAATGGCCTCTTCCATGGACATGGATATATTTGATCACACCCTTACTTTAAACAGTAATAACACAATAGCAGTAACATCGTCCTCTTCTTTGTCATCACCATCATCTGCCGTCATAAATTTATCCGTTTCTGCTAATAATAACAATAGTAGCAATAGCAACTCTAGCATCGGTCAACAAAAGTTTCTTAACAACATCCATTCACATTCTAATCGCTCTGATATCGGTAGGTCTTCGATATCGCAACATCATCATCAAACGTCAAATGTTAACAATCATAAGAATACTGTGGCGACCGGTGGTGGATATGGTGGCCGTTTACAATTCTTTAAAGGTAATTAAATATAATTTCCCTTATTTTCTTTTTCTAATATTCATCAAAAGGGAGTGCGTGCATATTAGATAATTGCTCTGCACCCTATACTTAATTCCTTAATACAATTTTACTGAATCACGAATAATGAAGACAATACAAGTATATCTTAGTATTATTAATTTATTTAGCAAAATGTATGCTTTTGATTTAATATGTACATACATATTATGCTGAAACCTCACAACATGTGTAATAGAATTTTCATTACAAAATAGAGTAAAACTAATGGGAAATTAATAGTAAAATTGTAACAATTTTATAAAAATATATTATATACTGAGCTGGGTTATTAGGAAAATACACTCTTACATTTACCTTTTGACAAATTCAATGCAGATTTTCTTTAAAACGCTTATTTATATTTATAACTGACTGAGAATAATTGGAGGCCGTCAACTAACTGTTCTATTTTGATATATTTTGAAATTCTAACCTCCATATCCATGGAATTCAAAATGAGTTTAAAATATATTTTATTAAAAAAATTTCATACAAAATGTGCTTAAAATAGAATTGAAATACATTTTATTTTTTTATGAATATGAACGCAAATATATATATATATATATATATATATATATATATATATATATATACATATATATATATATATATATATATATATATATATATATATATATATATATATATATATATATATATATACATATATATATATATATATATATATATATATATATATATAGATATATATATATATATATATATATATATATATATATAAATATATTTAAGAGAATTTCAAAATGTCTATTTTTTAAGTAAATATTTTGAAATTCTCCATAAGGATTATCATTGATGTAAAATATGCGTTCGATGTTAATACCTTAACATCAAAATGATGCATAAATATATGCCTATGTAATTTGTATTAAACAAATAAAATTATTAAAGCAACAATTTTAAAAAATCCCGGACATTTTTCATAAGCATTTGCACATACTGAAATTTATTCGTCGAAAAAACAATTATATCCACATGTATGTACATACATATTCAAGCATGTATGTACGTATTATCATCTGAAATTCGAAAGGACATAATAAGCACTTACTTCAAAGATATCTTTTTGATTGATTATGATGTAAATAAACAATAAAACATCGCAATCGCTCAAGCCTATTTGAAATTTTTGCCAGCACGGTCTTTTGGATTTTAGGTACCGATATACACAATGCTTTAAAAATATGTTTAATTGCTAAAAAATTAATTTTGTTACAAAATTAAAATAAAAATTTTATTTTGGAACATATTCTAAACGCAGTTCTTTTATTAATATTTCAGACGGAAAATTTATTCTGGAGTTAGCTCGATCCAAAGATGGCGAAAAGGGAGGATGGGTTTCAGTGCCTCGCAAAATTTTTCGAACGCCATCGGCCGCAACATCATCTACTGTAACACCATCAGCTTCAGCATCTACATCTGTCGCAGCAATACCATCATCTTTGGTGGCATCACCTGCAGCTGTAATTGGGGGTGCGACTTATCCAAAGAATGAATGCTCGAACTCTCTAAGTTGTAAGTTCAAGTATAATTAAAAAATTTAAGAGTACAAAAAACTCTATTCAGAACATGTAAAATTAATGCATATTTTTTAAATTAATGTAGTTTCTGATGACAACAGCTCCCTACAATCGTCACCATGGCAAAGAGATCATTGTTGGAAACAAGGGGCGCCACGCAAAAATGTATCAAAAGAACTGAAGTTATTTTATCGCAAGCCCGTATATCATAAATTCTCAACACAGGCACTTTTGTTGTCTCACAGAAAACGTCGAAAACCTTATGATATAAAAACGCTCGATAATAATTTAGTATTTGTGTTGAACAGTAAAAAGCTACTTCAACATCAACAAAACGAACATCAAGTAGGTACATCTACAATTATAAAAAAAGAGGTGGAATCAAAAGAAGAGATTAAAAAGAAGGCGGTAGTTGAGAAAGAAGCGGTTGATAAGAGGGAAGATGCCAAAAGTAGTAAAACAAATACTGAGGCTGTCAAAACTGAAATTGTCGATGGGGAAACTAAGAATTGTGATGCCAAGGAAGACTATAACAAAACTTCTGATAACAAAGTTATTATTAAAAGTGAAACAGAAATTTTGGAAAAGAATGATATTGATGTTGAAATGACAAAAATATCATCACCATGCAAAGAAATGGCTAAAGAAGAAAAAATTACCAATGCCCAGAGAGAGGCAACAACGAAGGATTATGATCAATTGGATAAAATGAATACCAGTGAATGTGCCGACGGAGAGGACGAGGCAAATACCATAAAGAAATCAACAACATTGAATGGTGATACTACGATCGAGGAAGTACCACATCCAAAACAGATCATTACAGCTGCACAAGAAGATTATTTGAAAAAAGGAGATGAAGAAAAAAGACTTAAAAAGCACGAAAATTTTAAAACAAGAGCCAAGCTCGCAACAATTGTACAAAAACTAATTGATGTCTCAACATCACGCTTAGCAGCAACTGCCCATCGTTTTAAGACATCTAATCAATCAACATCAACAACAATCGCTGCAACATTATCTTCAACATCCACATCGTCATCACTTTCCACTTCAAACAATATTAGTTTGCCATCTGGAGGAGGCAAAAATCAGAATTCCAAAGTTTCACCACCTTCTAATGCAGCTGCTTCACGTCTAGTCGAATATCACCAACAACATGTATCGCCGCGTAAGCGTATCTTACGAGAATTTGAAAAAGTTTCTTTGGAGGATAACGCATCTGGAGCTTCTGGAGGTAAACGAAGTCGTGCCAAGGGCAACACTACATCGACGGCATCAACTAATTCTAATATTGTGTCCTCAACATCCACTTCAATTGCTACAAATAAAGCGACAGGCTTAAACGCGCACAATTCAAACGGCGGAAGCTCTTCAAAATCTACAGCACCAACGAAGTTATATAGCTCATATAGTATACATTCACTTTTAGGAGGTGGTCTATCTACATCAGCGACACCAATGACGACTGCTAAAAAATCTACCGACTTGCCAGCAACAATTACCAGCAGCTCAATGGCATATTCTCCTTATCATACTGCATCATATCCTCCAAATTCTCTTTCAAATAATTCACCAAAATCTCCGGAAAGCTGCAGTCTGGGCGGTGGCAAATCACCTTCAAATTCAGCCACAAAATCGAAAAGATCTCCGCCTTATAGTTCACCCATGCGTGAAACTCCCTCTAAAAGTCCCGTTACTAGTGGCACTGCGAGCTACGCAGATTACAGTGGTCGCCGATCCCCAAGATCAACACCCGATACTGCTCATAATGCTTTTAACAAAATGAGATATACAAGCAGTGGAGGCACGGATACAACAGCTTCGCCCTCTAATCATCATATGCATCATCAGCATCAGCACCATCTTCAGCAACATTATCAACAACAGCCACAGACATATTATTCACCATATATGATGTCACCCCACTATGTGCCGCCACTATCGGGCCCTAATGCTCTTTCACCAAATGCTGCACCTGGGAATGCATCTACATCGTCTACAGCCAGTTCGCGCTCTCCACGTCATCTTCCATCAGCATTTAGAGCCGCAACCCCAACATCGGCTTCGAGTACAACACACAACATTCCGAGTACACAGAAGGGGGATATATCGCCACAACGATCGACTACGGCATCGCCACGTGAAACTACACCTCGTACTGTACCAAAAAAGACTGCTTCAATACGACGACAATTTGCTTCACCTACATCAGCCACAACACAAAATCATAATACCAGCAATTGTTCCTCACCAATAACGACCATCGACGAACAGCTACCAACTGATAGAAGAACACCTGTAAATTGCAGCACATCGCATCAGCAGCACCAACAAGCTCAGCATTTAATGCAAAGAAACTCACCCGGTAATTCCAGTTTGACAGGATCTCCAATACACCCATACTCGTATTTATATACACAGCCACCAAATGGTGCCAATAGTTCACATACTTCAAATGCTGGTGGATCAAATCATCTTTCATCTACGATGTCTCCTTCATCGGCGGCCGCTGTCGCTGCTGCAGCAGCAGCTGCTGCTTCATACATTCCAGCCGTTGTTGGATCACCGTATTACCATCCATACATTTCAACGTTGGCGGCAATGCGTCATCCACAAGTGTGGATGCAGCATTATCAAAATGCAGCGGCGGCTGCTGCTAATCCAGCTTTAATGCAAGGCCGACATCCGGGCATGCTGTCAGCAGCTGCTGCAGCTGGAGCTGCGGCTCGCTTGTCGCCACCATACCATGGTTTCCAATATAACGGTGTAGGCAATGCAGCTGCATTAGCAGCCGCTGCAGCTGCTGCTGCTGCCGCTGGCTTCGGTAGCACAGCTACTTCTTCACATCCATCAAATGCGTTACCACATCCAAGTTCTATATTTAATCCCATGGCAGGTAGTAGCTTACACGGCATGCAACATTCAGTAACAGCAATGCAAACAGCAGGTTTAGTCCCTGCATCAGCCGCAGCGGCTGCATTGTCTGCGGTATCGCCAATGTCTGATACGACGGATCTTTCCAAAACGTCAAAGAACAACTTCTACTCCAGTACATCTTCATCCACATCGACATTAGGATTCGGGGGTAGCTTATCAACATCGTCGGGGTCTCCTGGAAACTCTTTGTATATTAGCAATAAGGATGAACAAAGTTCAGGTGAGTCAAAGTATTCAAAACGTGGCTGCATATGTAACAATATGATGAAGAAGTGAAAATTTGGGGTTCTATGGCAATTTTTTAAATAAAAATTAAATTTTGATTTTTGAAAATGTCGACCCATGGGGTTTATTATGATGAATAAATCAACTTTTAGAAATAGCGCTTGTGTATTCGGAGGATAGAAACACATTCAGCAACAAATTGTGCAAATCAGTTTGTGTTAGTGAAGAAAAAAAACTAATTTTGAAAAGCAAAATAATTTCACTAACGCATAGTGATTTACATAACTAGAGCGTAGCTGTCTACTTTTATAATATAAAAAGTTCAAATTTATATCATCCAATTTTGTAATATTAATATTTTCTCTTTTACAGATGTACCATTAAATTTATCGAAACATTAAATATAAAATATGTATGCGGTATCCACTCTTTTTCAACAAGCACACAGCCTTTGAGAAAAAAACCAACTAAGTAAGTGTTTTTGGAATAGATTAAGAAATTAAAAACAAGTTATAAGTATGTATTTTATTTTGTTTACAGATTTAAGACATTCATTTTTCTTTTATAAGTTTAAACGTAATTCCGTAGAGATTTTTAAACGCGTTGCAACAATTAATATTATAAACTGTACATATATATGGAACTGTATGTATTGTATTAAATGAAATTCTAATTTATTTTAACATCAATAATGTTAAAACAAAGAAAATAGAAAACATTTTGCAAAATTATATAATACAAAACAAATATTTACAGATTTCCGTAGAGAAATAGTTAATAAATAAACTAAATATGAATATTTTTTATAACAATGTAATTAAAAAGACTTTGTTAATTTGCGATTTTTTTTGCCTCTGTTTTATACAACTTTAATACGAAAAAGAAAGATTCCTTGAAATTTATGCAGTATAATTGTTTGAATCTCAAATAATACAACATAAAAGTTTACATATAAAATATATTTTTTATATATGCATGTATAATAGACTGAATGAATTTATACGCAAACAAACAAAGTATATATAGTATCACTGCATTTTATAGATTTTACCACATTTTTATATAAAATTAAAAAAAAATCATCGTGCCTTTTTTGCTAACCAAAACGAAACAAAAAATAATGGACAAAATAACAAATAAACTATTTTGACTAACTAAAATATTAAAACACCTACATTTAAAGTTTATGTCTCATGAACATTTTTTATCAATGTATATCATAAATTACAAAAAAGAAAAACCTATTTCTACAAAATCAACTATTTATTTAATGTAATTTCGACAAAATTTATTATACATATAACAACCATAATTTCGCAAAACGCGCAGGCGCAACATTCTTCTAAAACAAAATACAAATATGAAAAAAGAAAAAAATCATACAAATAAAATTATCTATGAAAATATCGACAAGTTTTAAATATCTTAAGGATGTAATTATTTCAAGAAAAGTTATTTTTGGTTACAGCCTATATTTTTAAAGTTATCAAAAATATTGATATATTGATAATGTCAAACTATCGATAGTTCTGCAATATGTATTTTAATTTCAGTAATCGGTATATCTAATTATTAAAAGGTGTCTCAGAAAGCTACTTACTATTATAACTCGAACTTTAAGGCCCGAATTTTGTAAATCCCTTTTCTTTAATGAAATTTTAAAAAAATTAAAAATATTACAATTTTTCGTGCACAATATATTCACCGAACAAACGTACAGAAATTCATGCCTTTAAAAATTTGTATGAAAAATAAAAGAAAGAGTGTAAATATATTTGAAATTTTGTTATTGGGTACATATAAATTTCACTGATACAAAGTGATTTACAGAATTAGAGCATAAACTAGTTCATTTTAAGACATTGACAGAACTGTAACAATACTTATTTTTTTTTATTAAAAACTCAAAAATACTTTTGTTACAATTTTGTCGAAGGTCTGTTTGAAAATAATTTCCGTTTAAAAGATTTCATTGCATTTTTTATCTTTTGCACAAACATTATTTAACAAATTTTTTAAATGAGTTTTTAATACGTTGTGAAAAATATTTAATATTAGGTACAAATCGCGAGGTTATATATCTTTTCTTGATGAAAACTTACTGCCTGTTCCACAATGCCACTAGATATCGTTTTTTCGTACAATTAAATTTAAAACAAAAGCAAATACTAAAATTTTGTTTTTTGCTTTAAAATGCTGTTGGGCACAATAATTATCTAGTGATATACTGGAACACGCAGGCAATATTTTTTTTTGTAAGATAAATTGCGTTACAAAAAATGTTTCAGGCTATTTTAAATCCTTATTTAATTAGAAGGTTGATTGTCTACTTCAAGAGCTTTTAGATAATTTAATTTTCAACGAAACAATTAAAAAAAAAACACTGAACTGGCATTTGCAGCATAAATTAGTTGTTCCCCAAGAAATATTTCGTACATGCAATAACAAAAATCCTTAATAAAACAGTTTAATAATCCCTCTGATTGTGTAAGATGTTGGTGTTTTTCGTACTAGATTTCTTGAGTATTGTACAAAAAATCACTACACCTTTCACAATCAGGCTGAATAAACTTTAAATGCCTTCATATAGAAATGGTTCAACTAAAAAATCGTTTTACTATGCAGCTAGAAGTGAAATAAGAAAACATTCGCATCGAAATTTAGATTAAACTGCAGATGATATAACATGAACGATTTTTTAGTTCTACCATTTAAAGATATTAAGTACCTATTTAATGATGTCATAAGTTATCGTTCGATCGCAGAATTATATAATATATACATATTTAAAACAAAAATAAATTTAAAAATTTTGCATTTCATTTATTCGAACAAACAACGATAGCTTGCCATATCGTTGAACAAACAGAAATTCAAAAAGATAAAAAAAATAATTATTAAAGGAGTATCGTGTTAGATCGAAATAATTTTAAAATAAATATAAATTTAAGGTCTAATCCATAAAAAATATTTTATACTTATAACCTTGTTATTTGGTAAATTTTGTATAGAAATATGTCAAATACGAAGGTTATAAACACAAATAATATTTTTCGTTTAGGTTGATTAGACCTTTAGTTAGTGTACATATTGCATTCTTCATAAAATAGTCTAAATCCTTAAGAGGCACGAATAATGTGAACGCCCAAATCGACAAAATAGTTAACTTTAACACCAGCATAAACAAATTTTTACGGATATTTCAAAATAATTCATTCAAACTATACTTAAAATGTTTAAAATTTATAGTGAATGTGAAAAAAAATAAATTGTATGAATTAAAAATAATTATTTTTTATTTGCATTTAATTTCACTTTCGTTTATCATAATATTAGTTTGCCAATTTTTATAAAATGTTTTTCTTTTAAAAAGAAATAACTTCTAATAGACACTCTTACGGGAAATGCTCTCACTAGTACTTTTTCACAGCGTAAAATGATACTAAGTTATTTTTAATGTTATGAAAATAGATAGAAGCGCTATAAAGTGCAAGATGACAGATACACTATTCGTCCCTCTTAAAAATGATAAAAACTTTTCTTCAAAATTCAAGATGTCGATCGAGGTACTCCTCAACAACGAAGTACAAAAAATGTTTCACATAAAAAATTGTACCAAATATATGAATGTAGTATAGGAAACAATGACGTTGAATTTTTACTCTATTTATTTTTATCTGAAAAAAGGGCTCCAGAGTTACACCGATACTGTTTGAAAATACGTCTAAAAATTTCGATATTGCAAATGATTTTTAATATAACTTTTTATTTTTGTTAATTTCTTTCTGTAAATTTTCCATAATACTTTGATTGCATTTATATGTATATGTATATGTATATATATATATATATATATATATATATATATATATATATGTATATATATATATATATATATATATATATATATGTATATATATATATATATGTATATATATATATACATATATATATATATATATATATATATATATATATATATATATATATATATATATATGTATATATAAGATTGTATGACCCAACTATAAAAGAAAATTGATCAAGGACTTCAAATGTACAAAAAATATTTATGTATTTTATTAAACAGGCACCTCGAAATAAATTCCAAAACTAATATATAAAAGAAAATGCAGTGTTAGATGACATTTTTCATAAAAAACTAACTACAAAGAAAAACAAATAATTAAGTAAATTCCTATAAAGACAAGAGTATATTTGTACATATATACATACAATACATGTGTATATGTATGTATTTATAACAAAAAACTAATATTGATATAGTATATATGTATGTATACTTATAGCAATGACAAACTATTAATTATAAACCAAAACTTTATGTTATAAAAAATCGTTAGAAACGTCTACATATTCATAAATTTTTTAAATTAAAAATCTGCAGTATTTTTTATAAAAGACAAAAGAAAAACTAACTGCTCATTCAAATAAGTCTTTCAATAACAGATTTTTCCGTTTCTATGTACATTTGTTAAATTTAAAATAAAGGCGAATTGAAACGTATTATATCAAATTATAGAAAAGTATTTCAAATTCAAATAATTTTATAAATATTTAATTTTTAAAATTGAAAGACTTTTTAATTTATTAAATCTTATTATACAACATAGATAGATAGATGTATATTTACAAAACTACATATATAGAAGTTAAATAATTATTCCATTATAGATTTTCACACATAATGTGTAACACGTTCAATTTCATGAAAAAGAAAAACAACGCGTTTTATGTATATTTACTTTAATGTTTATTAATATATAGTATATATTTTTATATATATATAATTTAGTTGTAAACAGCATACTTATTTTGAAATTCTTTCAATCTTTTCTTTTTCATTCATCCAAATACTAAAGTATGTATGTTGTTGTTTTTATATTTCGTAAATATTTTTTAAAATTAACTTTTTTTTTTTAAATAAATAATGTACATTTTAAGTATGTTAATTTAATTATTTTAATCTAAAAGTATAATTATTTTTGTAACATATTTTTTTAAATTAATTTTATTTAGCTAAATATAAACGACTAGCTATGTTTATATTTATGATTTTATTACTCATATCTTTGTATTTTTTTCTTTCTAAAATGCTTAGTTGTAGTAGTGTATTCACCCTTATTTTTCAAACTAAATAAGGTTTCGTAACGTTATTGCTAATGTTATATTTATTTCACTATAAAAAGAAATAAAGTTGAATTAAAATGGTAAAGCGAAAAAAATAAATAAAAAATTACTCTAGTTTTTAAACTAATTTTATTTTATATTAAAATTAAAAATATTAAAAGAAAACTTATATTTACATATATTTTTAACTGCAATGATAAAAACAGACAAAAAATATATTTTTAATTTCGATAAATGTAGTAAAACAAACATATATGTTTATGTATTTTAATAAAAATATATATGAAAAATAAAAATATGGAAAATGCGTATTTTTGTGTATGAAATAGGACATTCGGAAATTGGGACGTAATTAAATTTAGTGTTGATATTCGTAAAATGCACACATGTGAAGTTTTATACTGAATAGCATTGAATCGATCGATATACGAGTATGCCTGCAGAGCAACTTCGACGCGGGGCATACTCAGCCTGTAGAAAACTACAGCAATGAATGTATATGAACGTCTAAAATACGGGCGATAATTTTGATAACATTTGCGTAAAGTAATTTATCAGGAGTGAATTAATACGCAAAGTGTTCGGGTATTTGGGATGGAAAATCCATGCATAATTCGTGAAGACACTACTAAACATGATTTTTTCGAAGAGCAATTGTGGAGAACAGCGACCTCTATTGAGCCATGCTGACAAAATTATTCTTGCATAAGTTGAGAATTTCTATTTAGAATATATGTACATATGTATGTATGTGACTCCAACAGTACGGGCGCCTTGCCATGCTAATAATTTGGTCGTCTTCCTGTTAGGATGTTTCAAGGCCTTGCCGTGGAGGAGTTAGGAAACAGCATTCGAAATTTAGTTTATAAGTGCGCTTAATTACATTTGCTCAATGTTATTTGCTTCAGATATTGTTTTAGGGAATTTATTATATATTTGATTCTGGTCATGGGGTTTGGGCGTGAAATTGCAACAAACAGACTAACTTTCATATATATAATTAGAGATGTGCATGTCGTAAATTTTTTGTGTCACGCATGAATCACGTGAATCGTGATTATAAATTATTAAAATCCCTCGTGCGTGCGTGAGCGTGATTCAAAAATTTAGAACCGTGTGTGATTTTTAATACGTATAATATTGTTTTAAATTTTTAATACTTATGCACAGACACATATACATATCTACGTGTTGTAGAGATACATACTTTCACACACGAGAACGATTTTACTGTGAGCGCCATCGATTTTGAAAACAAAATTAAAACACCGTGCGTGAAAGTATGGGATTAAAAATGATGCTTTCGTGAGCGTGCGTGATTGTGAGCACTTTAAATATTGCCGAGCGTGAGTGTGCGCGAAAAAATTTGAGCTTCGTGCTGGTATAAAATAACCTCAATTATAAGGGATATTTTTAATGAATCATAAAGAATCTAATAAAAATACAAATTGTGGCCACTTTCAAACATGTTCAATTAATTTATGTACAATTCTGGCATTGTGAACAAATCCACATGCACTACATATTTCTATTTCGTCAGTTTCACACAAAATGAAAAGATGAACGACGTGACACTTATTATTTTGTTGTAGTATTTATTTGTTGAGTCTCCGATTCAATAAATAACAAACATTTTGCACGTCGATGCTACACAGAATGAATTACCACTTTTACAGATTTGTAAAAGCAATTACTTTTGTAAAAGCAGATGATTCCATTTTTTTATTAAATTCAATTAAGAATAATAGAGTAATTGTTCGAAAATTTGTTTAAATTCAGAAATACATGGTAAATGTTCCAAGGCATAAAGGAAAGTTAATATAAGTTTTCAATTATTCAGCTTACACAGCGGAGCAGAACAGCTGTTTTCGAAAGCCGCTACACTTTCATCATCAGTACTCATTTGTAATAAACTTGACTAAACTTTGAAACGATATGCATTGTCAATAGTTTGTACTTTGTTCGAATGTACAGCAATTGATGTTTTGGAAATCAGCGTTTGTTTAAATTTGGTTCAGATATTTATTTAATAAAATATGTATATTACTGGCTTTTATGTTTAATTGCCGAGAACACACTTTATATAAAACAATGTTGCTGAAATTGTCTGTTAATTTCGTGATAAACATAAGAAATGTCGAAACAATGATATGGAATTTGCTAGCAGTGCTTCGAAAAAGATGCTTACAACTTGATGTCCTGGTCAGGAAAATATATTCCAACATTTGTATACACTAATATGCCGATTAACAAACCTCTTCGCTTCTTGGGTGCTCTGCATTATATGTTTGCTTATGTAGTCGTACAATTTTCAGGATCTAACTAAACATATTGTCATTAAAAGAAAAAAGAAACATGCGTGTTTTTAATAATTAAAGTTATATTGATTTAAATTTATTATTAATATAAGTTCAATGTAATTTATGTATTTTTTTATATTAAAATGTGATTTTATTTTATTCATAATGAAGTTGATTTTTTTTACTTTAAAGTATAAATTTATGTGTTGAACACTTTATGTATGTTTTCTACTTAATGCGTGTTTTGTTTTATTTCTCAATATAATTACAATAGCTTTTTTTAATTATGTATTTTCTTTGAAAAGTTTTCATGAGAAAATTTTTACAAATGAAAAACAAATTTAATAAACGAAAATATATCCACGAAAATTATCTTAAGAATGAAAATAAAAAATTATAAATAAAATTAAAAAATAATGAAAAAGAACATAAACCAATAATGATTTGTTTTTTTTTAAATATAAGCACAATTAAATGTAAAATTATTTAAATATAATCGATCGTTCAAGACGTTGCGTGTAGTTGATGTTATAATTGTTAGCTTTTCGAGATGATCATGCAGTGTTTGTTGGTACATATATGTATTTATTGTTAGATATTATTTCTCTATTATAATTTATTGTTTATTATTTTTAGAGAAGTTGTGAGATGCCCAGTTGAGAGAAGTCTTCCAGGAGTTGGCTAAAGCCTCACTAAATTTCGAACGGAAATGTTCAACAGCTTTTTCTTGACTATATTCTAAAACCTGCAAATTTTAATAAATAATTATTATTTAAAAATGTTAGGTCATTTTATTAAAAAATTATATCAATTCTATAATACAGGTAGCTTAATATATGCAATATACTCACCAAAGTCTCTTTTAAATAATTTAAATCCTTTTCGGATGACAATTCTGGCAGTCCCGTTGATATCATCATACTGAATAATGATAGTATAAGGCAGCCGTGTTTACGTAATACCAAAAATGCCTGAATCAAAATTTGAACTTGACATAAAACACAATTTTTATAATTTAAAATTCATTACCTTTTCACACATTTCTTGGAATAAACGAAATTCTTCAGCCATACGATCGGCACGACCCTTATTTATAACATACACAAAATCGTGAGTCAAAACAAATGGTACACGTTCCCTTCGTACACCAAACTTTTCCTTAAAATGTCCTAATATGTGACCGAAATCTATATGGAAAAGCTAAATAATAAAAAAATTTAATTCGTCATTATTCTTGTCTTTTTTTTAAATAAATATATAAATTAACTTACTTGACCATTTCGTTTAACCATAATGTTATCAGAGTGACGGTCTGCTACACCCAAAACATAAGTGGCGACACAATAACCAGCGCAGCTTAGAGTAAATTCTTTAACAGCCTGGTTCATTTCTTCTTCAGTTTTATTATACTCCTTAAGCCAACTATATAAAGAGCCTTTTTTGAATGGTGATGTAGCCGAAAACATACCCTTTTCCTTTTGTATGTTTGCTATAGTTTCAGCATTGAGTACAACTTCGATCATACCCAAGCGACGCTCCATACTAATACAGTTGTAAATATTCATACGGAAATCCATGCTAAATAAAAGAATAGAAATAACACATACGCATTTATGTTTCTGGAATAACAGCCAAGGAATGAAATAAAATTATTTACCCTTCATTCTTCCACAATTGATCCATAACTCTTAGCATTTGTAGAGTTAACATATCCTGTCTTAAGTCATCACCATTTTTAAATATTATGTAAATATCATTGCAGTTTTGATCAGCGTTCTCAAACACAATCCATAGAGGTCGCATTTTTGAGTCCATAACTCTACACTTTCCTGGTTTTACACCCTTACAGCGAAAGCTGGGATTCAAGGGATTCTGTATGCTTTGGAAGACACCACTATTTCGCTGATTGCGCAAAAAGTCTTGTAAGAGATTTCTCACTTTTTCCTTGCTGCCCTTTTTTGCCAGCACTGAGCCTTGTTTTAGTTTTTCCAAAGCAAGCAACTGTTTACGCAACAATGAGACGTGAGGTTTGCAGCCTTTAAGGTACGCTTCGAGCAATAGGCCAAAACGTGTTTGCATTGAGGGTGTTTGCATTTCGGAACGTAAATGCCAAAAGAAATAGTGACCAATACGTTGATTGCGCAAAGCTCGTTCTAAAACGAATGTCGTCAGGGCACAATCTAAATAAGATTCATGTTTCATGGCTTGTACCAATTGTAGCAGATATAACAAAAGTTCTTCGTCTCTGTGTTTGGAAAAATAGAGTTTATTAATTATACCTACTGACGGGTTATTATTTATATGTACATACTTTAAGTTTTTAAGACAACGAATGGCGTAATTTCGAACGGCTGGGTCTGGATATGCGTAGTCTAGCAATTCTAGGGCACGCTCTACGGATATTCTAGGCCATATCTTAAGCAAATGCCACATTTCAGCCACCTCATCTCGTTCATTCCAATTAACGCAATGTAATAGAATGGAAAGCTCTTCAGGCTCATCCTCTTTTATAGTATACCTGCGCGCGCAATTTAATCAGTAACAATTCGACATACAAATTATATATGAAAATATACTTTACCTTTTCTCCCATATATCATTACGGTCCTGATCATGCATTTCATAAAGTTTATTAATAGTACGTGAATATTGTGATAGAACTTTGCTAACGGTAGCAGCAGCATCTTGAGACGAGCCGCGACTTAAGGGCTCCTTACAAGCGGCTAATTTTGAAGCATATTCCAGAACAACATCTTCGGAAGGATACTGAATATTATCGTAGCCGTAACAATGGAATGTGAGTTGTACCACAGCACACTCATCTTTACGTGGATTTGGTTCAATTGTGCCCAACGGATGAAATATTTCATCCGACTGTATATCATCAGCATATGTCCAAGTGTGTAGTGTTAAACAGCCAGTTTTCAATTGGTGCTTGTAATCGTACAGTGTAGTATTAACCCAGGCTAATGAGTTTATGTTTACATTGCCATCCTTAAGAATCGTGTTCTCTTTGCTAGTGTTAGATGATTTCTTCGAGCGTGATGTCTTAGTAACTTCATAGATAACCATGCAAAGTCTGGTCATGCGTGGTAAGTTTTGCATTGGGATATCTAAGACCAAGTCCTTGTCAAACGTAAATGATCGATTATTACTGCTGGCAATATCAACTGAATGTTGTGCGCACAGTTTGTGTTCACCGTGATATAGACCGATATGCACGCCCACCTTAATTCCCCTAACTAAATCACAATTAACATTATCAATTCGATGCAGTCGCAAACGAAAATTTTCTTCGATCTCCCACGAACTTTTGATTTTTCGTTTAAATGTTTCATCTTTTAATTGATTGCGCAGACTTTCCGGTTTTGGTGGTCTTTTAGGGGCAGCATGTAATTCCTGTTTATAGCTAATGTATGAAGGTAAAGTATGTACGGGTTTGAGTACGACATTTGGAACTTCTGAACCAGACAGACTCTCCTGCGATGTTCAATTAAAATGTTTTAAAATTAATAACACAAGATAAACAAACCCAGTTTAACTTACTTGTATATAAATAAATTGTATTAACGGATAGTCACCAAATAGATATTCATCTCGACCCCGCACTTTTAATATATAGTCTGATGCGCGATCACTTACTTTTATTTGAGATTTACGAACTTTCGACAAGGCCATTTCCACAAGTATTCGTGGTGTGTGTTGATCACTGACCGAGATCGTAAATGATGTTTCATCATTCTCCAATTTGACAACAACTAAGAAGTTTGAATTACGAAAACGTGTTCGTATTATCTCCGGCATAACAGGATTGTTTGCCAAACGTAAGGGATATTCGTATAGTAATTTCTCAACCCAACCAAATTTCGAACGTTCGAGTTCAATTTCATCGCAAAGTACTGTCATTTTTCGGCGAAAATCATCCTCTTCAGGACTTCTTAAAGCGCTATATTCTTCGAATGATTTACCAATCATATTACTGACCAGTTTGGAAAGTTCATAATCAGTGGAAATTGCTGCCGTATTACTGCGTTCACCCAATCGTAACAGGCAAAAATAAGGCTGAACTTCACATAAGCGCTTCGTTTCATCTGTAAATGGTTCCACAAGAGCAATGGCTGATATACCACTGACCTCATAATCACAAGCATCTTTAATTTGATTGTGAAGTGGATAATTTTTTGATTGCTGAACCATTTCCTGCAGATTATCATTTAATGTAAAATTTTTATTATTGTATTTTTTAATTCCGTTAACTAAATTTTACCGTTTTTATTTCTCTAATGGTAGCAGTTGCGGGTACATTTAGCGTCAAAAATATTCCATTTGGTAAAAAGCATTTCAGTTCTACATCTGGGGGATCATTCTTCCAGGTGTCTATTGAGAACGAAGGACATGCCAACGGTGCCATTTTCCTTTAGTTTTGTTGGTTATTTGGCTCTTAATTAATTAGTTGTTGGAACAAAATGTTTGCTAAAAAATTAGAAAATTTATATGGAATCATTCATTATTCTCCGGAAAAGGTTTGATTGAGTGTGATACGCTTATGCGTTACCCTAAGACACAGTTAGTTAGCATGGCGGAAAGCCATTTGCAAAGTGCGGCCAAAGTTATAATAGTTGGTTTAAATTATACATTCGATTTTTCTTTGACGGTATACTTTAAGAGCTTAATCATTAAGAAATAACTTATCTTATGACTTTTATTTTGTGAGGAATAAATAAAAATCTAGAAATAACTTAATTAAAATAAAACAAAAATCAAAAATACATATATAAAAATCAAGAAATATGTTTTATTTTGTGAGGAATAAATAAACATCAACATATAACTTGTAAGTTTCTGAGGAATACATATATAAAAATTAAAAAGTAACTTATATTTTTAGCTAATTTTTAGTGTTTTAATAAACATTAAACAAATAAAAATTAATGCATTTATAGGGAGTTCATGTTACAAAAATTACTTTGATGTATAGCTCGTATACATAGTACTTCCGTTTTAGTTTAAATTTTAAAAATAATCTTTATTTACAGTCCCCGTTTAAAGCAAAATATAAATTTTACAAAATCTATTTATTTTGAATGTGTTGTTGTGTAAAAGAACGAAATGTTTTGATATCGAAAAATAGGGATTTGCTTTTTTACAAAAAGAAATAAACACGACGTGCTTTAATAAAATGTAGTTTTTTAATAAGTCTGTCCGATTTAAAGATGTTTTGAAAATTTTCGTAAAATGATATAGTAAAACTTCGATATAACGAATTCCAAGGGGATCCGAAAATACTTCGTTATAGCTATTTCTTTGCTATAAATATAATCAGAAAGCCTTGATATAACGAAATTTGAAGAAATACGAAAAAAATTCGTTATAACTATAGTTTATCACACACATTAGGAATTCGTTCTTTTGATAAGAGGACTTTACCATTTTTCTATAATTTTATTCTTACTTCGTTGTATAGAGGCTTCTGTACGAGTACTTCCTTGTGAAGAGGTTTTACAAGGGGTTTTATATTGAGACATTTGAAGTAATATTTCGCTTTATATTTTTGCTCAGAATTTGTTCGTTATAGCTAAAGTGTATTTTTGTATGAAAAACTTTGCAATAAAGATGTTTTCTCAAGGTACTGTTGGCTGAAGTAGTAGAACACGAGACTATGAAGCGGAGAGTCCTGAGTTCGAGCCCCAGCTGAGTCATGAAATATTGTGTTGAATTCTTCTGATCAGCATTAGTGCGTGGTTGTGTTAGTTGTTGCCAGCCTGTTTTCAGTGATGAAGGCATAGTACTGATCACTGGACAATTACTGGCAGCGACTGACCCAATCATGTACTAAAAGCAGAGTAACAGCACCCACCTTCGTCGTCCCTGTAGCAAAAATTAGCCGGCGAAGTAAAAGGTTGAAATAGCTACACAAAAAAAAAAAAAAAAAAAAAACAACTGTCTATCTTCTCATCTTTCCTAATCTGTCCCCTCAATACTATCCCCTCGTTTTCAGTTCCAGCGCAATGCATTGCATATATAGGAGACATCCCCTGAGTGCTGGTCCTACTCCTAAAAAAAAAAAAAAAAAAACATACCTTATATTGAGTGTTTCGTTATAAAGAAGTTCGTTATATCGAAGTTTCACTGTAGTTTCCACGCGAGCAGAGTAGTATTTATTGTCAGGCAGATGTTTTTGCATGATTTTCGTTAATGCCATTTTGAATCGATCTTTGTGAATGAACCGCACAATTATTTATTTTTTATTTTAATATAGTCAGTCTCGGCTTCTAGCTACTATATCGATTTTAATTAGCCCTTATTAAATGTGATAATTTCTGAAGTAGCCCATTCTATGTTAGAAAACCGGTCTATCTTGTTGAATATAAAATTAGATATCCATTGCTAGATTTAAAGGATGCTGCAGCATCGCGTGGGTCTCTATATATTGTGGCTTTAATGTTTATACTTTGAAGAAATCATTGGAGTTATCGTTAATTTGTACTGATTTAAACTGAGCTTTTAGATGTACGGTTCTTCGAAAACCCCACAAAATGCCAATATCGGTGCATATACACGCGCGTAAATTTATGTTTTCAACTGTACTTTCTACATTTTGCTTTGCGCCTTAGGAAATTCTCGCTCTTATACAGCATACATATGTATGTAACTTATACTATTTTCTTCCTCATATGTAGAAATGCTATTTTTTTAGTACATGTATTATGCAGACGAAAAATTATTCATTTATTAAAAGGACAATTATAAAAAGTTTTTGTTTGCAATCAAATTTAAAATGGACAAAGTACCTGAAAACCAATAGTGAATAACAAAATATAGTACATACATACATATGTATATGAAAAACAAATATTATTAAAATGTAATAAATTATCTAGTTATACTTTATAAACTTAATTTATAAAATATTAGCATAAAAACGTGCCGTGCAACTAGACCATATACAAATCTATACAAATACGTATTTACGCAAACATTAATTATTAAGGATGTGTGATGAGGGAGCCCATACGAAATGCTGGCATATAAATTATTTGAACCTACAACATGCGTATGAATATATTTTTGTTTTACTTAGGTAATTATTACAAAGGCTAAACAAAAATATATATGTACATATATTTATGTACGTTATTAAATTTTAGTGCTTATTTAATAAACATTGAAAAGTTTGTAAGCGACTTATTACTAAAACACTGTCAACAGCAGCAGGAATACATCACCATCCCAATTATGAATGTACGCACGGAACTTCTTCCTTCCCCTGTTAACTTCCCACGAAGCCTTCACCTATTCTAATGAACTGTTGGGTAAGTATTTTAGGAAAGAGAAAAATCTCCCTTAATTTGTGTCCATAATTGGGCTATAATTCTTTGGCGAATGCGTAGATATACCTACGCCATAATCAATGTTTTATTTTCGAAACTACCAAAAGAAAGCATAAATTTTCTATCTAAAATAACAAACACAGTCCACGAAACGATTTGCTTGTCTGCGTAAAACACACGGATTCTTCGGCGGGAAAATAACAAACGACCATTGGACTGATAGGCTAGCATTGGTACTCATCACCACAGAGGTACCCTAATTATTAGGAATTAGTTTAAACACGTTAAACGATGAAAAGGATCTAATATTTACATTATAGTGATTATTAGACGTGAGTAAATGTTTTAAGTGACTATATGGTATACATGTATGTGCGTAAGTCAGTATACTTATACTATTGCAAAACTGTTATACATGTACTACTCATGGAAAGAATAATTTTTGCAATTAACGTTCTATAATGTTTCCAAATCTTGATTTTTAACACCAATTCAATGTATAGATGCCTCTGGCTCAATTGGTAAAAGTTTTATTAAGTTATACATATGTACATATTATAACATACTAGGATCAACACGGTCTTTGTCCATTTTCCTAAAAATTGCACATCATTATATAAAATCTAAACCTATGTAAATAAAACTTTTTATAAAACAGGAACGCAACTGAGTCGATTTATTTGCGGTATCACCGCGCCTAATAATGGAGGTCTAAAAATTTTCAGACATGAGCTGCAATAGGTATGTATGTATGTATATGTATTAATAAATACCAACTAATGAAGATAGCACCGAAATTTTGGCTTTTCACTTCATTTAACGATATGTAAATATATCCGTTATAGATGTAATAAATAATACTTCTGGTATGCAAAACAAAAAATCTTTCAATGCTCCTCTCTTTGTGAACAAGAACATGTAATAAAAAAAAACAAAACCCTTTTTACGTTTGTAATTGTACTTTGGCTAAGCAGCACTGTCAACGTCGCGTCTCTTGACGTTGTCGAAAAAAGTTTAATGTCGCACCCAAACTGTTGGAAAAATAACACACTCATTTTTATTTCGGGAATCGCAATCAGCATTCTATGATGAATGCATATTAATTTTATTAGCAAATAGATTAAACATACCTCTATTTTTTAAATATGTATCCTTTTGCGTATAGTTTATTGGTAAAAATTTGCAATGGAATGAAATAAATTGCTTACTTTTTTCTTTTTTTGAGAAACTGAACAAGTAGAGCGCAACCTCACTGTTTTCTAAGAATTTTGATGGATTTGTTTTTTATTTAATAATTGTGAGTCTAATTTTATAAAACTTGTTGTTAAAACTCATATTGAATTCGCCTGAAAAACACTTAAATTCAATTTTAATTTTACTATTTTTATAGCCTTTTCATGGAAAAAAGAATAATAAACTTTTTTCGTGGACTTTTCCTCCTTTCACGTATTTTTTATTTTTCTACATATCTACTTGCGTAGTTTTATCATGGTTTTTGGTTTGTTTGACATTTCTAACTACAGAGTCGCAAAATAAAATCGTGGATTTTACCAGTGCTGTAAATATATACTATTCCTTATTTATAATATATGTGGGGTCTATTTTCATATAGAAATTTACATAAAAAAATAATAATAATAATAATATGCTTTAAAAATATCACATATTATTATATAAAATTTTCGTATTAATTATGCGCTGCAACGATGTCGAGATGCTTAGTATTACGTTAAAAATCGCTCCACTTTCGTACTAAGCTTGAACTTAATAACAATCGCTTGATTATCAATACTAATACTAAGTCGAAAATAAACATTGGTGCTTCTAAGATGCGAAATTTTGTTGATTCTCTATAAAAAGTGCAGTTTATATATAAAGAATTATTACTAATTTAAGAATATGTGCTATAAGTTAATATAATCATAAGAGTTCAGAAAAATATACAATAACAAACAATATTGGATTCCAACAAAATGAGTGACTCTGATGAAGGTGAGCTGCTTTAGTTATATACGTACGCATGTACATATGGATGTGCATATACATATGTATGTATATATATAATTGTAATTTAATTCTGACGAAATAATTTTATTGATTTTTTCATTATGCATGCTAATTTCTGTGTATTGCAAAATACGTATAAACAAAACAAAAATTTAATGAATTTTTATTGGGTTGAGCCATATGCATTTACGAGGGCTGCCAAGTTGTATATAAAAGCTTTCCTTCGAGATGTTATGTTCAATATATGTACACAGGTGACCGTTATCACAATTCTATACACAAAACTATACAATAACATTTACATCCATACATACCTCGTCTGTACAGTACAATTTTCAAAATATTTTTGTTAAAAAAACAATTTGAGAATTTTTTTTATGTTTACCCTGCAGAATAAAAAATTCTATCCACCCATTGTTGTTGTAGATGATTTCTAGTTAACCGATTAAAAATAAGTCAATCATACAAAAAAACTCCTTAATTTCTAATATTAAAATTACAATTTTCGAATAACGAATACATCGATTAATTAGTGCTAATTAATACACAATTTTTATACCCTCCAAAAACGAATTGTAGCGTATCTTCACTTTGTTATTCCGTGTGTAAGGCAGCGAAATATCCCTTTAAGGCCCCATAAAGTTTCTTAATTAGTGATAAAATCTAAGACGATCTAGCCATGCCAGTCCGTTCGTCTGTGGAAAGCACATTACAGTCCAAATGCAAAGAGCCAGACCCATTTGAATGATAGCACAGATCAACTTCGTAAATGGGCTGAACCGGCCAGAGGGAAAAAAGTTCCCCTAAGAAGTATTAAACCAACCTCTAAAAAACATAATTTTTAAACATAAAAGGTTCCTTAATTCTGATGACAATGAGTCCCGTGCAAAATTTGTTCATTGCCGTCGAAAAATCCAATGAAGTTACATATTACTTGGAAAAATAGTGAAATTTATTTAACAAATTGTATAATTTGAGCCTACACTCTTTTTAAAATTAAATTTTAAAGTTTTTATGACAAAGTTGAGATGTTCTCTAATCTTCCTCTGCCCTACCCTCCCTCACCTTTGCCCTTCCCTCCCTCACCTTTGCCCTCCCCCACCTTTGCCCTCCCCCACCTTTGCCCTCCCCCACCTTTGCCCTCCCCCAACCTTTGCCCTCCCCCACCTTTGCCCCACAATTTGTGTGTTTTTATATAGTTTTTTGTTAATAAAAATTTTGGCTATTTCATTTTAAAATTTTTTTAGGTTTAATAAGCATTTTCTGTGTTAATAACAATATTGACAATTTTATTTTTTAATTGCTTATTTTTTAATAATTTATTTTTATATAATATTTTTATGTGTTATTCTCATCTATTAATCGGTTCATTTATTTTTTGGACTTAAACGTTTGATCGGACGAACAAAACCAATCATCCGCTTTAATTTTTCATTACTTATTATAACCGCTTCTTTTAATGATTTATAGCACATAATTTTAAAAATTTTGCGCAGAATATTTTTTCTGCTCTCATTTCTTTGTTTTCAACCCTTAAAAAATCCCAATAATTTGCAACATATACTACACAAGTCGAATATTCTTGTGAAATGGTTAGCCGATTAAAATATGCCACTAAAACTTTTTTCATAAATTTGTTTCTTAATTCACTAAAGACTGCACTTAACAGTTTAAGTGTTATCAATCTTAATTCTCTCCTTTCTTAGCTCCAAATTCAGTTTGCATACTAGAAATACGTTTAACTTTAAATAGTTACTTGTACAAAAATACTGCCAAAATATTCATCAAAATCAGATTTTATGTCATTAAAAATATATTGTATTTAAAATTTCACGATAACGCACAACACGAAAGAAATTTTAAAGGCACTTCCATAATATGAATAACAAACCGATTTTTACAAAATAAAAATTCCCAATAGAAGATTGTTCTGTTGTCAAAATAGTTTTTATTAGAGTGGATTACAAGAAATATATTATATAACTCTAGATGTTTTTTTGTAAAAGTCAATATTTTTGAGAAAAGGGCAATTTGCTTTTTTAATAAATCTTGACTGCTCACTCAAATAAATTTTTATACCCTCCAAAAAAGAGTTGGAGGTTATATTTACTTTGGCATTCCGTTTGTAACGCAGCGAAATATTAATCTGAGACCCCATAAAGTATATATATTCTTGATCAGTGATGAATTCTAAGACGATTTGAGCATGTCTGTCTGTTTGTGGAAATCAGGATTCAGTCCAAATTGGGTATAAATATATCTTGAAGTATAGCACAGGTTAAGTTCGGAGATGGGCTAAATCAGGCAAGAGGGAAAAAGTTCCCCTAAGAAGAACTAAACCAACCTCTAAAAAACAACATAATTTTTAAAGTTTTTTTTTTGTGATTTTGTTAAGCAAATAATATATTTTTATGTCAAAGAAGGTCCAACGCGTTAAACTTGGAGCAATAAAATAAAAAAAAATTTTTTTTGGACCCCACCCCCTTTAGTGTGCGTTATTATATGCAAAAATAGTGTAAACATTTAACAAATTGTTCTACTTAGGCCTACATTCCTGAAAAATAAAATGTTTAAGCTTTAATAACGAAGCTGAGACATAACCTGGTACTACTCTGCCCTACCACCTCCTCCCCCTTTCACCCTAAATGACCCTATAAAAAAATTTTATTTTAAATTTTGTATATAATTATCCCAAACATTTATTTTTAGAGTTTTATGACAAAGGTGAAATGTCTCTCCCACCGAGAGACATTTCACAGAGTTTTAATACCCTCCAAAGAGAATTGGACCCCATAAACTATATATATTATTGATCAGTGATGAAATCTAAGACGATCTAGCATTGCCCATACGTCCGTCTCTGGAAAGCATGATATAGTCTATTTTTGGACCGCGTCCCTTTAGTCTTGTAAATATTGAAAAATTTTTATTTTTTAAGCCTGTAAGAAGCTGAGATGTCCTCTGATCATGCAATGATGAAACGTCTCCCCCACGGGCCTTCCCGGAATGACTCTGTCAAAATAGATATTTAAAATTGGGTACAGAGATGTCTTAAAGGAACTCTGTCCCACCAAGTTAAACATGTTAAATCTACTTACTAAATATTTGGAGGGTATTTAAGATTCGACCCGGTCGAATATAACGGTTTTAGTTTTTTATATTCGGTAATGTTTTGGAAATTGAAAAAGAGCGTGGAATATCATGAACCGAATAAACCATTCGGCAAGTGGTTTGAATAATTATCGAAGTCTAAAGCCGATATCTTAAATGTAGGAGTTGTTCGGTCATGTCGTAAGCTATTTATTCTTTTAGACCTGCAAATTTGTCTTTCTATCATACAAGCCTCATGTCAGTGCATTATTTCAGAATATTATTTGTGTGATTGAAGCAGCAAACAAATCGTAAAAAATTCTGAAATTTTTAAATATCGTATGTGTATTGCACTGTAAAGAAAAAAGAACGTTTGCATATTTGCGTTTTCGCTGGTTATAGCAATACTTTTTATTATTGTCGCGATTATATAATACTATAGACTTAAATACTTTTTGAAAAGGCCAATAAAGAATTTGCATAAAACCAATAGAGACAACAGGCTTACACAGTCACAAACATACATACTCGTATGTATGTATGTATACATGTATTATACATACTTACATATGTTGGCATGCTCATCGTACTTATATAGTTTCACTTTGATTCATATTTTGCATTATCATATTGCCAGCTAAGTAGCATTTGTTGAAAATTTTGTATTCAATCTTAGAAGATAATTATGTATATGCATTTAGAGTGTTCAACAACCGAAAAACTTTTAGCCGATTTTGCACTGTTAATAGCATTAAGCGAATAATTGGAATGACACGTTTTTTACGTTGATTAGCCGAATTTTTATTTTAAATTATATTCTTACTTTCGGTATCGCATTATGTAGTTCAAACGAATATTTTGATATATTTTGCCATGCCACCATGGACGCATATAGCATTCAACAACACGACCATAGACAACAACGTATGTTTGCTGAATGGCGTCTGGAGCTGTCGGTAACTGGTCGTCCTAATTTTCATCACAAAATTGTCTTCAGCGATGAGTTCCCATTTTTATATTATTAGTTTTTAACTTCCCGCTAAGAAAATTGAAAATTTTCAAAAGAGTTACTATTTTTATACAGTTTAAAAAAATCGGGCTTTTACCAGATCACGACTTTTTGAGTCCTAGTAAGCTTTCTTGATTATTCCTGAGAATGTGCCACTATGTCTGTATGTGTCTGTGTGTGCAATGAACCGCTTATAATTTTTGAACGGCTTGACCGAATCGAGCGGTTCAAACAGTTCTATCAAACTTAGATTTCTTGTGAATTAAAAAATCTAAAAAATGTTTTTTTTTTCAAACTAATCAACTCTTGATATTGAAAAACCACGTCGATCGCTATTAACCGTGTTAAAATCGTTCGAAAAAAGCGATATTTCGAAAGATTCCGAAATTATACATCTGATAGATTAGTATTCTCGATTATTTTATAGGACCCGAAAAACTATATCAATCACCGCTTATCACCTGGGAATCGCTTGATCTATTCAAAAGTTATAACTGTTTGAAAATTAATATAATAGTAAATTTAACTAAGATAAATATTTCAAGCGTCAAAAGAAAGTCAACATCAGTTTTAAATTATTCAACTTACACAGCAGTGTAGAACAGCTGTTTTCGAAAGACGCTGCACTTTCACCATCAGTACTCATGAGTACTTTGTTTGTCACCACTTATTAATATAATAGTGTTTTTTAGTGGGAAGTTGCAGTGATGGCCTTTAACGTCAATCGTTTATTTTTTTATTAGGGCTGGTACGATGCATTGTGCTGGAACTAGGAAAATTGCTTGTGGGGAGGGGGGGTATAAAGGGAGTAGTGTTTGTGGGCATTCATTTTGAACCTTTCCATATTGAATACGATAGGTAGTTTTTTCCTGATATGGTCGGTTCGACCAAAGAAAGAATTTTCTCTATAATACGTAGTACGATTCGTTGGTAAATTGGCGACAATTAGGTGCGATCACGTTTTGGGGAAATAGCTCTCTAATTTTATTTGAGCACATCCCATTGCTAACACTATAAAACAGCGAAACGCATCACGAATTTCTGGATGAATGGGTACGCAAGCAATCAAAGTAGGCGGCGAATACAGGATGATGCTAATCCATATTTTATTTTAATTCGGAGCAGCACTCAGCGGATGACCCCTACATATGCAGTGCATTGCGCCGGAACTAGAAAGGAGGGGATAGTATTGACAGGACAGATGAAGATAGATGAGAAGATAGAGAATTTTTTGTGGCCATTTCAATCTATAACTTCGCCTACTCATTTTTTTTGCTACAGGGGCGACGGAGGAGGGCGCTGTTTCTCTGGTCTTTAGTACATGATTGTGTCAGCCGCTGCTAATTATGTTCAGTGACCAGTGCTATGCCTACGTCACTGAAACAGGCCGACAACAACCAATACAATCATGCACTAATGCTGACCGGAAGAATTCGACACAACAGTCATGACGGAGTGGTCCCTCCGCACGGAGTGGCCCCTCCGCTTCATAGCCTCGTGTTGACTACTTCAGCCACCAGCACTCACGTAACTGTTTCGTGTGAATTTTGGACTAGCCGCGTCGCGGTGACCACGACATGTGGTTACCCCGAGAGAAGCCGTTGCGGACATTTGAACGATGTTTCATTCCATATATAATTGCGTGAATAGGTCTTTCAAACCAATAAAAAAATTCTTTGTAATCTCACACCCATTTTGTTTTATATCCCCTTTTTCGAAAAAAAAACCCCTGTAAACCGGGTTAGCGGAAATGTCAGTTTTTCGAATACTCTATGTTAATGCATTCCAATTATGAATAAAACAAATTCCCTTGTATTATAAATATTTATTTTCTATATGATTTCCTTAAGTAATGGTATCAATAAATTTTGCATTGATGCAATGCAATATGATATAAATGTGCAACAGATGGTTGATTGACTGACGGTTTGTTTGATTTGTGTTTTCATTGTGCGTGTCTTGCGCAATTTGTTGTTAGCTGCCTTCCTTAACACACGAAGCTAATGATGGGTGGGTGGTTGCTACCAATAAACAACGCAACCCCCGGGTTGTGGAGTGACTGGTTTTATGAATGAAATCTTACAGTTTCATATGAAATGCTGCGAATTGATTTTTAACCAAAAGTAACGATGATATTGTGTTTAACGAAAAACGATGGCAAAATTTAGTTGGCTTGAGTAACTGTACGGTTTTAGGTGTTAGCTGGGGAATAAAATATTAATTCTTGGGAACGAACGCGCTAATAAGGACGGATATTGTGTACATGTAATAAGTACCATATAATTTTGGTAAAATGGATTGGAGTTTCGTTGAGAAACCAAAATCGGGTACAGAGACTGCACTAGACGCCTGTGATTATTTTCTCGATGAGGTCATTGAAGTTACCAAAAGCTTAGGTGAATCATAATCAAAATTAATAATAATTAAAAAAAAATATGTCAAAGAATAAAAACTAAGTAAATTTGTATTATGTGTAAAAATATATTTTCAGATGCCCGCGAACAGGTACGACTGATTAAACACCGTGAACTACGACAGGCAGTGACCACTGGCGATGAACGAACTGTACGTGTTCTTCTGGAAGCTTTAGGAAGCGAACGACAACTTATTGTCAATATGGCTCCGGCTGGTGCAAATACTTTATTATTTTTGTACGTTTTTTTCTTTAGTAGTCCACATACATACATACACATTTTTATGCCAATTAATATTTTTAATGTAGGGCTTCTCAATCTGGTTATGAAAGTATAACAAACCGCTTGTTAGACGCTGGTTCCGATGGCCGTTCCCATACTGTGACAAAATATTCACCACTGTATGCTGCTGTCCATCATGGCCATTACAATATTGCCAAAACAATGCTGGAAAAGTTTCCAGACTTGATACAGGTAAATTTAATATACTCTTATGTACATACAAGCACAGCTCCATACGTATAAATGGGTTTTTGTTAAGCGCTTCATATCTTTAAATACAACAAAGTGTGTGTGTGTGTGTGATATCATCCAAATTTTTCATTCGTTTGAAAACCCTATTGAAGATAACGTCGTTCAAATGTCCGAAATGGTTTCTCTGGGTGGAGCGCACCAGAAATGTCCAATTTTCCATGACTTTGGCGGATAAATTGGGCTGAAATGGAATGGATTTTGTTGGCTTTGATTACCGCTGTGGTTCATGGTTTATTGTCATGCAACTGCGTCTTAAGAAAACCGTACAAGGAAAAGTCTAATAGGGTCAAATGGCACGAACTTGGTGGCCTCTTCCTATCACCTCCACTTGAGATGGCCATGCCCTCGGATCGTTCATGTAGAATATGTAATGTGGCATATGCTGTGTGGCACGCAGCGCCGTCCTGTTGAATCCGCATGTCGGATTATTCAATTCAGGCCGTTGATTTTGATGGCCTAGCCAATGTCGTTCTCAAAGAAATATGGGCCGAAGACCGACCTCAATTCACATTAATCAATGACTTTTTCGGGATGCATTGGAAGCTCTTGGATCTCATGTGGATTGGTATTGTCCCAAATTCGACAATTTTGTTTATTCACACCACCATTCATCCGGGCGTCACGGCTCAAGATGATTTTTCGATGAAAAATCGGGCGGCATGTTGCACGCACAGAACATCTATTTTGATAAAACAATTTTATTATTTGCAAGTGCTGCTGAATGGTGTACCCATGGTGTATGGTAAAATTGCAAAACAGACTGAATAAATGACAACAAATTTGACAGATGTACCTTCCTGTTTTTTTTAAGAGTAGGACCAGCACTCAGGGGATGACCCCTACATATGCAATGCGTTGCGCCGGAACTGAAAACGAGGGGATAGTATTAAGGGGACAGATGAGGAAAGATGAGAAGATAGACCGTTTTTTTGTAGCTATTTCAACCTTTTACTTCGCCGGCTAATTTTTGCTACAGGGCCGACGAAGGTGGGTGCTGTTACTCTGCTTTTTAGTACATGATAGTGTCAGTCGCCGCCAATTATGTTCAGTGACCAGTGACTATGCCTTCATCATTGAAACAGGCTGGCAACAACTAACACAACCACGCACTAATGCTGATCAGAAGAATTCAACACAATATTTCATGACTTAGCGCGGGCTCGAACTCACGACCCTCCCCTTCATAGTCTTGTGTTCTACTACTTCAGCCAACAGCACCCCACTTCCTGTTGGAAGACCCTTTAGATATGTGCATAAATAATTGTCAAATTCTTCTGATTTCTTGACCTCTTTTTAATTATTGAAATAACATAATTAATTTCCTGAAGAAGTCACACGAAGGAGTGACGAAATATTGAAATTAAAAATTAAATTAAAATAAAGACACCTTAAGCTTAAAAATATCAGAATATAATTATAAATAATTGTCTAAAATTAATTAAGTTAAAATATATTCTAAATCTAGTTTTAAAAATTTGGAGCGGAAAAAAGAAAGTGTGTTATACGCTGTGAAGAAAGCGATATTAAGGGCTTTAAACCAAATGTGAGGATGCTGCTATCTTTTTAAAACAAGACTAAGATGCTGAGAATTCCGAGTTCGAGTCCGTGCTTAGGCATGAATAAGGTGTCGAATTTTTCTTGTCGGCATTAAGGCATGATTGTATTTGTTGTTGTCAGCCTGCATCAGGGACGAATGCAGATCACTGGTCACTGAACAGAAGTGGCAGCGATTGTCACTATCTTCTGATTTTTCTTCACCTGTCCTCCCAATACTATCTCCTTCTTTCTAGTTCCGGCTCTGTGCATTGTATATGAAGGGCCGGTCCCAATGAAAAAATTTGTTTTTCTACTTATAAAGATATATGCGCATACATATACATACATACATATGTATCTCTATGAATATGTAACTCCATACACATTTTTCCATTTTTAATAAAAACACTATTTATTTTAAAACCTTCCAGCAACCAACAGTTGAAAAATGGTTTCCTTTACATGCGGCATGCATTAATGGTCATATTGACTTGCTCGAATTACTTATCAACTTTAATTATCCTGAATACCTCTACTCAACATATCGCGATGAAGAAGGCGTATGGGAATGGCGTTTGCCATTTGATCCCAACGCCCAGGATGTAACTGGGCAAACTAGTTTGTATATTGCCAGCATTTTGGGCAACAAGGCTCTAGTTAATATTTTGGTAAAATGGAAAGTAAAAGCTCGTAAAACTTGCGCTCAAAGTCCTCAAAGTAATCCCATTACACCGACACGTAAACGTATATCATTTGGTATACAAGCTATTATGTCAAAATTAAATATTAGCGGTGACGGAGAACAAACAATAAAGGAAGAGTCTCTAGAATGTAATCAATGTCCAATAAATATCAATCTATTGTGTGGTGCAGCGAGAGAGACACCATTGTTGGCGGCCGTTAGAGGTAGTTTCTTAGATGTCGTTACAGTGCTGTTGCAGAATGGTGCAAATCCAAATATTATTGCTAAGCCGGTAGAGGATCACAATGATCCGAAATGCAGTGAAGAAATTTATGGACTGAGTAATGTTCCTATAGCAGAAGCGTGCAAACAAAGATCGCTGCCAATGGTGGAGTTGCTAATGAAGTAAGTATATTTAAATTAGACTAAAGTTCATAACTTTCTTAAGAAAGTATTGGAATTTCGGACAGTTAATTAATTTTAACATACTCAGTAGAAGATAACATTTCCCCAATGGTAAAAATAGTAGCCTTTCAAGTGTTTAGATATTTTCTTTTAAGAATGCTTATAAAACTTAATGGGCAGTTTACAAATAAAACAAAAAATAAAAATAATATTAAACATAAACATCTTACCTTATTCACAAACTTTTGAAAACCAATTGAGAATTACATAACAAAAGGCATAGTAGTCTTTGAAATTTCTAAAAGTCAAAAAAAAAAAAAAAAAAAATTCTATTCGGTATGAAACTTTTTTACAGTTCTACCTTTATGAAATTATGCAATTGTAAACAGTAAAAGTATTCAATATGACAAAACAAAAAATAAAATCTATATTAAAGCATTCAATATAATTTATTGGATCTCAATACTTCTAATGGCCGAAGTTTATGATTAATGGATTGAATCATTCGTAAAATATTTTTAAGCACTTGAAATGATATATCCTGCATATAAGTAAGTTTCATAGCTAAAATTAAAAACTTTCACCCATAAAGCTCTAAAGGTAACTCATTCTAGATATGAAAAGTTTTGTATAGAAATTTGTCAAATAAAAAAGCTATAATCGTAGAATATATTTTAATAATTAGGTCTTATGTTTTTATTTATTATAGGTCTGTTCGTTTACTTTTCCAGTAAAATCCAGTAGTTGAGTAAATTTTGTTCAATTTGAAAATTTTACTCTCAGGACTGGCTCTTGCTCAAAAAAGTACGCGAACGAAAAAATTTGCAGAAACTTGCAGGTTATTTAAAACAGCTGATCACTACGTAGCTTAGAGTTGTAAAATATGGTTTGTTTTGACTGCCCAGTATATAATGTTTTTGGTACTTGATGCAATGTATTTTATCAATTATTAATTCATTACGAAATGTATGTATTTATTAAATGAACTGCTGTACAAAATTTAAACTCGTTTATTATGTACATGACTTATTTTGTTTCTTGTTACTAATATACTCGTATATCAATATTTCATGTTTCATAATCGGTGCCCAGAATAATAGGCAATAAGAAGTACTCGAATATAATGTATTGACTTTACATCTCTAAAACATTAGTGTACATAAAACAAAGACAAATTTTGCCATGGATGCCAAAAAAAAACTCGATATTGTATGGTTTTTTCATTTCTTCCGAAATGATGCTAGGTACCTACTTTCCTTTGAAGAATAATTATTTCCAGTTCGCTTTCAGATGATGATTCAACCGATAAATTCATTGCATCGAAAATAGCGGAACTCATATTTTGTCTATTGAATCATATGTTTTTTGTTTTCTACTGGATTTTACTGGCAAACATTTGTCCAGTAAAATTTTGCAGGCTCTCAATCAGCAACTGTTATTTTACGCTCTCATTTCATGCTCTCTTTTGCAAATTTTTGTGTAAACAAACACATTTCAGTAAAATCTAGTACAAATTTGCACAAATTTTTGAGGTAAACGAATATAGCTTATATAAATTAGAAATTAGAAAATATTTATGGAATAATTTTTTATAAGTAAGTTTAAACGTTCTGTATTTACTGTAAACTAATGGTTATTGATTCTTTTGTTGTTAAGGCATGGTGCACGTGATGATAACGGGTCGGCTTTGAGTGTTGCTGTTGCATCAGAGGATGAAGCGGTATTAAATTGTTTGCTTGCAAGGCGTGTTCATCCAGATTCCGATTATAAGATTAACAAAAAAGGCTTGCCAACTCCTGTAGAAGTTAAAGTGTTTTTGCCTTCTGCCACAAATATTTCTTATAGTACAATGTTTCCCAACACACCGGTTATAATTGACTGGCACAATAACACAAACGTCCAATTGCCGTTTGTAAGGTAATGTAAAATAGTTTTATTTTGTTTTTTATTTTTATTTTTTTTGAAAGATTAACTGCCTTATTTACAAAAAATATTTTAAAATTAATTAACAAATAAAATATTTTTATGAATAAGGTTGTACATATACATTTTATACAAAAAATGCAAGGAGAAAGTATTGTGTATAGTTTTTGACAGCGTATGACAATTATGTCAACTGCAAAATTATTTTTTGCGATAAACAAAAATATATATATACATACTTATATCTGTACATATCACAGAATATGTCAATCTATTTTTAAATTCTTCTTTCAACGATTTCGGTAAAATAAGAACTCTTCTCACTCTTTATAATATTATAAGATCCGATTTAAATCCATGCTTGAAACAACTATTTTACTTTTCGAGATCAATTCGTAATCCTCAACTAATCATTCCTCATATATGTACGTAACTCTGTATATGAAAAATATTTTGTAGTAAGAGCATGTGGGCTCTTTAATGATTTACCTACTGAAATACGAAGACTTGACCTTCCTTTTGCCAGTTTCAAACGCATGCTGTATGATGTTTTTTGAACTAATTATGAAAGCTATTGTATTTTCCTCCCTGACCATATTAATGTCCAACTTGTAATGTGAATGTCTATTTAATTTTATCTTTCTTCTAATATGATATTACTCGTATTTATATCCATATATAATAATAGATATATAAATGTTTGTATATATTAAATGAAATAAACAAATATATATATATATATATATATATATATATATATATATATATACATATATATATATATATATATATATATATATAAATATATATATATATATATATATATATATATATATATATATATATATATATATATATATAAATATATATATATATATATATATATATATATACATATATATATATAAATATATATATATATATATATATACATATATATATATATATATATATATATATATATACATATATACTACTCTAACAACTTTTAATTCGTACGATGCAAAGAAATTTAAATATTTGAAATTTAATTACGTATTACCGTTATGGCATTGACAATTTTTACCAGTTCTTGTTTTAATTAAATAACTAATAAGAATTGCCAAAATTTCAAATATTTTGTTTTTTTACTTTTGCATTCCCTTTAAATACAACCCTGTATAAACAAAGTGCTTTAAAATACAACTCAATAATGCTGACCATTATTAATTCGTACGACATGAAAAGTTCCGTTATTTTAGATAAAGAAATTGTTTTTTTTTTTTCAAATTCTTGATCGGGTGATATTACAATAGTGCTGTGTAGTGAAAAATTAATATAAGTTAAAAAATGGTGCGCGGAAAACCGATATCGGACGAAATACGACATATATATATATATATATATATATATATATATATATATATATATAGTATATATATGTATATTGCAATAAAGAGTAAAGTTTAAATTATTAATATAATAAATACATAGTTATTATTTTTAAAATCGTTTATTTGACATATTGTCTCAATTGAATTAGTGCTTTTTGTTTGTTATGTGGTCAAGTATGTGCCTGCATTTCATTGGTTCTTACACCAAATCATCAGTGGACTTTAACCTAATTCCAAAATAACAAAATCTCTTACCTTATACATAAACTCCCAAAAATGAATTGAGAATTACACAAGCAAAACCATAGGGTTTGAAATTCAAGAAAACACAACAAACAAATTTTATTCGATATAAATCTATTTTGTTTTTCCACCTTAATTTTTAATATAATAAATTATTATTGATTCACTATATTACTTTTACATCAATATGAATGAATAATGTTCAATTAAAAATTTATTAAATTCGAAACGATAACAAATTTATTTTCAGTATCTGACCCTTCTTCTAGTAATTTAAGTATATGCTTTTTTATTGTTACCAGCACTGCATGAGACATAAATAAAAAATTAAAAACAAAAAAGAAAAAATACGGAGAAATGGATATATTTTTTGCAATATTTCTTTTGTACAGAAAAAACAAAAAATGCAATGCAGTTGAAAGAATAAATTATTCAACACTTCGATTAACTCACTTCTGCTAACAGATTTCAATAAAATTAGTTATTATTTGTAATTGCGCAACAAGGAGAAGCATAAAATTCGTTTTAAATTAGTGAAAAAATTAATTGAAATTAAAAAATTCTAATCATCTGTTTTTATTAATTAAGCTTTAAGTAACTTTTTATAAAAGAAATATATTTTTTTTTCTATTGTTATATAAAAAATAAAAAAAGCAAAGAAAATAATTTTTAAATTTAATTATAATTATTTCCCTGGAGAAGAAATCCTGAGGATATCGACATTTTGGATAATAAAATATTTCAATTTCTTTTATAAAAAAGTGGCCTCAAGATTGATAAAAAACAGATAATTAAAAATCTAAAGGTCAAAGAATCAGCAATCAAATAATTATAAAATTCCAATTTTATGCGTTTTTAACTCCAAAATCTGTGCTCTCTCATTTCACTTGAGTTGCAAAAAATGTTCTCCTCCGTATGTATGTGTAAATTTTAGAGTTTTATATATCTAAATGATTATAAAACATTTGTTTTAATATTTAATAATGATGAAGTTGAATTTAAGAAAAGAAAAAAATAAATTCTAATAATTAAAAAATAATTACAAAAAAACTTAAACTTTATAGACGTATAAAATAATAATTTTAATGTTAAACAGTAAAAATCTCATCAGTTTGTGTGAATATGTATATTTACATATGTATTAGTGATGTGCCGAATATCAATTTTTGATATTCGCGAATTCGAATTAAAAACAGATATCTAAAACAATATTTGCGAATACGAATACGAGTATTTTTATATGGGGTGCTATTAACGTCTGCAAAATTATTTATGAAAAATTATAAGGTATAATTTTGTAGCTTAGGTGCTTGTTTTCGGCACAATACAAAGGAGTTTTAATAAAAACAATAATGTGCTTATAAAATAATCTTAAAACTATGAAAAAGGGGGAAATTTAAAAAAAAAATATAAGCCTCTGCGGTCATTTTGAATTTTTGAGAAAAAATTTTTAGCATTAAACTGTTAACACAATTTTAATTTCAGATTGAATGTATGAGAAGGGAGAACAGTAAATAGTGTTTATCCAATTTAAATTAAACACGCTTAGTTAAAATTTTTTTAAAAAAGCTTAATAGATGTGTTTTTGTTAGCCTTGATGTTGAAATATTTCTTTTGTATTCTGCTTATCTTAAAGGGACTTTCTTCTTAGGAATGCTCTTTTAGAACGGGTGATTTTTGGGCGACTTTCTTTTTGGCAATACTGCTTCTTAGCTCAGCTGTTTTCATGTCACTGTTAAACATGTTCAGTTTGGTCTATAATTTAACCATGAATTGACTTACAAACGAACAACGCTTGCAGATCATGGAATTTTATTATTTTGAATCAAATCCGAAAGCTTTTAAAAAATCACCCATTATCTTGTTTTTACAAATGCATTATTTCTGTTTTCCATTTAAGCTCATATATGCAATAGATTTTACAATGTTAGAGATTAACAGCACGACCTTTTTGTATTCTACGTACCCTTATGTATGCATTTACTTTTTCCTTTCAGGGTCGATTGGATGGTTAATGGTGTTTTACAATTAAATCCTAAACTGCAAGGTCATCCCAAGATCACGGAAGTAGCTTTAACAGCCATAACACGCATCGACTTTTCCCATAATCATCTTACTAGCTTGCCCATCGATATTTTCGGTTTAGTTTCCTTAAAGTAAGAACATTAACTTTTCTTTGTTATTGTATTATACACATAATTCGAATTTCAATTTAGATATTTAAATGTTGCCCAAAATAAAATAACACAATTGCCAACGCCGGCCACTAATACGCCAGGTAGCCGTGCATCCTATTCGTTGCCAGTGTTGGAGGAATTTTATATTCAAGATAATCAATTGATTACAATACCAGCTGAAGTTTTCCACTTGCCCGCTCTAGCGATATTAGATATATCAAATAATAAGCTACAACAAATGCCATTTGATATGTGGAAAGCTCCAAAACTAAGAGAGTTAAATATTGCCTTTAATTTACTTAAAGACTTGCCCGTACCTCCCATGCAAACCTCATCGTCCCAATTGAGTTTGGACAAATTGGACTTGGAGCCATTTTCCAACTTTGATGTATATGGCAGTGATGGTAAAAATAAGACTCGTATTTTAACGCTGCAGCAATTGGTGCATCGTAACATATGGTCTTCTAGTTTGGAGATCACAGACAATGATATGAAATGGAATGAATCGAAGAAGGAGGAGGGAGTTTCACAACTTAGTAGCTTGAACATAGCCAATAATTTGTTTACCAGCATACCAGCAGCTTTGCCCTGTTTGGCTGTCAATTTGACGCGCCTAAATATGTCCTACAACAGCTTGCGTTCCATGGGCCATGTCACTAGTTACCCGGCTGCACTGAAGCAATTAGATTTAAGTCACAATGAAATATCTTGTTGGCCCAGTTTACCACGTATAACAGAATCAGATCCGCACTTATTGTGCTACAGTTTTGTAGCTCAAAATCAAGGTGGTGATAATGATGAAATTCCCTCATTTGCCAAGCATAATCCCAATAACCCCAAGGCGTTGTCATTTAGAAACACAGTGCTGAAAAGTGTTTGTCGCCATAGAAGGCATTTGCGACTAGAATCACTAAGAACTTTGATCTTGGCAGATAACCTCTTGACACGCATTCAATTGTCCACGGATGATGTGACCACACTTTTCAATGATTCGGACGATTCAGACTGGAGTGTGGTAGGTTTAACCAAATCCAAACTTATATTTCCCAATCTCTCCATGCTGGACATAAGCAACAATTGCCTTAAAGAGATACCCACTTCATTACATGAACTTACGAGTCTTAGTGTTTTAAATATAAGTGGCAATGTGAATGTTATGGATCTGCCACCCCATTTGGGATTACTAACGCGTCTTTGGAACTTGAATACACGTGGCTGTCTTCTACAAGATCCCTTGAAGTCCATGATCGAAAGTAAAAAGTACAAAACTATGGATATAATAGGCTACTTGAAATCAATTTATGAAGACGCCCAACCCTATGCGCGCATGAAACTAATGGTGGTGGGCGTACAGGGTATTGGTAAAACAACATTATTGGATCTATTGCGACAGGGCGTGGGCTTTCAGAGATCGAGGGCCTCGGAAAATCATTGGGCTAAACGAATGGGACATACGAAGAATTTGTCCAGATCACAAAAAGGTGGAAATATTTCTACGGTGGGTGTTGATATTGGCACCTGGATATGTGAGAAGAGAAAGAAGGCGCCTGGTTCCCATGGTCCGGTAATGTTTCGTACTTGGGATTTTGGTGGCCAAAAAGAGTATGATCACTTATGTTAATTTATTTTTAATGAGGAAATTAAATAAATTCATTTATTTTAGATATTATGCCACACATCAATATTTCCTATCCAAGCGCAGCCTGTATCTAGTGCTGTGGAAAATTACTGATGGTCACAAGGGTCTTGCCGAAATTCTGCAGTGGCTGGGAAATATTCAAGCTAGAGCACCCAACTCTCCCGTAATTATAGTCGGCACTCATTTTGATGCTGTGGGCGAGACATTTTCTGCAGAAAAAGCCGAGGAATTGCAGCAAATTATTAGGGAAAAATTCATTGCCATACCAGATGCTGAAAAAATTGGTCTACCTCGTGTTATAGACTCTATAGAAATAAGTTGTCGTACGTTGCATAACATACGCCTTTTGGCCAATATTATATACGACACATCGTTTATGTTAAGATCGCCTGGTTCGAAAGAACCTCTTCTATTACAAAAAATACCCGCTAGCTATATAGCCTTGGAAGATATTGTCAATGTGATTTCATGTAATCTGAGAGCTGCTGGTCTGGATCCCGTCTTAGACTCTGAGAACTATAGAAAACTTGTAACCGAAGAAATGCGTTTGCATAACTATAAAAGTTTTCGAGATTCCTCGGAACTTAATCAGGCTACCATGTTTTTACATGACAACGGTGTCATATTACATTATGATGATGCGACTTTGAGGGACTATTATTTCCTAGATCCTCAATGGTTATGTGATATGTTGGCTCATGTGGTAACTGTTAGGGAAATTAATCCATTTGCTCGTACTGGTATAATGAAATTAGATGATTTAAATTTACTCTTTCGCAATACAAATAGCCAACAGGGAGGCAACGCTAACCGTTCATATATAGTCAGTCTTTTGAATAAATTTGAAGTAGCTCTGACATGGGATTCCCGCACTCTATTAATACCCTCGTTGTTGCCACAAAATGAAGACGTTGTGCCGAATACGGGCACAACTGTAAAGGTAAGTACTCCACAATTGAATATTTACTCGTATATATTAAAAATTTTGTAAATTTATTTCACATCTTGGAATTTTCGTTTCAAAAGCCTGGTACTCCGTACCAGAGATCTCAGAAATGTACAACAAATTTTAATGTACACCTTTAATAGAATGTGCACTTTGAATACACTATAGACATTGTCTTTCTTTCATCGTGTACACCTTCTACTTGTGTATAACTATGAGTGTACTCGTGTACATCTCGTGCATATGCTTTTTTAATTTGAAACTGGTGGGTATGTATAATATTTTCAGTGTTTGCTTTTACTGCGCACACACACATTAATTTTATCAAGTTACAAAACAAATACAATGTAATCATCTCCGCAAATGTGCATACGTACATAAATTGAATTCAATGTTTTCAATGTCTTCAATGTATACACTTGAGGTTCGATGCACAGTCCTGTACACTCAAGATTTATTTGTGTATAAAGTGAGGCATGCATACATTTTTCAATGTCATGTTTTTCAATGTCGTTGATGTAAACCTGTGTGTACAGAGGATAAAATATGTACACTATTTCGAACTCTGCTCTGTGCAGCATTTTACTCAGAAAAGTTTTAAACGACGTACACATAAAACAATTATTTCAATTCTTCTTGCCCACATAGTGAAAAATCCTAGAATTTCTCACCAATTTGAACAGAGTAATAGGCTCTAACAGGCAAAATGTAAATAGTGTTTAAAAATACATACATGCAATGTATACATATTTATTTTTAAATGTTTTCTTTCTCTCATACAGATATCGCAGCGTAATCGTGGTCGTAATTTAAACTTGGGGTGTTCTGTTTCGAATGAAATCAATTTAAATAGTTTGATTTATAAACGAGTGGACAACAGCAGATGTTCAAACAGTGACGCCAATGTTTTGGAAATGGGATTGAGGCGTATTTTATTAATGACATACTTCCCTTCGGGTTTTTGGTCTCGTTTGATAACTAGACTTTTAGCTGATGAACAGCTTACGGAAGCAATAAAATCGGCTTATGTTCCATCAAATGATGTAAGTTTGGAAATGATAAATACTAAATAAGTTGTCTGCTTTCAAATATTAAAATAGAGAATAGATTTTTCTGAACTTATATCGTCAATATAAGAAAATAGTATTTTTTTTTTTTTTTTTTTTTTTTTTTTTAAAAACAAACACAGCCCGCAAAGCTATTTGCTTGTCTGCGGAAAACACCCAGAGTCTCCGGCGGGAATCGAACCCACGACCATTGGACTGACAGGTAGCATTGCTATCCATCAGCCACAGAGGCACCCGTGTGTACATGAATTTCAGAAAGGCTCACAACGTACGATATTATTTCATATTGCCATGAAACTATACTATTTATTTATTCTATCACAAAAAATTTATTTATTTATTCTCTTTCCTACAAAAGGTGATCTGAAATAATACTATTCAACGAGCCTTGATTTTACTCTATGATCAAAATACGGCAGCATTTTAAAGTTGTCCAAATATGAGCACCGGAAAAAATATCTTATATATTTGAAAAACGTAGCATACTATTTTTACAATTCGGAACGATTTTAAAACTTAATTAAAAATCATAAATCCAAAAAATAGTAAATTTTCGTAGTAAAATTTTGTAAGAATTGAACCTTTTCAATATTTCGCACTACAGCCACAATATTCTCTTCGGTACGCACATTTCTTTATCTTGTTGGTGGGTTTAAATCTAGAAACGTAAAATTAGTGCGAACGCGATCAATAAAATAGGCGTTGCTCTATGAACTTCGCGGACGGAATACTTTTTACTTTTATAATAGGTCTGTTCCAGATCTGTAACAAAATAACCTGAATTCGCACAAATTAGTACTAAAACCGTTTCAGGTAACAATATTTGTGCAATTTTGAGAGAAAATAAGAGAATAATATTTTTCATTCTCTGTACAAAGTTCTTCGAACTTTTTCTTTGGGGAAAGCTCTGATAAAAATTAAATTATCAGCTGTGTTTTGTTTACATTTGCAACTGAAAAATTAGAATTTCCAAAAAAAAAAAACTATTTTTCGTTATAAATTTTTTAAAAAGATTTCAAATCACACATTTTAAAATCACGAAAATGAAATTTAATTCAGGAAGTAAACATCATTAGGATTTCAAAAGGTTTAATTATATTTTTTTTGCGTTCCAACAGTTTTGTACAATCTCAGTAAATTTACAGAGTAATGTGGTTTTTACTCTCAAAAGTGCGGACTGTTTCGTTATACATCTGGAACAGACCTAATATTTGTTGCGGGTGGTTATTATGTAATTCGATTCGAAAGAAGAAGCAATGTAGTACCCAAAATAAGAAAAATAGCGATCCAGCCATAAATATGGATAGATATCTTATGAAGTATCAGTTGTTATATTGATATTGTGGAAGGAATAACCGCTAACACTTCTTTTAATAAATGCAATATTGTCTCACGTTCATTTCCCTCTGGTTCAAACTTTTACTAAATATAATCGCTTTAAATCTGAATCTACGTACACAAAAAGTCCCACTTCATTGTTCTGGCAAAGCGAACTACAAATTCCCAAAATATTAAACCTATAAGTAATAGACTTAAGGTTTTGGGAGATAAAAAATATCATAAAAATATTTTATTTTTGAACCACAGCTTTCAGTGCTCAGTTGAAAGTTTTTGTTTAGAAACTTGTTATATTTTATGCTCATGCATAAAATATTTTTTATGAATTAGGCCTTAAGTACTTACGCAAAATTATATTTAAAAAATACAATTGTATAGTATTGATTTTTTGTTTGTTTCTTCTAGCAATTTCTGGATTTCGATTTGCGTACGTCCTTGGAACACGACACGCAATGGAATTTATGGCAAACTGGACTATCGTTGTTTTACGGTCCTATATTGGTTTTTAAAATATGGGAAGTACCGTTTCAATCAGCTGCCAATACCCAACCGTTTCGTAATTCTAGCAATCGTTTTAAACTTAAACTTGACGGAGTGTGGAGTGATATAAATTTGTGCAATTCCAGTATATTGGAGATATATTTCCCTCTTATACATATTGATGTACAACAGGAAATCGATGATGGTGGTAGACAGCATTTGGCGCGCGTTGAACCAAATATGGCAGTGATTGCGAAATTGTTGGCATTATCTGTAGATCATATTGATTTGCTGCTCGAAGACTGGTATCCCTCATTGGGCACACGGTTCGTGCACACTTCAGAGGGTAGATTTTTAATTACACGTTTGGTAATGTGTCCAAAGTGTTTGAAAAAGTTAACTTTAAATGGAAAAAAATCGGATAGAGGTGACAGTGGAACGAATGGCGAGCCATCAGATAATGGTTCGTCAATAGGTGCTGTTGGTTATACAAATAAATATCGAGCTAAGAGGCCTTTATATTTTCAAAACGAAAATGTCGAGGATGGTGCTTTTAATGTATTCTCGGCCTATTTAAATGCCACCGCTCATAGAGAAAGAAGATCAGAAGTAAGTTAATGAATTTTCTCCATCTGTCTCGGTTTGTTACACTGAAATTACTGTTTTAGGACTCTCTCTGCTCAGATGCTGATTCGGGTGTAGGTCCAGATTCCGCCGGCTCTTCGCGTAACACCTCTGTGGATAGTCATCCTTTATATAATATACCCGATATTTCGAATGTCTGTTATACCTGGATGATAGAGGAGTGTATATTGTCTGTTTATAATCAAACAAAAATCTCTTGTCCTGTCCACTTGGAAATGTACATGTTAAATTTAGCACCGGATGTTATATTTGCCGATATTCCCGACAAATATACCATAAACTCTGAGAGCATTATCAAGGGTTCTCTCTTGGGACGTGGAGCGTTTGGTTTTGTTTTCAAAGCAACTTGTAAAATAAAAAATTCTCGTTCCTTTAGGGCAGTAGCCATGAAAATGTTGCAGCCTGTGCCACCAGGACCCAGGGCCAAGGAAAGTGCTCTTATGGCTTACAAAGTGGCGTTAGGAAAATGGGATCGTGATCCTTTGCAACATGCTTGTAAAGCTTACTGTACCGCTCGCCAAGAACTGGCAGTACTGTTGACTCTTAAACATCCCAATATAGTGCCATTGGTGGGAATTTGTATCAAACCTTTGGCTTTAGTGCTGGAACTAGCTCCCATGGGCGGCTTAGATTCAATTTTAAAACAACATCGTCGCAGTGGGGCTCATATAGGACCTCACACATTTCAAATCTTAGTATTACAAGCAGCTCGAGCTATTGAGTATTTACATCGCCGACGTATTATATACAGAGATTTGAAATCTGAAAATGTTCTGGTGTGGGATTTTCCTCAACCTCATGCGTAAGTTTACCAAAGCTATAAAATATATGTATACGAAAATGTTTGCCAAAAATTAAATGGTTTCAGTATTATTTAAAAAAATATTTTGGCAATAACTCCTTTATTAGGCATATTCCGAAAATCGCTTAAGTTATCTGACTAATTTATTAAAGCAAAATATATTATTATAAAGACTACTATTGGCTACTATAACGTATCTATTTTTAATCTAATTATATTCAACTTCCCAGCTGGTAAAAAAAACTATCGTGTAATGTCTTTATGGGAACAACTAAATCAGAAGATGCTAAATTAACAGCAATATGCTCTTAGCACATTTCTAAAATTGTTTTCCACTTACGTACATACAAGGTGGGCCAAAAGAAATCACCCTATTGGAAGATGCTCTTCTTTGCAAATGGCGGCCAGTGTAAAATCTGTTTTGACATTTGTGAACTAGACAGATGTATAGGGTCTGCCAAATAACTTTTTTTTTGAAAATGCTATAAAAAAACTACTGAATATTTTCTCAAATATCTTTTTTTATTTGAAAGTACAATCCTTCCGGTTAATAATGGAAAATAATTTCATTCAAATAGCTGCATGGCCCGATAACGATCGCCATTGACTGTAACGGCCACTCCTTGCTCATTTTCGAAGAAAAATGGCCCAATTATGCCCCATGGACCAAAATCCGCACCAAACAGTGACTCGTTTTTGGTGCGTCGGCTTTTCAATGTATGCGTGCGGGTTTTCTGTGCCCCAAATGCGACAATTTTGCTTGTTTACATACCCGCCAAGATCAAAATGAGCTTTATCTGAAAAGATGATATATTTGGTAAGTCGATCGCAGCCCCACTTAGCAAAGCCCCACTTAGCGAAGCGAAAACGCATTGGATGGTCAACCATATTCGATCAGCGGAAGGATAAAACTAGTTATCTGTCAAATCAGACATGAGCTAAGTGTTACCATTCACGAAATAAGCACTAGTTGAAAAAAAAAAACGTTAGATTGCGGACCCTATAGAATACAAGTAAACAAGCCATGGAGCGATACACACCCCAAGAACACAAACTGATCGTGTCTATTTTTTTGCGTAACAATTCGTCTGTGGATGACTTCTTTTGGCCCACCTTGTAGATACGTTCATACATACTCGTATATATCAAAAATGTTTCGTTTCCCATTGTACAAGAAATAAGTTTTCTTATATTTACGACAGAGAAGACAGTCCTCGAAATAGTGTTCACATTAAAATAGCCGACTATGGTATAAGTCGACAAACGGCTCCCAGTGGCTCCAAAGGCTTTGGTGGCACCGAAGGTTTTATGGCTCCGGAAATAATTCGCTACAATGGAGAAGAGGAATATACCGAGAAAGTAAGAAATGAAATTGAATTAAAATTCAAGACCATCCTAATGAAATTTTTTTCAGGTGGATTGTTTTTCATTTGGCATGTTCATTTACGAGAATATTAGTCTACGACAGCCGTTTGAGGGGCATGAATCTATCAAAGAATGCATATTGGAAGGCAGCAGACCAGCTCTTACACAGAGAGAGACACAATTTCCTACATATTGTTTAGATTTAATGGTGTTGTGTTGGGATGAATTGCCTAAAAAGAGACCAACAGCCAGTCAAATCGTGTCCATACTTACGGCTCCAGAATGCATACATCTTTTAGATGTCATAGCGCTACCCTTCAATGATAAAGTTGTGTGTGGAGCTTTTAGTTATAATAGTACAAAACAAAGCGAAGGTAAATCATAAATGCCAAAGAATACACATTTAACAAATAATTTTCGTTTGTCTTACCGCAGATGATGCGTCCGGCTTAGAATTATGGTTGCCTGCCTACAATTCGCACATTGATATATTAGATACCACTGTACAAGGCCAATTCTTGCAATCCAGTAGTATTAAATGCAGTAACAAGTTTTCACCACAAGAGCAAAAATCTCCTCGTGTCGAAGAGGTCCATCATAAATCGTCGTCTTCCTCACCCATTAATACGCCTTCGTCTCTGCAAGCCGGTTCAGGATCTTCGTCTCGTACACCTTCTGCTACACGTTTACCAAAAATAAATATGCTTTGTTGTTGCATTATTGATCAATGCATATGGATTGGCGATGCCTCCGGGACTCTGCACTCCTACAGTCTAGTCGATTACAGTCATATATTCTCATATATATTGGATCCAGCCATCAAATCACCGCTTATAACACTTGTATATTTGTGCGACATACAACGAGTTGCTGTAGGTTTGCACAATGGTCGGGTGTTTCTTGTCGATTCGTCGAAGGTTCCCTCGAATTGTGCCTTTGCCGAAGGTTCATTTGTGTTGACAGAAATTTGTTCTGGTTTGATATTGCATTGTTCGTGCGCTGTAATGATTGAAGGGTGAGTATTTCAAATAGTAGACTAGATCTAGTAAAATGAACTAGTGAATATATTGTTCCAATGCTAGCATGTAATTGCATAGGAAATAACTAGTGTATAGCTCTGAGGTCTCTGCTGCATTCTCAATGACAAGCTTATGATGAATTTCTACAGAAGTGCTGCACCATAGTAAATCATTATCATATAAATACATATAGGAGACTTTTATTAGAATTTTAAGGAAGCCTTGCATTCTAACCATTTTTGGTGTTATAAAAATGTTTCTTTTATGTAATATGTTGAAATTGCTTTTCAAAATAATTAATGCATTAATTATATCATCTAGCAATCGGTCACTCAATTTAATAACAAAATTTCCAATTGCTAAAAGTAATCGATAGAATTGGCCAGCGAGCGTTGCATAAATTTGCAATTTTTTCACTATTTTTCTGCTGACTTCAAATAATTTAATCTCTTTCGTTTTATCGAGTTCTATGGAATGGTATTAATGGGAGTATTTTAATTGGATGGGAACCCGGGAATTCCCGAACATATTTTCCGTGAAAGTGGAAAATCAAACATTTTCATTTTCTCCGAGAATACCTATATCTGAAACGAAAATGGACTGAAAATCTGTAATTATAACAATATAAGATAATATAACGCCGTTTGAATTCTCCAAATAAATAAAAAATCTAATTTTCAACGGTTGACCAAGTTTTTAAAAAAAAATCAACTTTTTCGAATTTGTTTCGTTCACGATATCTCATTAACTGAATTTGTACCGGTTCGTGGCGATTGACGTGGTTTTTCAATGTCAAAAGTTTATTAGTTTGTGGGATCGATCGGTATAGCCGTTTAAACGTTAATAAAAATAAAAAACACATTTAAAAACAAGTAAAAACGTTATATTCGACCGGGTCGAATCTTAAATACCCTCCAAATATTTAGTAAGTGAATTTGATATGTTTAACTTGGTGGAACAGAGTTCCTTTATATAATATCGTACGTCAACGCTCACTAAAGGGGGCGGGGTTCAAAAATGTACAATATCATGTTTTCCACAGCAACAGGCAGTCATAAAACTAAAGATAAATCCTTGGGATGATTATATAAAAAATAAAAAAAAAATTTTTTTTTGGTAGGGTCATTTTAGGGGACAAAGGAAGAAGGGGGGGGGGGGCTAGGGCAGAAATCGGCAGTCATAAAACTCTAAAGATAAATGCTTGGGATGATTATATACAAAATTTAAAAAAAATTTTTTTTTGGTAGGGTCATTTAGGTGGCAAAGGAAGAGGGAGGGGGGGGGGGTAGGGCAGAAATCGGCATTCATAAAACTCTAAAGATAAATGCTTGAGATGATTATATACAAAATTTAAAAAAACATTTTTTTTTGGTTGGGTCATTTTGGTGGCAAAGGTAGAGGGGGGGGGGGTGGGGTAGGGCAGAAATCGGCAGTCATAAAACTCTAAAGATAAATGCTTGGGATGATTATATACAAAATTTAAAAAAAAAATTTTTTTGGTAGGGTCCTTTAGGGGGCAAAGGAAGGGGTGGGGGGGGGGGAGCTAGGGCAGAAATCGGCAGTCATAAAACTCTAAAGATAAATGCTTGGGATGATTATATACAAAATTTAAAAAAAAATTTTTTTTTGGAAGGGTCATTTAGGGGGCGAAGGGGAAGGAGGGGGTAGGGCAGAGTAGTACCAGGTTTCGTCTCAGCTTCGTTATTAAAGCTTAAAAGTGTTATTTTTAAGGAATGTAGGCTTAAGTAAAACAATTTGTTAAATTTTTATGCTATTTTTGCCTATAATAACGCCCACTAAAGTGGGCGGGGTCAAAAAATATTTTTATTTTATTTAATGGCTCCAAGTTTAAGGCGTTGGACCGTATTTGACATAAATATCATTTGCTTAACAAAATAACCAAAAAACTTTAAAAATTATGTTGTTTTTTCTGGGTTGGTTTAGTTTTTCTTAGGGGAACTTTTTTCCCTCTTGCCCGATTTAGCCCATCTTCGAACTTAACCTGCTCTAAGTTTTAAAATATATTTATGCCAAATTTCAAGAGTCTAGCTCTTTTCGTTTGGACTGAATCGTGATTTCCACAGACGGACGGACGGACGGACGGACATGCTCAGTTCGTCTTAGATTTCATCACTGATCAAGAATATATATACTTTATGGGGTCTGAAATGGATATTTCGATGCGTTACAAACGGAATGACAAAGTGAATATACCCTCCAAATTCTTTTTTGGAGGGTATAAAAAAATATTCGTGGTTTTTCAAAGATTTCTTGGAATAGGTTCTGATTCACAGGAAATCTAAGTTTTATAGAAGTTTTATAGAAAAACTATAAGCTGTTTACATACTTACACACACACGCATACACACACACACACACATACACAGACAATCGCCCCTATTATGTTTGGCGTTTTACGCCTGCAAATTCAACAAATTGTAATAGCTTAAAGACAAAAAGATAAAATTTTCTTTAATCTATTACAAAATGTCGAATATGAAGGCGAAAAACGCCAAACACGATAAGGGTGAATAACTTCTCAATTTTTCAATGTTCTTGGCGGAAGTTAAAAATATAAAAACAACACACAAACAACTTCTTCGATGCAAATCTTAATTATTTTTAAACATGGTGGTTAAAAATTCGCTGATAATTAACTTCCAACAAATGAATATGTTTTTAAATACAAATTCCTCAGAATATCCAGAATAAACGTAATAGAAATTTATAATTTTTTTTTCTATTATTTAAGCACTTATGAGTTGTGGTGTGGTGAAATGGCTGGTAAAGTGAATGTATTTCCTCTTAGCACAACTGGAGTTTGTGGTCATCAAGCCTTGTGTCACAGCGACGAACCCAATGCCATTGAAGATTTAAAGGTGGCACGAATGTGCAGTAATAATAACTACGTTTTTACATGTCTTTATCCAGGCTTTATGGTTTATCAATGGCATGTCGTCAAGAAGGAAATTAAAAATAAACTAGATTGTTCAAAGCTCTTGCCCTGTTCTGAATCATTAAAAAGTATAGCAATTGATGAGCATCTCAGTTTGATCAAATGCCAAATTTCCGCCTTGTGTACACATGGAAAAGAATTGTACATTGGAACAACATGGGGCTGTTTAATTATAGCCGAAGTGAATACTCTACGACCAATAACTGTTTTTCGTCCATATGAAAATGAAGTGAGTTCTTTTAAAAAGTATAAAATTTATAAATTTCACTTAATAAATATTATTTTCGCAGATAAAAACAATTATAGCAATACCAAATCAAAATGTTCCTCTGATAGCCACAATCGGTAGACGTTATCGCTCGCTCATCTCTCGTTATATGGACTCTGTGGAATCTTCCACAAAACCAGCGGCTACACCCACACATGCCTTTGAACATATAAGACAGCAATATAGAACTCAACAACAAGATGTCGATAATCATATACATGTTTTACTCTGGAGAGCAAAAAACTGGACATAAGCTAAAATCGAAATGCCAAAAAAGATTCTAAACACTAACTAATATTGCAATGCGTCGCAAACACAAGCATTAAGGCCGGGACACATAGAATCCGTCACACGTTATACGTCGCCTTTTTCAACTGACATGACCGTACTGACGGAAAAGGCTGACACAATGACTACTTTGTTGACGGATATTAAATCAATTGTATGTTCCCCATTTTATTTATTTATGTTAAATTTATATATTTTATAAAATGTTTTTGTATATTATTTAATTTTTCCTGAACACACAATACAAAAAATTGATTAAAACAATTTGCAAAACTCGTCGATTTCTGCCAAAGTATTCAACGTACGTCAAAAGTTAAAAATTGACCAACTTTCGTACTTTGCTTTGACGCAGAATTTGAACTCAGCTGTCAGTTGAAAAAGGCGACGTATAACGTATGACGGATTCTATGTGTCTCGACCTTTACTTCACCACTAATATATACTTTTATGCACTCTCTACTAACTTGTAACATTTGCTACTGTATGTACATTTACGAACAAATTGCGTTGTATGCTTTATATTTTTTTAAAGCAATTTTGATGTTTACTTATACATACAACAATATGTATGTTTATATATGTATAATAATTTATTTCTTTGGAACAAAAAGTATTTCGGACTGCTAAGGCAATTCAAAGTGGAGTTTCATTACACTTTCATAGCGTATTTAAACAAGCCGTTGATACTTTATACAGCTCTTGCACCAAAACGCTTAAAATTAAAAGGAAATTATATTAAATATAATTTTTAAATGAATATAATCTATGTGTACAGTTTTTATTTGGAAATAATTGACTATTTTAAGCTGCTTTGAATTGCCTATATGTATAACATTCTTTATGCATTCGTTATATTATTTTAATTAATTAATTTATTTATTTTGATTAAACTTTATTCACTTTTTTTAGTTTATTTTACTATATTTATTAAGCTCGGGGTCGATTTTTTTATAAAATTAAAATTAATTTTATTTTAAAAACAGTTATTCATATGGGATGTTAGGGGTTAAAATGTAAATAAAAATTACATAATTTTTATTTTCTTTTTGCAAACATCTTCAGAGAGGTTTTAATTTTTAATACGATTTACGTCATTGCCAATTATTTACGTTTATTTTTAAATTCATCAAAATCATCATAATACGAATAGCAAATATATAAATAAATAAATTGGCACATCTCAACTAATCCGTAAAAACAACCCCTATTTAAATAAAATTTATATAATTGATTTTATTTATATGTATATAATAATATTTGGTTAACAATTTTTTAACATCATCGGAGGAAAATTCAATTAAAATACTGAATGTAAATGAAATTATTTAAGACTTTATAAAAAACTCCCTGGAGCTTAGTTTTTTATTTAATTTTATCTTATAATTTTTGCTGTTTAGTTGTATTATATAATTTTTTATATAAAAATTCTGTGGTTTTACTAATTTAATTAACTTTTTTAGTTGAATTTAAATACATTCTCAAATAGTGGCATTTGAAATATTAAATATGAATTGTATTCAGTTCTATACTGAATTTATATAATCATTCCAATTTTTTTTGTTCAGAATAGAATAAACCTAAGCTGCAACAAACCATTCGTGATAAACAAAGTTTGAGAGTAATTAAATTCATTATCGAATAGTCTAAAACACAAATTCGAATATAATTTTATTGAACTTTTAGAAAATTTAATACATAAAATGTTAGCAGTATTATTTATTGTCGCATAAATATTTTAAATATTATCATAAATTAATTTATGTATTAGTTTATTGTTGAAATTTCATTTATGTCTGTATTTTAAATATATAAATAAAAAACGTAACTTTTTAAAAGCTTATTTTGTAAAACATAAATTGTTAATTATCAATAGAATTTATATCAGCGTCTAAGGATTCTATATTTATTGAAGAATTGCGACTGCGCGAATAAATTGAAGCGGAATTTTTCAATTCTCTGGTGTAGGTGGTAAATTCCAACACAAACTTAAACTCTTCCACAAATGCCGCTTTCAAAGGTACCTGCAAACGATTTTCAAATACGTAATTTATTTCATTTCATTCATTTTCTTTATTTGTTTTTATTTATGTTCAGTTCCTGTTTTAATTAAAATCATACTCACTTTATGACTTCTGGCCTTGCGAAGAACAAAACAAATCCAACTTATTATACCATGCACCAATGCCATGCCGCTGCCAAACACTAACACCCAATAAATGCCTTCCAGATTTTTCATATTTAGGGGATTAGCATCACCTTGTTCCTTTTTTGACTGTAAGTAATATTTAAATATTTATGTATTTACGAGTAGTTAGATGAATATCTTCTAATATCTTGTGCAAAAAGATCCACTGTTATATATAGTCCAATAACAATTTTTTTTTGTTTTTAAAAATTTCGTTACCAACATTGTATAACTCCTTTCAAAAACAAATGAATCAAAAATAAGTATGTACAACTTAGTAGTTTTTACGTAAATTTTGCGAACTAGAACGAATTCGTAGAAACTAAATGTACGTTCAAATTTGTCAAATATGAGTCCACAAAAAATCTTTTAATTCAGACAAATGTTTATTGAGTTGAACAACAAACATTTGTCCTCCAAATATTTAATAAATAAAAACTCTGTTTTTATTCTTCAAATTTATTCTTATTAAAATGTAAACTCTTATAAATAGTGAACAAAGAAAACAATTTTTTAGTACGGTCGTTTCCAATGTGTTAGGAGGAGCATGACTGAGACACCTTTCCATGCATAAAAGTAATTTACGTATTAATATTTTATATCAACGCAAAAAAGGGACTGAGATAACTGTAACTTGATGGGTCAGAGTTCCTTTATGACATTTCTGTGCCCAATTTTAAAACTTTATACAGGGTCAATCTGGGAAGGGCCGTGGGGGAGACATCTCACCTTTGCCGTAAAAATGTAAAAACTATATTTTTGAACTAATTACGTGTGGAAAAAAAATTTGTTTGATAGTGTTATTTAGGGGCAACGGTGGGTGAAGGGGGTACGGCAGGAGAAGATCATAGAATTCTTTTTTAGAGGGTATAAAAACTCTAGTTTGTCGGGGTCGCTCTGGTAAGGACCGTGAGGGAGACATTTCACCTTTGCCATAAAACACTTAAAAGTAAGTTTTTGAGGTTATTAAGCGTAAACAATATTTTTTGATAGGGTCAAGTAGGTGATAAAGGGGGAGGTGCTAGGGCAGAGGACGATTAGACGATCAGGTAGCGTCTCAGCTTCGTTATAAAATCTAAAAACGTAATTTTTAAGGAATGTAGGCTTAAGTAATATAATTTGTTAAATTTTTGCACAATTTTTGCACATAATATCTTACGTCAACGCCACTTCTTAGGGGAACTTCTTTCCCTCCGCCCCGATTCATTTCTGAACTTGACCTGTGCTATCCTTCAAAATATATTTATACTAAATTTCAAGGGTCTGGCTCTTTTCGTTTGGACTGAATCGTGATTTGCATAGACGAACAGACGGACATGGCTAGCTAATTTCTTCACTGATCAAGAATGTATATACTTTATGGGGTCTTGGAGGGATATTTTGCCGCGTTACACACGGAATGACAAAGTGGAGTGAAGTGTGTAAAAATTTAAAAAATTGTATTACTAAAGCCTGCATTCCTTAAAAGTAAAATTTTTAAGATTTTATGACGAGGCTGCGATGTAACCTGATCTTCTTCAGTCCTACCCCCCTCCTCTTCCTTTGCGCCTAAATGACCAAAAAAAAAACCTTGGACGCTCTGAAATTCGAACCTGTGGTTCTAATTTTTGGAAGTGTTATTATTTTTGTTTGTTTTTATTTCCACTAGAAATTTTTTTTCATGATTTTGAACTAAAAAGGCGAAATACCAAATTAAACGCTCTAAAATTAGAACACGGTTTCTAATTTCTGGAAGAATTTTTTTATATTTGCATTACAAAATATTTATTTTTTCATTCATTAAAGTAAAAATGAAACGGGGAATCACCGAATTATTCGTGGTGTGTACAATTCGGTCATATGTGTGTGAAATTTTATGTGCTTGTACAAATTTGGATCAGTTGATGACTGAAGTTCAAAGTGAAGTGTTCATACGTGTAAATGTTGGAAACCCTCCTCTTGGTTAGCGTAGTAACTAAATATAACACACAGTTATCTTCACTTTAAATAGTCTTTATTATTTGGAATTCAAATTACAAGTAAAGCGCGTGGGTTACTTAAAAAACAAGAAAGCTCTGTCAAGGTTGCATTGCAACCCAAATGAAGTTGCCACTTCAACAGTAAAAGTTTAAAAAATGCCAAACAAGCTAACCTAACTAGTTTCACATATTATAATTTTATCATTTTCTGTAAAAAAATTTCCAGAAATTCGAATTTTTCAGAAATTCGAACTGCCCGGTTCTCAAAGTGGTTCTAAATTGTGAGATTCTACTATACTCCAAAAAGAATTGGACCCCATAAAGTATATACATATATTCTTGATAAGTGATGAAGTCTAAGACGATCTAGTTATGTCTATACGTCGGTCTTTGGAAAGCTCGATACAGTCCATTTTTAGACCAAACCCTTTTAGTAGGCGTTGAAGTTACTTATTATATGAACAAATAGTGTAAATATTTAACAAATTGTATTGGTTAAACCTGCATTTCTTAAAAATTTAATTTATAAGCTTTTACGACGAAGGTAATATGTTCTCTGATCTTCCCCTGCCCTACCCCTTCAACCCTCTTTACCACCTAAATCTATGTACATATATAAAAATGAATGTTTGTATGTCCCTTATAGAATAGCTCGATAGAGTGTGGCATGGAGCACTCCTGTCTAAACTTATTGCATTTGGTGTCGGAGACACCTTCTCTCGGTTTATATCGAGCTTTCTCAGGGATCGCTCTATACGAGTTGCTATAGATGGAATCTCATCCGATGAGTTCAAAGTCAACCCGCGGGTACCGCAGGGCTCCGTTCTTTCTCCTACTCTATATCTAATTTTTCTTAACGATCTACTTTCCCAAACTTCCTGTCCCATTCACGCATTCTTATTCATTTAACTGCAGGCCGTCAACGTCTGAAATCGAGACGAGGAGGCAGTTTATGAATGTCGTTCTGGATAGTGACCTCGCGAAGATTTCCGAATGGGGTCAGGCGAACAGGGTCGATTTTAATGCCCGTAAGACCCAGTGTTGTATGCTTACGCATCGACGTACGTATGACCATGCTGCTTCATCTGTTTCTATGGGTGGTGTAAGTATTATGGAGTCAGGGGCTCTTGATGTTCTGGGCATGAAACTGCAGTGTGATGTCAGATGGACGGAACATGTCTTTCAGGTCACAAAAGAAGCATTCAAGTGCCTTGGCTTCTTAAGACGGTGCAAGAGATACTTCACCCCTTCTGATCTTCTTAATATTTACACCACTTACATCCGACCTAAGATGGAATACAACTCTCATGTTTGGGCCGGTGCTTCAAAGTCTATTTTGAAGTTACTCGACCGCGTACAGGAGAATCATCGCCCGCTCATCGGAGACAGTAGGGTAGCCAACTCTATTGACTCTCTTGAGCATCGTCGCAATGTGGAGTGCGTATCGTTGTTCTATCGTTACTATAATGGCAGGTGCTCTGGTGAAATTAGGGAACTTGTACCTGAAACCCATTCTTTCTTACGCTCAACGCGTTTTTCATCAAGAGCGCATGCGTTTGTGGTCGATATTCCAACGAATCGCACTACGCATTACAGAGAAAATTCGGTTTTGAGCCAAACAGTCCGTATATGGAACAAACTACCCGCAGATGTCTTCCCCGCCACTTACAATTTGAGGGGTTTCAAATCGAATATCCACAGACACTATTCCCTTTATCCTCCTTCCCAAAATCTATTTTCCCAGTTCCAGCGCAATGCACTGCATATGTAGGGGTCATCCCCTGAGTGCTGGTCCTACTCCTAAAAAAAAAAAAAAACTGCATTTGATCATGTTGTGATTTTAAGCAAAGTTGTTGCGCATGAGCCGACGGTGGTTTCTAAGTTGGTGCTATTAATTTCCGATAGATGACGCCACTGAAAATTAATTAAAATGTATTGAATCGTAAGCTATGCATTTGATCATGTGATGATCTTAAATAAAGTTGTTGTGTATGAGCCGACGGAGGTTTCTAAGTTGGTGCGAGTAATTCTCGCCAGGTGGCCCACTGAAAATTAATCAAAATGAATTGAATCGTAAACTATACATTTGATCATGTGTTGATCGGACAAATATCAGATATTTAAGGATTCATCATTTTAGATTCATAATTTCATTAATAACATTCGGTATAACTCATTAAAAAACAAGTAAAAATTTATATTCGACCGAGTCGAATCTTAAATACCCTCCAAATATTTAGTAAGTGAATTTAAAATGTTTAACTTGGTGGGACAGAAACAGACAGTCATAAAACTCCATGCATTTATTGCATGGGATAATTGTATACAAAATTTTATTATTTTTTTGTGGTAGGGTCATTTAGGGGGCAAATGGAAAGGAGGGGCTAGGGCAGAAATAGGCAGTCATAAAACTCAAAAAATAAATGCATGGGATAATTGTATACAAAATTAAATTTTTTTATTTTTATTTTTGGTAGGGTCATTTAGGGTGTGAAGGGGGAGAAGGGTATAGGACAGAGTAGTACCAGGTTTCGTCTCAGCTTCGCCATTAAAGCTTAAAAATTTTATTTTTAAGGAATGTAGGCTAAAAACAATTTGTTAAATTTGTATGCTATTTTTGCATATAATAACGCCCACTAAAGTGGGCGGGGTCCAAAATCAATTGATTTTTATTTTATGGCTCCAAGTTTAAGGCGTTGGACCGTGTTTGACATAAAAATATATCATTTGCTTAACAAAATAACCAAAAAACTTTAAAAATGATGTTGTTTTTTCTGGGTTGGTTTAGTTCTTCTAAGGGGAACTTTTTTCCCTCTTGCCCGATTTAACCCATCTCCGAACTTAACTTGCTCTAAGCTTCAAAATATATTTATACTAAATTTCAAGAGTCTAGCTCTTTTCGTTTGGACTGAATCGTGATTTCCACAGACGGACGGACGGACGTGCTCAGATCGTCTAAGATTTCATCACTGATCAAGAATATATATACTTTATGGGGTCTGAGATGGATATTTCGATGCGTTACAAACGGAATGACAAAGTGAATATACCCTCCAAATTATTTTTTGGAGGGTATAAAAAATTAATTGCATATTTGTGTAATGTCTTTCCTTCAAATTTAGTTCAGTTGGTGCCGCTGCAACGCGCGCAGGCTGCAGCTAGTTTTCTTATAAAAAAATTTTTTTTTCTACACTTAACTACCCCGCAAATTTAGTTAAGTTTTTACGATTTAAGTGAGATGTCTACACAAAGATCTTTCTCGGAGTGACCCTGTATAGAGTTTTAAAATTGGGCACAGAAATGTCTTAAAGGAACTGTGACCCAGCAGGTTAAATATATTATCTTAGTCCCTTTTTCGCACGTTGATATAAAATGTTAATACGTTTTAAGTTTTTATGCTGACGGAAAGGTGTCTCAGTCATGCACTTCTCAACACATTGGTCACGACCGTACTAAAATAATTTTTCTTCTCGTTTACTTAAGTCAAATACCATAACAATGTAAATTTTAATAAGAATAAAAATAGAATGTTTTTTTACTAAATGTATGAGGGTACATATTTAAGATTCGACCTGGTCGAATAAATATAATGTTTTTACTTGTTTTAAATTCAAATTTTCCTAGTGGGAAAAAATAAACTATGTTTTCATTCTCGTGATTGGAGCCCAACTAAAAATTTTCATTATCTTGTAATATTTTGTTGGGATAGTTTGAAAAAATTCTTTCATTTCTTATGTTGGTATATTTATAAAAATTATTTGTTTTTGTAATAAACATACTGCGCATATGCCAGCTCCCACTTCATTCCACCATTTGTTTTTCATTTTAGCCAAAACACCTTGCTCTTGCAATTCCAGTAAAGCATTATTGAATTTATCTCTATAAGACCAATCTGGAAATTTTAGCAATAAATTGTATATTAATACCAAATATAATATTTAGTGGCACTCATACTTTTTCTCATTGCAATTCCGTAGCCTTTTTCATCCAGAGCATCACCAATTTTCTTCAAAGAACATTCTCTAACAGTATTGTATTCAATAGAAGTTGATTCCATTAAAAAGGCATATTTGGTATCCGAATCTTTAGCATCTTTGACACGGTTAACACCCTCTTCATTGTTTTTCGTCAAAAGGTCAGGATGTTTGTTCATAAATTCATTCATTTTTTTATAACGTGGATCTTCTGAGGTCTTAAAGGCAAAACAAATCCAGAGTTTCGATATAAACATGTCAGTAATAACAATCCAAAAAAATTAAAAATTACCACAAAAAAATTCCTCGTAGATCCTGTACGTTTGGCTCCATACACAACACCCTCTTTATTTTCCGCCAAATCATCAACATTTTCTATTAAGACTTTTGGTGTTTCAATGGTCAAAAAGGCGGCTAAGTTGGCTGTATAGGAAGAAACCATAATCAAAGTAAAAAACCACCATATTGACGACATGGTTCTCACGGAAAATGCCCTGAAATGTAAGTATTTTATTCCAATAAAAATTACTTTGGCTGTTTGTTAAAGATTATTTCTTTGTAGTACTTCGGTGCGATTTCCGAGCCCTGCTGCAGTAGGGCACCCGTTGTAAACCACAGTGAATTACTTAAAGTAAATTGATTTTCCAATTCTGTGGGTTCTTCTATGCAAGGATAAGGATTATCCCATTCAGATGGCGACAGGCGACCCAATATGAAAAATGACAACGATACTCCGATAAAAGACAAACCCAGAAACTCCCAAATGTCTTTATTAAAAGGATCCATAAAGGAAAATGTATCCGGAGCTGCTTTTTGGGGCTTCAAGAACAATATTGCAATACCTGGAAAAGAAGAAAAAGGTAAGAGTATACAATTTTTAATTGTCACAAATTTTAATTGTCATAAGTGACAAAACTAAAGTACGGCATATCCATGAACATATTTTTGTTGAAAATTTTGATTCATAAGAGACTTATAAAATAAACTTTTGTTATGAATCAGATTTTTTTTTTGAATATGATACTACTGATAGTAAAAACACAAGTCTGCAAATTTTGCTCAACTCATACAACCTGAAGTTGTGTCCTAGAATATTTGCGAAGCTAAAACACAATCAGAATTAAATTTTTTTTTGTGATTTCTAGTTTCCCTACATTTTAATATCTTTGACGTTCAGTTTAGTTTTTTATTTACCTGAATAGGATAAACCGTGATTTAAATGTGACTCGATTTTTGAAAATTGCTGTAGAGTAAGCAATTTGAGAAATTTCGATAGCGCCAACTTGTTGTAATAAAATATACAAAATTTTTCTTTATCTTAACTGTATGTGTCTTGTACGTAAGTACAAGTATAAAGTGTATCTGGGAACATTTTCGTATTAAGACTGTGTGCTTAGAAATGAATTTATTGATCGTCTTAAAAAAAAAACACTATAGTTGATTTCTTTTCTAAAAAAGAATGGTACATTTTTTGCACTTTTCAATAGAAAATGGTATCATTATGGCATTTGAAAATAGTGAATTAATTGGAAATTGATCTACCATCTCTTATGCAGATGTGTTTTATTTTAAAATTGCTCCTAATTGTGATTTTTTAGAATAAAAAGTGACAATATGTTACATATTTTTCAGAAAAGAAATCGCCATATGTCAATTAGCTGATAATTATATCTTAAGTTTGAACCGATATTTTTGCCATTCACAAATTCTTTAAATTTTTTTTGTTCATATTGGTTATCGATTTTCAAGAACCATTTTCCTTACCCAAATTCATAAATGGAATTGTAAAATCAAGAACTTCCTGTCTTTCCGATGTAATAGTTAAATCGGTAACAGCCAAATCGGCTCGCTGAAAATTAAATATATTTTCAATTAAATTCATAGAATTTCCCCCTTATTTTGTAATTAAATATTTGTCAACGTCACGTCAAGACTTTAACAACAATGTGGACAACAATTAAATATAACAAAAGGCTGTTAAAAATTGTCGGTTGCTAAAGAAAAGCAGTACAGAAGTACCCTCTTTTTCATATCTTCTTAACGTGACGTTGACAAATGGTTACATAGTAAGGGGGGGGGGGGTCATATTTTTCAGTAGAGTTTAAACTTACGCCTTCCATTATTTCCTTTAACATACCCGTCGATTCATTAGTGATCTTATTAAATGTACCATAATCGTTTCCGCCATTTAAAAAAGTATAGTTGAAACCCAATTTTCCAGACAACTCTTTGATCAAATCAACGCTATAGCCTTCAAACTGGCTGTTGCCTTCTAACTTTTTATGACTTTCTACTAAACTGGCGTACGGTTTATTCTAAAATGAAATAAAAGGAATTTGACAAATAAAATTTTAATGAAATTTAATTGCTTTCACATTACCGGCACTGAAAGTAAAATGATAAAAGTTTTATTGGCCAAAGAATTGTCCACGTTTTCGAATACATTACTGGTAGGCGGCAATCTTTGGCTGGTGTAGTTATTAGTTTCGTCCCATGTTCCCACTTGGACTATGCCCGAGGGCTGCAGTTCTATGACATCAAAAGTGAAACCCTTTCTTACATAACCCTCAAAGTAAATGCCACCCGTTAAAGTGTTGTCAATTATGTTGAGCTAAAAAATGAATTTCTACAATTTAGAGTTTTGCTAAATTATTGTCTACTACCGATCTCATATAGTTTTTAAATGTGGAGCCATCATCCCGCACAGTGTTACTACGATCGGTGCAATTTAAAGGAATTGCTTTAAGTGGTATATACTTTGTAGTTTCGGCAAAGAGTCGTATAGCATCGTATGCCAAAGCCATTTCCAAGGTGATGGGGCAAGAACCTGCAAATTGGAAATGTTAAGAGTTTTTTCTTTTAAATATCTTCTACCCTTGACCCTTACCATTCTGAAATCCCTCGTTCATGAATGGGTATCCCAGTTTTGCCATTAGTGCCCTGACGTGTGGTTTTTCGGGTGAAAACATTCTAAAACTTGTTATGTTCGCTTCACTGTATTTGTATTCTTCCAAGTCGAAAGAATGAAAATCCAAATTTCCGATGATATATTTATAATCTTCGTTAATAATTCCAACTTGTTGAGCCTAAACAAAGAAACATTTTAAATTAAAATATAACTAATAAAACAAAAACAGTTTATTGTGGATCCGCATTAACCTGTTTTAAAAACTCGGGCATAGTTTCGGTTGAACCCACTACCACAATACGATTATCCATTGATTTGCGCACTTTTCTCAATACCATCTTATAATTGCCATCTGCGTTTAAATCATACCGCAGTACAGTAATTATCGGACCATTTGGACCATATTGAGCCATTAAACTATTTAAAATATTTAAATATTCGGCCGATTCATATAAAAATATGAAGCGTGACCAATCAAATGCAATTAACAGCGAATACAAGGCCTTTGATAAATCGTCTTGATGGGGATGTAAATTGAATCCTTCCGCGGCATCACCCATAAATGAATAGAAATAGGGTATATCCTTGATCTCACAGATGGACATCAAATGGTGGGCGGTGTGTTTGGAGGATGGTCCCAAAACGGTACTTATGCCCATCTAATGGAATTAAAACAATTGCTTTTAAAATATTTATTTTTACAAACAAATCATACGTTACCTGCATCATGCGACATAGCTTGCCGTAGCCTAAATAGGAATTGCCATAAGGCACCTCATCTTTGATTACAGTCAGGGCAGTTTCCAATTCGATGTTGGCGTTTTCAATGGCCAAATCCACAACGACATTCATTTCCTCATGTTGGCGATCGGTCAATAAGCCTACCAATAACAATTATTGTCCTTTATTCACGTTAACATCAACACAGTATCAGAAATAAGTGGACAATGATATTTTACTAATTCCAGCCTTTGACTAGTCTTTAAGGCTCAGAGAATAGCTAAAGCCTGTGTGAAACAGTCAATTGCTGAAGAAAGAGGGTACGCAAGTGTCCTATTTTGATCTTGTCTAATAAGAGTTTGATAAACACTATTATTTTAATTTTCAAACTGCTTAATGAATCAACATATTTCCACGTGATTAACGGTGATGATGTACTTTTTGGAGTCCTCTAAAAAAATCGAGATCACTAATTGATCAGATGTATAATTTGGATGTTTTTTTTTCTTGTAAAGAAATCACATTTTTCAAATTCTTTCGTTCACGATATCGCACGAACTAATCAAGCGATTTTAACCCGGTTAGAGGCGGTCAACGTGATTTTTTAATCTCAAGATTACTATCCACGGATAGTAGGAAGGTCATCGAGGCCCTGAGGAATCATGTGGTTCAATCTCGGTGTGTACTACAGTGCAAGGATGAGATTAACTCATACACGCAATGTGGGGGCATAGAGATAATATGAATTCCAGGACATCAGGGGATACCTGGAAATGTTGAGACAGATAGGCTAGCAAAGATGGGAGCATTAATGGCGAACATCACACTAGATAGTCCGAAGCCATTTCAGGTTTTTAAGAACGAACTAAAGTGATGGGCTATAGAATTGCATACAAGAGATTGGCCGCACTCTACCGTAGGTAGGGTGACTAGAATTATATGGGGGGACCCAGATGGTAGTAGGACAAAGGAGGTCCTAACATTGAGTAGGCCAACACTACGGAGGTTGGTTTATTTAATAACAGGACATACAGAGTTAAGGACTCACCTGGCACGAATGGGAATCGTTGGCGATATAACATGCAGGGCCTGCCAGGAAGAGAACAGGAGATGGAATTTCTTAAGGATAGACTTAAGGAAGTACATTGCAGAAACTAGGTTCTTGACGTAATCAAACTCAGAGGTTTCCATGGTATCCGTGGAGGCTCCCTACAGGGGAATGGGAACTCTTTATTATAGAGCGCACAACAGGTTTATGAGGCCTAAGTGTAATCCAGGACGGATTGGGATGCTTATGCCCCTCTTTTTCAACCTAACCTAACCTAATCTCAAGAGCTGAGTAATCGATCGGTAAAGTCATTTAAAAGTTATTCTGAAAAAAAACACATTTAAAAAAAATTTTTCTTGGTTTTTTTTGGGATGTTCCGAAATCTATCCATCCGAATCGTTTCCAATTTACAAGAAATCTAAGTTTGATATAGCTCTTTGATTTTTTTTAATATTAAATATTCTTAGCGGGATGTAAAAAATATCAAACGAGCAGCAGCTAAAATCATCTTAAAATCTAAATGAAGCCTTTACATTGAAATTCTCCCCTTTTTATATCATCCAAAAAAGGTATATTCACTTTGTCATTCCGTTTGTAACTCAGCGAAGTATAAAGTATATATATTCTTGATCAGTGATGAAATCTAAGACGATCTGAGCTTGTCCGTCCATCTGTGGAAATCACGAGTCCGTCCAAACAAAAAGAGCCAGACTCTTGAAATTTGGTATAAATATGTATATCTTGAAGGATAGCACAGGTCAGGTCACAGGGAAAAAAGTTTCCCTAAGGAGAACTAAACCAACCTCTAAAAAGAAAAAAATGTTTAAAACGTTTTTAGAATCGTTTATTCGACATATTCATGTATGTGCTGTAAATCACACGATTGTCCAAGCACATGCGACTTGAAAATCGCCAATTTGTTTTGAACGTGTGCTGGAGCTCACGCGTTTTACTTATTTTTCGAAAACATTTCCGAAAGTAAAAACATATAGAAAAACAAATATAAAAACAGCTGTTCGCATTTGACTCGCCAATTTGAAAGAAAGCACACCAAAGAGTAAAATAATCATTGGGATTTTTAAATTTAAAATTTTATAATAAAAAATAAATGAAAATTTAGTTTTCTTTTTCAGCAAATGAATTAAAACTAACAGAATTTTAATTCTACAAACAATTTTTAGGCCTTGAGTATTTAGTTTTAATAAATGAGAGAAGTTCGCATACAAGTCACTTTGGCAATGGTCTGTGATTTGAAATGGAAAAATTCTTTGCGATTGCGAACTCCAGCACACCAATTTTGCGACTTCAAATCGTAAACGCTAATTTCATGCGATAAGCGATTTCCATCACATGACCGATTGTTTTCATTAAATTAGTGCTTTCGCGGAATGACTCTGTCAAAATAAAGACTTGAAATTGGGCACAGAGATTTCTTAAAGTAACTCTGTCCCACCAAGTTAAACAATTTAAATTTACTTATTAGGAGGGTATTTAAGATTCGACCCGGTCGAATATAACGTTTTTACCTGTTTTTCCTCATTTTTATTTACCCGTGAAGTCTCTCATACTTATTAAGAGAGTAATGTATTGTTTTCTGTGGTGAGTAAAGAGAGAGTAAAACTTAGTCGATTCGAAGAAGCACGAACATTTATTTATAGGTCTTAAGGGTCCCCTGTCTTTAAATTTAAATAAAACAAAATACGTGCAAATATTTTATTCGTTTGAAAGGCTGACTGATGATGCCATTATGTATGGAATATAACATCGTTTAAATGTCCGCCATGGCTTCTTTGCATGGAGCGCATCTGAATCTAGCGCATAAATCAGGGTGAGTTTGACCAATAGCATGGGTTATGTTGGCTTTGAGGATTGCTGCGTTTTGCCGGTTATTCGCATACACCCGCGACTTAAGAAACCCCCATATGAAGAACTCTAACGGGGTCAAATCATAAGATCTCGGCGGCCAGTTCATATAACCTCCACGTGAGATGAGCCTGCCTTGGAGCAGTGATTTTTTCGAGATGCTCTTTGAGTTCGAGTGGTTTGGTATCGTCCCAAATTCGACAATTTTATTATTTTACTTACCTATTCATCCTGAAATGGCCTCATAGCTGAAGGTGATTTTTCGACAAAAAAATCACGCTGTACGTTGTCGGAACAGAATGGCCATTTTGATAAAAGAAATTTATTATTTGCAGTGCTATTAAATGTTATATCCGTCCATGGCGATTTGGCAAAACATACCGAGTAAATGATAATTAATTTGACAGATGTAGCTTCTGGAAGATGCTATTGGAAGACACTTTATTTGAGTAGGCTATAAACATTCTACAGAAGCAGGGAATTCGATTTCTTTAATATTATTATTTATCGCTTAGGCAAATTTATCACGGAACCAAGTTTAAGTAAAATCTATATGAAATCAAAATTTTTTGGTTACTCATACCACGAACGTTTTAAAGACAAATTGATTGTCAAAAGTTCGGAAGTTGAAAGACCCTTTATAATCGTAATAACGCAAATTATTATTTTTTTTTTTGCAAAAATAAAAATATAATAAAAGTTGACATGACAGCAACTACTTTAATCGGTTTTGTCGTATGTGTTATTTAACATTAATTTTGATATTTTAACTTCACTTGTAATTTCAAAATATTTTTTATATCAGCACGATTTTTCGATTTCATATTTATTGATTTATTGAAGGTTTTGTAATTTTTGTGAGGTCACTCTGCAATTTCAAATTAAAGAATTTTTCTGTTGGAAATTGAATGAATTAGGTCGGCAAGTAATTAGTCAAAGTTATGATAAATGTAATATTCCCATGTATGATTTTTATGAATGAAAGTTTATTTTTGTTTATAGTAAACCTCATGTCAACACAAATATTATGTTGTTTTTTATTTTTTTAAATCGTATAAAAAGATCTTTCAACTAATTGAAATACAAAATATCAGACGAACACACAAAACCAAAAAATAATAGAAATAGTTTATTATTAGAAAAACATTAAAAGTCAATCGTAGACATAAAGGCAAATTCAGTCGTTGAATAATTTCCAAGTGTATACGAGTATTAGGGTCGTTGCTGAATTTTTGCTAAATTTCAAGGCTTCAGCACGAATCAATTAATAATTTTTACTCCCTCCAAAAAAGAATTGGGGGGTATATTCACTTTGTCATTCCGTGTGTAACGCAGCGAAATATTTCTCTAAGACCCCATATTCTTGATCAGTGATGTAATCTAAGACGTTTTAGCCATGTCCTTCAGTCCGTCTATGGAAATCACGATTCAGTCAAAACGAAATGAGCCAGACCTTTGAAATATGGTACAAATATGGTACAGGTCAAGTTCGTATATGGGCTGAATCAGGCCAGAGGGAAAAAAGTTCCCCTAAAAAGAACCAAACCAACCTCTAAAAAAACATAACTTTTAAAGTGTTTTTGTAATTTTGCTAAGCAAATAATATATTTTTATGTCAAAGAAGGTCCAACAAGTTAAACTTGGGGCCATAAAATCAAAAAATTTACATATTATATGAACAAATAGTATAAATATTTAACAAATTGTATTCCTTAATTTTATGAATTATACAGTTTCATTTTCATATTGATATTTAGCGTTTTTTAATGATCATATATTTTTTTTTTCATAAGAAAAAATAAGCTAAATTTTAATTTTTCGCAAACATTTTTATTTTTTCATCAATTTCTATTCTGTACCCTTCAAAATAGTCCAGCTCACTTATCATGCAGTTGTGTTACCTGTTTTTTAAATCCTGGAAGCAGTTCTGACATGCTCTTTTTGGTTCTCTCAGCGATTCGGTTTTTAGCTCCTCAATCCTCACAAAACTCTGTACTTTCATAAGTCTGTTTTAGTAAATGCGGTGTATTTTTGGGCCGTTATGCGATCGTTTTTTTTTTTGTCAAAATCGAGTTGTTTTGGAATGAACTTCGCTGCGGCACACTTCATGCCCAAAGTTTCCGAAAAAATGCATGGCATGAGTCGACCGATTTATGCGTGACAATTCTATTCACTTTTTAAAAATTTTCGCCAATTGTTGATGTTCAGGGGGCATTCAGGACAAGTATCGTCATTCACATATACATTTCTAACTATTATGAGTCTTAAAACAAAACTAAACATGAAAAGTAGCTGAAACTGTAAACATACTTGTATATTCAAGACAATTGTACAGGCAAAAAAAATAATCTAACCGAACTTTAAAATTCAATTTATTTTTTTAACAGAACTCGCATATGAAAAAGGATTCGAAGCAAAATTAGTCCCAGAATTGGAAATTTTTTAAAATTGTTTTTCTAATCGCAAAAGAAAAACAAATTTTTCAATTTGATTTGGGAAATTTCTTTTTTTAAATCACCACCCTAATGTGAATACATATGTAAAGTTGAAACACATGTGTACTCGAATTTATAAATATAAAAATAGTTCGAAAATTAGTCCGTACCTATTGTTGCTACATCTGGCGAAGATGATGAGGGCATATCATCGTACCCGTATTGAGCAGCTATGGAGGTTGCAACTGTTAAAACTATTATAATTAAATTAAAAATGTTTAAATACATTTTTGCACCAACTTATTTTGATCTATGGTAATAACGAGATAAACATTTTCTTTTTGTTGTTTTTTTTCTAAAATTGTATTTTTATTTCCAATAAATTTAGAACAAAAAATGCGTGCGCGTTTCCGTTATGTCAACAGTTTGAACAAAGATCTTATACTAAAATTAAAATTAATATTCCAGTATTTCTAGCAACACAAAAACATAAAATTTGTTCAGTATTTCTATATTCTTATTTTCAAACAATTTTCTTTTCTCACGACAGAAAAGTTTTGGAGCAAAATTTTGAGGAGATTAAAAAAAAGCTTTTTTTGTCTACTAAAATTTTCATTAAATTTCTTATAAATATTATATTATTCATAATATAAATATTATTTTAACAAACTTTAGTTTTCTCCACATTCTTCCGTACACTCATTGTCGCTCTCTTCACCGGATTCGGTGTCAAAAGAGTCCAAAGAAGAATGCCGACTTTGCGAATAAACAGAATGTACACTTTTCAGCATTCTTTCATTGTTGGTGAAATCAATTAAAACCTTAAATTCTTCCAATAACGCATCGGGAAATGGAACCTTTAAAATTGTTTAAATTGCATGTTATTGCTTTAACAAAACTGTGGTTTTCATGAATAACCGCCTTTGTCCACTTTTTTGCCTTGACGATTCTGAGTTGCTATTTATGCCAAATGGTTTTATTTTTCTTCTGCGTAATATGTAATGTGAAGCGAGTTGTTTCGCTTAAACTAATTCAGAATTTTTGAAATGGCTCTATGAATGCAATTTATTGCATAAAATCAAGCAGATATGAGCCGCTTTTGGTTTCAGATTAATTTTACAAAGGAAAAATACGCCTACCAGACATTTTAACCAAATGTAATAAAATATAAATATTCAGAATCTTTTCCAAAACTTATTTCTAAAATATAGATTGAGCCTACATCGAAGGCTGATCGGCTGCTTAATAATATGTATTAAGATATCATATGTTTATACATATTCTACAATTTAATTTTTTTCTATACAAAACCTCTCCTATAATATTCCGGTGTGGATATTGTCCCTAATAATACTCCTATTCAGTCACTTAACTAATATGCCCCTCTGACGCCTTAGATCGATATGTCGTACTTGTCATTAAAATATTCTACAATACCGATAATAAATTCTGCTTTCCGAAATCGATTTCAAATTGCTTAGGGTTTAGTCATCCTTAACGGCACGAAAATGTCCATCGTATTAGGTTGAAGGTTAAAGTATAGAAGTAAAAATTGTTTTGACATGATGTTTCGGTGTTAAACGAATGAGATCGCAGGAATATTTTATCTCTTAAATTTTAATTAATTTGTGCTGTGTTTCTCAAGCTAATAATTTAAAAAAAAACCCAAGCTAGTTCCTATGCGGCTGTGCCGAATCTTATAGATCCCTCAGAATACACATAGATTTATTGCAACCCTGGAACTATCTCTTTAATTATTTTGATTTTTAATATTAATCTATTTCATTCTAAAATATAAAAAATGTTTAATTAAAAAAAATAAAAATAAAAAATTAGTCTTGTCTAGTTAATGATATGTCTGTACCAGTGAATCTTCCAGCTCTGGAGATGTCTATTTGGCTTTTTTATTTGCTAATACTAATAAATTTATTTCAAAAACTTCACGTATGTGTAATATATAAAAAAAAAATCCAGTTGGTTGCTTTTATGTATAAAAAAAAATTCAGTTGTCCACTCCTGGAATTGTTTTTTGATTTTGTTCAATTTTTAGTAACAATTAAAATTTTCCTTCCTATAAAATAACAAAAAAAATTGTTTTAGCAAGCTACTTTTCTACATACAGATTAGTTGAAATTTTCCAGCTCTGGAACCGTATTTTGGATTTTGCTGATTTGAAATAACAGTACAATAATAAAAGACCGAATTCTCTAGCTTTTCTTTTTCATAACAACGATTTCACGTACAATCTGACGGACACTCGAACATGGCTTGTTCGACTTCCCAATTCATAAGAACCCAGAGTTATAAAAATAACAAAGTTAAAACAACAGGAGGCTGTTGGCTGAAGTAGTTAACACGAAGCGGAGAGTCCTGAGTTCAAGCCCGCACTCAGTCATGAATATTGTGTCGAATTCTTATGATCAGTATTAGTGCATGTCTGTGTTAGTTGTTGTCAGCCTGTTTCAGTGATCACTGAACATAACTGGCAGCGAGTGACACAATCATGCACTAAAAAGCGGAGTAACAGCATCCTCCTTCGTCGGTCCTGTAGCAAAAAATTGCCCGGCGAAGTAAAAAGTTTACAATTGCTACAACAAATTCCCCCCGTTTTCATTTCCGGCACAATGCATTACAACCCGTGAGCGCTAGTCCTACTCCTAAAAAAGTTAATATCTTCGAAAAAAAAAACACAACTGGATTAAATTAAATTTTAGTGTTTGAGAATATTTTCCAATAATAAATTTTAAAATAGTTTTCTATTTTTTAATAATAAACCCTCACATATTTTATAAGATGCAACGCTGTCAATGGATAATCAAATTTTTCCAGTTGCTTTAAATTTATTATGATGAAAATGAGCCGTAGTTATAGGGACCGGTTTTTGTGTTATGCGATGTTTGTTTCCTATAAATTGTCGCATTTCCAAGCAAAATATGTTTTATTTAAACGGGTTTTCAGTTAAATGATTTTTCTTTTAAGTGGAAAAATTTATAGGACGTCGGTGCGAATTAATATACGATCTTGACTCCATGTAAGATATATAAAAAATATTTGATGCTTTTGACCGTTAAAAAACACACACAAAACTTTATAACTGCTCTAAAATTTTAAATAGAAACTGTTTTGTTTCTTCCGAAATGGGCAATCTCGAGACATACGTTGTTATTCATGAAAACCAGAGAATAATATTTTACAGAAAACTTACGTCATAATAACGAGCCTTTCTACTGACATTGAAACACCATAAAATTATACCATAGCACACGGAAATAGCACTGCCCACAATTAAAACATAATAAATTCCTTCCAAATTGGCAAAATCTAAGGGATCTACCATGCCGCCATCGGATTTGGACTAAAAGAAAGAAAAAAATATATTTTTTTTAAATCATATTTACCACTCAGATCGTTTTTTATAAAAAAATATTTTTATTCCAATATCTCGTTACACTATGTGTAAATTCTTCAGGCGAACATTTAAAAGAATTAACTGATAATTTTATTTGAAGAAAAAAATGATTTTTTTTATTAAATACTTTTTTTAATACAATTTAAAAAATTAAATTTTGCAAAAATAATTGCCCTTATTCTGTAACTATTTGTCAATGTCACGTCAATACAGTATCAAAAATATGGCGCTTCTGTTGAGTCAGAAGTAGTTATTTGTTGTGAATAAGCATTAGGCAAGTGTCCTATTTTTGATATTGTCTCGACGTGACGTTGACAAATATTTAGCTAGTCCCAGTGCACTTCAACTTTTGCTGCAGAAGTACGAGCAACTCAGTACCGCATCTTCGCAGAACCAGAAAGAAATAACAACATATATAATTTATGGACTATCGTTCTCACAGAAAAATGAAAAGTTGAACAGTAAAAGTTGAAGTGTTATGTTACAGAACAAAGATAAATATTTGTAAAAATATTTTATCTATTATTATTACAATATTTTGCAGAAAAAACATCGATTAAATTATTTCCTAAATAAAGTTACACAAACTCTAATGAAATAGTGGAATAAAAATATTTATTAATTTTATACGTGCTGATTCTTTTCCCAATTTTTACAAAAAAAGTTCAAAATTGATTATTAAGGGGTTTTAGCTAGCTCCTATGCGTATTTCACTGAGGCTAATGCAGATCATCAGTGAAGCTTTACCCAACATTTCTTAGAATAACTAGAGATATTGTCTTGAAATTCTACTCAATTGAATGAGAAGCTTAAACAAATATCAATGCTATAAAAAGAACTCAATAATCACTTTTCCCTTTTTTTGTATTCTTACTATGTAAAATTTTTTGTAAAACAACAAATACCCAAATATATAAAACAAAACATACTCGTATTTATTATAAAAGAACTGACTTCAGTGATTAATAAATTAGAGAAAAATTAAGAAAAGTTTACTTTATAAATATGTTTTCGCATATGGAATTTTTCATGATAGAACTAATGCAATCACATTCACGACAGCAGGCTACCGACTACATGGCTACAAATGCCGCTAGCAGCAATTGTCGCCGTTTAGTCAGCTGCTTAATTATGTTGAACGCGGCAGCTACAATGTAAATATATTTTAGTGGTGCCAATTTCATATATGAAAATAAAAGCGCTTATTCTAAATTTATGTATATATCGCAACAAAATTAAAAACAAATCAATTTATTTGTTTATAGCTCTTTATTGTTATAGCATATTTAACACATTCTTGTATTTTGTGATATTCTTGTTTTGTTATGGCACGAAAGTGAGTGTATGAATTAATTATTATATTTTTTTTCTCATTTTCAAAATGTCATAACTCATGTATTTCGGCGATAATAGCTATCAAGTATGTAACAAATTAAAGCTTCAGTATCGTTGCATCGGGTACTTTTCAAAATAATGGAATTTTTAATTGAAAAGTCAGATACAAAATTTCAAAATTTAATAGCACTCATAATGGGTGAGTAAATTTTAAAAATTTATATACCAATAGAAAGCCATCTTAGAGCACTTTGAAAATACCCCTATCGCTATTCTAGGAATTACGGTACTCGAAGCCAAGAGAGATACCCGAAGCCAAGAGAGATACCCGAAAGAAAAAAAATATTACACAATCCTCTTTTATTTTTAAAAGAGCTATTACTTTAGGCACTTTTATTTTCATACTCTTGACCAGTTAAAAAAACTGTTAAACCCTTATTTATTTAAGTATTTTCATTCTGTTGTGGCCTTTGGAAATAGAAATTAGTTTAATTTGACTACAACCAAAAATGTAGCACGGACAACAACCTGTCGTGTAGCTGTGAAAATATTAATTTCCTTATAAACACATGTGTCTTTTATTTAACAGGTTGTAGTCGGTAGCCTGCTGTCTTGAATGTGTTTTATGCATTCGGAATTCATAATTTGCGGACTCAATGAACAAAACGATTAACTCTGTAGACTAACAAGTTGTTAATTGTTCTGGACTTATACCAAAAACAACTGTGCAATTTATTTTTAATTTATGAACTTATGGGCTGAGATCGTAAACATTTCAATATTCGACTTTTGGTCAATTTGGACTTGCTATTTTTGATTTGCAATACTTTTCGTAAGTTAAAAATATGAAATTTGACTTTATTAATTTTTCGGCTTACCAAATGAGTGACTGTTGCAGTCGACAACGTTTTGTGAGAAAATAAGGTATTCAGTGTTCGGTGCAAACGGTCTTGCGTAAATGCTAATGCAAATTGGAAGAGTAATTGAGAGTATTTTGAATGCAATTTCTTTGTGTTGAGTATTATTTTATATTTGCACTTACACAAGACCGTTTACACCGAACACAGGATACAGCCATTATATTTTGTCCTGTACTTACATTGCACACACCCGCTCCCACTTCATTCCACCATTTTTGCTTCAGTTGAGCCAAAACACCCTGCTCCTGCAATTCCAATAGGGCATTATTAAATTTGTCACGATATGGCCAATCTTGAAAAAGAAAAACAAACTGATCATTTTCACAACCCCACAACAACAAGTCTTTTATGAATGTACTTTTAACCATGGCGATACCGTAGCCCTTCTCATCCAAAGCGTCTCCCACTTTTTGAAGCTTGCACTCTCTCACTATATTGTATTCAATAGAAGTGGATTCCATTAGAAAAGCATAAGTAACACCATTTTGTACATCGCTATCAATCACACGCTGGACACCGTCCTGATTGGTTTCGGTCAGTAGATCAGGATTTGCCAACATATATTCATTCATTTTCTTATAGATTTCCTCTTCGGAAGTCTTGAAAAGTTTAAATAAATAGAAATGTATGTACACTACTCGTATTTTCTTAGTTGGAAAACTTACCGAAAAGAAATTCCTGGTTGAACCGATACGCTTAGCACCATATTGTACTCCGCCTTTGTTTTCCGCTAAATCTTTAACATTTTCCAAAATTTTCGTAGGATTTTCAATAGTCAAAAACGCAGCTAAATTGGCCGTATAAGATGACACCATAATGAGAGTGAAAAAGCACCAAATAGCAGCCACAGTACGCGTGGATAGAGCTCTGAAATTCAGAACACACTTTGTCCTTATTTCTTTATTCTTCTAATTTTATTTTGACAAAATTTACATACTTGGGTGCAATTTCAGAGCCCTGCTGTAGTAGAGCACCCGTTGTAAACCACAAAGAATTGTTAATGGTGAATTGATTTTCCAGCTCTTCCGGTTCTTCTATACAAGGATATGGATTGTCCCATTCTGTTGGCGAAAGGCGTCCCAAAATAAAGAAGCATACAGACACTCCCAAATAGGCAATGCCCAAATATTTCCAAACTTGCTTGGAGAAGGGGTCCATAAAGGAAAAGGTGGTGGGTTCACCTTTTTGAGGCTTTAAATACAAAATGGCAATGCCTGTTTAAAATAAAGAAAATTAGTGAAGTTTCCTAATTTTAAGCAGTGGAACCTATTGGTGGACTTGCCTAAATTCATAAATGGTATAGAAAAATCGATGACTTCTTCCCGTTCCGAGGTTATGGTCAAATCGGTTATTGCTAAATCAGCCCGCTAAAAAAATTCCATTATATCAACTCATGACATAGTTTTAAAATTTTACTCATTACCCCTTCCACAAGTTCTTTTAACATTCCTGTTGTTTCATTCGTGGTCTTATTAAAAGAACCATAATCGTTGCCGCCATTGATAAACGTAAAATTGAAACCCAACGTTTCAGCCAACTCTTTGATTAAATCAATGCCATAGCCTTCATACTGGGCATTGCCGTCCAATTTCTTATGACTCTCCACCAAACTCGCATAAGGTTTATTCTAGTTCAAGTTAAGAAATCTTACTCTCATTATTTATTCACATATATGCAAATATAAGAATTTTTCATCATTTACCGGCACTGCTATTAACACTCTGAAAGTCTTATTAACCATGGACTTGTCATTCGTATCGGAAATAATATTAATTTGTGGTGGCCTCTCGAAAGTGAAATTTTTATTATCCTCCCAAGTGCCCACCTTGACCAGACCAGTGGACTGTAGTTCTATGACATCCAATGTATAACCTTTGCGTACATTTCCCTCAAAAAATATTTCGCCGCTTAGGACGCGTTTATCAATAACAAGCTGAAAGAAATTTCTATATAAAATTGTAAGTTCACATGCTGCTTTCGTGTTTACGATTCATGTTTCCGTTTTATTAACCTAATTATGACTCTTAATTCTTCCTTTTCTTTAAATTTAAATAAAACGAAGGATGTGTGAGATATCACCGGACATCGTTCAATTTTTCCCTACATCTTATTTGGGTGCCGCTGCGGCTGGTTGGTAGCGAGGTCTATTAGTACAGAGGTCGTAGGTTCGATTCCCGTCAAAGACCTTGGGTACTTGTGACGTTTTTAGGTAACACACTGGGACCTACTAGCACCTAGATTTCGAGAAATATTCAAAAAACTAAAAACTTTTTTTTTCAAATGTGTTATCTTCTTAAATATCATTTAAACCACCCTATCTCGATCGTTTCTATAAACTAATCAGCTCTTGACATTCAAAAACCATGTCGTTCGCCAGTAAACGGTTTGATGTGTACCTGAAATATCATGAACGAAGAAATTCGAAAAAAGTGATTGAACAAAAAACTCCGCATCGTAACTGCATGTTACGATGTGGCTAAAATTAGCGGGATGTTGTGCGGGAACTAGAAAAATTGTTTGTAGATAGAAGTATAAAGGGAGTAGTGTTTTTGGATATTCGATTTCCTTTCCATATTCAATAGGACAGAAGGGACCTCCGCTTGGAGTTTATTGCACATATGGGCAGTTCGACCAAAGAAAAAATTTTCTCTGTTATACGCAGTTCGTTTCATTGCTAAATCGACGATAAATAGAATGTAATCGGCTTGCAGAGCGCTTGGTATGAAGAAAAATGCGCGCATCCCAACCACAAAGCAACGACACACTTCCCACACTGGAACGATGCTTAAGTGAGTCAATAAGGATGGCTACTGCAATGTCTCCTATGAAACTCTTTGCCCTCTCCTGTACATAGTCCAGCAGGTTTAAACTGAAGCACCGCCTCATACATAGGAGTTGTATTCCATTTTTAGTCGCCTGTAAGTATGTCTTACACCGCCTTGAAAAGTCGAGGACTTTGCATGCTTCCTTTGATGCTTCAAAAATTTTCTCTGTCCATCAAACATCGCCCTGAATTTTCGTTCGAAGAATATAAAGAACTTCTGACCTCTCAATATTTTATCCACCCACAGTTATAGACGAAGGTGCATTGTCGGACATGCCTCGTTGAGTAATCATGCGGCATTGGGCCTATTAGTGTGCCAATATGAGTCAAAAGCATATGAATGGCAAATGCTGCTATCATCCTCAAAAGAATAAGTAAAATTTGAATTTTCACCTAGAAGATCGTTGAAAAAGGGATAGGAGAAAGAACGGAATTTTGTGAACTCATTTGATGAAATCTCGTCTATAGCAACTCTTATAACTCGATGCCGTACACCATGGCTCTGGCGCATAAATTAGGTAGAATTTGACAGGTGGCATGGGCTATGTTGGCTTAAAGGGCCCCTGTGGTTTGTGGCTTATTCGCATATACTTCCGACTGAGGAAAAAGATAGAGAGCCATACAGTCAAGACTTCTTATGAAATAAGATAGGTTGCTGAAATGAACCTGACAGTCAACAGAAATTAACTTTATGTTGAATGGCCTGGCCAGGAAGGAAACTGTTTAACCAACATATTAAATCAGAAAAAAATTGCTTTTCAAATTCAAACCGAAATTTAAAACTATCTGCCTGTTTTTTTAAATAAACCAAAAATTTTCGTCAGTGCATTTATATTGAAACAACAATAAAACAAGTAAAAGTGCTTTATTCTTAAGTACCCTTCATAGATGTATTTCCCCTTTCTTTCTAAAACAGAGAATAGATCTTATTCACTAAAAAAAACAAGATAAGGAACTTATTTGGTTATTTGTATGTACCAAAAACTTTCTATTTCCGAACCCTGGAAAAGAAATTTTAATTTTTTCGTTTTCGTTTTACCAGTGCGACTCTTAATATATAAAATAGTTTTATTTAAGAAAAACTTAAAATTTGTAACCATTTTCGTCACTTTTATGTACTACAAAATATTGCAGTTGTCCAACAGTGGGATCGAAATTTTGATTTTTGTTAATATTAACACCAATTTTATTCTAAAATAGTTTTTATTAGCAAAAAAAAATCCTTCTATGTACAAAAAGAAAATTTCAATTTCCCATCCCTGGAATTTATTTTTTTAGTTTTTAACGCAAATTTTATTCTTCCCAAAGTATGAAATAGTTCTAATTAATCAAGAAACAAAGATATAATTGATTGTTTTGCTCTTTAATTTTGCATCCAGAAATAGGTGTAAGCTTTCCAGCTCTGGAACCGTATTTGGAATTTCAATACTCCTCTATTTAAGTTCATTTCCAATCCAACAGTCCAATCGGGAAAACCGATTTCACGTACAGACAGACATCGCTCATTCGTCACTTTATGGGATCCCATATTAATATTGAGGAAATTACACACGGAATGACAAACCTATATACATACATATAACCTTTCACTTTTTTGTCAAGGGTATAAAAACAAATTTTTTTTGGGACTTTATATTCAAAACAATAAAAAATTTAAGCTTTTTTATGGTTGTTTCAATATAAACACCCAAAGGAAAATTTTCAGTGCGGCTCATCTGAAATTTCTCAATAGCAATATAAAGTTTTATTCACATTGGGCAGGCGGTTGAGAAACTGTAGATGTATTATTTCTCTCCTTTTTTATGATCACCCCTCTGTGCGATGGTAGTACATTTTGAAGTTGAATATATATGTTCTTGATTTGGATTGTTGATTTTGTGAATAAATTTATACTCCTATAAAATGTAGTGGCATTTTTCGCAACAAAATTTTATATATTCATTTAGGAAATTTTATAAAGTTTTCTCTTACCGATCTCATGTAATTCTTGAACGTAGAGCCAGCTTCCTGCACATTGTCCGCAAAAGATGAACAGTTCAAGGCCTGCGGCATGTAGTGTATATGTTTTGTAGTTTCAGCAAACGCTATAACAGCATCATACATTAAAGCCATTTCCGTGGTAATGGGACAGGAGCCTATGGAATTTTTTTGGAAGATATATTTTTAATATGTTTATTGCAATTTAAATTTCTTTACCGTTTGATATCAATTCGTTTTGTTCGATATCATCTATGAAACCCAGTTCGAGCATTAAGTTTTGCACTTCCGGTTGCTCGGAGGAAAACAAACGAAACCCGGTTATATTGGCTTCGCTGTACTTGTATTCTTCTAGATCAAACGTTTGAAAATCTAAATTGCCAATTAGGTATATGTAGTCCTCATTTATTATGCCGACCTGTTGGGCCTAAAAAATTCAATTTACCAAGAAAGAAATTATTTATTTATCTATTCATTTTTGAATGTATATATAGGTTAGGTTAGGTTGAAAAAGGAGGGGCATAAGCATCCCAATCCGTACTGAATTATACTTAGACCTCATAGGCCTGTTGTGCGCTCTATAATAAAGAGTTCCCATTCCTCTGTAGGGAGCCTCCACCGATACCATGGAAACCTCTGAGTTTGATTACGTCAAGAACCTATTTTCTTCAATGTACTTCCTTAAGTCTTTCCAATTAGAGCCTCTAAGAAATTCCATCTCCTGTATAATCTCCTGATTGAATATTTGTCTTCTGACTTGGCTAAAAGCTGGACAGTAGCACAAGTAGTGCTCCAGTGTCTCGTCCTCTTCCTGGCAGGCCCTGCATGTTATATCGCCAACGATACCCATTCGTGCCAGGTGAGTCCTTAAGTCTGTATGTCCTGTTATTAAATAAACCAACCTCCGTAGTGCTGGCCTACTCAATGTTAGGACCTCCTTTGTCCTACTACCATCTGGGTCCCCCCATAGAATTCTAGTAACCCTACCTACGGTAGAGATACATTGAATGTATATATACTGTGTTTATTTTATTTAGAGAATTTAGTGCTAGTAACTCCTTTTACAATCTTTCTAAAGAGAAAATAGTTAGAATTGCAAGAATGGAAATATCATTCTCTAGCAAATAATAATTTTCAAAGATCCTTTTAAATCAACACGTTAAGAAACCTAAGATTTTGTACGGCTTATGACGTATTGCTCTATAGAAAATATTTAAAATAAGATAATTTGGCGAAAAGTTCATATTATGTACGGTAAGATTGTCGGCATATGTTGGTGGAGATGAAAGACTTGTGGTCATGTTAAGATCCCGGACTAACTCGGAAAATATTTTTACTATATGGTGGTTCATGTGGATCTTAACAGATGATCCCAAAGTTTAGACAGGTGGATCCTTCCAGGATTCTAAATAGAATGTCAGACTATATACGGATGGATCAAGAATGATATGCACTGCTGACATTACAGTTCCAACGTAAAATAAAACCGGTCAATAACACACAAATTTGAAAGTTTTCTTTTTGAATCGAGTTTCACAACAATTCTCTTTGCTCTAGTATTAACGCGACTAATGCTGATTCGGTAGCCATGCCGTTTGGTACTATTACACATCCTAAGTTGCTAGGAAAATACCACGCGGAAAAACGTTCAACAAAATTAACAAATAGACACCGTAGAGACACCTCGAGTCTTGTCGCAGTAGTGACAGGGCACTGGACGATTCGGTATGATGAGTCTAGTCGAAGTAATTGGCTACGGTTGCCCTGTGAAAAGGTAGAAGAGAGAGATAGTTTTCCACGGTCTTTATGCAGGCCCAGCTCATCATGTTCCGAAACATACATTTTTAGACTAACATATACTAAGCGACCTTTTAGAGTTGTCAAAAATTAGTGTAAGTTACCTGATTAGGTACCTCAATGTGACGGTGTTTGATATAGCCATCTGGGTTGAATTTGATTCTGAATATATTGACTCTGGCATGTAGATTGTACTTGAGTGCCTACGCGTAGTGGACAGCCACTCAACCAACCATCCATGTGGGTGTGTCAGCTAGCATTAAAAGCAAGTTTTGTATATAGAAAATATTATGGGGAGAGATTTGAAATTTTGTATGTTGATATACTTTTTTGACGCACTTTGTCTTGAGAATTTAGTAAGACAGGGTTGGATTGTTTGGACCTAATGTCAGCTGGTTGAAGGCATATTTAAACTGGTGCGGCTAATTGTTTATTGATCCACTTTGTTCTTTACATATGGTCTACACGTAACATAATACGTAAGATGAGAGCGTCAAATTCAATCGTAGAGCGAATTGTGTTACGTAGAGACTTTAAATTAGTGTTATCTCAATCTTATAAATTTTTTTATGAGAGCGTTGTTATAAGAAATCCTTAACAACAATCTTATGAGATGAACTGTCAAATTAGCACCTGCATTTGTATTTGTGTATAAAAAGTCGCCATTGAAAATCTTTAGTTGTTTGTGAATGCTGATTTTACAATTGTGACACAATTATTTTACAATTTAGTTCACTCTGCAAACAATAAACACCAATAATTTTATCAAATTTCTTCGCAAATTATAAACACTCTCCACGGCTGCCAATGAATTATGAATTCTTATAAGAGTAGTATTCCCCTTGGCAAACATTAAGATTAAGATGAAGAAATCCGTTCTCTCATTCTGCCGACGTTCTTTCAAATATTATGTCAGAGTTAATCGCAGTTGTAGACCCTATGTTAGACCTTACGTAATTCAAAAAGTCAATATTACGAATTGTGTTATAGGAAAAAGAAATTAAGAGAAAATAGTGTTGCCCTTTTCTTAGGAATTAGTTGTCTGTTCTCCGATATCTCAAGCCACCAATAGGATATAAAACAAATTCCAAAGATTTTTTAATAAATTTATTTGTTATTGCGGTTGAAATCTGGTGATAATTTAGTTGTTGGCTGAAGTAGTTAGCACTTAGACTATGCAGCCAAAGATCCTGGGTTCAAATCCGGACTCAGTCATGCATATAGTATCGTAGTTTTCTGACCTGCATCAGTAGTTAGGTCTGTTCCAATGATGAACGGATAGCACTGGTCGCTGAACATTACCGACAACGTTTAACACTCTCATGTACTAAAAGCGTAGGGTACATCGCAGGCTATTCGTCGACGAAGTAAATAATAAAATGGCTACAATAAGATGCCCATAATCATTTCACCTTTCTTCATCTATCCTCTAAACACTATTCCGAACTTTCATAGTTTCGGCACAACGAATTGCAGTAGGGTTCATGTCCTGACTGCCAGTCCAAGTAAAATAAACGCAGACGTATACAGTGGGCATACTCTGCCGGTCGTAATATTTGAAATCTTGTTAGTTTTACACTAAAATCATATAAATTGCAATAATTGTAATATTTGCGCTAAAGGAGGGTTAAACTTGATCCCACTCTATTTTCATTTATTGCGACACAATATTTAAAAAATATAAAAAAATACAAAAATGAGTATGTATTTATAAAATAAATTATTTTTGCTTTTAGTGTAAAGCTTAACACTTCAGTGTATGTGCTTACCTGCTTCAATAGTTCAGCGACGGTAGATGTAGATCCAACCACTACGATGCGATTATCCACAGACTTGCGAACTCTTCTCAAAACAGCTTTGAAATTTCCATTCAAATTCAAATCATAACGCATGAGTGATATAATTGGTCCCTTCGTACCATAAAATGACATTAAATTATTTAGAATAGTCAAGTATTCAGCGTTCTCATAGAGAAATATGAATCGTGTCCATTCAAATTCGGTAATAATAGCATGAAGGGCCTTAGCCATATCCAAAGGATTGGGATGGAGATTAAATCCTTCAATAGCATCACTCATATGAGAATAAATGTAGGGAAGATCTTTGCTATCGCATACATTCATAAGATGTGTGCCAGTATGTTTGGCTGTAGGGCCAAAAATAGCACCAACGCCGGTCTTAGAAAAAAATGCGTTAAAAAGAAACTTAAATAAAAAAAGATTTCATGTGCAGTAAATAAATTCATTAAAAGACTTTTATAAACGTAAGATAAATAGATATTTCACCTGAAAATATATTAATGACTGAAAAATGTTTTTAAAAATGGAAAGGAAATGTTGGAAATCTGTTTAATTAAACTGTTATAAATCAAAACTATTTTTTTTATTAACAAGTAAAAACGTTATATTCGACCGGGTCGAATCTTAAATACCCTCCAAATATTTAGTGAGTAAATTTAAAATGTTTAACTTGCTGGGACAGAGTTCCTTTAAGATCCCACTTTAAATCTCTATTTGGGAAGGGCCGAGGGAGACACGTTACACCTCTGCAAGATCAGAGAACATCTCAGCTTCTTATAGGCTTAAGGAATAAAATTTTTTCAATATTTATACTATTTTTGCATATAATGTCGTACGTCAACGCCCACTAAAGGTGGCGGGCCCAAAAATAGACTATAACGTATTTTCCACAGACGAATGTATGGACATTGCTAGATCGTCTCAGACTTCAGCACTGATCAAGAATATATATACTTTATGGGGTCCAATTCTCTTTGGAGGGTATTAAAACTCGGTGAAATGTTTTTTGTATAGGGAAATTTAGGGTGCTAAGGTTGAGAAGGTGGTAGGGCAGAGTAGTACCAGGTTACGTCTCAGCTTCGTCATTAAAGCTTAAAAATGTAATTTTTAAGGAATGCAGGCTTAAGTAAAATAATTTGTTAAATGTTTACACTATTTTTGCATATAATAACGACCACTATAGGGGGCGGGGTCCAAAAATTTTTTATATTATTTTATGGCTCCAAGTTTAACGCGTTGGACCTTCTTTGACGTAAAAATATATCATTTGCTTAACAAAATTACAAAAAAACTTTAAAAGGTATGTCGTTTTTCAGAGGTTGGTTTAGTTCTTCTTAGGGGAACTTTTTTCCCTCTTGCCCGATTTAGCCCATTTCAGAACTGAACCTGTGCTATCTGTCAAGATATATTTATACCAAATTTCAGTAGTCTGGCTTTTTCTTTTGGACTGAATCGTGGTTTGCACAGACGGACGCACGGACATGCTCAGATCGTCGTAGACATAATCACTGATAAAGAATATATATATATATATATATATATATATATATATATATATATATATATATATACTTTATGGGGTCTCAGATGGATATTTCGCTTCTAAGTCGATTCATTGTTAAATTACAGACCAAACCGAACTTGTTACACGAAAACAGCTGAGTTGTCAAAAACAGTGTTGCCAAAAACAAAGTTGTAAAAGATTTAAAATAACAAATAAAGAAATAACAAAAACTGCTGCTGACTTGCCCTTGTGCCTTGGAATATTTATCATGTCTTTCTGAGATTTAAATTAAAATTTCGAACAATTAGCCTATAGAATCTTAATTCAATATAATATAGCAATATAAAATGTTCGTTAAAATTATTACTACATAAAAATAAAGAAATCGTTGTTCGTCCGAAATGTGTTCCCAAAATAACTGGTACAGCAAAAAAGATTTTTTCTAAATAGTATATTTTTTTATTAATTATTACTAACCTGCATTAGCTTACAGAGGCGATTGAATCCCTGCATTGTATTGCCATAATCAATTTCTTCATGATAACCCATAAGAGGCACACTTAGATCTGGATTTATGACCGATATGGCATAATCGAATGTTTGCCTCAATAGTTCCGAATTAACATCAGTTATAAGACCTATAAAATTCAATAAAAAATAATTCTACGCAATAACCATGAAAGGAACTCATGGGCTTAATTAGGATACTTTGAATTTTTCTGAAAACAGCTGTTTTCTTGTATGTAAAGTACAGATGTAGTGCTATTTTGGTTAACATATTTTTTTAACGTAAATGAATTAAGTAACGGGAACTATAAATTGTTATATATTTTTATGTTAATTTAAAAAAAAATTTTTTTGTACCATTTTTGATACTTATCATGAGTACCCCTATTAAATAATTTTGAAGCTTACCTATAGATATGTGATAATTAGGATCCACATCAGGTGAAATTTTAAAGTTATCTCTAGACTCGTAACAACTTATGGGTTTTGTGTAACAAAGTAATAATACAAGTATTTTTAAAATATTAAAGTTCTGTGAATGCATTTTATTTTAGTAATAATTTTTGTTTTCTTTTTAAAACATTCTTTGGTGTTTTCATAAATTGGAATCTATTTTTAAGTTTTTGTTTAAAATCACTAACAACAATTTTAAAGCATTTAGTTCTTTCCCTTTATGGAATAGACACACAAAGTTTTTGAAAATTTTTGTTTTTGTGTAGACAACAGTTCGCCTTAAGAGATCGAATTCAACTAAAAATTTATTTTCAATTCGGAAAAATCCAAAATCGTTCCATATCTCTAACATTCAGAACAGAAAAGCTTAATATGTTATTCCATTAATAATAGATCTCTCTAACACCAGAGAAGAGATGCAACTCAAAATATTAAAAAAAAAAATTTATTCCATTAACAAAAATTTATTCTGCAAAAGCTTTTTTTAAAGTTGTGTTATTTCAATATTTGGTTTTATGAATAAATTTTTTTTTTATAAATTATACTGTAAACATTTCAACCAAGTCCTATTTTAAAAAAATAATTCCATGGCTCTCTTTTATTATTAGTAAGTAATTGGAAATTTAAATTAAAAACGATTTTTTTAGAAAGAAATTCACTTACATTTTATTAATATACATACAATATAATATAACTACATATGTGAATTTTGCTTCTGCTTCATTTAGTTCAAGATTTGTCATTGTATGTTTTACTAATAAAATCTAAAAATAATGCATAATTTATTGATATTATTTAATTGGAGTTTAACCGGTTAGTCCGAAATTAAAGGAGTATCAACCGATTAAATTAAAATCGCGACTAATTAATGGAGCGGTTAAGCGATTAAAATAAAAAGCGGGCTAATTGAATACCCTAGTTCTTACTCATACAATAATAATTGAAGCTTTTTTATACCCTCCAAAAAAGAATTAGAGTGTATATTGACTTTGTCATTCCGCGTGTAACGCAGTGAAATATAAGACCCCATAAAGTATATATATTCTTGATCAGTGATGAAATCTAAGACGATCCTGCTATGTCCGTCCGTCTGTGGAAATCACGATTCATTCCAAACGAAAACAGCCTGACTTGAAATTTGGCATCAATATCAAGTTCGTAATTGGGCTGAATCGGACCAGGGGGAAAAAAGTTCTCCTAAGAAGAACTAAATCAACCTCTCAAAAACAACACAATTTTTAAAGTTTTTTTGTGTAATTTTGTTAAGCAATTGAAAGAAGGTCCAAAGCGGTGAACTTGTAGCCAGAAAATCTGAAAAATCCATTTTTGGACCCCGTGCCCTTTAGTGGGCATTGAAGTAACATATCACACGGAAAATACTGTAAATATTTAACAAATTGTATAATTTAAGCCTACATTAATTAAAAATAAAGTTTTAAAGCTTTTATGACGAAGCTGAAATGTGCTCTGATCTTCCTCTGCTCTACCCCACTCTAGCTATGCCCCCTAAGTACCCTATCGCAAATTTTTTTTCACTTAACGCCAAAAATTTACTTTTTAGTGATTTATGGCAAAGGCGAGATGTCTCTCCCACGGCGCCTCCCGAAGTGATCGCTACGAAATACTTTTTTATTTAATAAACATTTGGAGGGTATTTAAGATTCGACCCGGTCGAATATAATGCTCTTACTTGTTTTAATTTATACTTTTTTTTTTGTGCTTTGAAAATTAGGAAGTAAATAAATTGACCTCTAAAGAAACAAAATTATATCGTGACATCTATAAAATGAGTTTTTAATGTAGAAATAAAACAAAACTTCAAAGTGTGAAATGCAGTCAATTTATTGCAATGATACAATAAATTTGCTTTAACGGAATATCCATCCATTCAAGATCTAACTAAAATCAACTTGTTGACATTGTCGATCGACACAAAGTATCAGTTTGGAAAGCTTTTAATTTTGCTTATATTAAATTTACGTCTTTTAACAATTTTCTTTTATTTATCTCACTTCCGTTTTTGAGTAACAAAGCTTTATTAAATTTTTATTATGTCATTTATAATTTATATTAAAATTATCACAATAATAATTAACTAGCTTAAAGTAAACAAATACATACATATAAAATAGTTGACTATGAAATATACTTAAAGACATATTTCTGTTTTCGTTATTATTAAATTGCTTAAATTCTTAAATTAATGTTCGTTTGTGGCACTGGAAATGTGGAGTGGCATTTTTCAAATTTAATAAAATAAAGGAATTCCGCAAATTTCGAAATCTATTTGTATTCGTAGTTTAGTTTTCTTCACTTGTTGTCCTCGATACTTTTACGATTGACAATAAAGCTGATAGATGACTGCGAATTAGTGCTGTAATAAAAATTAGCATTTTAATTAAAAATTCACAAGTATTTTTATGTACGAAAATTTTTTTAAATATCTTAAGCTTAACAAACAGAGTAAATGTTTGTTCTGTACAAAAAATACTATTATAAAACATTATTCTCGTAGCCCATTCAAATAATTTATAAACTTTCTTGTTTTGGCGTTGACATGAAAACGCCACGATATTTCAGAGAGGAAAAGTCACAGGTCACATACAAATTTTTGTTCTTGTGAATATTCGTTTAATGTTTAAGAAACGTCATTTGGAGCTTAAATTGCATAAAATATGAGATGTAAGAAATATCATTTTTTGTCAAAATTACTTTTTGCTATCAACTGTTTTTGTTATAAACTACCATGAATAGCGTCGTGAGTTTCTCGATCTGTTATGTATTTAGTAACTAAATTTTAGTTGTATTTAATTTTTGATCAGTAATTACTCCTCTCTTACTTCTGAAATAACATTTGTTTTGTTTAATATTTGTTTTTAATGCACTTTTTCAATGTTATGGTCTACAAAGTACATATTCGTTTTATAATTCATGCAAAATTAAAAACTCATTTTCAATACCTGGACAAATTACGGATATCGATCGAAATTTGTATACAAAATGTATTGAAATTTCGATCAATATCGAATGCCGTAATTTGGTGTCTAGTTTATCGTACTAAATGTCAGTGTATACAAAATATTTAACTGATGGTTCTTTATATAAAATAAGTAAAACTTTTTCGACTTGTGTATCAATTATTTGTAAAACTGATTTCAAGTATTAACATCAGTATTTATTCAAATTTAAATTAACTGGCAATTTCGCAATATCCAAACACTTCTTTCTTTCGCATTAATTCATTTGAAACAAAAAGAATTTATAAAATTTTGTTTTTGTTTCAAATACATTTGTACGAAAAAAGAATTTCACCCGTATTGTGTTTGGCGTTTTACGCCTGCAAATTCGACAAATTGTAATAGCTTAAAGACAAAAAGCTAACATTTTCTTTAATCTATTACAAAATGTCGAATCTGAAGGCGAAAAACGCCAAACACGATAAGGGTGTTTATTCAACATTTTCTCAACTTAGTATCAAAAAATATTATTCTCAGATTACCGCGAAACAATTAGTTTTTGTTTTAAATAATTTATGATTTTCAAAACACTTTTTGACTTCCCCTCGTACTATGGCGGAAAATGTTATGCAAAGTATTTTGTAAATAACTTCAACTGCATACACATTGTCATCTGTCATGATCGCTTTGTATGTGTACAAATTGTCATTGTGCTTGACATGTTTACATAAAACAAATAAATTTCAATTTAAATCATAATCATAACTCTTTATTACAGCAACAAAATTAAGTGAAAACATACTAATAGAGCATAACATATGACAAAGAAAAAAAATTGAAATATAACTCCATTAAGAAATTATATTTGGGCTGTTCATTCCAGCGTATCAAGTGCTTAGATATTACACAGGGGAACAAAACTAAAACTTTTGTGAGGTACAGAAAAAACTATTACTGGAAATTGTCTTATTTTTCAAATTCATTCCCAAACGATTTGATTCGGCAGATGGGTATTCCTCATTATTCCGTAAATATTTTACGACTTCAATGTCAAAACGATATACATAAAAAATACTATGTTTAATTATTTGTTGTAGGCAACAATTGATTACTGCTCATAGCCTCTGACCCTTCTCTAAGGCATATGAAATGGCAAGTCTTCGACTGTTAACAGTCAATTGTAGTACGTAAGTGCCCTGTTTTTGGTATTGTATACAAATCCGTTAAGCTGACGCACGGTGCTCTCAACGCTGAGCATAGTTAAGTGCAGCTCACACCCCCGAGCGTACCCGAGGCACCCATGTGATACAAGGGTAGTAATTTTTTCATTCATGGCAGGGCGGTACCATGTTTAAGCACCTTGCTTAAGTGTTCGGGCCGATCTTAAAGCCTTCACTACTTCCGAGGCTTACGCACAATACGTGTATAACTAAATAATAAGCAGCATTGGTAATTCTTGAACGGCGTGTGGATTATCTTTGCTCCAAATATGGCAATTTTGCTTGTTGACATATCCATTCAACCAAAAATGCGCCTCATCACTGAAGAGAATTTTGCGGTAAAAAAGCGGATAAACATTTTTAATTGAACACTGTTTTTGAAAATAAATTTCCACGATTTGGAAGCGTTGTTCTGGAGTTAATCTGTTCATGATGATTTGCCAAACAATACTGAGCAGAGACGTCACTTTAAACTGTCAAAACAGCTGTCAGACAACAGAGTGATTCGTATAAAAAAATTCATAAAAAAACACCCTTCATATAGGTCCTTCCAGCACCAACTTCCTGGCACCACTTCCGTAGCATCTATTTATCTCACAACAGCACATAGAAGTTACTAACTATACTATCGGTTAGAGGACAATAAACCACAGCCACCACGTGGACTCACCAAGGAGACCTCATCCAATATCCGACAACAGAAGAAATCTTCTACGGGGCATACCGCAACCCGTAGTATCAGTGTTAGGTTATTGGTAGAGCCTCGAAAGTCAAACTTTTGACTTTGACTCCTAAACAAGGTCTTCTTTCGCCTTCGCTCTTATACCAGACCAACGAAGTCGAACATAACCTTTTCAATTCTAGCCTACCTTCTGATACTAGACTTATATAGGCGACCGTTCCACTTTCCTTATCTCGTCTTTTCGGAGGGACGTCAACTCTTACTTCAGAGATCCTACTAGGTCACAGAACTTTTTGGGACCTACAACTTTTAAATTTCTTAACTATGCGGTCCGTTGCTTTATTATTATTTCAGATATTAGGCAGGGACATATATCTTCTACGTATTGCCAGCAAAAGTCATGTGTGGAGAAACTGAACAACCCTTTTCCTCGATCTGTGCTTGAAACGAAGTCTGGAATAAATGACCAAGCTGCCTCACCTGCACCTCAGGGAAGTGATATAAAGCTGATGTAACGTACACATTATCCACGAACGATTTCCGATTATAGTCATCTCAAGTAGTGATGATGATGTGAAGTAACCATTGAAATCGTAAGATTAGACTCCGTTATATTTTTTCTTGCAGGTCTTTCTTAAGTTTTATGCAAAGCTAACATAAAGCATGCCATAACCACATTTATACGATACAGCTGTAGAATATTTAACATATCGGATGTAGGGTGTTATATAATGGTATTTGAAAATGGTAATTTCAATCATACATGTTTTATTTAAATTTAAAGGTATGGAAAGGCCTCTTATATTCTCATCTACTCCTAATATGTTAAGATAATTTCATGGCATTTATTTTTTACGTTGTTCCCATAAATCTGGACGTATGGCGTCAATGATCACTTCCAGTTTATCGGCTATAAAAAGAGATCCAGAGGCGTTAACTTGAAAGAACGAGAGGGTCAGTGAACAAGACCATTTCTGGAAATAAAGTTGTATTTAAATTGCTCGACAGCGCAACTTGTTGCTCATTTCAAAAGATGTAAGGATGGTTAGTTAACGGCTTGTGGATTGTCTTCCCTCTAAATCTAGCAAGTTGACGTAGCGGTTTAACCACAAATGAACTGCGTTACAAACACAATTCTTTGATAAAAATGGTCTATGGACTTTATTTTTATACCCTTGTATAGGTTTGCCATTCCGTATGTTATTTCCATAATATTAACATGTGACCCCATAGAGTATATACGGATATACATATTATCTAGGTCCTTATAAATGGGGAAGTCGAATAACCGATGTCCATCTGTCTGTACGGGAAATCGGTTTTCCGAAGTCCCCAGAAAGGCTAGAGATGTGGATTGATGTATTGGAAATTCCAAAATGCGTTTCCAAAGCTGGAAAATTTAAAGTTATTTTTATAAAAGTGTGGGTGCTGTTGGCTGAAGTAGTAGAACACGAGACTATGCAGCGGAGAGTCCTGGGTTAGAGTCCGCGCTGAGTCATGAAATATTGTGTTGAATTCTTCTGATCAGCATTAGCGCGTGGTGGTGTTAGTTGTTGCCAGCCTGTTTCAATGAACTGAACATAATTGGCAGCGACTGACACTATCATGTACTAAAAAGCAGAGTAACAGCACCCACCTTCGTCGGCCCTGTAGCAAAAATTAGCCGGCGAAGTAAAAGGTTGAAATAGCTACAACAAACAGTCTATCTTCCCATCTTTCCTAATCTGTCCCCTCGTTTTCAGTTCTGGCGCAATGCATTGCATATATAGGGATCATCCCCTGAGTGCTGGTCCAAGATAAAAAAACCTCTTTTATACTTCAGGAAGAAATAAATTAGTATTAAAATCAGGGTTGGGCAAACGAAACTGTTTTTGGTACATGAAAATAAATTAGTTGTAAAGAAATTTTCCTATTCTTTTCCTTTTCATTAAGCACATTTGATGTTTTTGAAAGAAATTCATTGGTATTAGATATAAAAAAAAAACCCAAGAGACAGCCCTAGACCTGGAAAATTAATTTCTTTAATAATAAAGTAACTTTAGTAATCAAACATATTTAGTAATCAAACATATTTTAAAAAGAAATAAATTAGTATTGAAAATCAGAAGGATCAAAAAGATGGTTCCAGCGTTAGAATCAATGCATGTGTGTACATGGGATAACAGTAAATTGACTGTTGGTAACAGAAAAATATAATGCTAAATAAATAATTATTATGATTTTATTTGCTGTCAATCATAAGTGAATAAATTGCTACCAAGAATGATAAAATAAAGATTACGCCTTGCGCATGATTTACCGTTTGATGACGTATATGTTCCCTCGAAGAGATTGCCAAATGTTTATTATATGCAAAACTAATACTTTCTCGTACAAAATTAATATTTTATGCTATATTTGGCAACTCTTCACACAATTTACTCAGAGAGATTTCCAATTTACTCGGAGAGTTTTCCAACAAGCAAACTAAATCGGATTTATGAAAGTGCAAGTTTTGTGTTATATTTTATAATAAATTGTGTTATATTTTAAAATAAATATATATTAAAATAATTATTAATAGCTTAAAGTGTAGAAAACTTATTAAAACTTGATTTTTAAAGCTCATAAACTGTAAACAAAAAACCTAAATTAAAGAGAAAAGAGAACAAAAAGAGCAATCATGAAATGTGCAGTGGGCAATTGCAAACAAAGTGGCAGCAAAAAACAAGTGAGAAATAATTGTGTTAAAATGTAATATTGTTATCAAAAATTTTTTTGTTTTCAAAAAGCTGTGTCATTTTATAGTTTTCCAAGAGATGAAGCTCAAAGGAAGTTATGGCTGATATTTTGCAAGCAAAAAAAACTTTTTTTGAATGGGGAAAAAAGAAAAATAATTAGCACTTGGGTTCAATATATATATAAAATAACTATAAATTAACAATTTCAAATAAAAAAAAGTGGAATATAAAATAATTTTTTAAAATTGTTTATTATCAAACAAATTTAATTTGAAAAATCGTAATTTGCCCCACTATTCAGTTTTTATAATAACATAATAGTTCTCCAGTTGAATTTTATTAGCCAATCAGAACACATGTAGAGTGACGTCAGAGTTCCATCATACGCAGAAAAGTATTTTTATTTCAGCTTATTGGCGTAATCTTTATTTTATCATTCTTGATTGATACTGTATAACTCGATTCGAAAAGAAATCTGTTCGAATTTGTATGCTATTAACAGCGTGATTCGATAGCAGTTCCTATGGAATATTGTAGAAAAAAGTAAAAATAATTTTCCAAAACTAATTTTTGGCTTTCCTTTATTTTATTTTAACTTTTTTTAGAAATACATACACGTTTTAAAACTGATTTTTCTTTTACTATTTTCCAGTACATTGCGTTATTCTTGGTTTTACCTACTTCATTGCTGGGTTGTAACATGCGCTTGGAAATGAGAATCTTATGAATTATAAATCAGTGAGTGAGTACAATGATTTTTTTTCTATCCTTTATGTTTACACATTTTTAATTAAATTTTAAAAACAATAACAAGTAACAGCACGTATCATTCGGCACATAAATTTAAAGTTACTGAGAGAAATTAGCAAATAACTGCAAAAACTCACGCATTTAAATTAAAGTAGTTACAGAAAAAGCGTCTATATAAATTGAAATGAGTGAGTTATGTGTTTTATGCAAATGATATTCAAATGTAAATGCAAAATGCCATGGGGGAGCCGGGTTGCATATCATAGTAACCCATGTTAATAATGTACATGGACGTTATGTAGAGTCTCCAAGTTTTCTAAGGTTTTTTATTATTTTTGTGAATAACCAATATAATTGTATTTATTAAACGAATAGATATATCATCCCATAAGCGATAAAAAAGCTTAAGGGACATGCTCTTCGTAATTTACGATAACTTGGACCATCTTTCAAAGAAGCTCTTTTATCGAGCTCTATTATCCATATGAAATTTTAATTATTATTGTTCAATAAATATAAAATTGTTATAATATTGAGTAAAATTACAAATGCAGGATCGCTAAAAGAGTGTGTTTAGTGAGCAACTCACTGAACAAAGTTAGTAAAGACTTAGCACCCAAATTGTGAATAAAGTGAAAAAACACAAACAGAATCAGTCGCAAAGCAGCTCTGAGTCAGTTAACATCAAGCCTCGTTGGCAATTATCTTTTAAGTGCAGCCAGACCACTGATTGTTTACTCTCTTTCGAGAGTTTTGCGTCTCACTCGCACTAGTTAATTTCAACACCTCAGATAACTGTATAGTTTTACAGTTCTTCTGAGGAATATTCCGTGGTTAACTACGTTGCTACTTCCTATGTGAAGGCATAGGTCGTGTACAGTCAGTCACAGTAACGGAAGAAAATACGGGTTAATAACATCGCCGGCATATAGTCTAAGTCACTCCGTCGGCATCTGTGCACCAAATACTTTGCAAATTTACTTTGTAAAGTATTTCAACATACAAATACAAATACAAACAGAATATGTTCAGCCATGTTGAAGTTAAATTGCTGACATTAAATTTAGTTAATAAATTTGTTTGAGTCTTGAGGTTATTTTATATTAGAATCTGTTTTTTAAATAAAATAAAAATATTTGTTTGCGATTTATATTGAAACAAAAACAAATTCGAGTTTTTTTTTGTTGTTTTAATATAAATTCTCAAACGAAAATTTTCATTTTATGCTAGGAACACAACTGCGACGAACGACGAATTTTTGGTCGCGAATATTCGTCGCCAAAAATAAAACACATTGGTGTATATGAAAATGCACACAATCGTGGCGTTGGGCGAAATTCGTCATACTCAGCGAAAGTTGAAATACATAAAATGTATCATTCGGACGACTTTTTATTAATTTTGAACACTTTTCATAATATAGTTTTTCTTTCTATTTCTGACTTTTTCATATGGTCACCCCATCAGCTGTTAAATGAAAATAATAATTTATTTACAGACAAAAAAATTTTTCGGAAAATATTTACAAAAAGGAATTTGTTCTGAAAAATATGGACAACACCGGGATAATTATTGAGTGTCTAAACAATCTGACTGGCATCAGAGGATTACAATGATTTAAAAAACAAATATTAAAATTTTGTTTGCTTATTATTTGAATTTATTCGTCGTTATTGTGTTTCATACGACGAATTTATAGAGCGATTTTTTATCAACGAATTCGTCGTACTAAGCGAAATTCGTCGTTCGTCCCAGTTGTGTTCCTAGCATTACTATTTATAAAAACAGGCAGTAATCAGTCTTCATAATTTTAGAGGCTATTGAATGTGTGCTTGGTTGAGAGAAATGGTGACATTCTCATTATTTATAATCAAATAAATAATGTGCGCTTCACATGAACCGGTGATGTGTTTTAGTAGTTCATTTAATCTTGCAGCTCTCAAGATAATTCAACGACAGGATTATATTGTACTCCCTATTAATGGCTTAACAATTGGCAAGAATAGTTGTAAGCAAATAAAAGTCGAAGAAGTCCTGTTGGATGCAATTTGTGCCTATTTTTGCCTCTGTTGAATAGGTGTAGTGATTAAAAAGTAGTTGTAAGGATATTTGTGTCAATTTTGACAACAAAATAGTTGGGAATTTTTTAAAACAGACAACAAAAATAATTTCCTATCTGCTTTAATTGGTTGTGGGCTAGTTAACGTGATTATTAAAGTCTGTGCTGCCTGGAAATGTCTATAAATTTTTTTTTGGAAAATTGACCATGCAAAAGTAATAAAAGTTTAATAAAACACTAATATTTTAATTTCCAAACTGCCATACATTTTTAATCAATTTGGATTTGAGTTAAAAAAAAATGGAATTTTGTCAATCACAATATCTCACAAACGCATACGCCGATTTTGACACTGTCATCGACTTGGTTTTTCAATGTCAAGAGCTGGTTAGTCTGTGAAATCAATCGGTATCCGTTTAGAAATTATTTAAAAAAAAAGACATATGAAATAATTTGTGTCTCAACCGTGTTCAAACATGCACCTTAATTGAGCTTGTCGTAATCAATATCATTATTGAGCTTAATTATCCATATAAAATTTTAATTAATTATTCTTCAATAAATATGAACTTGTTATAATATTGAGTAAAATTTCAAATGCAGCACTGCTAAAGAGTGTGTTTAGTGAGCAAAGCACAACTCACTGAACAAAGCTAGTGGAGACTTGACACCCAAATTATGGGAAAAAGTGAAAAAACCATAAACAAAATACGTCGAGCCATGTTGAAGTTAAATTGTTAACATTAAATTTCTCAATTAATTAAAAAATTTAAAAAAAAGATCCCAGATTTGAACTTCAACGGGAGTTTCCCGATGTTCCTTTCTGAAATCATGGAAAAGGTAGTTAACTAACCGGGTCCATTACAATTGAATTTTTTTCTCATCTGAAAACCCCACTTTATTCCACACAGCCTTCCAAGTCTTGTATACTTTGCTAAAATTAAATTGCTATCTTTTTCTGCAATTTTCCTGGGAGAGAGTAACGCTGTTACTCAATTGAAAATGTACAAAAGAAATACTATTACAAAATTTTTATTACTGGCTTTGAAATATGTATATAAATTGTACTCACATACAAAAATGTTGGCGTTCCATTAAATGCAAGACAACAAGCGTTCAGCACCAATCGCGCCATAGGCGAACTGAAAGGGTATGGAAACATGAGGCAACTGCTACTGTATGGCGGCAATAATTTAAATTGTCTATAAATTGGCTGCAAAATGAAGCGTATCGCTGATGAATTGTTGTTTGAGAGGAGAAGTGGAAGATGTTTAAATACAATAATAAATTACTTTGATTTACAGTTGTTTTGCTTTTGTTCCCACAGGCCGTGAAACATAAAACTCGACAATTTTTTTTCTGCTTTCTTAAAAGAAAGTCTTTTTCTTAAAGTTGCTGATCATAAAAGTTTTTGTTGTATACACATATAAAAGAATACTGTTTAAATTTGTTTTTCTTATTCAATTGAGGTCTTTAGCTTTTATGCTCATTGTAGCTTTTGTGTTTTGGTTTTTTTGATGTCTGCTTATTTCTGTGACTGCGTCCTTTGTTACCATACACTGCATTTCTGGGCTGGATTCATTGGTGTTCCTACAGGACAATTGAATTGCTTAGCAAAGTCTATAGAATTGGACAAAGTTCCAATAACACGAAATCTGCCCGGGCTATGAATGGCTGTATTTAATTTGTTGCGCACAGCTTCTGGTCTCATTGCACCGCACCACACTTGACCAAAGTTCAGGAAAAACAATTGTTCACCGGTCATATTGATGCCGGGCAAACGTTCATCTAAAGCCGCCTGTGGATTTTCCCTTAGCCATTTTTTGTAGGCATGAAATGCTTGTCGTATACCGCCATTGTCAGCAATGTTCTCACCTAAGAAAAGAAAAGAATTTCATTATGAGTTTATGTTCTCCAAAATATTTTCTTGTTTACAACTTTTGAAATGTCATTTCGTTTTTATTAAAGTCTAACAGCTTAATTTATAAAAAAATCAATGAGTGTTCGAACTCACGGGCGATGCGTTAACACCTTTTTGTTTATTTATTTTATATTAAACCCACAAAAAACAAAGAGAATGCAAAGCAACAGACAAATGTACATACATACATTGTTATGTTTGTACATAAGCTACATACGTTGCTGTCTTGCTATCTCATTTTTATATATGTACGTATAACCACGTCACTATTCTCTTTGCTATGCATAAGACAAAACCGAAGATCAACATAAAACACTTCTTTAATATTACTCCAAATTAATACTCCGAATTAAAACACTTAAATCTCCGCTCGCCGATATCGGATCGCCTTAATTTTTGGCCTAAACTCTTCGTCGAAACCCGCACTAGCGTTTTAATCCAAAAATTAATAAAATCGGCTATGAATTTCCGGAGAAAATCGCGTGGGAAAATTATATGAAAATCGCCCAATAATCACTTTCAATACCGACTGCCAAGCAACGAACAAACAAACTCTTACACCTTACACTTGCGTATGTATTGAAACTGATAGTTTACTGCCCTAGAGGCGCGCGTATAGATGTTAACACATCAAAAAATATATATAGATTAGGCCTTAAAGCTCTATACACTAACTTCCGTATTGTGGAATTGAAGTGTTTCTTAAAACTTAATTGTCACATGCAATTTATTTTAAAGCACGCTTAAAGTACAAAATATTATTTAAAAATATCCCCGGAAGACGATACATGCTGCTGGCTACAAATGCCGCCATGTAGTCACGCACTTAATTATTTGCAAAACGACAACACCACAGCAATAATAATGAGTAGCTGTTTGTTGCAAAAATGTGCACATGGGCCAGGGGTGCCCGGTTTTTATACCCTCCATAAAAGAAATAGACGGTATACACACTTTGTCATTTCATGTGTAACGCAGCGAAATATTCCGCTAAAATCCCATAGATTTTATATATTCTTGATCAGTGATAGAATCTAAGACGTTCTGGCCATGTCCGTCCGTCCGTCTGTCTGTGGAAATTGCGATTCCGTCCAAAGGAAATGAGCCAGACCCTTGAAATGTGGTATAAATACATATATCTTGAAGGATAGCACAGATCAAGTTCGTAAATGGGCTGAATCGAGCCAGAGGAAAAAAAGCTCCCCTAAGAAGAACTAACCCAGCCTTTAAAAAACAACATAATTTTTAAAGTTTTGTTGTAATTTTGTTAAGCAAATGATATATTTTATGTCAAAAAATTTCCCAAGCGTTGAAATTGGGGCCATAAACTAAAAAAAAATATTTTTTTGAACCCCGCCCTCTTAAATAAGCGTTATTATATCCAAAAATAGTGCAAAAATTTAACAAATTGTATTACTTAAGCCTACATTCCTTAAAAATGAAATTTTTAAGCTTTTATGACGAAGCTGTCTTTGTCCTATCCGCTCTCCCCTAAATGACCCTATAAAAACAAATTTTTGTTTAACATTTAATCATCTCAAAAAATTATTTTGAGTGTTTTATGGCAAAGGTGAAATGTCTGCCTCACACCCCTTGCCAGAGCGACCCCCCCATAATAGAGTTTTAATACCTTCCAAAGAGAATTGGACCCCATAAAGTGTATATATTCTTGATCAGTGATAAAATCGAAGACGATGTAGCACCGTTCATAAGTCCATACGCCCGTTTGTTGAATACACAATGTGGTCTATTTTTGGACCCCGCCCTTTAGTGGGCGTTTCAGTTAGATATTATATGAAAATATAGTGTAAATATTAAACAAATTGTATTACTTAAACCTAAGTTCCTTAAAAATTAAATCGTTTACGACGAAGGCAAGATGTTTTCTGACCTTTCCCTGCCATACCCCTACCCACCTTTGCGCCCTAAATGACCCTAAAAAAGGATTTTTTCCACACTTAATTACCTTTTAAGTTTTTACGATGAAAGTGAGATGTCTCCCCCACGTTCCTTTCCGAAGTGAACCTGTCAAAATTAAGTTTTAAAATTGGTCACAGAAGGAACTCTGACTCTGCAGGTTAAACATTTTTAATTTATCTCCGTCCCCTTTTTGTGCACGTTGATATAAAACAATAAAAATAGAGTTTTTATTTACTAAATATTTGGAGGATATTTAAGATTCGACCCGGTCGAATTTAACGATCTTACTCGTTTATACTCAAATCAAGCAAGATTTGAGAGCAAATCATAGTTTAATATACTCGTATATTTTCATACAAGTAAAATGAAATTTGCAAGTTCATATTTATTTCATGTAATTCTATTGTGTTGGCAACATTGGATTCTCTTATTGTCACACAATAATTGAAATTACTTTAATTTGCCGTTTTGGTTAATATTATATTTCTGAAAGATTGTAGTCTGTGGCTTGCTGTCATCTAAGTGTTTAGAGTATAATGATTGTCTAGCCGTCGAAACTCAAACTGCACTCAGGAGATGATCCCTACCTGTGCAGTGCATTGTGCTGGAACCAGAAAGGCGAAGATAGAAAATTTGTTGTATCCACGCCGAATTTTTGTTAGAATACGAACGAAGGACTGACTGCGGATCTCGCATTCGGGATCATAGACTTCGTAGTCTTAGTGTCAACTACTTCAGGGAGGAAAACTACTTGTATTTTCCACGGGAAAAAAATTCCTATTGAATCTTCGCGATTTCTCCAGACAAACTACCTTCAATTACAAGCTGCTAACTCACTGATGTGAACAAATTTGCTTAAATTAAGATTTGTAGGCTAATTGTTTAAATTCTGAACGAAATGATAAATATTCCAAGGCACATTTACGTAGTACAATAGCTGTTTTCGAAAGTCGCTATACTTTCATCATCAGTACTCATGTGTAATTTGTTTGTCGCCACTTATTAGGTGGCTTGCTGAAATGTGATAGCAGTTTATTTTTTTTAATTGTGAAGATTAAATTTAAGGAACAACATTAAAATATCATATACTCTAAAAATTGGATATAGCATTTTCATACTAACAATCCTAAATCAAACTCACCTTGAGTACTTTCGCCGTTCAGTGCAATGCCAACTTCGTCTACCGTGTAATTTCCATATTGTGAAATAATACACCTGGCTCTCTCATCGAATCCCTTGATGGCCGTATCCGACCACCACTTGTGTATGCTGCCGTTGCGATCAAACAGCCGGCCCTTATCGTCAAAGCCATGAGTTAACTCGTGACCAATTACCACACCGATACCGCCAAAATTTAGCGATCTAGGAAAATGTCGATGATAAAATGGTGGCTGCAGTATGCCAGCCGGAAACATAATTTGATTTTTATTGCGACTATAATAGGCGTTTACTATAGCCGGAGCTGTCTGCCACGTAGTCTTATTGACCGGTTCATGCAATTTCCTCTGCTCGGTTTTGGTGGTATGCAACAGAACATTCAGCGTATTTTCAAAATACTTAGCCGGATCGATCACAATGCCTGCATACTTTTCATTAAGCTCATCAGTGTTGAGTATAAAGTCAGGATAACCGATTTTAAGCGACATGGCATTCACTTTCAGTTCGGCTAAATTTTTAGTTTGTCCATCCAACCAATCGGTGGTCTTGAGAATATCGCGAAAAGCCTGCTGCAGTTCATGGGTCATTTTCAGCGTATCCATTTTACTGTTTTCATCGAAATATTTGCGCACAAACATCGAACCTAAAGCCATGCCCATGTTGGTATTGACTTGCGAAATGCACACTTTCCAGCGCGAAGGACTTTCTTCGCGGCCAAATAAAGCATGATAAAATGTTTGCTTGATGTCATCAAAACGATCGTCTAAATTGTTTATGCGATGCCGTACAAACCGCCACAGCAGATAATTTGCTATGGTCTTGCAATCGGTATCCTGTAAAAGATTCACCAGCTCCTCCATGTAATCGGAGGCATAAATAACAATTTCCTCGCTGGCATCCACTGGCCTCTCTTGCAGGATGGTTAAATAACGCAGCCAATCTATGTCTGGTATTTTATTGTGCAACTCACTTAGGGTCATGCGGCGATAGAGTTTCGTAACATTGAGACGCTTCTCGGCCGGTGCGGTGATGGAAGCCAGTTGGGTTTCAAAGTTTATAAGTTCGGCAGCGGTTTTCATGGCAGTCACTTTGGGGGCACCCAATTTGTTCATGACTTCGGACATGAATTTCTGGTAGGCATGCAAATACTTCGCATTGACGTCTTGCAAATAATATTCTCTTGTGGGCAAACCCAAATTTGTTTGATCGAATTGGATAATGTTCTCATCGGAATTCTTAATATCCGGTCCCACCCACTGGACTATCAGTATGTCGTTATTGAACCTTCTCAAGTGGGCTGTCAGATTAAGCCAGTCAAAATTCTGGCTATTCCAGTTGGGATCCAAAACTGGCCAACCTCCCAAGTCCTCAATAAGACGCAATAAGGGTTGAATGCCTCTCTTTTCCAGCAACTTGTTGTTGGTGCAGGATTGATACAGATGTTTTGCTTTGAGCTGAGCATCTATTTGGGAAATATCCTCGGCCTGTTCACTGCTGTGCTCCTGGGAATTGTGTACAGCTTTTGCATGCTGCTTAGAGTGGTTCAGAACTTGATGTATTTCAGAAGTATGATTGCCAGTAAATCTTTTCCTTTTGGTGTTGGTAAATAAACTGTGTCTGCGATACCGAGTCAAAAGCCTGCCAAGAATATTGCGCTTTTGTACTATATGTTCCCGTAGCTTTTCCTTTTGCAACTCTTGTTTACTTTCCTCCTGAAGGCTCTTGACAATGTCGGCCTGTGTGTTGGGCAACTGTTCATATGTATTAGATTCGATATGCTGGATTTGTTTGCCAATTGTTTTCGGAATTTCGTAAGTTTTCGATTCTAATAGTTCTCTTAGGACCATATCCAAATTTTCCCGCAACATTTCAAATGTATCAAAGCCGGCCTTGTCTTTGGGTATGGGATGATGTTTTTCCCAATTGCCACAAACATATTTGTAGAAATCTTCACAGGGCTCTACAGATTCGTCCATATATTTCCTCATGGTACGAGCCTGAGCTTCTCGTATGGTCTCTTTGGTGCCTTGGGCATTCCAAAATGTTTCCAAGCTAAATATCTTTTCAGCAGATGACATTGTTAAATCTTCCGACTTTGAGGGCTCCTCATTGGAATCTTCATTGTCCACAGTGTCCAATATATCAGCAGCATTGGTTACTTCATTCGCCTTATCTCTTCTCAGTCGCCTTCGGCCATAGGATTCCATTAAGGCCTCCTGCTCAAAATCCTTGTAGGTCATGTGTGTGTTAAGCTGGAAGTTTTCCAAACACTCCCTCGGTATGGCTGTGGTATCGCGTGGCAAGAACGATGTTCTGGCATCTTTCATAATGTCACGATCTTCCATTTCCATAGTTTCACTTAAGCCAAATTTGAACGACATGCATCTCTTGATTCTTTCAGCTTCACTGCGTAATTTCTTTTTATCCAAAGGCACTAGCAACTGTTCATTAATCATATCTTGGAAAGGATCATTATCCAAAGAACTATCATAATCTTCTAAATAAACTGGTTCTGGCTCATATCTCGTCTGAGGTCTGTACCGTTGATGGATTTGTAAGGCCACCAGCATGCCATCCATGCGCATGAGTAAAACCAATACCAAAACTACGGGCAGCATTATGACTGGAATAATAATTAATAGTTTACAACAAGTAAATCCTGGACACCATTGCAAACGTCCAGTTTGTGTGTTAACACCTAAACCTAATTTCAGTTTTGGGCCGTCCATTCTGGTCTTGCAACTTAAATGGGATGTTGATGTGTGTGGGGCATAATTGTAAGAGCTATTGTGCACTTGTGGTAAGTCACGTTTTTGCAACATATTTTTCACTGTTCCAGCATTTGTACTTTTTACATTAATTTTACTAATGGTGGCATTATCATTAACACAAAAACTATCATTCATTGTTGGATTGTCATACATACACACTTTTGCATCATGACCACTTTTTTGTCAAAAAAAAAAAAAAAAAACAAAAAAAAAAAAAGATTTTGTTAATTTTATTGGCTTTGTTTGCTGGCGAAATTGCCTTCTTTTTTTTCAAATTATTTTATGCAGCAATTAAATTGTATATAGAATTTTTAATTGGGTCTAATTTATACAGAATATGTGACTTTGCTACGCTTTCAATTCTGCTTCTTTTTTGTTATGTCATAAACCTCTACTACAACAACTGCGAAACAAATTAATAACAATTTGTACTTGGATGACACGAAAAAAGAAACTGAAAAACCGAAAAAATTAAATTTATCACTTATTCGGCCACGTCTAAGCTTAGAAGATGACCGTTTATGTGGACCGCCGTTTTAGAACTGATTGTCACTATTTCATATTTAGTTTTTGAAAGCTTGTGTACACAAAACTCATCTTTAATTGAAATGGAAATTGAAAAACTGTGATTGCTATTAATGACAATGTTCTCATCCTCGCTCTCTTTTATCTCTCTCTCTCTCTCTCTCGGGGTTTTCTCTTTTTGTTTACTAATCAACATTCTGAGAAGTATGTAAATTTTTTATCAAAAGATCTTTGGTTTGTCCATTAAAATTTTACATGCATACATTTATAAAAATTGTAAAATAAACGGCTTTAATTACTAAAAATGTTAAAATGTGTTATTGAAGTCATTTAGATTTGATCAGTTGAGGGTGATCCACTTCGTCCTCTTTCGCTTAACTCGTTTTGTTCAATCTTAAGTATTTAATATTGGCTTGAATACGAATTCCTGGAACAATTTTTTTATGTTTAAACATATTCGAAATTATTTATTTAATTATTAAGCTAATTATCAGGCTCAAGTTCAAATTTGCGAACATTTTTTTAAGAATTTTTATTAAATTAAAATTGATTAATTAAGAGTGGAATATTTATTGCCTATTCCACAATTTCGAATGAACTCTTTATTTCGTACAAAGAAATAAAAACAAAATTTTTATAAATCGTTTTTGTTTCAATTGTATTTATACGAAAGAAAGAACTCTTTCGACGATGTGAAATAGGAAGTTATAATATATTTTTTAATAAGTTTTAATAATTTTTAGTACCGTCATCGATATCCCATTAGCATTTATAACTTTTTTAGTCCTAAAAATAGCCACCTCTCGTCGTTGTAAGGAAATTGCAACCCAAAGCTAATAAAAGAAGTCCAACGCAATAGGTACTTTGAACAACATTTTATTCAACTCTGTTAGAAAGTTCCATAATCGCACTACATTTCCAGGATCGAAACGAGTTCTGTTAACGAGTTCACAATATTTTGTTATTTTATCGACTTTTCAATTTCATTCAACTTAGGCGACAACCGAGCAGCACTGAAAATTCAGGTGGGAATAAGAGAATAATCTCGGCAGTCTTTTATATCAACCCTATTTCGAAAATTTTTCAAATACCATTAGATTCGCAGATATATTTTTTAACTTCCCGCTAACAGCCATACCTAAATACGGGCGGAAAGCGGAACGTTTTTTTCCGCTGAGCTTTAACGCTGATATGCCATACCTAAACAAAAGCGGCAACGTTATGTCAAAAAACAATAAAAACAGGGTTATCAAACAAACAAATTAAACAACCCTGATTATTTTAACAGCTGGACGGACGATATTTGTGATTTTGTTATTGAAATTTTGTACAAAGTACAAACGTGCATATATATGTGTGTATATAATCATATTGGAAATATTTTCTTACCTCCATTTTCTAATACGAAGTGCACACATTTTTTCTTTTATTATTTATTTCACTTTTGTAAATTTTTGCTTTTTTTCTCTGGTTACAATTGTTTTCTTTTGCAACTAATTTTATTAGAAAACGCTCTGTCAAAATCGGATTTTCCAATAGCAAAGCGTTGCTGCCACGTTATTTCGGTATGCTCCATACAAAATGTATGGACATGAGAACTTTGGACAGCTAAAAAGCGCTTGCCGCCCGTATGTAGGTATGGCTGTAAGAAAGTTGAAAATTTTCAAAAAATCGTAAAGTTACTGGTTTAAAAAAAAAAATCGAAGTTTCACCAGATCCCGACGTTTTGAGATCCTAGGAAGTTTTCCTGACTACTCCTGCGATGCTGTCACTAGGTCTGTGTGTGTGTGTGTGTGAGTGTAAGTATGTGATCCGCTTATAACTTTTGAACGGCACAGATTTCCTTTGAGAAATATAATCAGCAAAACGATTTCAAAAACCAATCAGCTCTTGGCATTTAAAAACCACGTCGAACACCACTAGCGGACGTAAAATTGGGCAGTGACCGACAAAATTCGAAAAAAACTGAAAACTGTCAATCACCACAAACCGGTTCAAAATCGGTTGACGCGTTCGTAAGCAAACAAGTGATTAATTAGTGTTTTCCATCCTCTTATAGAACTACATCAATCATCATTTATCATGTGTTAATCGGGTGATCCATTCAAAAGTTATAGCAGTTCGAAAATTCAAATAATCGGCCTGATTGTGTAAGGCGTTAGCGTTCACACTAAAGGCGCTTTTTGTACGAGATTAAAGAAACATGCAAGCAGTTTTCTTTAATCTACTACAAATACGACCGAGACGTAAACGTCAACGCCTCACACAATCAGAGGGAATATAATTTTTTTGAGGTTAAAATTAGCGGAAAGTTGTAGGGATGGTGTTTAGGGTCAACCGTTTGCCAAAATTTGTTTTTTCCATTTACTTGAAGTATATTATTGCAAGACAATTTTCCATCGATACGAACGATATTATTGCAAGACAATTTTCCATCGATACGAACGATATTATTGCAAGACAATTTTAAATTAAGTGACTTGAGGAAGAGAAGTGTTCCAGATGGTGTTGGTGTGTATTTAGTTCCATCAACAATCGATTTCATTTGGTAAAATTAAATTAAAGTTAAGATGACATGAAGGATTACCGCGCAGGAATTGAACAAGAGACAATTTGTGACGAGCAAAAAAAATTTAGAACAAGAAGTTGTAGGCTTATCCTCTAATACGCTTAACAGTGTTCATATGTGCATTCGTATGTGTCATGTGTTTCCCCATTTTTTTTAGGAGGTGTTGACCAGTGCTTATTGTAAATTTCAGTTTAATTGTGAGCACAATAATAGAATTAAAATTTTAATCTTTGGCTCTAAAGGGAGGGAGAAACCAAATCTTTGATAAATAAATTGTAAACAAACGTGTTTACAACAGCAGATAAATCATTAATTCTCTAGGGAGGAACAGTGGAAACCGCTGGCCGCCAGTACTCATGTACCAATGTGTGTGTGTGTGTACATACATATATTTTTCAAAGTGGATATTTAAATTAATCTTGTATATTTTCTAGTGTCACTGCCATTTCATTTGAGCAAGCGAGCGACCTGATTGTTATTGTTAAGCTTTATAATTGTACACATAAGTGAACATGATGTGCGCTGCTATTTTTACAGTAGACGAGAATAATGTGAAATTTTCTAAAGTTTATTCTATTGTAGTTTCATTATTGTCATTTATATTTAAATACGTTTGTATGTGCCCAGTATAACAATGAACATTTAATGAAACTGATAACAATAATGATCATGGCAAATGAGATTATGATAAAAAGTTATTTATTTTTTAAACATATTTTTGCTGTAAGTACATCATATGTGAAGTTCCCGTGATGATATTTTAAATGGTTGATTCGTTTCTTGACTTGTGCAATGATAAAATGTTTAAAATAGTTGTTCTATGCCATTCAAGGAATATTGGAACTTAATTTGATTCGTGCTTTGTAAAAGGTGTTTAAAAATTCACGCAACGCTTAAACGTTCTGGGTTTTGCTATACGATATATAAAAAAAAGATGTAAAAATAAGTATTTTACTTGCCGGACGTAACGTAAGCGATTCGCCGGACGTAACGTAAGCGATGTGCAATTTTTAAAATTGCATAAAATGTTTGTACTGGCATGCCTTTCTAGAAGGTGATACAATATTTTTGCAAAAATTGATGAAAGCCAGTATTTTGATGCTCAAAAAGAACATTTTATTCTCTTGATGTGTTATTAATCCATTTTGATTTTGGGAGATCTTCAGCAAATTTAATTTGAACATAAATTTCCACACATTCTGGATTTACAGAGAAGGGAGATTGGATGTCAATAGATTTCTATCATTTACCGGTCGGTGTAACATATTGGCAGCACTGTTCAATGTTCTATCATATTACTTCTATTCACAGGGAAATGAGTTAGTTCCCGGGGAACTAACTTTCCCCAGGAATAAAATTCTCCTATTTTAAACAGCTAGGAAAGGGAATAACATTTTGTTTTGATTTCAAATCTAGAAATAATTTTTCAAAAAGTCAAAACTTCTAGTTGTTGTTGAATTAGTTAAATATAATTAAAAATGTATAGTGTATCATATATAATCAGCCTGATTGTGTAAGGCGTTGGCGTTTACGCCAAAGACGTTTTTTGTACAAGAATAAAAAGCACACAAGTACTTTTCTTTAATCTATTACGAAAAACGCCTAAGGCGTAAACGCCAATACCTTACACAATCAGGCGGAATGTAAGCTGATGCAGGAGAGCAACAAAACCACAAAAGGAGTCAACCATATGATCTGCCAATGGGAGTACCTGGGACCTAGGACGAACATTTTCATCAAAGAGTTGGCCACACATTTCACAGACCTTTTACATACCAATTAAATGGTACGAAGGTTGTTTGATTTTAGTGATTGATGGTTTTATTTTTTAACAAAATAAAAATAAATAGTAATACTTAATCTATACATGAAATTCACTTTTTTCTATTTGCGTCAAACACAAACTAAATGACGCAATTTCCAAAAAATTTTACAGTAGTCTACTAATAGATGATGGTTGACGTCAGCAGTGTTGCATTTAAATATATTTGCGAGGGAAATTCAAGTCACAGCAATTCACTCGGCCATACTTTTTTAAGGTGGACATGCTAAATTTAACTCTAACTCTAAATTCTGCCATACACGATTAGGGTCCTCTTTGCTTCCTTTGAACGAGCACAAAATCGCATATGTACATACATATATCAATTCTAAATATTCCGAGAGTTTCCCGAGAATTAATTTTTTACGTATATCGCATATGTAGGGATCATCCCATAAGTGATGATTAAAAAAATGCGAGCCTGCATTCATTTCAATTCTAAATATTCCTAGGGAACAATTTTGAACCAAATGTAGAAATAATTTTCGTAAAAGTTAAAAGTTCATAACACCTACTTTTTTCAGAGAAGAGATACCCAATTTCGAAGTTTGTTTAGAATAAGGGAAAAAGGAAAAAATTTTCGTTGAGATTTTGTTTAAAATAGAGAAATAAAAAAAAATGGGGAATGGGGAAAAATCTCCCAGGGAGTTGTTGTTTAGAATTCGGGTTGAATATGTGGCAAAAAGGAATACGTTAACTTACAGAAAGCATTTTTTTCTAAAGTTGCTTCGCTATTTCTACTTCGAAATTATTTTACTTCTAACATGGAAGCTATAACTCTTTTAAATTTAGTTAAAATTTTTCAAGGGAAAATCAACATGAATTTAATTTTCAACTTACAAAGCAGGGCAGAATTGCAAGATTTCGAAAACAGCTGCTCTTTCACTTGCAAAAACTATTATGGCAATTTACTCCATGGCATTTAAAAAAAATTATTTTGATTTTTGTTTGGTAATTGGACATCTTCAGGAAAATTAATATATTTTTTCAAATGTTTTATTATCGTCATATTGTCTCAGTTAATTTATTAAATATTTAATATGTAAATGGGCCGATGTGCCATAAGTGGTCAACAGAAAATAAATAGAAATTAAAATAGACATACTCGTAATATAAAATATTCGTATTAAGCTGAATTTTTAAAACAATGATAGAAGAATTTGCGATATTCAACACGTCCTCCTTGTGATCTCCCGCAAAATTTCCAAAATGTAACTCATTGAGGTTTACCTGTTTGTAGTGGCCTATACTCGTATATTGAAACTTTCTAGATTAACATTTCATTCTTTCAAACTACTTGCAACGGCTCTCACAGTCTCACATTTTAGCGATACCATTGCTCTTGTTAATTTAAGCAATTTCTATTTTATTTTCCTTTCAACATTCGAATTTTAGAATTAGAAACATATACGTTGTAGAGATTTATATTTGTGTGCATGTGTGTTTTGCTGTCGGAATAACAATGAAATTCGAAAGGCCTTTAAATTCAGGCAGGCCTTCTGGAAGGTTTGCTCAGAGATCTTGCTTATGTTTTAATTTTTATTGTCATGTGCACTCCTTCCATAGGTGATCAGGTGATAGGTCTCAATACTCATGGCAATTTTTTGTGAAAATTAAGTTGTAATTAGTACGAGAACAAAATTGAAGGAAATATCAGTGATTTCCCACATTTTTCCCTTCCCACTGTTGCCAAAAAGGAAAAATGGAAAAATTGTATTTAATAATTTTTGTTTATCAAACGTTTGGTTAAGCCGAACTTCCTTTAACTGATTTCTTGCTGGTTTTTTTAGGTTGTTGTTGTTTGAAGCAGTTAGCACGGTGCGAATACGTCGGAAATTCTGAGTTCGATTCCGTACTCAGTCATGAATATGATGTAGAATTTTGCTGATCAGCATTAAATGCATTGTTGTATTAATGGCCTTCGGTCTGTTTCAGTTACGAAGGCATAGCTCTGGTGACTGAATATTAACTAGCAGCGATTGACATTAATATGTACTAAAGAGTAGAGTAAACAGCGCCCTCCTTCACCGGCCCTGTGGCAAAAACTTAGAATGCGAAGTAAAATTCTCTACCTTCTCATCCTTCTTCATTTGTCCTCTCACTACTAGTCCCTCCTTCCGGCACAATGCACTGCACATGTCCGGGTCATCCCCTAAGTGCTGGGCCCAAATTACCGCATTAAATATCGATCGAACTTTCAATACCATTTAAATACAAATTTCGATCCATATCGAATGCCGTAATTTACCCCCTACTAAAAAAATAAATTTATATGAAATTATGAAGTATAAATTAAGCAGCAATTTTCATGCATAAGATTTGTGGCATCAGGGTTGAAAAAATTAGTACAATTGTATTTTTGTTGGTACTATTGAAACTCGAAAAGAGCAATGAGCCATCAACTGCGAACGTACACAAATCCGTTTACCGAGCGCTTACCAATTGTCAACCCTTCCTGAGTATAGGAAAACTTTAGTATAATTTCCCATTAGAGACTTTAAATATGACTGAAGACTATTGAATATGGCCTTGTGAAAGGCCTTTTTACTTTCAAATTTCTACCGCTGCATACTTGTGGTGTGTGGTGTGTATGTGAGTGAGTACATACATCAATTTCTGTACATCTCTAGCGTGAGAGTGTAAGAGATTGTGTTGGTTTATTTTAAATTTACATATTTATATTTTCTGTTATTATTTGAATTGCAAATATTTTAACCTTAAACCATTTACATAATTGAATTATGACCGAAATTGATTTTGAGTGTCTCTGGCTCTCATGTATGTTTTTTTAAACTTTTTTGTTTGTTGATTCTTTTATTTTTAGAAAATGGTTTGAAAAGTTTATTTCTTTTTTAGCAAGAACAAGTGTGTAAATAAAAATGTATTCGCATAATTGATATAATAAAAAGTTCATTAGAGTTTTTATTAAAAAAAAAAACAAGGTTTTGTACATTGAATTTTGTTTCAGAGGAGAAATTAAAAAGACGCTACGAGTACTTTTTGCTTTCGGGGCAATTGATATTGTTTTAAAGAACATTTTTATTTAATAAATTACCACTCAAGTTCTTGGATGCTAAATATGATTTATTTCTATAAAATAAAATAAATTTTCAGAACTGCTTTTTTTTGTTTAATGCGGACCAGCACTCAGGGGATGAAACCTACATATGCAATGCATTGCGCCGGTACTGGAAAGGATACTATCCCATTGAGGTGACATATGAAGAAAGATGAGAAGATAAAGGATTTTTTGTAGCTATTTGAACCTTTTACTTCGCCGACCAATTTTTTGCTACAGCGCCGACGAAGAAGGGAGCTGTTCCTCTGCTCTTCAGTACATGATAGTGTCAAGAGTTTCATGTCCCAAGTACGAGTTCTTAAATTTTTTTGTATTGCTCTTATTTTATTCGTAAATGATCTTACTGAGCTGGAATTACATATTTGAACAAATTTGATCGTAGATAAATTAATAATTTTTGGTCTGTTGTGCTGTACTTTTCGATTCCATGTAAATTGTAGCATTTCCAAGTAAAATATTTTTTAATTAAACAGGGATTGGAAATCGGTACAAAATAGTTGTTAACTTCGTGACTTTTTGAATTACTCTTCCACTAAATTTAATTTTTACTGTGTTTCCCTCTATTTAATTACTTACAAAAACACAAAATTTGACATTAGTCTCTCGCTGTCAAATATTGAGCAGACTACGTCATTAGGTTTATATTTGACAGCCATTAAAAGCAGACAGCCCCGTGAATTTTAAGACAATACACGAGTGCATACGTGTGTCGTCAGTATGGAAAAATGCATTAATTGGGCTACGATTTAATTTTTCGGTTTTTTTTTTTTTTTAAGGAATTATCGCGTACAACAAGGCCCATTCCTGTCGGCACAATAACTCTTTCAATGTTATTTACTTTATTAAATTCAATTATTATTGAGGGGTTAGTATTTAAAGGGGTTTAGACACGGTCAAAATGCTTGTTCAGCGTGGTTATAGTGTGAGTGAAAATTTGTTAGTAGGTGTGACACCAACGATGCTTGATGGAAAATAAAAAAATTTTGATTTTTGCCATGCTTGCTGTCACTTGCTATGTATGTATATGCTTATGTATATATGTTAACCCGTCAAGCACGAACAAATTTTCACTATAATTATATTTTCATTGTGAACAGTTGTCAAAAAATCGGAATTTAACCAAACGAACAGCACAGAATCAAAATGAAAATGAATGCTTGATGGGCCATCAAGCATGCTACCATCAAGCATACGTACACGAACTTGACAGCAAGCATTTTGACCGTGTCTAAACCCCTTAAGGATCAATGGACAAATACACATCAATTTAGTTGATGTTGATTTGTCCACACGGCAGACTAGAACCAAACTATTTTCGAAAGCGGCTACACTTTCATCATCAGTACTTAAGTGTTTTTGTGTTTGTTGAATGTGAAAATAGTTGCCATTTATTTATATTTTTTTTTTGAGGAAATTGTATACGAGAACCGCTCCAATACAAATCTCAATGATGATTTCATTATTTTCCTCATGTCATATTTTGTTTTTTTTTTCACTTTTATTTCTAATAATTCTTGATAAATAGATATTTTAAAGCACACCATAAAACATCAACTTTCAAATGAATGAATATTATTATTAAAGGATATTCCAACTTTTAAGGCACACACGCGCTTTATCGTTTAATAAGGTTACGCGTTTTATGCATAGAAAACTAGAAATCCTTTTAATTAATACGAGTTTGCTGATGCTTGTGTGATTTATAACTGATATGAAAATGGCTGAGAACACTAATAAAAGTTAATTATAAAATTTAAATAAATACCTACTGCTAATTCTAAATCTAATAATAATATTGATGATGACGATGACGTTGACAATAATGATGATAATGAAGATTTACATATTAATAATGTTATTTATGTTGTTATTGTGGTGTTATTGTTATTGTTCTTGTTGCTGCTAATGCAAATGAATGTTCCTACGTTTTGTTTAGAACTAAAAGCACCGGCAGCAGCCATTGAATGTTATTGACATTTGCAGTTGGAAATGAAAATGAAGATGCTGCAGGTGCTGCTGCCGCTGCCACTGCCACTGCTGCTGCTACTGGCTGCTTGCTACTGTGTGGTTTTATTAATTTCTGCTGTTGGGGTTTACAACACCACAACACGACACATTGCAGCTCAGTGCGAAACTCTGTAAATGATGGTTAAATTGTAATTGCAAAATTAAACAAATTATAATATTTTTTCTCACTACACGATAGTGTGTTTAATTAATTTTTATTAGTTTCCCATTGCAAAATCTATGGAAAAATATTTAATTTGCACTTGGCTTTAGTAATACATACTTTTTTGTATAATTCTTATGAAAATGGTTTTATCTATTAGCTTGTTAACAAATGACCACCAGACTTGTTTTCTAGCAGTCACGCTTTAAAAAGACACTTCCGCAATGTATGTTTTGTAAATAATTTATATGAAAAAATTGTGACTAAAAAATAAAATTAAAAATGTCATTGACTTTGAAAACTATTTTAAGGGTTTTCCTCATAAAGGGAAATGACACGTAATAGGTATTGAATATAGGAACAAAAAAAAAAATCGCACGGCTTTTGCATACAAAATTCAACTTGTCGCTGGCATCGAATTCACTTTCCATAAATAGTTATTTATACGTTATAAACAATTATATTTCATAAACAAAAAATGTATTTTAATTGACAATAATTCATATTAAAAACGGCACGAGCTATTGTTTTTTTATTGTACATGATTGCCCCGGTCGCTGGCAAGTTGTTGAGCTAAAAATTTATTGAATTTGCTTATTGTCGTTACTTAGAAAAAATTAATTTTAGAAAATTTCAAATTCTTCTGGTTTCTTGACCTCTTTTTAATTATTATTGTATTTGAGTGGCGAAATATTGAAATTAAAAATTAAACTAAAATAAAGAGACCTTAAGCTTAAAAATATCAGAATACAATTAGAAAATTTCAGATACTTTTTCCTAAAAATTTTTAACACATTTGATTTTCTACAGACGCAATAAGCAGATAGAAAAGAAAAATTTAACTTGTAAAGCATATTTTTCAATTCACCTAGGAAGATGGCAAACCCTTCGAACACTACTTGTGTCCTGTTTTCAATCAAGTTAGAAGACAAATATTTAACTTGGAAAATACACCAGATATAAAGTATCTTTGGGATTCGAATTGCAAAGACTTGGGAAAAATATTGAGGAAACTAGTTTAATATATATTTGGATTCTATCACCCAATTCACACGATGAATTTTATGACGTCTAATTTTATTAATTCCTCTTTGGAAATGGTTCCAAAAACTCTATGCGTTCATACGATGAATTTCTTTTTCATGTCTACGTAACAAAGAGAATAGGTATTAATGTAAAGAGAAATACGAAAAAAAACATGAAAACAGATTTTTTCTACCCCTCTTTCTTCTCTACCCCGTTCGCTATCCAACCAAAAATAACGTCGAAAATTGGACGTCAAAAAAGTCATCCTGTGAATTGGGTATATATTGGGAAGTCGCCTATTTCTTTTCTTATAAGACCACATGATGTGCTATGGAGGGATAAGTGAAATCCGTAACTTAATTGCTTCTCTTCAACCTAAACTATATTTTTAGTTCAGCGTGGTTCCCCTGGTGTTCCATTGAAAAAAATTTCATAAAAAAAATTCATACTGGAAATATCTATCAGTGCACAGTGGGGCGGATTTAGAAAAAAAATATTGCAATTAATGCAATTTTATACAATTTTGAGCTCAGAATTTGGATTCTATATTTTTCAAGCGGGCGAAGGCATGGGACTCTAAACTTGGTCTCCTTAAGATTATGGAAAGTTGAAGTCTATGTTAAGTTGATGGTTTTAATCTGGCAAAAATATTTTTTTCCAGTAAAATTTTTCTGTCTAAAAGTCTTAAAACTCTGCCTTGTCGTTTATAGTTTGGGAAATATTTGATAACAAATTTTAATTTAAAAATTTTTACCTACATTATCTTGGTAGATTGAGAACAACGTTTTTAAGACCTAATTTATAAAAAAATATTTTTATTTGAAACATTTTTATAAAACATGTAAAATATTTTTTATGAATTAGGCCTTTAGTATTAAAAAACGGCATCGCTAAAGGCGATCCACCCATGCATTCTAAAGAAAATTTTGTTTCGGACAAAATTTTTTTTATATGAAGTTTGACGTTTCTCTCAGAGAGGGAGAGAAATTATTTTTTTACGAAGAACTCTCAGCTTGAATTGGTTTAATTTTATATTTTTTACGAAAAAACTTGAAATGAGATGCCAACAAACTAAATAAAAGTTGAATTGAGTTGTCCCATCTTAACATTTACATAGTCATTTTGTGCTGTGAAGTTGTGAAGTGGTTGTGAGTGACAATTACCTATTTAAAATAATTAATACATAGAAAGAAATATATTTTAAAATGAAGAACAATGAGTATATCGCCAAAAAAGGCAAACTTAAAATCAGTTCTGCCACTTTTTAAAACGAATACCTATTGTTTACATACGGCAGATTAGATTTTCTTGACAAATTTGTTGAAATGAGTGAATCGTTCCGCAGAAAACTCTCACTAAAAATATTGTTCTCCAGAAAATAATTCTCTTCAGAATGCATGTTTGAATCTGCCTTAAGTCCAAGTTTTATAAACACAACGACTTCGGCAATATGACATAAATAAATAATATTTGACGTGAAATAAGTTCCTTACGGGGGGTTACTGCGTAATTCGATTCGAATAGAAAACTGTTCCAAATTGTATGCTATAAACATAGTAATTCGAAAGTATTTTCTTTCGAAAGGAATTACGTTTTACAGATAATACCATCAATTTCGCAATCACTCCCATTTTTAGTTAAATACATGCCAAATGCTGGCGACCGCTAGATATGCTAATTTGTTCAGAGAACTAAAAGGTTTTGTAATTTTTTTTTGAATTCGATTAAAATTAAAATCTACCGATGCGGCAGACAAGGCACGTGTCAAGTAGATATCGTGCAGGAAGTGAAAATTGAAAAATGTTCAGTTGACAGAGCAGCATATGTTATTTCTATATCACGGTTAAAAATTTTCATGCCATTATTTCCATTGTGCTTTTGTCTTCTGCTTAAGAAAATCGTAAACTATTTAATCTTTCGCTTTCGTTATCTCTTGTGTTTTAATTTATATTTCCGCTACGGAAACGCCATATTCATGTGCTTTTGCTAAAATGACTTGACTATGGCGTTTTAGGCTGGATTTTTGAGATCTCAGTTAAACTAAGTTTAGCTAATCTGAAAACAAATTTGTGGCGTCATTACCAAGTTTGTCTACATACTTTTGACGGAACAGATTAGTTTTGGTTAAAATGTTGGTCTTTTATGGAATAATATAAAAAAATACCATTTCGTCGGAAAATTCAGAGTTTCAGACTACGTTAAACTAAGTTTAAACTTAATCCATATCTCAAAAAGTATAATTTATAATTAATAGGAGAGAATTTTTGCGCAACTATTTTTATATTTATGTGGCAACTTGTAACTTGCAGAGATCACGTTCAAGTTTATTTTCATGTTTTGTTTTAAGTTCCATCACACTCACATTTTTTTCAGTCACATGTTTGGTAATTCGCTATCAACTTCATTTCAAAATCGCTTCCAACTTTACTTTAAATTTCTCATTCAAGAAAACAGCTGTTTTAAATAAATCTTCGTGCTTCATTGCAAAAAATGTTGTGCTACAAGAATGATAAAATAAAGATTACGCCTTGCGCATGATTTACCGTTTGATGACGTATTTGTTCCCTCGAAGAGATTGCCAAATGTTTATTATATGCAAAACTAATACTTCCTCGTACAAAATTAATATTTTGTGCTACACTTGGCAACTCTTCACTCAATTTAGTCAGAGAGATTTCCAACAAGCAAATGAAATCGGATTTATGAAAGTGCAAGTTTTGTGTTATATTTTATAATAAATTGTGTTACATTTTAAAATAAATATATTAAAATAATTATTAAATAACTTAAAGTGTAAAAAACTTATTAAAACTTGATTTTTAAGGCTCATAAACTGTAAACAAAAAATCTAAATTAAAGGGAAAAGAGAACAAAAACAACAAGCATGAAATGTGCAGTGGGCAGTTGCAAACAAAGTGACAGCAAAAAACAAGTGAGATATAATTGTGTTAAAATGTAATATTGTTATCAAAATTTTGTTTGTTTTCAAAAAGCTGTGTCATTTAATAGTTTTCCAAGAAATGAATCTCAAAGGAAGTTATGGCTGATATTTTGCAAGCAAAAAAATTTGTTTTGAATATGGAAAAAAGAAAAATAATTAACACTTGGGTTCAATATTTATATAAAATAACTATAAATTAATAATTTCAAATAAAAACAAGTGGAAAATAAAATAATTTTTTAAAATTATTTATTATCAAACAAATTTAATTTGAAAAATCGCAATTTGTCCCACTGTCCTGTTTTTACAATAACATAATAGTTCTCCAGCTGAATTTAATTAGCCAATCAGAACATATGTTGAATGACGTCAGAGTTCCATCATGCGCAGAGAAGTATTTTTATTTCAGCTTGTTGGCGTAATCTTTATTTTATCATTCTTGGTTGTGCTATAATAAAAAAATTAACTCTCTGCGAGTTTACATCGTTCACAACTATTTTTAAGAGCAGCCAGACTATTGCTCGTTTACTGTCGTTCGAGAGTTTTGCGTCTCACTCGCACTAGTTAATTTGTACGCTTCAGATAACTGTATAGATTTGCGTTTATGCTAAGGAATTTTCCGTGCTTAACTAGATTATTGCTTTAAATAAATAAAAATAAAATTGAAGTGTCCTACATCACAGCATCACTTCAAATTAATTTTGACAAGTAGATCAACTTGTAGGAAATTTATGCAGTGTAAAGCAAATTAAATTTCAACAGCGCCAAAAGTTTTATTGTATAGGGTCTTCCGACAGGGACTTGCGGTGTTTGATAGCTAATAACGGCCATGTTGTCAACTTATAGTACGTTTTCATCTACGTGATTTCGGTAAAATCATTTCATTTGCCCAAATTAAGTAATTTGCGACATGATTTCCCATATATTTTTCATATGAGCAAATTATCTCAATTTGTCTATGCAACTCTGCTTGGGTGATTTTCTTGCAAATGCAACCTTGGGACATCCATTATTGATGAGTTAGAAATGCAAAAAATAAGATTTACACCCATACCTAAATACGGGCGGAAAGCGGAACGTTTTTTTCCGCTGAGCGTTAACGCTGAAATGCCATACCTAAACAAAAGCGGCAGCGTTATGTAAAAAAACAATAAAAACAGGGTTATCAAACAAACAAATTAAACAACCCTGATTATTTTAACAGCTGGACGGACGACATTTGTGATTTTGTTATTGAAATTTTGTACAAATTACAAACGTGCATACAAATGTATGTATATAATCATATTGTAAATATTTTCTTACCTCCATTTTCTAATACGAAGTGCCCAAATTTTTTCTTTTATTATATATTTCACTTTTGTAAATCTTTGCTCTTTTTCTCTGGTTACAATTCTCTTCTTTTGCAACCAACTTCATTAGAAAACGCTCTGTCAAAATCGGATTTTCCAATAGCAAAGCGTTGCCGCCGCGTTATTTCGGTATGCTCCATACAAAATGTATGGACATGAGAACTTTTGACAGTTAAAAAACGCTTGCCGCCCGTATTTAGGTATAGAAGTTAGGTACTAATAATATGTCACTGATGGCGTTGATATGGTGTTGTGGCACTCCAAAAAAACACGATTTCTAAAAACAAAAATAATTGAAGTGTCAAATTTTATTTCGAAAATTCGAACACAAAATTACTTACAGCATAATGGAAACACTTCGATATAATTTCCTCAAATCAACTTAATTTGCTCACAGTGGAAACGTTTTGCCAAATCACTGTGGATGGATGTAACATTTAACAACACGTGCAAATAATAAATTTTTATTTTAATATTAATCAAGCTTGTGGTCGTTTTTTATAAAATTTTATTAAGTCTAATTTTTATTCAATATTTCGTTAACAGCCTGTTAAACTCTTCAGGAAATAAAAATTATGAGAATATTATTTCCTGAAGATGTTAACAAGCTGTTAACGAAATATTGAATAAAAATTAGACGAAATAAAATTGTATAACAAACCACCACAAGCTTGATTAATATTACAATAAACTGATACGGCCAATAAAAATAAATCAATAATAATAATCTTTTTTTATCAAAGTGGAAATCATTTTCATAAAGCCCATTTCTGCACAAAGAATGGGCACGTGAACAAACAAAAGTTGCCGAATTTGCTACGATACCAATCCTCATGGAATCCAAGAGAGCCCAATGCATCCCATAAAAGTCATTGTTTAGTATGGATTTTGGGCTGCGTAATTCGATTCGAATAGAAAACTGTTCCAAATTGTATGCTATAAACATAGTAATTCGAAAGTATTTTCTTTCGAAAGGAATTACGTTTTACAGATAATACCATCAATTTCGCAATCACTCCCATTTTTAGGCTCATAAACTGTAAACAAAAAATCTAAATTAAAGGGAAAAGAGAACAAAAACAACAAGCATGAAATGTGCAGTGGGCAGTTGCAAACAAAGTGACAGCAAAAAACAAGTGAGATATAATTGTGTTAAAATGTAATATTGTTATCAAAATTTTGTTTGTTTTCAAAAAGCTGTGTCATTTAATAGTTTTCCAAGAAATGAATCTCAAAGGAAGTTATGGCTGATATTTTGCAAGCAAAAAAATTTGTTTTGAATATGGAAAAAAGAAAAATAATTAACACTTGGGTTCAATATTTATATAAAATAACTATAAATTAATAATTTCAAATAAAAACAAGTGGAAAATAAAATAATTTTTTAAAATTATTTATTATCAAACAAATTTAATTTGAAAAATCGCAATTTGTCCCACTGTCCTGTTTTTACAATAACATAATAGTTCTCCAGCTGAATTTAATTAGCCAATCAGAACATATGTTGAATGACGTCAGAGTTCCATCATGCGCAGAGAAGTATTTTTATTTCAGCTTGTTGGCGTAATCTTTATTTTATCATTCTTGGTTGTGCTATAATAAAAAAATTAACTCTCTGCGAGTTTACATCGTTCACAACTATTTTTAAGAGCAGCCAGACTATTGCTCGTTTACTGTCGTTCGAGAGTTTTGCGTCTCACTCGCACTAGTTAATTTGTACGCTTCAGATAACTGTATAGATTTGCGTTTATGCTAAGGAATTTTCCGTGCTTAACTAGATTATTGCTTTAAATAAATAAAAATAAAATTGAAGTGTCCTACATCACAGCATCACTTCAAATTAATTTTGACAAGTAGATCAACTTGTAGGAAATTTATGCAGTGTAAAGCAAATTAAATTTCAACAGCGCCAAAAGTTTTATTGTATAGGGTCTTCCGACAGGGACTTGCGGTGTTTGATAGCTAATAACGGCCATGTTGTCAACTTATAGTACGTTTTCATCTACGTGATTTCGGTAAAATCATTTCATTTGCCCAAATTAAGTAATTTGCGACATGATTTCCCATATATTTTTCATATGAGCAAATTATCTCAATTTGTCTATGCAACTCTGCTTGGGTGATTTTCTTGCAAATGCAACCTTGGGACATCCATTATTGATGAGTTAGAAATGCAAAAAATAAGATTTACACCCATACCTAAATACGGGCGGAAAGCGGAACGTTTTTTTCCGCTGAGCGTTAACGCTGAAATGCCATACCTAAACAAAAGCGGCAGCGTTATGTAAAAAAACAATAAAAACAGGGTTATCAAACAAACAAATTAAACAACCCTGATTATTTTAACAGCTGGACGGACGACATTTGTGATTTTGTTATTGAAATTTTGTACAAATTACAAACGTGCATACAAATGTATGTATATAATCATATTGTAAATATTTTCTTACCTCCATTTTCTAATACGAAGTGCCCAAATTTTTTCTTTTATTATATATTTCACTTTTGTAAATCTTTGCTCTTTTTCTCTGGTTACAATTCTCTTCTTTTGCAACCAACTTCATTAGAAAACGCTCTGTCAAAATCGGATTTTCCAATAGCAAAGCGTTGCCGCCGCGTTATTTCGGTATGCTCCATACAAAATGTATGGACATGAGAACTTTTGACAGTTAAAAAACGCTTGCCGCCCGTATTTAGGTATAGAAGTTAGGTACTAATAATATGTCACTGATGGCGTTGATATGGTGTTGTGGCACTCCAAAAAAACACGATTTCTAAAAACAAAAATAATTGAAGTGTCAAATTTTATTTCGAAAATTCGAACACAAAATTACTTACAGCATAATGGAAACACTTCGATATAATTTCCTCAAATCAACTTAATTTGCTCACAGTGGAAACGTTTTGCCAAATCACTGTGGATGGATGTAACATTTAACAACACGTGCAAATAATAAATTTTTATTTTAATATTAATCAAGCTTGTGGTCGTTTTTTATAAAATTTTATTAAGTCTAATTTTTATTCAATATTTCGTTAACAGCCTGTTAAACTCTTCAGGAAATAAAAATTATGAGAATATTATTTCCTGAAGATGTTAACAAGCTGTTAACGAAATATTGAATAAAAATTAGACGAAATAAAATTGTATAACAAACCACCACAAGCTTGATTAATATTACAATAAACTGATACGGCCAATAAAAATAAATCAATAATAATAATCTTTTTTTATCAAAGTGGAAATCATTTTCATAAAGCCCATTTCTGCACAAAGAATGGGCACGTGAACAAACAAAAGTTGCCGAATTTGCTACGATACCAATCCTCATGGAATCCAAGAGAGCCCAATGCATCCCATAAAAGTCATTGTTTAGTATGGATTTTGGGCTGGAGGCATCATCGGTTCATATTTCATTGAGAACGACGTTGGTGAGGCCATCACTGTCAATGGCGAGCGCTATAGGTCGATGATTACCAACTTCTTTTGTCCTGAATTGGATGATCTGAATCCGAATGACTTGTGGTTGTGGATTTAGAAGGTGGAGGTAGTGTTGGTTAAAGTAGTTAATAAGAGACTATGAAGCGAAAGGTACAGACTCCGCGCTCGGTCATGAATATGGTATAGAATTCTTCTGATCAGCATGAGTGGATGGTTGTGCCAGTTGTTGTCTGTAGCCAGTTGCAGTAGTGGTCACTGAACAGAAGTGACAGCGATTGTCACTATCGTGTGCTAAAGAGCAGAATAATAGCAAAAAAAAATAAAAATAAAAAAATCAATGAGTGTTCGAACTCACGGGCGATGTGTTAACACCTTTTTGTTTATTTATTTTATATTAAACCCACAAAAAACAAAGAGAATGCAAAGCAACAGACAAATGTACATACATACATACATTGTTATGTTTGTACATAAGCTACATACGTTGCTGTCTTGCTATCTCATTTTTATATACATATGTACGTATAACCACGTCACTATTCTCTTTGCTATGCATAAGACAAAACAGAAGATCAACATAAAACACTTTTTAATGTTACTTCAAATTAATACTCCGAATTAAAACACTTAAATCTCCGCTCGCCGATATCGGATCGCCTTAATTTTTGGCCTAAACTCTTCGTCGAAACCCGCACTAGCGTTTTAATCCAAAAATGAATAAAATCGGCTATGAATTTCCGGAGAAAATCGCGTGGGAAAATTATATGAAAATCGCTCAATAATCACTTTCAATACCGACTGCCAAGCAACGAACAAACAAACTCTTACACTTACACTTGCGTATGTATTGAAACTGATAGTTTACTGCCCTAGAGGCGCGCGTATAGATGTTAACACATAAAAAAAATTGGTCTGCAAAGTTAAATGTTGAAATAGCTACAAAAAAGTCTATATATCATCATTATCAACGGTGAGAGCTATAGGTTGATGATTAACAAGTTGTTTCAAATTCACCACAATTTATGCGGCAGATTTTCGAATGGGCTCCACCCAAAGAACGATTTTGTATTACACACTTTCTTTCAAATATATAAAAAATTTCAATGATATCCCACACACTTTATTTTATATATTTAAAGGTAAAGATAGGAGGCCCCTAGTGAAAGACCATTTATTTGTATTAATTTTTTATTTTTTTGTAAACATTCAAATTTGATTTTAAGCATGAATCTAATACGCATTTGCTTAAAAGCGTAAAATTGCATGAAATTGCTTTAATTAATGTTGACATCAGGGTATTTCAATCGCATGAACGTGTTATAAATACGTAGTAAAATGCCCGTAAACACTTGAGTTACAAATAATTTTCAAAGCATATAATAACTTATAAATGGTCAATTTATAAAACATTAAAGACTTGATAAAAATAGCAAAAAAAAAAATGTTACTTCACGGGAAGTAGTTTTCTTCTGTAAACTTTTGCTGTAATATAATTCGCTCCCTAATTATTTTTATATAAAAAAAAACCAACAACACTAAACACAACTAATTAATAATAAAAATCATTTCCATTTACTTCGAGTACTATTTCGAAATTAACATGCACACATTTTCACCATATACTCGTTCGCAATCAATCAATCGATTATTGAACGAATTTGCGGTATAATACCGCACAAACAAGCAAAAACAAAAAAAAAAATTAGCAGAAACAAAATGAAATATTACACTGGAACAAATTGTTTTGTCAACAATAACAACAACCACAATTGTACAACAATATCGATCAATTGTAACAAAATATGCCAAACAACTGCAACTGCGATGATGCGGGCACATATAATTCAAATGCGACCACAAGATATGGTGAACAGACATTTAAAAATTATTAAGTCGGTTTTAACTAAAATTGTATGTTCATTAGCGTGCCCCTTAAAAAAAATACGAAATTCCAGCTCTATTTGGCTTGCGAACTATTTCTTGATCATAATTTTGTTTATTTGAAATAATTTTTTAATAATAAAATTTTTTATTTATTTTCCTTTAAAATTATTAAATCAGATTCATGCCTCTTATACTCCCAATAATATTTTTCACTCTAGCCGGAACCAAATTACCGCTTTCAATATTGACCGAAATTTTAATACAATTTCCATCGTTATCGAATGTTGTAATTCAACATCTAACAATTTAATAATAATTTAAATATTTGTTTTTTCTCTTTCTTTCACAGAACTTTGGCAAAAATATAAAGCTGAATTTCGATTAACATTCTATAACCGAAAGTTTGCTGCTGTTATTTTGCAGTTTTTGCTTCGTTAGTTTAGGATGCAGATTCAGACTTAGCGGAGGTGAAGAATGTTAAAAAAAAAATATTTTTTTAAAGTTTGCCCTTGCAAGACCTTATGCAAGAATGACGCCTGCTGGTAAGCTGATCGTAAATGAATAATATAAATGAAATGAATAATAGAATTTTCAGTCGCGAAAGAATCTAATTGGAATCTTATTACAATTTTTAGCCGCTGACAACCCTAACACAGCGAAAGGTGCCTGCAGAGATCATCCAGCGAGATTATCCAAAGCTTGTCAAGAAACGTACGAGACTCATGTGGGGATTGTTTTACAACTCTTGAAATTTTCAGCCGTATATATTATATATACCTAATTTTTATAAAATATTTGTTACTTTTCAGAGCATCACCCAAATATTCTTTCAGTGGTGTACGTGTGTAAATATGTACAATGTACGTTTATATAGATAAACATATTGTTACTTAAAACGGAAAACGTCCTATTTAACACGGAATTATAAATCGACCTTTGTGTAAATTGCGTTATATTTACCCAAATAATCACAACGGAAGAAAATTAAAATCACATGAAAGAAAATAGCGATTTTCTTACTAAACAAATTCACATTGAACAAACCACTCAATATTTTGCATTTTAATATGTTTTTTCTATTTTCTATTTATTAAACTATCCAAATGTTAGTTATGACGTTTTGCGTTTCAGGTAATTATACGTGTGTAATTAAAAAATTAGAATTTGTGCATTCACTCTGCTTTTGAATTTACAGTAAAAAAATTTGAAACATATTTGCACGTTAAGAAAACGCCATTAGTTTAATTAATCAACATCAATTTGAAGATACAACATAGATATTGACTAACATTAACATAATCATTAAGTTTAATTTTATTTAAAGCAAAAATTCTATCCAATTTACTGTATATATGCACACACGCACTTACATACAAACAACAAATATTTAATGATCTGCATAAAAATTATAAATAAAAGAACATCAAATACAATACGAATTTACCCACATGCATTCACGTATTTCATTTCCTCAGTGAACAAATATGCTTATATGACACAGGCTGTTAAAGCGCAGCAAAAATAAAATCAAATTCATTACATACCTTTGGGCGGTCGAATTGATAGTTATATGAATCGCCCTGTGCCTATTTCTGGCTACAGGGCGACCCCAATATAATTTACACCCCTAAGGTATGCTGTAGAAAATTTTTTTCCTGCAAAAATCCACCTGCTGAGTTTTCTGACATTCTGGGCGCCTGGTAAATGGAAAAAGTGCACATACTAAAACTAAAAATTTATGATTGATTCAGTCATGCAGTATGCATGATGAGTCTTCATGCATGCTGCGAGTACAAAAAATGATGGAATTGAATAGATTACACACAAGCAAACCTTTTTTTCCAGTTAATTAAATAATTAAGGACAGGAAATATTTATTTTAATCGTATTTTAATTTTTATTGGGTTTTTTTATTAATTATGTACATACAAATATAATACAAAAATAATAAAATTTGATAAATATAAAAGAATAATTAAAGCTTATTTTATTGCTGTTGCCATGTTTGTGTATTTAGTGTGCAAATAGACTTCCTTAATTTTTATGCAGTTTCCTTAGCAGTGATCTGAAAAGAGAAAAATAAAACATTATTAAAAACAAATTAGTTTACGAGGGAAGAAGTCAAGAATTATATCAAATTATATCATAATGTTATTTAAACGCATATTTATTATTTTCGTATATTATACATATATCTTCTATAAATTCTGATATTTTTAAGCTTAAGGTCTCTTTATTTTAATTTAATTTTTAATATTTTTTTTTTTGAAATTAAAAATGAAATTAAAATAAAGAGATCTTAAGCTTAAAAATATCAGAATACAATAATAATTAAAGAGGTCAAGAAACCAGAATTTATCTTCATGTTCGTGATTTTATAACTCGAGAACCACTCAACCAATTTTCAAACGAGTACATGCGTTGGAAAGGTCTACTTTCACTGATGGTTTATAAGAAAAAAAAACATCCAAAAATTTCTACGAAAATGCGTTATACGCGCACTTTTATGATGGTGTGTTTTCCCTATATAAAATGTATTTTTTTCTTATGAGAATTACATTTTGTCGGTATAAGGCACTGCATGCTCGCGTCATTTGATTTATTTAATATTAATTGTCATTTAAGTTTACAGTGCGAGCATTGACATTTTTTAATTATTGATTTGTAATCTTTCAGTTAAAATTAAAATCTTTTGCATCAAAATACATTAAAAAAATTATTCAACAATCAGGAAAATGTCTATTCTTTCTAGAAAATTAAATTTTTATTACAAAGACGTAAACGTAATTCTCGTGTAATATGAAACTTTGTGTGTTTATGAAATTTTGTGTGTGTTTGTTAGCTATGAGAATAGGCAGCAAGGTGTACTTCATATCGCTAGAGGGTGTAAATAAGGGCAAAAGGGGTAAAAAGGCTCCCCCTGACCCTCCCCCATGATATGGGTATCAAATGAAAGCGATTTTGAAAACCAATATGGTGGACAGCCCAAAATGGAGGGGCGATACTTTTTCCCCCCCACATAAAAGGAATTTTTAAGGACGAAATATAAAATATAATAAAACCAGTTAAAAACAATATGACGAACGTCCCAAAACGGCGGACTATTTTACGGAATTCTGGAGAATGGAATACAAAATATAATGAAACATCTACAAAAACTTTACAGGACACGCCCCAAAATCGTTATACGCCCACTTTTTATACACCACACGATATGGGTATCAAAAAGGTATTTTTGAAAAGATAACACAAAATATGATGAAATCTCTACAACTGGAACATGAGACACGCCTCATAATAAAAAAAAGGCTCGAAAAAAGGTCACCAGACAACTTTTTATACAGCACATGATATGGCAATCAAATTAAAGGGTTTCTTGAGAAAGAAACTGATACTAAAATAAATAAAAAAAATTTAACATATAAATGGTCTTTCAGTAAATTAAAATAAAACAAAGCATGTGAGGTTATCGTCGAAAACTTTTACTTTTATTAAAGATCTATTGATGCCAATATGTGTGGAATATAAATAAATCGCTACAAATGTTCACCATGGCCTCTGTGGGTGGAGCACGTCCGAAAAGCCCGATTTTCCATGGCTGACATATAATTCAGGCTGAATTCGACCGATGGCATGGACTGTGTTGGCTATATATATGGACCGATGACGCCGCTAGCTTAAAGTGCACACTAAACAGTGACTTTTTCGCGAATCATAGAACGCTCTCGGACCTCGTGTGGATTGACATCTTCCTAAATTCCTGTTGGAAGGCCCTTTCGAAGTTTGAAATTTTCCCACGGATTTTTATAGTTTGTATTAACTTTTTTAGAAGCATATATTGCTGTTTTATTTTTTAGATTTCTTTTAGTTTTGAAGTTTTAGTGATTATAATTTTTTGTATGAGTTTTTCAAACAAAAGGAAAGGCTGATGAATTGCCAGTAGCATCAATGATGTGAAGGCATACAAATCAGCTTAAACGCCAACAAATAAATAATTGTGAAATCGTTTTATTATAAAGAAATACTTAAGTTCTATTATATGTTAAAACACCACGAATACAATGGTTTTGTTATTAAAATTAAAATGAATAAATAAATGAAATTAAATTGAAATTAAATTCTACTTTATTAATTTTATTATTGATTACATAATATGGATATAAGTAATTGATATCAATTATTTGATTTCTATTTCATGAAACACAGATTGATGCCAAAGATTAACTGCTATTAATGCCAATTCCTTTGATTTTTTCAAACAGAAATTTATATACTTTTGAACATGTGAAAATGTGTGTATGGCTGTCTTTATATTCTGTTATTGCGGCCATAAATCACAATGAATGAAGTATTAGATTACAATAAACTAAATGATCGTATTGATTTGTCAAGAAAACCCACACTTTGAATAAAGTTGTGCGATATGAATATGAATGATTTATGAATTGTTTGTTAAAAACTAATTGATTTATAAAATAGACATAAAAAATATTACACTGATCTGTAACGATGCTTTTTGCATACATTCCATTTTATTAAATGGCCAATAATAAATATGAACTATTGTTAAAGAGTAGAATAACGATCAGATGTACAGTGCCACACAAAAGTAAAGGGCAACGTTCTAGCTACTGATGCAAGCAAACAAATATTTCCACGATTAATGTATATCGGAATTTGACCCCAGCACCATGGAGAAATTTTTGGACAGGAAAACATTTTAATTACCTCTTTCTGTAAATAAAGTAAACATTTTCGTCTGAAACAACTATAAATTTCAATATAAAATCCCAAACGAAAATTTTTGTTTTTTTATCTTGGACCAGCACTCAGGGGATGACCCCTATATATGCAATGCATTGCGCCGGAACTGAAAACGAGGGGATATTATTGAGGGTACAGATTAGGAAAGATGATAAGATAGACAGTTTTTTTGTAGCTATTTCAAGCTTTTTTACTCCGCGGTTAATTTTTGCTACAGGGCCGACGAAGGTGGGTGCTGTTACTCTGCTTTTAGTATATGATAGTGTCAGTCGCTGCCAATTATGTTCAGTGACCAGTGACTATGCCTTCATCATTGAAACAGGCTGGCAACAACTAACACAACCACGCACTAATACTGATCAGAAGAATTCAACACAATATTTTCATGACTCAGCACGACCTTCCGCTTCATAGTCTCGTGTTCTACTACTTCAGCCAACAGCTGTCAGTATAACAAATAATTGCAATTACTAAATCAATCACTATAAGAGAATTACCATTAACAAGACATTTAAAATGACCTGAGGATCCCTATAGTGGAAATGTCTTGGCAACATTCAAACTTCTTGGTAAATTTGATGTGGCCGCGAAGTTCCTTCGAAAGTTTTTAATAAGAAAACCGTCGCATGTTGGTAATAATTTGTCTAAAACTAGCGCTGTAATCGTGCCGTCTTATTTACCGTATTTGCCACTGTGAATTTTTCCTCTTTCGAAGATTGAAAAAGACCGGCATTTTAAGACGATTGGGGAGACCACATCTGAATCGCTCAAGGATATACAAGAAAGTGAAGGGGAAGATCAAGAGAAGATTTAACCTTTGTCGTAAAAGCTTATATATTAATTTTTTAAGGAATGTAGACTTAAGGAATACAATTTGTTAAATATTTACTCTATTTTTTCATATATGTAACTTAAACGTCCACTAAGGGGTGCGGGGGCGCTGTCCAAAAGTGGACTATATCGTGTCTTCCACAGACGGACAAATGGATATTGCTAGATCGCCTTAGACATAATCACTGATCTAGAATGTATGTAATTTATGGGGTCCAATTCTTTCTGGAGGGTATTAAAATTGTATTTTGTCGGGGTCGCTCCGGCAAGGACCGTGGGGGAGACATTTCATCTTTGCTATAAAAACTAAAAATAAATTTTAAAGATAATAAAGTGTAAAAAAAAATCAATGAGTGTTCGAACTCACGGGCGATGTGTTAACACCTTTTTGTTTATTTATTTTATATTAAACCCACAAAAAACAAAGAGAATGCAAAGCAACAGACAAATGTACATACATACATTGTTATGTTTGTACATAAGCTGCATACGTTGCTGTCTTGCTATCTCATTTTTATATATGTACGTATAACCACGTCACTATTCTCTTTGCTATGCATAAGACAAAACAGAAGATCAACATAAAACACTTAAATCTCCGCTCGCCGATATCGGATCGCCTTAATTTTTGGCCTAAACTCTTCGTCGAAACCCGCACTAGCGTTTTAATCCAAAAATTAATAAAATCGGCTATGAATTTCCGGAGAAAATCGCGTGGGAAAATTATATGAAAATCGCCCAATAATCACTTTCAATACCGACTGCCAAGCAACGAACAAACAAACTCTTACATCTTACACCTTACACTTGCGTATGTATTGCAACTGATAGTTTACTGCCCTAGAGGCGCGCGTATAGATGTTAACACATCAAAAAAATTTTTTTCTGGTTGGGTCATTTGGGAGGGCAAAGGGGGAAGAGAGCGGTAGGGCAGAGGAGGGTCAGGCTACGTTTCAGCTTGTCATAAAATCTTTAAAATATTTTTACAGAATGTAGGCTTAAGTAATACACTTTGTTAAATTTTTACACTATTTTTGCGGAGTTCAAAAATTAAATTTTTTGATTTTGTGGCTTCAAGTTTTTTTTTTAATCTTGGACTAGCACTCAGGGGATGACCCCTATATATGCAATGCATTGCGCCGGAACTAAAAACGAGGGGATAGTATTGAGGGGACAGATTAGGAAAGATGAGAAGATAGACAGTTTTTTTTAGCTATTTCAACCTGTTTTACTTCGCGGGCCAGTTACGCTCGGTGCCCAGTGGTATGCCTTCATCATTGAAAGAGGCTGGCAACAACTAACACAACCACGCAGTAATGCTGACCAGTAGAATTCAACACAATATTTCATGACTCAGCGCGGACTCGAACTCAGGACCCTCCGCTTCATAGTCTCGTGTTCTACTACTTCAGCCAACAGCACCCACAAGTTTAACGCGTTGGGCCTTCTTTGACATAAAAATATATCATTTGCTTAACAAAATTACAAAAAAAAAAACTTTAAAAATTATATTGGTTCTTAGAGGTTGGTTTAGTTCTTCTTAGGGCAACTTATTTCCCTCTTGCCCGATTTAGCCCATTTACGAACTTGACCTATGACTTCAATATATATTTATGCCAAGTTTCAAGGGTCTGGCTCTTTTTTTCTTTTGGTCTCAATCGTGATTTCCATAGATGGACAGACGGACGGACATGGCTAGATCGTCTTAGATTTCTTCACTGATCAAGAATATAAAAGGTGTTCCAATAGGGATGATATGATTTTGAAGTGACGTTTCGGCCATTTGTAATATGTCATGATCTGTCATTTATTTTTCATTGTATTCAGTAGTGTTTACAATTTCATCATGGAGAGATATACGCAAGAACAACGTTTATAAATTTTTCAGTTTTATTATCAAAATAATCGTTCTCCAAATGCAACTATTCGTGCGCTGTTGCCATTTTATGGTCGTAATAATCGTCCAAATGTGATCGCTAGTCGTCAAATTGTTAAACATTTTGAGCTTACATTTTCTTTGCATAATGTTCAACTGCCATAACATTCACCTAAATTGACAGTTTGGTGTGGTTTTTGGTCTGGTGGAATCATCGGACCGTACTTCTTTCGATATGAAGCTGGTAACACCGTTACTGTCAATGGAGAGCGCTATAGATCGATGATAATCAACTTTTTATGGCCGAAATTGGAAGAAGTTGATCTTGACAACATATGATTCCAATAAGACGGGGCTCCGTGCCACACAGCAAATGCAACAATTGAATTATCGCGAGAAAAGTTTGAAGGTTCGATTATTTCAAGAAATTGTGATATTGAGGGTCCTCCAAGAAGCTGTGATTTAACACCATTAGACTATTTCTTGTGGGTTCATTTGAAGTCATTGGTTTTTCGAATTAAACCAGACTCTCTTCAAGCTTTACAAGTCAATATTGAATGGCACCATGACATACGACTTGATTTGAATGACGTTCTATTTAGAACTTAATTGTACCGATTGCAATTCACATTAAATAAAAAACTTTTGAATTTCCTTAACAATATGTGTTTTTATATTAAATAGAATTAAGATTCATAGTCTAGTTGTTCGAAATTTGTTTTTAAATCTCAGAAAGACATGATAAATATTCCAAGGCACAAAGGAAAGTCAACATCAGTTTTATTCAACTTACACAGCAGAGCAGAACAGCTGTTTTCGAAAGACGCAACCCTTTCATAATTAGTGCTCTTGTGTATTGTGTTTATCACCACTTATTGAATGTGATAACAGTTCCTATTTACACAAATTTTATTATAAAAAAGAATTCGAGAAATGTATCAACCTGATGTTAACATGTTATTGTTATAATACCCGTGTTACCGTTTTGATTATTTTTCTGAATTTTTTGTTCCATCATTAGAACTTTAGAACTTTTTTGTTCCATATTTAGAACTTAATTGTACCGATTGTACTTCACATTAAATAAAAAACTTTTGAATTTCCGTAACAATCAGGCATGTTCCAGAAAAGTAAAAGTAAATGAAGTTGAATTTTTAAAATTTTTATTTTTGATTTTCTGCAAAACTAATAGTTTGCTGTTACATTTTTCAGTTAGAAATGAAAAATTATTTAAAAAGCATAAGGAAATTATAGCAAAAAAACTAACAATTTTGGATAAAATCAAAAATAAAAATTTAAAAAATTCAACTTCATTTACTTTTCTGGAACATGCCTGAATATGTGTTTTTTTTTCTTAAAGAAATCATATCACTCTTATTGGAAAACCCTATATATATACTTTATGGGGGTCTCAGATGGATATTTCGCTGCATTACACACGGAATGACAAAGTGTACAATTTTTTTTTTGGAAAGTATAAAATACAGTGGCAAGATCGTATCAGTGTTGTTTCCTATAATATTCTTTCTATTTCCATCCTAAATGCGTCCTTTACTCAGAAGAGTAGTTCAAGATAATTACAGAATTCAATTGTTATTGTTATGATAAGAATTTTTTTCTTCAGAACCAAGTTCAATTCTGCAATCCGCAAATTACTTTTTTAAGAACGCTGATGAGATGGCGTAGCGGCCTCGAATTAAGTATTGATTCGTTTTGCTAGTTTGTAATCCACTCATAATAAAATACCTTGAACTTGAGTCTGAACAAAAAAATTCTTATCTTAATAATAAAATTAATAAGATCGAAAACTAAAAATTTACATTCAGAATTCGATTCTTTTAACCCACTCCAGTGTTACAACAGAAAGTGCGTTATTTTCTTACAAAAAAAAACATATTTCTATGAAAATATAAAATAAAGTATAAAATGTTTTCATTAAAAAAGAAGCGTCATTAAATAAAATAAACAATGATAGATTATTGTAACTTTCCGGTAATTGCAACAGGCCTGATTTTTTAGAGTTGCGAAAATCGTGCACGCACTGTACATTTCATCTGGTAGTTTAGATCGTTTACACCGATTGGGAGTAACGACAACGTGGCTGAAAATGCCCTCCTTAAAGGGTAAATGATCGATTACTAAAATCTGTACATGTTCATTATTCATTGCAGTTTATGGCATTTTTGATTATTGCTTTGCCAAAAATTACAACAATTTGCAATAATTTATTCATTATAAACTTAAGCAACAAAATATTTAGAATGTTCAATAAACATGCTAAAGACTTGATACTTCTGTGAGTAAATTGGTAGTACATATTGAGTAGTTGTGCAGAATTTTTAAGCATGAAGGCGTTTGGCAAAATGTTGCATTAAAAGCACAAGCAATCAAATTTTTTATAAGAAAAAAACAAAAAAACAACTAAAACAATGTCGAAAAATATGAAGTGCATATGAAATTATTTGCTGTTTAATGCTACTAAAAGCTCACCGCAAATTGCCTAAAATAATATTAAAATTTCATGGAAAAATAACGAACAACTTAAGCGCTTTAACAGATTATTAAGTTTATTTGTTGGCTTAAGAATTTGTTTTAAATAAAAACGAGGGTGGATCTACTGATGATGCCATACAAAAACTATTTTTGAGACAGGTGCAATATTAAAAAAGTGTTGAGAACATTTTCAGCCTATTACAGGTATGGCTAAGCCGTTCCAATCGGCAATTTTTTTATACCCTCTTTATATTCACTTTGTCATTCCATGTGTAACGCAGCGAAATATCCTTCTCAGACCCTATAAAGTATATACATATTATTGATCATTGATGAAATCTAAGACGATCTAGTGTCGTCCGTCCATCCATCTGCGGAAATCACGCTACAGTCCAAACAAAATAAAACCAGACTCTTGAAATTTGGTATAGATAAATTTTGAAGGATAGCATAGGTCAAGTTCGTCAATAGGCTAAATCGGACTAGAGGTAAAAGAGTACCCCTAAGAAGAACTAAACCAACCTCTAAAAAAAAACATAATTTTTGAATTTTTTTTTTGTAATTTTGTTAAGCAAATGGACACAGGAAATCAGAAAAATTCATTTTTGGACCCCACCCCCTTCAGTGGGCGTTGACGTAAGATATTATATGAAAAAATAGTGCAAGTATTTAACAAATTGTGTTACTTAAGGCTACACTCCTTAAAAATCACATTTTTAAGCTTTTATGACGATGCTGAGATGTTCTCTGATCTTCCCCAAAAACGATATAAACCTTATAAAATTGATTGCAAACATTAAATTGATTTTGTAAAAAGCCGCATATATGTATATACCCTTTTACAAAAAAGTGAAAGGGTATATATAGGTTTGTCATTCCGTGTGCAATTTCTTCGATATGCACATGGGACCCCATAAAGTATATATATTCTGGATCCTTATGAATAGCGATGAGGATTGAGCGATGTCCGCCTGTCTGGGTGGTTTTCCCAAGCTCCCAGAAGAGCTATAGACTTCGTCCTTAGACCGTTGGATTGGAAATGTACTTAAATAGAGTGCTATTGAAATTCAGAAGGATCCGAAGTATGGTTCCAGAGCTGGGAATCTTACACCTATTTCTCGACGCAAAATTTATACCAGAAATCAATTATTTTTTTTAATGTTTGTAAATTAAACCTATTTCTTGATTTGGGAAGCCTCAATGGTCTATTAAAAACTAAAACAATAAAAAATTTTTTCCAGGAATGGAAAATTAAAATTTTTTTTTAGGTCCATTCCGTATTTTGTAGTACATGTAGTAACTAAAATTGTTAAAAATTTCAAGTTTTTCTTTAACAAAACCTCTTAATACGTCATGAAGATTTGCATTGGCTAAAAAAAAATTTTTTAATTCAAATTTTGCTTCCAGGGGTGGGAAACTGCATATTTTTTTTAAAACGTGAAAGTAATCAAACATGCAACTGATGTTGTTTTTTTTGCTAACTAAACCTGTCTTATAATTTAGGAAGAACAAAATTGGTATCAAAAATTCAAAAATATAAATTAAAATTTCGAATCCAGGGATGGACAAGTGCAATATTTAATAGTACATGAAAGTGACCAAAATGGTTAAAAATGTGAAATTTTTCTTAAAAAAAATTACTTTATACCTCATGGTTGGGAAATTGAATTTTTTTGTTATACATAAAAGTAACCAAAAAGGCAATTGACGTTGCTTTTTACTAATTAAACCTATTTTTTTTTATTTCAGGAAAAACAAAATTGGTGTCAAAAATTAAAAATAAAATCAAAATTTAGATTCCAGAGTTGGATAACTGCAATATTTTGTGGTACATAAAAATGACCTAAATGGTTACAAATATTAAGTTTATCTTAAATAAAACTATTTCATGCCTCATTAAGAGTTGCATTGGTAAAAAAAATTTAAATTTCGTTTCCAGGGTTGGGAAATTGATATATTTATTCTGCATAAAAGTAACCAGAAAGGCAATTGACGTTGTTTCTTTTTGCTAATTAAAGCTGTTTTATAGTTCAGGAAGAACACAATTGGTATTAAAATCTTAAAATATCAAAATTTCGACTCCAGGGTTGGACAAATGACATATTTTATTGTACATGAAAGTGACCAAAGAGTTTAAATATTTCTTTTTTTTTGTGAAGTAAAACTATGAAACACCTCATTAAGAATTGCATTGGTAAAAAAATAAAAATTCGCTTCCAGAGTTGGAAAATCGAAATATTTTTCGTACATAATAGTACATACATAAATTTCAAATTTTGTGCTCTTGGTGAATTAAACCTATTAGATATTTCAGAAAAAATTAACCTAGTATCAAAAAATTATAAGTTCGGTTCCAGGGTTGGAAAATCGTAATTTTTTGATACATAAAAGTAACCATATAAGTTCCCTATTTTGGTTTTTTGAGTGACTTAAACCTATTTTATACTTCGCTAAGAATTAAATTGGTATTAAAAATTTTAAAAACTAAAAATTCGGTTCCAGGGTTGCAAAATCGAAATATTTTTGGTAAATAAAATACATACATAAATTCCAAATTTTGTGTTTTTAGTGAATTAAACCTATTTTATAAATCAGAAAAAATTTAAATTAGTATTAAAAAATTAAAAATTCGGTTCCAGGGTTGAAAAATCGACATTTCCTGATTCATAAAAGCAGCCATATTATTTGTTATTTTTGATTTTTATGATGACTTATACCTACTTTATATATCAGGAAGAAATAAATTGGTATTAAAAACCAAAAAAATCTAAAAGACGATTCTACGGTTGGACAATTAGAACTTTTTGGGGTACATGAAACGGATTTTTTGTTTTGTTTGTAAATTAAATATATATAATATTTTTGAAAGACGTTCATAGGTATTAGATATAAGAAAAGACAAACATTTAGCTTCCCAGCCGAAAAATTTAAACGTTTTCTTAAATATAAAAGTAACCTGTTAATTTTGGCCCCTATTATGAGTTGCATTCGATATTCGATAGCCAACGAAATTGTTGATCGAACGATTTGTCATTTGGTATTATGGCGCACATTCGTTGAAGTAAAACACTACTGTGAATTTTGCTGATTAAATTTATTCATTTTTATTTATTTATTATTCATATTTATTTATTTTTAATTTTATTTTTTTAAATTTAAATTTTTTAATTTTATTTACTGCGTCGAAAGCAAGATTGTTTTCGATAAAATGTTCCATGCTCAACGAAATATTCGACAGAATTGCCAGTTCATAATACCAATTTGATAATTGATAATCGATATTCGAAAGCCAACGAATATCGAATGCAACTCATAATAGGGGCCTTTATCAACGGGCTTATGTTCGAATCTGCAAGACTGCAAACCATTTTTTTATTATTTTATTAATAAATGAATTTGTTCAAATTCTATTTTATTAATTTATATTAAGATTGGAATATTAGGAATATTTTTTCAATAATCATCAAACCAGCCCATAAAAGTAACCGATAACATCATTTTGATTTTTTAATTAAACCTACTTTCTGTTTTGGCAAGAAAGAAAGAAAGAAGAATTACACCTGTGAAGGGTACTTAAGATTCGGCACAGCCGAATATAGCACTTTTACTTGTTTTTATTAAGGGTTCTCCAACAGACACCTAAAAGCACAATGAAGAATTACCAGAAAAATATTTACAACGAATAACAGTCATTAGTATATCAATCACAATAAGAGGGCTCCAAATTACAGGACATTTAGAATGACTTGAACAGTGTGGGTGCTGTTGACTGAAGTAGTAGAACACGACACTATAAAGCGGAGGGTCCTGAGTTCAACCCCGCGCGGAGTCATGAAATATTGTGTTGAATTCTTCTGATCAGCATTAGTTCATGATTATGTTAGTTGTTGTCAGCCTGCTTCAGTGATGAATGCATAACACTGATCACTGAAAATAATTGGCAGCGACTGACACGATCATGTACTAAAAGCAGAGTAACAGCAGCTTCCTCCGTCGTCGGTCCTGTAGCAGAAAATTAGCCGCCGAAGTAAAAAGGTTCAAATAGCCACAACAAATTTTCTATCTCCTCATCTTTCTTCATCTGTCCCCTCAAATACTATCCCCTCCTTTCCAGTTCCGGCGCAATGCACTGCATATGTAGGGGTCATCCCCTGAGTTCTGGTGCAAGATAAAAAGAAAAAAATAGTGAAAATTGTTTACGAGCATTTGGGGTTCTTGCTCAATTTGAAGTGTCAGCGAAGTTCCATGGAATGTTTTGCTTAATTAAAACTATCGCATATTCGCAATATTTTTACCAAACGCAATACCGTAATCATGTTATCGCATTCACCGGATTTGGTCCCTGTGGCTTTTTCCCCTTCCCAAGAGTGAAGAGACTCATGAAAAGTAACGAATGAAGAGATAAAAAATATATTATATCTGAGGGGCACCTCTTTGAAGGGGACAAAATAAAAATTTATGAACAAATAAATTCTCCCTATTCGGTAACAATTTATCAATATCATCTCAAGACAATATCAAAACTAAGGCAGTTACATCCTGGTTTTGGGCAGCAACTGATTACTGCCTCTGACTGTTCTCTAAGGCCAGGAGAATAACGAGTGGCTGTTAGAAGTAATTAAATGCCGAGGAAAGAGTTTGTAGATTTATAGTTTTGTCTTGAGGTGACGTTGACAAATATTTACAGAATAAAGGGGAATATATTTTGAAAAAAGTTTAGATTCACCTTAGTTTTTGAACGCACCTCTTAAATGATATTCGAGCCAAATGAATAGAAGTTTGTACATCAAAAAGGGCGGCACATCAAACAGAGCCTAGGGCGGCAGCAAGCCTAAATGCGAAATGGTTTTTCCGTTTGGACAACGTACCGTGCGTCCTACCAAAAGGACTATTAACAAAGAGGTGGATAAAATTGAGTCCCCTGATTCAGCAAACAATCAACCAACCAAGATTTGCCGAAAATATCGTTACGTGCGAGTGTGCAGGAGAATCTGAAGCAGTCGATTTCGCGTCGCTTACAAGAATTAGGCCTTTCGCAGATTTCAGCTTGACCCTGCACCTATGCAAAATTCAACTAATACAGCAACTAAAGGTGAAAGACCTTAGGCAACGACGCGTAGTTGCTGAATGGGCTCTGAAGCGGTTGGCAACTGCCACTAATTTTCATCGAAAATCATCTCCAAATGTCCATTTCTGAAAGTGCAATGGGTACGGGTGCTGTTGGCTGAAGTAGTAGAACACGAGACTATGAAGCGGAGAGTCCTGAGTTCGAGCCCCAGCTGAGTCATGAAATATTGTGTTGAATCCTTCTGATCAGCATTAGTGCGTGGTTGTGTTAGTTGTTGCCAGCCTGTTTTCAGTGATGAAGGCATAATACTGATCACTGGACAATTACTGGCAGCGACTGACCCAATCATGTACTAAAAGCAGAGTAGCAGCACCCACCTTCGTCGGCCCTGTAGCAAAAACTAGCCGGCGAAGTAAAAAAGGTTGAAATAGCTACAAAAAAACTGTCTATCTCCTCATCTGTCCCCTCAGTACTATCCCCTCGTTTTCAGTTCCAGCGCAATGCATTGCATATATAGGGGACATCCCCTGAGTGCTGGTCCTACTCCTAAAAAAATTGTCGGATTTGGGATGATATCCCTTCAAATGAGATCCAAGAGCGTCCAAGGCATCCCAAAAATGTCCGTGTTTCTTTGACAATAATGTTGAAAAGACCATCACTGTCAATGGCGAGCGCTAAGTGGATGGTATCGATACCAACATCATGTTGCTTCAATGGGACAGCGCTGCGTGCCACCCAGCTTATGCTCCATTTTCTATTCTGCATAAAAGGTTTGATGGCTTGGACATCTCACGAGGAGATGATGTTAGCTGGCCACCGAGATGGTAAATTTTTCCATCATTCGAATTTTTCTGGTGAGGTTTTCTTAAATCGCAGGTGTCCGTGAACTAGCCACAAACCACAGCGCCCTTGAAGGACAACATGCTATCGCTCAAATTCAGTCTGATTTTTGCAACATAGTCATGATAAATTTAACATTTCTTCAACGAGAGAAGCCGTGGCGGATATTTGAAACGAAAAAATGTTAATGACATCTCACGCACTTTTTGTTTTATTTAAATTTAAAGACAAAAAGATCCTTTATATACAATTTTTTTTTCTAACCTGCCTAATAAGTGGTGACAAATGAAATACACATGAGTACTGATGATGAAAGTGTAGCTTCTTTCAAAAACAGCTGTTCTTCTCTGCTGTGTAAGTTGAATAATTCAAAACTGATGTTGACTTTCCTTTGTGTCTTGGGTTATTTATCATGTCTTTCTGAATTTAAAAACAAAAATTTCCGAACAATTTGCCTATGAATTTTACTTGAATTTAATGTGAACCGATTTAAATACAAACAATCCTGTGAATTCTTTAAATATTATATTTTCGTTGTTTCTACCTTTTAGAAATAATTATAGGCCTAAAACCTTGTCAAAAGTATATTCTTTTTAAAAATTAATTATTTTATCTGCAAACAAAATTTGTTAAAAATTATCCCCCATATTCCTGAGTTCACCCCTCGATTTTCCACTACATCTAAAAAATTGCCTCAATTTAACAAAAAAAAAAACTTACTACTCTGACAAGACTGAATTAAATCCATTTTAAACTCCATTCGAACCAGTGTTGTCAGATTAGGGGGTTTCCCCCTAGATTTAGGGTTTTTTTCTATTTAGGGGCAGATGTAGGGGTTAATTTTCTTTAGGGGGAAATTTGGGGGTAAGAAAATTTTATTTGGGGGATTTTTAGGGTATTTTCGAATTTATAGTTTGGTACATAATAGTACATAATTTAACAACTGAGCATGTCGAAGATATTGTATCGAAATGGCGATTTAGAAAGTAATCACGCAAATACAAACATTAAAACATTTTTCTCGTTAAATAAATTTTGTTGGTTTTCTTTGAACTGCAAAATATAAATTTTAAAAAGTTGTTCATCTTTACAATTTATTGCCAATATGCCAAAAAAGGATAACATACATATATAAACAAAAATATAAAAAGGAGTGGGAAGCAATCAGCAGTTTAGAGGTATTGTATTTTTAAATAAAATTTTAAACACAATAAATGCAAAATTAAATTTCAGATTGATTAGCCCCTGTCTAGGGAGACAACCACAAAGCTTTATGCAAATATTGTAAAAGCATTATGGTGGCTAACAGGAGACCTTATTGCACAAGAACATACGAAAAAACGTGTTGGATTTGCATCCCAAACAAAAGAAGTACATGTACCCGTAACAAACTTCCTCAAGCCGTCTCTTACAAAAGAAAGAAAGATTGCAGATATATTTTTTGGGGGCTTTTTATAAAAAAATAAAATAAAAATTTGGGTGTTTTCGCGTTAGAATGATTGTACCTCAATTCAAATTTAATAGAGATAAGAATGATGAAACCAAATTCCTACTTAAACTTTTCTGCTTTAGGGGGTCTTTTGAGAAAAAGTGTAGAATCTAGGGGGTTTCTAAATTTTTTTTGGCGGGAAGAAAAAAAATTATCTGACAACACTGATTCGAACTTAAATCAAAACTCTAACGATCAAACTAATTTAATTGATAATAGTTTCTTAAACATTTATTTGTATGACCTTAAATGAAACCTTTGATCTTTTTAAAGTTTTTATGAAATATGAGATTCTAAAGGTTTTTGGGTGGTTAAGAGCACAAAAGTATCTACTTGTATAATGTATTAACGAAAATTATTAAAATCCAATAACAATAATAATAATAAAATTACCACAGTTATTAGATTATTCGGGCATTGAAGCAAAGTTCCACTTCCCCTGCTTTGCAAAGAGAGAGAGAGAGAACGAGAGAGAGAGAGAGAAAACTAATTCTTCGTACATTCAAATATTTTTTGGTTTTGAAAATTCACTCATCCATTGCAGGTTTGAATTACATTTACTTTATTGTACACGTTGATCTTGTAATAAAAATTAAAATAATCTAACAAAATACTACTGGTACAACAAACATTAAAGAAAAATACAATTTTTTTTAAATCTGGTTAGCGATGCAGGGTACTTTTGGACACGAAAAGTACTAATATTTCAAACCTTTAAATTTATTATAATTAGTTGAGATATTCTCTTAATTATCACTATTATTTTTGAAACAAGAAATAAACAAATATTTGTTTATTTGTCTTCAAATAAACAAAATGTTAAGATTTCTGCTCCCATCTACGATATATCTCAGAAGTTACAACACCAGAGCAACGCGTGCCAATTGTTGAAATTTTTAATAAAAAAAATTGCTCTATTCGTCAAACTCATCCTGCACTTGTTCAATTTTACGGCGTACATAATCGTCCTCCCTCAGAGCAGCTGATTCGAAGAACAATAGATCGTTTTCGGACCACATTTGCTGTTACTGATAATGAGACGCCGAACAGAGCGCGCTGAAGAACCTGTAGCCGCTGTACAGGAAAGCATTGAAGAGGATCAATCAATTTGTCGCCGTTCTCAGCAACTGGGATTCTGTCCTTCCACTGTATTTAACATTTTTTTAGTTGTTGAAAATTAGTGTTCCAGATTATGTCTTCTAGACGCCAGCCATGGCGCGGCCGCATTCCAGAATGCATATTTAAACATTAATTTTATAAAATTTTCTTTCCAATAAAGCCCGTTTCATAAAATATTTAAAAAATATATTTCCTTGTTTTATTATAATTTAAACTTGTATCACTCTATAAAAAAAACAACCTATATATAATTTTATAAGAGCTTGCTGATTTGAAATTTAAATAAAACACATGCCAAATTATGAAATGGCCAAAAAAAATTTTTTTTATTTGGTAGATAATTTCTTGTCATTTAACATTTAAATATAATTTCGGGCATATGGCCACCACGACTATTTTGCACAAAGGCCATTCTGGAGGTCCAATTTTCGACCACCTTTTCAAGCATTTGAGGGCGTATTTCAGCAATGACACGTTGAATACTGGTTTCCAAAGCGTCAATCGTTGCTGGTTTATCCACGTAAACCAATGATTTCAGGTATCCCCACAAAAAATTAGCGAGTGGCGTCAAATCACACGAACGCGGAGGCCAAGTCACCGGTCCATTTCTCGAAATAATGTTGTCGTTGAAATGCTCTTTCAATAAGTCCATTGTTTCGCCCGCAGTATGACAAGTGGCACCATTCTGTTGAAACCACATTTCGTTTACATCCATATCTTGAAGTTTTGGCACCAAAAATTCATTGATTTCCATTCACGGTAACGCGTCGTCCTTCCTCATTTTTAAAGAAATAAGGACCGATGATTCCACCAGCCCATAGACCGCACCAAACAGTACATTTATCGGGATGCATGGGTAATTCTTGAACGGCGTGTGGATTATCTTTGCTCCAAATACGGCAATTTTGCTTGTTGACATATCCATTCAACCAAAAATGCGCCTCATCACTGAAGAGAATTTTGCGGTAAAAAACCGGATAAACATTTTTAATTGAACGCTGTTTTTGAAAATAAATTTCCACGATTTGGAAGCGTTGTTCTGGAGTTAACCTGTTCATGATGATTTGCCAAACAATACTGAGTAGAGACGTCACTTTAAACTGTCAAAACAGCTGTCAGACAACAGAGTGATTCGTGTAAAAAAAAACTTCTTAAAAAACACCCTTTATTATGTCAATGAAAATGTTAAAGTGTCTGTTTCTCGGTTTCCAAGCAAAATTAGTGGATCTAGTTTTTGGATCTTGCTTTGAAAAACCAGTAACTTACCAATTTTCTTTAAATTTTCATTTTTTTTAGCGGGAAGTTAATATATTGACCAAAACTAATTTTATAAGAATTTTTGTTACATTCAATATATTTTTATTAAGAATGGAATATTTAGAATATATTTGTAATCATCATTGATGAATTATAATAACTTGATGGAACAAAAAGGTCAGAAAAATGGGACATGGAGAAAAATAATCAAACGGTAACACGGGTATTATAACAGTAACATGTTAACATCAGCTTGATACAGTTCTCGTATTCTTTTTCACAATAAAATTTGTGTAAATAGGAACTGTTATCACATTCATTTAAGCCACCTAATAAGTGGTGATAAACACAGTACACATGAGCACTGATGATGAAAGGGTTGCGTCTTTCGAAAACAGCTGTTCTGCTCTGCTGTGTAAGTTGAATAAAACTGATGTTGACTTTGCTTTGTGCCTTGGAGTATTTATCATGTCTTTCTGAGATTTAAAAACAAATTTCGAACAATTAGCCTATAGAATCTTAATTCAATTTAATATATCAATATAAATGTTCGTGAAAATACTTACTGCATATAATAACTTGAATTTAACAAAAATTCCTCAAAAACTAATTTGCAGATTTGAACTTGAGTCTAAATAAGAAATTCTTATCTTAATCATCATTGAAGATTATAAAAATATTCTACTTTTAAGAAAATAACTTGAATTTAATAAAAATTAAACAAAAAATAATTTGCAGATTTGAACTTGAGTCTGAATAAGAAATTTTTATCTTAATCATCATTGAAGATTATAAAAATATTCTACTCTTAAGAAAATAAGTTGAATTTCATAAAAATTAAACAAAAACTAATTTGCAGATTGCAGATTTGAACTTGAGTCTGAATAAAAAAATTCTTACCTTAATAATAATTTTAATAAGTTCGAAAAATAAAAATTTACATTCATGTCTATTGAATAAAACTTGCAAATGATTGCCTAGAATTTCATTCGAAACTTTTTTCGAAACTATGAAATTACTTGAATAAAAAGTGCTGTGAAACGTTTGTTAGGCCTTTTAATGGAACTGCTTTTTGATTAAAGGCAAGTGTGTTATATTTCCAATAAACGACTTTTAAGAAACAGTTTGTAAAGTACTTTTATCTGCAAACTCAAAATGTTGTTCGAAAAGAAAGTACGTTACAACTCAGTTGCCAGATCTAGAGTAAAAAGTGAACCATTAAAAATAAACAAAAAAGTTCACTTGCTTTACATTATTGCGCATGCGAGAAGGTGTTGTTTTTGAACAGTTTTAACAGCATGTGCTTAAGAAATATTGGTCAGTGGTGCTTTTCACCTTCTTTTTTTGTTTGAGTCTTTTTTTTCCGCTGGTCTCATTCAGGCATGAGTGTGTTTATATATTAACGATTTAGTGCATTTTTCGTGGCCGGTTTTAATCAAGATTTAATGAATTATACCAAAAATTCAAACAACAGCCAACAAATAATTTTAAAAAAACTTTTTACATAAAATATTTTTTCATTTTTTTTTTCTTCATTTTGACCATTAAGATAAATGCACAAATTTGTAGCATTTGATCTTTATGTGAATATTGCACAACACCTTCATTTTTGCTGGTTTCTTGTGTATTTCCTTTTTTTTCTGTCGTTAAAACATTTTTCCATTTTTCTTATCATCAGACAATTAAAATTGGGTTACAATTTTAAAAACATAATTACAATACGAATATGTAACCATATGCATAAGGAAACTGTGCATGTGTATGAGTTTTTCTTTATGCCGAAACTTGGATGGCTGGAGAAGAGATTATTTTTCAATAAATAATTTCAAGATTAGAAGTTTACAGGTCCTTAAAAGGTTTGGTTTTGTAAAGCCCTCTCCACAAAAAAAAAATAAAATAAAAGCCGGAACGTGTGTTCATCCTTGATAAATCCTAATCACGTGTACCATAAACTGCCAATTTAAGGATTTTGTACCCAAATCAATCATTTCAAGTGATTGTGAAGAGGCTGTGCCACATGCGATAATGAATAAGAAAAAGGACTGGCATCTAGCCAAACCTTTGACATTTCAAATGTTCTGTGATTGAAGGTGTGCCTGCCAAACAAAAAAGCTAAAATATATAATTTCATAGTCTTGAGTATGCCCACATGCACATGAGTGAGGAATTTGATTAATGGATCAAATTGCAAATATTTTGGACATCCAAACAAAGTCAAGCACAAAGGAGACGTTTTAAATGTTTCATATAAAAGGCCATTTTTTTCTTTAGACTTTATAGCCGTGTGAAATATGTCAGCTAATTTTTTTTTTTCAAAATTGCACAAGTTTTATTTGTAAAAGGTGGCGCAAAACTCTTAACACCCTGTAAATTTTGTAAATGGAGGCAAATGCCAGTAGTTCTGTTTAGACATTTTTGAATTAAACAGACAACAAATGCAAGTCAATTATACATGAATCACTTCAATCTTTAAGAATACTGAACAATTGTATAGATTTTCGTCGGGTCCGTCGGTGGTATTCAGACGCAGATTTCTAGGTCGACTGACGCCAACACTACGGCTGTTAGATGCTCGTGTAGGCGTGTGCGAAAATATATCACACATTTTTATTTCAAAGATTTAGCAGTTTTATTTATGTTAATTTTTTCAACAGGCTTAAGTTCGAATCTACATGACTGCAAATTATTTTTTTTTATTATTTTATTAATAAATGAATTTGTTCAAATTCTATTTATTATTATTTTTTTTTTGTAAATTAACAATTTACATAAGAAAGTTCGACTAATAAAAATTCATACATAATTTAAAACATTGCGGTGGCACGCGCACTTATTCATTGTAAATTGACAACTAAATTCAATTACTTGAACATAAATAACAAAGAAGCTTAAGTTATCAGCAGCCCATGGCTCTGGAAAAAGCGAAAGAGATACATGGAATATTGGGAATATGAATCGTCAGGGTTGGGGAATTTCGTACTAACCAAAAAGTAATAACTTGTAAAAATGAATATGAGAACTTCTCATACTCAATTTTCGTTAAAATATTGGTTAAATAGTTGATATTCCTACTGACTAGCACCACTTGCAAAAGTGGAAAAATTGAACAAAGAACGCTGATGAGATGGCGTAGCGGCCTCGAAATCAGTACTGATCCGTTCTGCTGGTTTGATGATTATTGAATATATTCTTAATATTCCAATCTTAATATAAATTATAAATAGAATTTGAACAAATTCATTTATCAATAAAATAATAAAAAAATAATAATTTGCAGTCATGTAGATTCGAACTTAAGCCCGTTGAAAAAAATTAACAATTTACATAAGAATGTTCGCCTAATAAATATATGTAATAGTATAAGGCAATACGAGATGCACTAAGAAATAGAGGTCTCGGTCCCAGTCTCCGAGACCCTGAGAATATCGCGCATTAATAATTTTTGTTCTACTGTTGCTTAGACCTCTTTTATACTACAGGAAGAATGAAAATGGTATAAAAAATATCAAAAACAGGATTCCAGAGTTGGACAATTGAATGTTCTGTTTGGTACATAACAGTAATCAACTGAAATCAATTTTTTCGTTTGTTTATAAAGGGTGTTGTTCATAGAGGTATAAAACACTGTTTTAACTGGCAGCCATTTTGTCAGCTGTCAACTAGTTTATGTTTAGTTTGGTTTGGCATTCCAATATGAATAGATTGGCGATTGAACAACGCTTCCAAATTGTTGCCAAACCAAGATTGTCGTTGATGCCGATTTTCATAAGCGAATTTTGTTTAGCGATGAAGCTCACTTTTGTTTAAATGGATGATACGTCTTTCCATACCTCTAGTGTATGTTTCGACGCAGCTACATACGCAAAAGTTTATAGTGTGCTGTGCTTTATGGGCTGGTGGAATCATTGGACCGTAGTTCCTTAAAAACAATACTGGTCAGAACGTTATAGTATACATGCATATATAGAACCACGATTACTGACTTTTTCGTTCATCAATTTAACAACCACGATGTGCAGGAGCTGTGGTTTCAATAAGACGGTGCAACATGTCACACAGCTCGTGCCACAAATGATTTATTAGAGGAAACGTTTGGAAACCGCATAGTTTCACCTTTCAGACCCGTGAGCTGGCTTCTATTATCGTGCGATTTAACGACGCTAGATTATTTTCTGTGGGGATACGTGAAATTATTGCCGATATGAGGGCACACATTTTAGAAAAATTCTTTGAAAATTGGACCTCCAAATTAGACTGCATTCGATCCAGTCGTGACAGTCATATTTAAATTATAATGTCAGAAGATTATCTTTCGAATAAAGTGAATTTCGTGCCAATTTAAAAAATGCATCTTTGTTTTATTCCATTTCTATAAAAAAACACCTTTTATATAATATTATAATGTTGATTTCTTTTCTGGAAAAGAATGCTACATTTTTTACACTTTTTAATGAAAAACTGCACCATCATGCCATTTCGAAATAGTAAATCTATTACAAATTAATCTACTATTGCTTAGGCAAATATATTATTCTTTTAAAAATCCGCTTAAATGCAAATTGTTGAATTAGAAGTGAAAAAATGTTACAATGTTACAAAAAAAAACAACTGTCTATCTTCTCATCTTTCCTAATCTGCCCCATCAATACTATCCCCTCGTTTTCAGTTCCAGCACAATGCATTGATTGCATATATAGGGGACATCCCCTGAGTGCTGGTCCTACTCCTGAAAAAAAAAAAAAAAAAAAAAATGTTACATGTTTTCTAGAAAAGGAAACGCCATAAGACAATGAGATAGAACTCAGAAATGAACGGCCCCGGCTCCGATCCGACAGAGCCTGAGAATATCGCGGGTTAATAATTTTTGTTTTTCTCTATTTTATGCAACAGGAAAAACGAAATTGGAATCACAAAACAAACGAAAAATCAAATAGTGGATTCCAGGCTTGGACACTTGAATATTTTTTTTTGGTATACCAAAGTAACTAACGGAAACAAATTTTTTCTATTTTTATAAAATTATAAAAAAATGTATTTACTAAAATTCAATATTACGTTAACAGTTTGTTAACATCGTCAGGAATAGATTCCTGACGATGTTGATAATGAAATATTGAATTTAAATAAATAATTTTTTTTAATAATTTAATAAAAAGATACCGAGCTTAGTAAATATACTAATAAAAGTGAACAGAACATATTTATATTTTTCAAAGAAGTTTCTTTGGTACTACAAATCAGAAAAGTCAAAAATTTAGATCCAGAGCTGGAAAATAATTTTTTTTTTTAAATAACAAAGTAACTAAATAACACAAATTTGTTTCTTTGCCAATAAAAACATATTTTCTATCTCAGAAAGAAGGAAATTAGTATTGAAGATCAGAAAGATGAAAAAGTTGATTCCAGGGTTGGAATGAATAAGTGTATACACTCTAGACACAAGTCAGTGAAGGGTATAAGATTCGGCACAACTAAATATAACACTTTTAATTCAGTGTTCCCAGTTGTATAAGAACAAAGTTAACAGTAAATATAACTAGTGCATGGTTTCTGAGGCACTTTGTATTATACAGAATGTGGTATTTGAACAGAACAGAAATTAAAGTTTGTTGTGTAAAAATTTTTATTTGCATTCTGCATATCTATACAAAAATGTCTTTTAAACCATATATAATTCTTCAAAATTGGTAGAGAGTAAGATATTTAAAAGTGTACCACAAAAATATGTATGGAGTATTTACATATAAAATATAATAATAAATAATGCAGTTTGGTTAAGCCAGAAAGAATAGCAGTTTTTCGTCCGTCTCTTTGTCTCTCTCGCTCTCTGTCTCGCCGCTGGAATTGCTCCATATCTATTCGAAAATGTTTCCCATAGCATTTTAGATCTACGCTGGAATAATTCTAAACTGAAGATTTTTGTAAAACTTTAGGTCAGTGGAAAATTCCTCCGATTCGATGACGCGGTCCATTATGAAATCATCACCGAAGATCAGCACATTAATGATGATAATTAATTTCAATTAGCTTTAAAGTAGGTTAGGTTTAAACCATAAATAAAAAATAAATTTAAATAGACTTGCAAATTGCTTCCTCCCAATCCATTGTAAAAGAGTTTAAAAGAGTTTAAATATAGTTTCTATTTTATAAAAATTTTTATGTTTATGTCGAAATCATTTTGTGTAAATATTGTAAAGTAAATTCAATAGGTTAAAAATTATGAATTAATAAACTGAATCACTGAAGATTAAAAAGTATCATCATTCGCTTAGATCCTCTTTGAAAACGACACATGCCAAAGTCCATAGAGAACGTGTGCATATTATTAATAATTAATATTGTTGTCATTTATTTTTATTACGGAACTAATTAATATAAGAATTATTTCATTTGACTCGTTGTTAAGTTGCCAGTATATTTCAATGAAAACTCCACCATAAAATGTCTGGCTGATATTTTACGTTAGAAATTCATTTTACATTAAGAAAACAACAACAAATAATTAAGTACTATAATTTATTTTTACAAAATGCTCATTTACAAGTACGATTGCCAACAGCCGTAGATACAACAAATTATTAAATTGCAAAAAAAAAGTTTTAAATGCTGGAGAGAGATCACAATTGAAACGCCAGCAAAAATATATTGAAGAAAAAAGAAACAAAAAAAAATTTGTAGAAAAATGCGATTAATGTTAAAAATGAAAAATGCGTTTAATTACAAGTTGTCATAAAAAAAGACACACACACACACGAAATGTTTGTGTTAAAGACAACAATTTATAAAACTACTGCAAGTGCTAATTGAACTCAAAACTAACAAATATTTTGTCTATAGTTTTAAATATTCAATTGGGTGTCTATGCCTTAGCGTCTTTCCAGTATGTACGAGGAGTGTCGCAGAATTAGACGGAATAGAAAGAAAGAAATATGCTAACCGCAAGAGGAGATAGTATTTTTATTATAATTCACTTTAAAGCTTAAACCATTTAACAGCAAACTGAAAAAACATTCATAAATAATTTTATCAATTTGTCATCAAACGTTGCAACGCGTTGGTGGCATGAATAACGAAAAAGTTCTGATTTCGAGTAGCTTTTACCTAAACTTGGGTCTCTGATAAATCTGCATAAGTGATTCATAATAAGTAAAAATGTTATATTAGACCGAGTCGAATCTTAAAGAGCCTCCAAATGAAATTAAAAATATTTAACCTGCTGGGTCAGAGTTCCTTTAGGACATTTCAGTGCCCAATTTTAAAACTCTATTGAGAGGGTCACTTCTGGAAGGGCCGTGGCGGAAACATATCACTTTTGTGGTTAAAAAATAGTAAAAAGTTGGGTTTGTAACATAGCGTCTATACCTGATATTAATTCTTATACAATATGAGAGAGAACGTCGGCAGAATACAGAGAAAAATATATTTGTACAAATATTAATATCTATGTAGTGCAAAACGTACTATTGTAAATATCATAATATTTCATAATTATCATGCAACCGTGCAGTAAACATCTTCGTTTACTTTAATAATACAGCGTGTTTTAAGTTATTTACATTTAGTTTTTTATTATTTATATATATTTGTTTAATGCGATTGTTTAAAAATTACTTTTGGCGTCTATTTTAATACATAAAATTATTTTATTGTGTCTAAATGTGTGTATGTGTACGTTTTCTGACAGTTCATATCATGATATTAGCTGTGTTCCAGATGTAGCCCGAAACAGCCCGAACTCGCCCAAAGTTACCCAAATGCGTTCCAGATAACAATTTTTGTGCAATTTTGAGAGAAAATGAGAGAGTAATTTTTTTCATTTCCTGTACAAAGTTGCCCGAACTATTTCTTTGGGTAAGTCTGGGCAAGAATTATATTATCAGCTGTTTTTTGTTTACATTTGAAAATAAAAAAGTAAAAAGAAAATTTACAAATAAATGGAAGAAGTTGTTAATTGGAAATTGGTTAAAAGTACAATGGAAGATTTTTCAAAAAAACTTGAAGTTGTTAGTACATTTGCGCATATTTGCCCGTTTGTTTAGTATACAAAAATGCTTTTTCAGATTAGTGAACAACTTATGGACAGATCAAGTGGGTCTGATGAAGACGACATTTTAAATTTACAATGATGCTAATCTTTCATTTCATGATGTTGAGCCTTATTCAGTGTATAAAACCTCAAAAATAAAAATTAATTTAAATAGTAAGCAGCACAAGTTTTTCAAAAGATATAATTATGGTTTTTTGCGTTCCAGAAAATTTGGGTAGATTTTGCACTTTGAGAGAGTAATTTTCTTTTTACTCTCATTAGCCCAAACTTGCCCGAAATCACTTGCAACAGACCTATTGTTTTCTAAATATATATTATGTAAACAATATTATAATATTTGAATAATATTAATATAATACTAATATTGCAGTCCACACGTAATATGATTCTCTCTGCTATGGAATTTGACGTTTGCTGATAGAAATATATTTGATATTATATCAGGTATAGACGCTATGTTAAGTTAAAAATTTTTTTTTGATAAGGTCATTTAGAGCAAGATCAGAGAGCATCTTATCTTCGCCGTGAAAGCTTAAAAATTTGGGAATATTAATCGTCAGGGTTGGGGAATTTCGTACTAACCAAAAATGTAATAACTTAAAAATATAAATGTGATAACTTCTCATATTCAATTTTCGTTAAAATATTGGTTAAATAGTTGATATTCCTACTAACTAGCACCACTTGCAAAAGTGGAAAAATTGAACAAAGAACGCTGATGAGAAGGCGTAGCGGCCTCGAAATCAGAACTGATCCGTTCTGCTGGTTTGATGATTATTGAAAATATTCTTAATATTCCAATCTTAATATAAAAAAAAATAAATATAATTTGAACAAATTCATTTATTAATAAAATAAAAAAAAATGGTTTGCAGTCTTGCAGATTCGAACTTAAGCCCGTTGAAAAAATTAACAATTTACATAAGAAAAGTTCGACCAATAAAAATTCATACATAATTTAAAAATTTAATTTTTAGGGAATGTAGACTCAAGAAATGCAATTTGTTAAACATTTACACTATTTCTATATAATTTCCACTAAATTGGGTGGGGTCCAAAACTATATTTTTCTGACTTTCCAAGTTCAACGTTTTGGTTCTTTTGGCTGACATAAAAATAAATCATTTTCTTAGCAAAATCACAGAAAAACTTGAAAAATTATGTTGTTTTTAAGAGGTTGGTCTAGATCTTCTTAACTAACTTTTATGCCTCTGGCCCGATTCAGCCCATTAATAAACTTGGCCTTCAAAATGTATCTGGGGTTTTAGAGGGATATTACGCTAAGTTGCAGTTACATCTGTCAGCTCAGTTGCCATTTATTCAGTCTCTTCTGCGAAATCGCCATGAACTGATATAGAATTCAACAACACGTGCAAATAATAAAATTGTTTTATTTAAATTGGGTATTCAGTGGCCAACTGCACTGACTCTTCTTCAGCGATGGTGCCCCTGGATGAATGGTTGCATGAACAAACAAAATTGTCGAATTTAGGATGACACCAATCCACATGAGATCCAAAAGCGTCCAATGCACCCCGAAAATGTAGCCTTTTGGTGTAGTCCTTGGGATTGTGGAGTAATTAGTTCATATTTGTTTGACAACGGCTTTGGTCAGGCCATCACTGTCATCAACGTGTAGACCATTACAGGATTCTTTTATCCTGAATTGGATCATTTGGATACTAATGACATGTGGTTTCAATTGGATGTTCTGCGATTTGTGGGCATGGTCATCTGAAGACGATGTGAACTGGTCACAGAGCTCGTGTGACCCCCTTAGACTTTTTCTTATGGGATGTTCTTAAGTCGCAGAAGTGTGAGAAAAGCGAATATGAAACGAGCCATCGGTCAAATTCAGACTGATTTATGCGCCAGAGTCATCGAAAATCACACACTTCCGATGCGTTCCGCCCAGAGAAGCCGTGGCGGATATTTGAGCGATGTTATATTCCTCACACATAATGGAATCAATACGTCTTTCAAACGAATAAAAAATTTCCATGATATCCCACACACTTTGATTTTTATACCCTCCAAAAAAGAATTGGAGGGTATATTCACTTTATCATTCCGTTTGTAACGCAGCGAAGTATCCATCTGAGACCCCATAAAGTATATATATTCTTGATCAGTGATGAATTCTAAGAACGATCTGAGCATGTCCGTCTGTCTGTCGAAATCACGATTCAGTCCAAATTTGATATAAATATATCTTGAAGGATAGCACAGGTTAAGTTCGGAGATGGGCTAAATAGGGCAAGAGCGAAAAAAGTTCCCCTAAAAAGACTTAAACCAACCTCTAAAAAACACCATCATTTTTACATTTTTTTTGTAATTTTGTTAAGCAAATGATATATTTTTATGTCAGACAAGGTCCGTCCAACGCAGTGATGTTAACTTTTTTATTTCGATTTCCTTACAGCTCTAAAAAAGTTACCGTTTTTTAGGTAAAATTACCGTACACAAAGTCTGGTACAAAATTAATAATAAGAAACGTAAAGAATTTAACCAAAATTGACATTATTTTGCATAGTTGTAATGAAACCGCACTTTTTTATGTTTTTACTGAGAAATATGTAGTCGCAAGAGAATTTGCAGTGAAGAATTTATATTTAGGCGTCACAAAAATGATCTATTAACACAGTTATGAATTCGCCCTTGTAGACACATTATGAAAAAAAAGTTTGGGGTCTAATAATTAAAAAGTAAATCTTTTTAAAATTACCGTACAAATATAGCAATTACTTACTTACCGTTCGGAGGGCTAAATTACGGTACAATACGGTAATTACCGTACGGTTAACATCACTGGTCCAACGCGTTAAACTTGGAGCCATAAAATACAAAAAAATAATATTTGGACCACGCTCCCTCTAGTGGGTGTTATTATATGCAAAAATAGTTTACAAATTTAAAAAATCGTTTTACTTAAGCCTAGATTCCCTAAAAATAAAATTTTTAAGCTGCCCTGCCCCCGCCTCCCCCATTACCACTTATATAACCCTATCAACAAAAAAAAAGTTAAATAAATTTTACATTTCATTATCGCAAACATTTATTTTTGAAGTTTTATGGCAAAGGTGAAATGTCTCCCCTACGCCCCTTTCCAGGGATACCCCGACAAAATACAGTTTTAATACCCTCCAAAAAAAATTGAACCCCATAAAGTATACATATATATTATTGATCAGTGATGAAGTCTAAGACGGTCTAGCAATGCCCATACGTTCGTCTGTGTAAAACATTAGTCTATTTTTTGACCCCGCCCCCTTTAGTGGGCGTACGATATAATATGCAAAAATAGTGTAAATATTGAGCAATTTGCATTCCTTAAGCCTATAGGAAGCTGAGATGTTCTCTGATCTTGCAGAGATCAAACATCTCTTCCTCGCCACTTCCCAGAATGACTCTGTCCAAATTGAGATTTAAAACTGAGTACGGAGATGTCTTAAAGGAACTCTGTCCCACCAAGTTAAACATTTTAGATTTACTCACTATATATTTGGAGGGTATTTAAGATTCGACTCGGTCGAATATAATGTCTTTAGTTTTTTTTCAATTTAAAGATATAAAATACTCTTTATAGGGTGGTCTTGGCTGAAATAGTTAACACGAGACTAAGAAGCCGAATATACCGAGTTCGACTCTGCAGTCAGTCAAAAATGGTTGTGTAAATTGTTGCCAGCCTGTTCTAGTGGTAAAGGCACTGAGTAAAACTGGGAGCGATTAAAGCTGCGATTAAAGCTGCAATGTGCTAAGAGCACAGTAATAGCAACTCCCTTCTTTGGACCTGTAGCAACAATTTTCCGACGATTTAGAAGGTTAAAATAATAAAAAAAATTTTTGCCTTGCCTGTCCTCTTAATATAATCCCTCTAGAAATCTACCGGTCCGAGTTTATTTCACAGGATATCTAAGTTTGAAGGAACCGTTTGAAACGCAACGAGTTTGATTCGATTCGGTTTACGAATTCAAAAGCCATAAGCGAGTCTCATATTTGCACACACACGGCCATACAGACAGACATATTGCCACCCATTCGGGAATGGTTGGGAAAGCTTCCTGGGAACTCCAAGCGTCGAGATCTGGCGAAAAGTCGATTTTTTTTAATCAGGTAAAACAAGCAACTTTGCGACTTTTGTAAATTTAAAAATTTTTTTTAGCGGGAGATTAAAAATATGGAACTCACTTGAAAGCAAGCAAAACATACTAACACTTTTATCTCACTTTGAGATTTTCCTCGTCCAAATATTATTTGCAGTGAAGAGAACCAGACCTAAAGTTTTTCATTCATTGAACTACTTACGATTCAAACCTTTTCCACTCGATGCTTTTTTGGATGTGGGACTTGACTTGAAATAAATACTGCCATGATATATGCGTTTCTTAGACCACCCTCGCATGATTAATTGTCTTTTGGAGACAATATTCCAACTGCACCTTCCTAGCAGCGCAATTATCGTTCATTTTTATGGGTTTTTCTTATTATTTTTCTGCTGCAATAAACAGCTGATAAATGGGTCGATGAAAGATTGGGTTGCATGCTGTACGGCACCGCACTCTGATTTACGGTTGCTTTTGCATTTGAGGAGGGTTCCTCATAATGAAAGCACTTAGTATTTTTTGTTATAGTTGGCACAACACTAGGGAGCCGTACTATTTAAGTTGGTTTAACAATTTATGGTTTTGATGCAATCAATTGGTTGTATTTCACAGTAACTGTCCATATTTTCCTAAGGTATTTTTTTCCTTTCATACTTTGCAGCACGGGGAGATTTTTTGCAAAAGAATGAATATTAAATTGGGTGTTGTGCCAGCATTTCAATTTAGTTTTTTATAATATTTATCTTTTAATTATAGTTATTATAAAGTTGTTAGGTGTTTCTGAACGTTTATTCTATTAGTGTTCACTTTAGTTTTTGCTTTGAAACGGATTAGAGGTTTTTCCCTCCATTAAATCGTCAGCGTTTGATTGGCTGTCTTTTGTTGGGAAGCATAAAACAATTTGTATTTGATCAACATTTATGGTAATGCGTTTAAGAGGCTTTTAGTTAACTTAAGTATTTTGTTAACCCTTTCAGGACTTTACTTAAAGACTTCTGAAGAGAAAAAATTTCCACACTTGTTTTTGTCCACGTGCTATGCAACACCTATTGTGGTCTTTTCTAGTCGGCATGGAAGTAAGCCATAATTTATTGGTAAAATTTAGACTAACATGAAAGTCGCTTGGCTTTATTTGCCTTGTGGAATAATTATTGTTAAGCCTGCTAGGCCTTGCCAATGTGTGTTACACCACAGCCCAAAGTAGAGGTACTCAGAAGCCATTACGCGATCACAGCAAGAGTTGCGCTAAAGGTAGACTTTCCCTTGGCTTGTGTCCTGGTCGCCACGCTTGTGGTGCTGACTTGTAACCTGGGTTATTAGTGGCACTAATTGGTATTGTTTAAAACTTTTAAACTTGAAACTAAGGGTTGCGACACTGTAACGGACGATTGGCAGGGGTCTGTTTTCTAAATCAAGATGATGCCATTTTCGGGGGTGGACTCACTACTCGTCAGGCTACTTAGGTTGTTTAATTTTATTTCGCAATGGCTCTGCAAACAGTCCACGATTCGGCCTAGAACACATGCATTTTTATTAGAACCTATACATACAGTAGCTGTTTTGATATGGAACCTGCTCCAGTTGCACGTTTGCAAATGGAACGATTCTAGAACGCTGTTGAGATCTATCCCAGAATCTAACAGAAACGTGTCGTTACAGACAGAAGTATGAACGTTTTCATATTAAACAAGTAAAAACGTTATATTCGACCAGGTCGAATCTTAAATACCCTCCAAATATATAGTGAGTAAATCTAAAATGTTTAACTTGGTGGGACAGAGTTCCTTTAATACATCTCCGTACCCAGTTTTAAATCGCAATTTGGACAGAGTCATTCCGGGAAGGGGCGAGGAAGAGATGTTTAACCTCTGTAAGATCAGAGAACATCTCAGCTTCTTATAGGCTTAAGGAATGCAAATTGTTCAATATTAACACTATTTTTGCATAGAATATCGTACGTCAACACCCACTAAAGGGGGCGGGGTCCAAAAATAGACTATATCATGTTTCCCACAGACAAACATATGGGCATCGCTAGATCGTCTTAGACTTCATTACTGATCAAGAATATATATACTTTATGGGGTCCAATTCTCTTTGCAGGTTATTAAAACTGTATTTTGGCGAGGTCACTCTGGCAAGGGCTGTGGGGGAGACATTTCACCTTTGTCACAAAACTCTAAAAATAAATGTTTGGGATAATTATATAAAAAATTAAAAAAAAAAATTGTTATAGGCTCATTTGGAAGCAAAGGGGGAGGAGGGGGTAGGGCAGAATAGTAGCAGGTTACGTCTCAGCTTCGTCGTTAAAGCTTAAAAATGTTATTTTTAAAGAATATAGGCTTAAGTAAAACAATTTGTTAAATGTTTACACTATTTTTGCATATAAAAACGCCCACTAAAGGGGGCGGGCTCCAATTTTTTTTTATGGCTCCAAGTTTAACGCGTTGAACCTTTTTTGACATAAAAATATATCATTTGCTTAACAAAATTACAAAAAATCTTTAAAAATTATGTTTGTTTTCTTGGAAGTTGGTTCAGTTCTTCTTAGGGGAACTTTTTTCGCTCTGGCCCGCTTCAGTCCATTTCCGAACTTGACCTGTACTATCCTTCAGGATATATTCTTACAAAATTTCAAGAGTCTGGCTCTTTTCGTTTAGACTGAATCGTGGTTCCCACAGAGGGACGGACGGACATACTCAGATCGTCTTAGAATTCAGCACTGATCAAGAATATATATACTTTATGGGGTCTCAGATGGATATTTCGCTGCGTTACAAACGGAATGACAAAGTGAATATACCCTCCATATTCTATTCTATGTATTCATGAGAGGGCTACTTTTAAAGTGTGGTGATCAAAAATATTTATTATTTTTTAATAGTTGCACTTGTACGGACCTTTTCATTTTACACTAATTCATTAATAGATTCAATTAATCATATGAGTGGATTTTTTTTTAAAAGAGGTTAAGGTCAATTTCAAAATAACCGTATCATATCTTTAGCCATTTGGTTAAATGCTTAGATAACATGTCAAACAATTATAAAAACCTCTCAAAGTAACAGACTAACAAACCCTGAGAAGTCTAACATATTTAATTTCAGATTTTTTATTTTGTTAACCAATTTGACGTACGGGTAGTTAATGTAAAAATGTAATTATGTCAATTATTGACAGACACAGAAAATGACTTCAAAGTTGCCATAAATAAATTAACCGTACAAACAAAATTAATTTACATTATTTATTAGTACAGCAGCGCGGTTGGTTTATTATCATAATTTTTTTTCTGTTTTGTTTGTTAATTTTTAGCCTGTCATAGAACAAAATGAATTCTTTACTTCTGAAATAATTTTGCCTTGAATAGAGGCGTTGGGTGTGTCAAAAAAAGATTTTTTTTATATTCTTTTTTTCATTTACAAAAGCTCTCAAGTTTGGTTCGTGAAGCAAAGACAGAACTTTTAAATTTTGTAATTTAATTACACACAGACACGAAAAAAGGTCAAAGCATGAGTTGTACAATTAAATTGTTTAAATGATTGAAATTACAGCACAATTGCAGTGATACAACGTGCTAAACAAACGCCTGGCGTTTCAAATGTTCTGTCATGTCATGCTGATAAAAATATCATTATTTTTTCATAAATTTGTTTATTTTCATTGCTGTTGTTGTTGTTGGTACTTTTGTCCTTTGGAAAACCAAAAACACATGTAAATTTATATTTACATGCGAAAGTACATGTGCACAGCCAGCAGCAGCGTCTATCTCGACCGTTATCACAAGCATTTTTATGGCCGACCATATGCCGAAAATTCTCAGGGCATTTTTTTTCTCACGTGCACTAACTACGAACATATTGACCATATATAATTATGCTGCTGGTCACTGGAATCGTAACCCAACAAACATATGCTTAGGCATATACAATAGCCCATCAATCATAATTGACTTTGATAAAAGAATATATAGTTCGATATAAAATACATTCATTCAAATTTGAGCTACTGGCTTGAGCTAACAGCAAAGGAAAATCTTTCACTTGTACTTAAGTATAAAAGAACTAAAACAAGTAAGACGGGGTCGAATCTGAAATGCCCCCCAAATAGTTGGTAAATAAAAACTCTATTTTTATTCTTATTAAAATTTTGTGGTATTTATCTTAATTAAACAAGAGAAAAAAACTCGTTTTAAAACGGTTGTTCCCAATGAGTTGGGAAGAGCATGACTGAGACACCTTTCCATCAGCATAAAAACTTACGTATTCAAATTTTACAAGGTGGCGCAAAAATAACCTTCCGATGTTTTTTGGCTGTAATTTCAAAAAAAAAAATGAAAAACTTTCGATTCTTCTTGTGGATTATTTTTATTTGGTCTTTTAATTTTTTTACATCAAGTCGAGAATATGATGTCATGAAAATGGCCGCCGCCACAGTTGATTGTCATTTGAGCCCTTTTTATGACGTTTTCCATTACTTTGGCCAAAACTTCCGGCGATAGGTCCTCACATTCTTGACGGATATTGTCTTTAAGAGCTGCAATAGTCTGAGGCTTGTTGACATAAACCCGCGACTTCAAAAATCCCCACAAAAAGAAGTCTGCAGCGGTCAAATCAGGCGATCTTGCTGGCCAGTGCAAATCGCCAAAACGAGAGATTAGGCGCCCGGGAAATGCATCCTTCAGCATATCGGTTGTGGCGCGTGCAGTGTGTGCCGTTGCAGCGTCCTGTTGGAACTACATGTTTTCCAATCCCAATTCATCAAGTTGCGACAAAAAGAATTCGTTGATCATTGCTCTGTAGCGCTCGCTTCGAAGAAAAAAGGTCCGATGAATCCTCCAGCGAAAACAGCACACCATACAGTGACTTTCAGCGGGTGTAATGGCTCTTCGTGGTTCACACGCGGATTTTCAGTGCCCCAGAAGCGTAAATTTTGCTTATTTAAGTACCCGCTAAGATAGAAATGGGCCTCATCACTCATGATTCTTTTTGATGAAAAATCATCATTATTATTGGTCAAATAAATAGTCACCAATATTCCGCGTTCTGGAGCAGTGTAGCGTAACATTTATTAACGTGTATTTGGCATTTTTTACTACACAAATGTCAAAACAGAACTGACATTAGGGGCCAATCGCAAAATTTATAGCATTTTCTGATAGGAGGATTACTTTTGCGCCACCTTGTATATCAACGTACAAAATAGGGACTGAGATAAGTTAACAATTTTTAACCTGCTGGGTCACAGTTCCGTTTAGACATTTCTCTGCCTGATTTTAAAACTATATTGACAGGGTCACTCCGGGAGGGGCCGTGGGGAAGACATCTCACCTTTGTGGTAAGAACTTAAAAAGTAAATTATTGGTGTAATTAATTGTAGAAAAAATTTTTTATAGGGTAATTTAGGTAACAAAGGGCAGATCAGAGAACACCACAGCTTCATCCAAAAAGCTTAGAAATCTAATTTTTGAGGAGTGCAAGCTTAAGAATACAATAGCCGAATTCACAATTCTGTGCAAATCGTCTTGCATTATAGCATTTGCAAATTGAGAGAGTATTTGAGAGCATTTTCAATGTATTTTGTTGGTGTAGAGTACAATTATTTTGCAAATGCAATGATGCAAGACCATTTGCACAAGATTGTGAATAGGGCTAATTTGTTAAATATTTACACTACTTTTGCATTTAATATCTCACGTCAACGCCCACTAAAGGAGACAGGTTAAAAAATTGATTTTTCTGATTTTCTGACTCCAAGTTCAACGCTTTTGGACCTTCTGTGCCATAAAAATATATTCCCCCTTATTCTGTAACTATTTGTCGACGTCAACGTCAAGACAATATCTGTTTGTAACAGCCTCTTGTTACTTTGTAGTCCTTAGAGAATAGTCTGAGGCTATCAGCGGAATTCAATTGTTCACCACAACGAGTATCTAAGTATCCCATTTGATATTGTCTTGACGTTGACGTCGACAAACAGTTAACAAAATTGTAAAAAAAAACTTTAAAAATTATGTTGTTTTCAAGGGGTTGGTTTAGTTCTTCTTAGGGGAACTTTTTCCCTCTGGCCCGATTCAGCTCATTTAAGAACTTGACCTGTGCTATCCTTCAAAGTTTACACACGGAATGACAAAGTGAACATGCACTCCCATTTTTTTGGGGTATAATAAGTTTCGGTTAAGTACAAATGGATCGAAATTTCAAAAATTGGGCATGAAGAAAATAGTAAAACGAAAACACCCGCTAATAGGAATTTTTTGACAGTCTAAAGGTTTGGCAAATTTGAGGTTAGGAAGTAAATTGCCTTAAAACGCACAATCTTTTTTTTTGACAAATTCAGTTTTATTGATACCAATGCAAAGTAGAAATAAGGGAGTTAATAATGGAGTATGCTGTCGGACAAATGTCCGACTCTAGCGGGTGACGTTCTCCCTTTTCATCAAATTTTGAACCATATTTTGCAACACATTTTTGCTTATCTCGTCAATACAGTACCAAATTTGATCCTTCTGCCCCCTCTTTCAAGTGGTGTTAAATCGCAACAACGAGGCGGTCAATTGACATTGCCAAATCGACAAATTACGCGATCGGGAAATTCCTCATGCAATAACTTCATGGTTTGGTCGGCTGTGTGGCTTGTGACGTAGCCTTGCTGAAACCAAAAGACACTGATGTCAATATTAGCCAATTGTGGCACCAAAAATCGGTTCATGGTTTGGCAGCGCAGATAATTTAAGGTGACGGCGTTTCCTCGCTCATTTTCGAAAAAATACAGGACGATGATGACGCCTGATCACAAGCCGCACCATACGGTCACTTTCTTTGGATGTAAACGTTTTTCGAGGACCGTTTGTGGATTTTGTGAGCCCCATATGCGACAATTTTGTTTGTTCACCAAATCTCCTAATTGAAAATGGGCCTCACCACTAAAATTATGCTTTTATGGAAAAATGCGTTGTTTTCGTTCATTTTTTCAAATAGCCAATAAACAATAGCCGGCTTTAATTCTTGAATGTTTTGAATTTTGTAAGAGTGAAGATGAAGATCTTTATGCAAAATGTTGCGCAAAGCGCTTCTGGTGATGACCAATTGTCGCGAATGTTGACGAATTGATGTTCCAGCTTCATTTTCAACACTTTGCTGAACAGGGGCTTCGTTTGCTTGACCACGGCCTCTACGAGTGGTGTCAGAAGGAGCCTGATTAGGAGGAAAAGCTGCTCGAATTTTTCGTTGTGATACAGTAAAATTTCCCTAATTAAAACTGTTTGTTTAAGGTCGGGCTTTTGAGAGGTGATTTAAGTTTAAACCTAATTTAACGAAGTCTGAAACTCTGCTCTTTCCAGTAAACCGCGATTTTTTTTTTATTATTTCATTAAGGACACACATTTTAAGCAAAACTAAGCGGTTCCGTCAAAATTTTGTATAAAAACTGTTTTCAGATTAACTAAACCCAGTTTAACTGAGATCCCAAAAATCCGGCCTAAGAGTGTAGCGTTCCATGGTTAAAATTGCCCAACTTTTTACCTAAATAAATTCCAAAGAATGACAGCTCAATTCTTGATATTCCATCATTTGACAGCCATTTTCGTTCCTAACTTTAAATTTCTCCACTTTACCAAGCCATAACCGAGTTAACCGATTTTTTGTGGCCACAATTACCTAATGTTGACATCAATGACGTTTGGCTTCAGCAAGACGGCGCTACAAGCCGCACACTCGGCCAAACCATTCAGTTATTGCATAGTAGTTTCCCGGTCATAATTTCTCAATTTTGGGGGTGTCAATTGGCCACCTCGTTCTTTTGATTTAACTCTCTGGAGCCATTTGAAAGACTGAGTTTACGTGAACAAACCACATCCAATTGGCGCTGAAAGATGAAATTCGGCGCTGGATTTGACAAGAAAAGTGAAGCTTTGCTGCAAAATGTGGTTTAAAATTTTGTGAAAATAACCAACGTCTACCGACGTCCTAGAGGTGGACATATGCCCGGCATCGTATTCCAGTATTAAGTCCCATATCTCTACTTTACATTGATATCAATAATGCTGAATTTGTCAAAAAAATTTGTTTTTAAAACAATTTACTTCCTAACCTCAAATTTGCGCACCCTTTATTAACGAAAGGTCTTTAAATAAACAGTTTTGTATTAAATTGAATTAAGATTTATAGGCTAATTGTTCGAATTTTTTTTTTTTTTAATTCAGAAAGACGTGATAAATATTCCAAGGCACAAAGGAAAGTCAACATCAGTTTTTTAGTTATTCAACTTACACAGCAGAGCAGAACAGCTGTTTTCGAAAGCCGCAACGCTTTCATCATCAGTGCTCATGTGGATTGTGTTTGTCACCACTTATTAAGTGGCTTAGTTTTGTTTTAAGTCTATTGAAAATTATCAAACAATTGAAAGTTTTGAAAATGGCCAAAAATTAATTACAAGCCAGCGAGTGTAGGGTGCATTCAAATTCATGATATTTCGCCAACAACATTACAACATGACATTAATATTTCGGTATTGTGGGTGGAATGACTATAAATGCAAATGCAGTCTGTTTGTTGTGCTCTCTTTTTTTTTTTTGCAAAATATGGGTTGGAATTTTCATACAAATTTGAACTCTTTGACTTTTGTGCTTTTAAGCATGAAAACTGCAAAAGCGCGTATCTTGCAAAAGCCAAAAAAAACAAACCGAAATATATCGCTTGCATACATTTCCTTGTGGGTTCTGGGGGGTCAAATGCAAGAGCACTTTGAATTTAGAATTTAAAGATTTTTTTTCTTCTTTACTTCAGATACTCGTAGCACAGAGATAACCTCATGCCAACACACTGATATGCATTTCTGTGTGAGTTGGTATGCATGCAGTCGTACAGGAATGTGGGATACCCAAATATCAAAGGTCGTATGCTCGTACGGGTATCAATAACGATTTTGGTAGTTGAAATGGGTGTAACCGCTCAGTTATTTTCCGCACAAGACTTGTTTGTGCTGCTGCCTGCCAGTATTTTATGGACATTGTGTGTCGAAAAAGATTTTTCTTGAATTTAAATATCCATATTTTTTTAATGCTTAAAGTGTTGGCAGTTTATTATTTATCTGTCTGTGACAAATAAAAAAAAAAAGACACACACACACAATAAAAATGTTATCTACTTACATTTATGTAGTAAATCTCTTTGTGATTTAGTGATTTTATGACATGCACATGATTTTTGATTTGTCAGGTTGGAAAATATGAACTGTTTTATGCGATTCTTTCATATGGTTTTCAATGTTTTATAGCATTTTGCAATAAAATAATATGCAATGATATTTTTTAAATTTAATTTTTTGCATTTATTTGATATAAAAATGTGTGTGTATATTTATATGGTCCCCTGCTGTGTTTACGGTTGTCGACAATAATGTGTTGGTGTTGTACAAATTACAAAAAAAAAACAAAAACAAAACAACATATAATCCCACGTCATATGTTTTTTAATGCAAATGCATTCGTTGCACAAATATTTATGATTTTCAATCAAATTCGTTTTAATAATTAAGTAATAGTTTTTATTGCAAAGTTAATTTAATAGTAAAATGTAAATCATTTTCAATATCAATTAGAATGAATGCTAATCTAATCTTTTTCTATTACAATAATTAAAATATACTTTGCATAAAACATACGTTTGTTTTCAATTACTATTCAATATACACGAGCATATATTAGGGTATTCATTTAATCGTTCGCTTAGTTAATCGAGGGTTTGCATTAATAAGTTAATATTGGATTAAGTGGTTATACCTTAAATAAATATTTTCCACAAATTGATTAATTTCATAATATAAAATAATATGTGCTATATTCGGCTTTAACAACTTTAATGTTCCCCAAAAAAATTTAGTTTTCCAGCTCTGGAGCTGTCGTTTTGCCTTTTCTAATTTCTAATACTAATTAAATTCTTTCAAAAACATCAAATTTGTTTAATACATAAAGAAAATGAACAAATTTGTTTTAGTTGGTTACTTCTATGTAACAAAACAAGTTTCAATTCTCCAACCCTGGAATTGTCTTTTTGCTTTTGCTCGATTTTTAATAGCAATTTATTTGTTAGTGGAGCATAAAATAGTTTTCAATCAAATGAAATCTGATGTTATCTGGTTATTTTGTTACCCCAAAAATAAATTTCGATTTTCCAGCTCTGGAACGGTATTTTGGATTTTCAATATAAATTTGTTTAAACCTGTTTCCCATTCATCAATCTAAGGCCGATGTCTCTAGCTTTATCGAGGGCTTCGGAAAACCCCGCGCTCAGTCATGAATATTATGTCGAATTCTTCTGATCAGCATTAGTGGATTGTTAGTCTCGGTTCGCACTATGAAATTTTATTTCATGAAAGTGGCAGTTTGTTGGTGAGAGGGGAGAGAAGAATGGTGTCGGGTACACACTTTCATGTCCACTGAAATTCTCTTTTGTATTGTAATTCGTAATTGATTTTACTTTATTTTTATATTCTTTATGTGAAAGTAAACAAACAAAAATCACCCCAATTATAAATATTCCCGGGGAAAAGAGTTCCCGGGGAATTCAGTTTCTCGGGAATAAAACTCCCTTATTCTAAACAGACGGGGAGAACAGTATTATGGGAAAGGGAATTTCGAATTTTCGCAGTCAACTGTTTTGCTTTCAGTTGTTTTGTTTTGACTTAAAAAGTGAAAAATATTTTTGTGAAAAACAAGCATCAGTACTGAAAAAAATATTTTTAAATAAAACAAATAATGTCTAGTGTAGCATTTCGGGTTTATTTATTTTTTTCGAAGTTTATTTAGAATAAGGGAAAAGGGAGAAGGGAAAAATCTCCCGGGGAGATTCTATTTAGAATAAGGGAAAAGGGAAAAGAGAGAAAATTCCCGGGGAGTTGTTATTCATAATTGGGCTGAATATTAAGTTTCATGAAATTAACTTTCAGTGTGCAGACACGAGTGAAATTTTAAAACAGAATTTCAGAAATTTCATGAAAGAAAATTTCATAGTGCGAACCGAGACTTAGTGGTTGTGTTAGTTATTGTCGGCCTGTTTCAATAATGAAGGCATAACACTGAACATAACTGGCATCGACTGACACAATGAGTCGTCGGCCTTGCAGCGAAAAATTAGCTGTCGAAATTAAAGGTTCAGTTCAAATAGTTACAAAAAAAAAATCTATCTCTATCTTCTCATTTTTTTCATCTGTCCTCTCAATACTATCCACCCCTTTCTAGTTCCGGCGCAATACACTGCATATGTAGGGCTCATCCCCTGAGTGTTGGTTCGAGTTAAAAAAATGTCTATGTATATTTTTCTTTTCAAAGTAGTCCACCTCATATATAATACGTTTGTGCCATCATATTTTCCCCTCCTCAAAGCAGTTTTGATATGCACTTTTTGGAGCCAACCAATTTGATGACATCCTTCTCAACTTTTTTAATAGTGATTCGAAGATTTTCTTCACATCGTCAATGTTTTCATTGGATGTTGATGTGTTGGAGCATCCAAAAAAAGCCTTCAAGTCCGTGCCACTTGGAAATATTTTTCTGACTCAGAGTGTAATCACAGTGAACGTTACAATGTTTTTGAGCACAGAATTCCATTATGTATAAAAAATATTATGCAAATTGTTTGATCCATTTTTTTTCGGCAACAGAAGGTCGGCGATTATTAAAATAAACATGCAGATTAGCTGGAACTGTGAGCACATGTTCCGGGAAATTTAAAAATAATTTTCCACAGACCTCGTACATATACGTCATTATAAGCATGTGTGCCTGTATATTTTTCTTTTAATTAATTTTCTTCAGCAATAAATTAATCCAAGTGTTAACACGAGCACAGAGAACACTCACTCGTACACATCAAAAGTCAATAAGTCTAACGGGATGTCAAAATAAATCAATAAATATACAAATCACTTTTTGCAAACAAAAATATGCAGCAACACTCAACGAATACAAGCAGGGGCATGTTGACATGCATCGAAAACATGTAAAAAAACTTTGTCATACAGATTGGCTGCTGCTCAAACATACCAGTCGCACAGCAACAAAAAAAAAAATAAACACAAAATCATACGTACAAACTAATAAAATCAGCAAGATTATGCCAAACGTAATCATAAAATTCAGCCATCAAAGAACTGGAGTCATAAATTGTTTTCATTACCAAACAGAAAGTCAAAACGAAACACACGTCCGCACAAAAAAAAAAAACGGCAAGCCAAGACGAAGGCAAAAAAGACGTGAGCAGACAGACAGAAGGACGGACATATACAGCCGTTCGTTCACTGACACTTTCTGACAAAACAATTTGATAAAATCGTTTAAGCCTAACAACCAACAGCCAACTTAAAGTCCTCTAAAACACGTATTGCAAAGTCTTGTTAAGGCCTAGTGCGGTTTTTATTTTGATTCTGTTTTTCCGTTTTTTTGTTGCCCCAATATTGCGTCTACGCAAGTTCAAGTACTCATACCGCAATCATTTCTGGTTGCTTTACTTCTTTTTTTTCTTCACCAATACGCACTCACCACTATATTTGTGGCACTGCCGCTAGGCATAAGGTTGTTTTAGGAAATGTTGAGACAAATGGTGTCAAGTCTAAAAAATTAAATTTAAAAAATATTTTGCGCAAAATCTTTTGCTTGTCAAGATAAAAATTAGGGAGGTATGCGTTATTGACAATGATATGTCGCCGATTTCTTGGTTTTTTCGATAAATCGTTAGCAACGATATTTTTTATATCGGTACAACGATACTTTCAAAATATGTTTTTATTATACCCTACAAAACAGACTTGGAGGGTCTATTCACTTTGTCATTCCGTGTGTAACGCAGGGATATATCCCTCTAAGACCAAATAAAGTATACATATATATTCTTGATCAGTGATGACATCTGTTCGTCCGTTTGTGGAAATCACGATTCAGTCCAAAGGAAAGGAGGTCAAGTTTCCCTAAGAAGAACTAAACCAACCTCTAAAACACAACATCATTTTTTAAGTTTTTTTTCTGTAATTTTGTTAAGCAAATGATATATTTTTATGTCAAAAAAGGTCCAAAGCGTTGAACTAGAAAATCAGAAAATTCTATTTTTGGACCCCGCCCGCTTTATTGGGCTTTGGCGTAAGATATCATATGCAAAAATAATATAAAAATTTGACAAATTGTATTACTTTTATTACCTACATTCCTTAAAAATCACATTTTTAAGTCTCTATGACGAAGCAGAGACGTTATCTGATCGTCGTCTGTTTTTATTCTGATGGAAAGGAGTCTGAATCATGCTGCTCCTAATTGGAGGGTATTTGAGATTCGACCCGGTCGAATATAACGCTCTTACTTATCTTTATTTCAAGTAGTAGGAAAAGAAATAGCAATACGAAAATTACAATTAACAACACACCTATTAGGTGTGTTCATCTACTTTACTAGTAAAAATTAGTAACGAGAGAGTAACAAGAAATTTTCCACAATTACTCTCAAAAATGTGAAAAAGTAAATGAACGCTTTACTAGCTAAAATTTGCAAGTTAAAGTAGTGTTGTAATATATAGGTATATATGAGTACTCAATAGCTACCCCTATATATTTTGGACAAATTATACATATATACATATTATTATAAAAATAATGTGATTATGGTCATTTATATTCAGCATTCTCGTGACTGGCGTTTTTCGAGTAGGGCTTGTAATAGAATAATGAAAAGGTTTGCAATTTTATTTAATCTAGTACTAGCCGTAGTCGAAATACGCTAAACACGATTAGGATAATTAGCTACTTTTGAATAAAATGAATTAATAAAATATCTTTTTTTTAATTAGTTTATACGTTATAACAGTCTGCGCAAGCAAATGTGAGTTAAAAAGGAGAATTTTTGTTAGTTGTTGTCTAACATCAATACCCTGCCTTGGCAATCGTTTCCAAACATTTGAACACAAAAACGTATAGGCTATAATAATAAACAGCCGGCGAGAAACGGGTAAAATATATATTTTAAAGGAAACAAATTTAAGCAATATAAATTTTTATTGTAATAAAAAGCTTTATCCAAAATAAAATATAATGTTGCTGCCACGATTAAAACCCCAAAAGCAGTAAAAAGGTAATTTAATAAATTATGTGTTAATTTAAACTTATTTGCAAATATATATCTGAACTAATTGAATTATTTGCCTGCTTAGTGTAAATTACCGAGTAGCTAGGTACTCATAATATTTACAACACTAAAAATGCCGGAACATCCTTTGCCGCTGATGTACCAGATACTGTGTTGCTTAGTTCAATTCCATTAGACATCTTATTTTGCTTCTATAGTTCCTAAGTTACACAAAAATAAATTTGTTATCTTTTTAATACTTTTTATTGTTTTAAAAGTTTACATTTACTTACTATTTCATAAATTTTCCAAAATATTTTTATTTTCAACTTAATTTAGAAATATTGTTTTATAAACACAAACACAAAACAGCTGTTTGAATAATTATTACAAGTAAAAATTTTACTTGTAAAAACTTGCAATAATTTTTCTGTATCTCAATTTCTTACGCTCTTTCGCCGCTCTCTCGTTGCAAATTTTTTGGGTTAATGAACGCTTTCTAGTAACAATTGTTACAAATTTGTAAAAATTTTTAGTAAATGAACACAGCTAATATCTTTGCAGACCTTTTTTCTTAGCACTAATAGGGTTTTTAATTTCTCCTTTGGTTCCAGGCCACGGAAATCGAGAATTTTTTAATAATTTCCGCTATTTCCCGGTTATTCAGTGATATTGAAAATTGTTTTAGATATGCACAGATTTGTTTCAAATAAAAATCTATTCCATCGATTTTTCACAATTTCTAATTCAAATTTCCAAATTTAAATGACTATTTTTCATGGCTTAATTTTTCTTAACTTTTCAATTTTAATTTGAATTATTAATACATACGAGTACATAAAATAGAAATGATATAAGTATATGCAAGAATGAATCACACTCACTCAAGTGTACTGTTTGGTGCAGTGTATCCTCCGAAAGGATAATTGGCCTATATTTTTTTGAAAATTAAAATGGTGGACGATGTTGGAAAATTTTGTTAGGCCAGCTGTGGAAAACCATTCAAACTTGTGATTTCAACAAGATGGAGCCACAGCTCATACTGCAGGTGCCTCAATGGCTTTGTTAAGGTGAACACATTATTTCGCGCACAAGCGATTTCAAGTGGCCTTCACGTTCACTAGATTTAACAACTCGTGACAGTTTTCCTTGGGGATATTTGAAAGAAAGACTGTACGTTAACAAACCAAGAACCACACTCCAACTAAAAACCAACTTTCGTCATGGAGGAGCTGTTCAACCGTTTAAATCCCATGTCATGCAGGAGATTTTGTACTGGCTCTGCGGCCATCGTGGAGAAAGTTTAAATGATCCGACATATGACCGATTGCGCAGTGGCCCGGGATGACTCCAATTAGGAGTATTCCCAACCACTTTTTTTTTTTAGGAGTAGGACCAGCACTCAGGGGATGACCCCTACATATGCAATGCATTGCGCCGGAACTGAGAACGAGGGGATAGTATTAAGGGGACAGATGAGGAAAGATGAGAAGATAGACAGTTTTTTTTTGTAGCTATTTCAACCTTTTACTTCGCCGGCTAATTTTTGCTACAGGGCCGACGAAGGTGGGTGCTGTTACTCTGCTTTTTTTAGTACATGATAGTGTCAGTCGCCGCTAATTATGTTCAGTGATCAGTGACTATGCCTTCATCATTGAAACAGGCTGGCAGCAACTAACACAACCACGCACTAACGCTGATCAGAAGAATTCAACACAATATTTCATGACACAGCGCGGGCTCGAACTCACGACCCTCCGCTTCATAGTCTCGTGTTCTACTACTTCAGCCAACATCACCCACAAATCTTTCTATTGAGCGCTCGTCCGATATTTAATTTTCCTGAATTCCAAACTATCTTGACGTCATGCCTTTCAAGCTGATACAGAGATTGAATGTATGGCGGTAAAAATTGCGATGTTGTCATTTTTGAATCCAGACCCCCAACAATTTGCGACCCAAATTCTGGTTTCCGAACAGGATCATTCAATTCTTATTGCAGCCCCGGTAATGGCATAAATCTAATGCTGGAAAACGCTAGAGGTGTCGGTTAGCCTGAGTGATAACGAAAGGTCGAGATAGTCGGAAACGACCACGATCCAGTTGCAGTGTTCATTTTCGAGTCGTCGGTAATGCATTATAATGAATTTTTCTTCCAGTGTTTCCTATTGGAGAATCCAACTGAGGACTCTCCGTAAAAATTCATAAAAGGTGTCAAAAGTAGTCAGTTTGTCACCCCACAATCTGCCCTTCTACATTTCATAGAATGGTGTCTTGTCTCGTACGATCACGCTTGAAATCGCCTGACTCCCAGAGCCCAAGGAGGATCTGGCAAATAAGAAGATCAATAAAAAATCTTCATGATTTTACTAACAAGTGAGTCCCACACGATTCAGCATAACGCACCCTAAATACAAAAGGGCGTGCCCCTCGAAATTTTCCAAAACTGACTTTTTTCCATAAATTAATTCAGAATACACATCTCTAACTACTGCAAAAATTTCTTTCACATCACTAACTTCTTTAACTGGAAAAATACATTTATGTCTATTTTTGTTCAGTGAAAAGTTTTTTGTCTCTCCTGAAAATTTTACGGCCTATTTCTCATTGCCGAATGAATTCTTTCTTTCGTATAAATACATTTGAAACAAAAACAATTTGTAAAATTTTGTTCTTGTTTTAAATATATTTGTACGAAAGAAAGAATTCATTCGACAATGAGAAATAGGCAGTTAGTATTTTGAGTTGTGCCCCTTTTGTATTTAGGGTGCGATATGTAGACTAAAAATTAAAAGGGTTTGTCAATGTTCTTTTGTTAATATATTTTTTTTAAATCGAAAATCATGGCCAAGTGGGCAGTACCATGACTGGAAATTGTTGTTTAAAGCCACAAATGTGCGTGTGGCAAACGTTTTGTTATGATACGAGTCGTAAGTTTATTTTGTTCGCCGTTGAATTTTTTTTGTATATTTTTTTTTACATTTTCTTTGATTCGTTTCAACTGAGGCGTGAGAGTGTAACTGAGTGCACGTTGCGTGATTTTCACACCTCTATACTTTGTTGTTTATGCTGGTGCAGCAAGCAACTCGTAACGATGGTGTATGTAACGTTGTTGGCAGGCAGTGTTACATACACGTTTATGACGCCGTGTTTGGCAAATGTTAACGCATTGCAATTGATAGGTTGGTTGACTTCACTTTATGGCCGTAATGTTGCAACCAGCATGCGTTTTATGTAATCGTTTATTTTTTATTATATCGTTACAGTCAATGTCAAGGTTTGCGGCATTTCTATAAACTGTTGGCGGGCGGTTGGAAAGGAAACGGAGTGGAGACATGAAAATGTGATAAATTGTAAATTGTCAATGGCGCTGGCTTAAAGATTTGGTTTGGCCTGAAATAAAATTGTTGGTGTGTTTTAAAACTTTGCTTTTAGCCATTGATTTGATTTTGTTGCAAAAACTTTTCAGTTCATAAAACGCCCATCCCAAATTGTTCTCATGTTGTTTGTGTTTAATTTTTTTTGTGTTTTTTTTTGCTACAACTTTTGACCGTTTTTATTTAGTTTTGTTTTGTTGTGTTTTTGTTTGCCACCATCAAGTCTTAACTTTCGCAATCTGTATTAGCGCGGCTCGAATGCTGCTGTTGCTGTGTATTATTTCACTTTTGTTTTTGTTTTTAAACTATTGCCCCATATTTGGTTTCTTGATTTAGATTCGGAATTTATTATCCATTTTTTTACTCGTATTGGAACAGTATTTTTTTTTTTAGTTTATTTCTATTATTTCATCACTTGCAACATGATTTTGTTTTCGTTTTTTTTTCTTTGCTTTTAATTTTTGCTGCACAGCTTCAAGCAATTTTTGAATTATGCGGTATTGCTAAAGTGTGTGCAGTTATTTTATTTCTATAAAAACATTTATTTCATTTATTTTTTTATTTCAGTGCAATTGTATGCGGTGGGTCTAGTTTACATGGTTGTTAATTGTTCAAATGTTTGTTGTACATGTTACAGTTCCAGCTACAACAATAACAATTACTTTGCGCTTTTAAAATTAAAATAATTTAAATAGCTGACAGAGAAATACGTGGCTAAAACATTTCAGACTTGTGCTTTAATTGACTCAAGAAACCCAAGAGATTTGACCCAAGTCATGTATCAATGCAAATGTGTGACACATTTAGCCGCATGTTGTCAAAATGAGTGTTGCAAGATGTGGACAAGCCGTTTTTCTGTTATTGTTGTACGGGCATTGTGATTTGGAACAGCAAATATGCATAATGATTTGAAAACGCAATTCAATTTATTTTAAGTGCATTTGCTTGAATGTTTTAAAGTGATCTTGGCTGACTATCTGCTGTTTAATATGATTAAGGCAAACTTATTATGGTTGCAGTTGTTGTTAATGGCCCCCTAGCAAATATTCACTGTAAATATTAAAATAGCTACAACAAATTTTCTATCTACTTTTATTTCTTCATCTGTCCTATCAATACTACAGCCTCATTTCTAAAGGATTTTCCAACAAGAACTTTGTTTTATAAAACAAAATAAAATAAAAAATTTGGACGAACTTAATTAAAATTTCTATAGCATTACGAAGAGGAAAGTTCGGAAATTATGAAGGAAAAATGGCATGTGGCAAGTGTCCACCATGTCAGTGATATCCACATGAATAATAGGCCAACATTGAGTTGTTAACATCTCGTGATAACGTGATCTACCGCATTTCCAGCCTCATCTTCAAACAGAAACGGCCCAATCACGCCTCCAGACCATAAAGCGCACCATACAGTGACACATTGAACATGCAAAGGCTTCTCAATAATCGCTCTAGGTTTTTCAGAAGCCCAAATGCGGCAATTTTTCTAGTTGACACCAATTTCACAAAATGTAACTTTAACAGCAGCACCATTTTCATAGAGGATTTTAATTATTTTAATGCGATTTTCGAGCGAAATTGAACTCATTGTAACAATTTGCCAAAGCATCCACTACGAGCACGTCAAAAAACTTAATGTCAAAACTATCATGTTTGTTGGTGTTGCCACAATTGAAAAACAAAGTTCTTGTTGAAAAACCCTTTAGTTCTAGCGAAATTCTCTGCGTATGCAGTGGCCAATCCCAGGCACTGATCGTACTTCCAAAAAAAAATTAATAATAAAATTAAATAAATAAGCAAATATTTTGATGCAAAAAGTGTGCTTGAAACACACACTTATGGTGTTTTCTTTTCTGGAAAACATGTAACATTGTTTCACTTTATTTCTTAAAAATTGCAGTTAGGCGGAGTTTTAAGACACAAATTAATATTCCTAAGGGATAGCAGTTTATTTTCTAATAAATTCACTATTTTGAAATTATATAATAGTGTCATTTTTTTATGAAAAGTGCACAAAATGTTGCACTCTTTTACAGAAAAGAACACAACATTAAATACCACAAAAGTTGCTGCCTGCGCCATAAAAAATTCAGCCATTTGTAAAGTTTTTCTTCCTTAAATTCGAAGATGTCAAGTTAACTTATATAAGAAGAGAACCCTATTTATAAAGGGTAGGCAAATTTGAGGTTAGGAAGTAAATTGGCTGTCAAATTTTGACATGTCAAAAATTAAGCTATCATCTTTTGACATTCATTTAGCAAAAAGTTAGGGAATTTCAAGTATGGAATGCTACACTCTTGCACAACGAATGTTAATTTGTGAACTAGCTGTTTGGAAAAGTGAAAAAAACAACGCATTTTTCTACAAAATCATCTTTAGTGATGAGGCCCATTTTCACTTAGGCGGTTAAGGAAACACACAAAATTGTTGCATATGAGGCTCACAAAATCCACAAACAGTCCTCGCAACGCTATTGCATCCCAAGCCAGTGACCGTATGACGCGGGTTGTGGTCAGGTGGCATCTTCGGCCTATAATTTTTCGAAAATGAAAAGCTGCCACCGTGAATTGTCAGCGCCATGATAAGCGATTTTTTTGTGGCCACATTTTGCCTAATGCTGACATCAGCAAACTTTGGTTTCAGCAAGACGGCACAACAAGTCATGCAGCCAGCCAAGCAATTCAGTTATTGCATGAGAAATTTCCCGGTCGCGTAGTTCTTCGATTTCGCGATGACAATTGGCCACCTTGATTTTGTGATTTAAAGCAGCCGAATTATTTTCTCTGGTGCCACTTGCAGGGCAGGGTTTACGTTAACAAACAGCGAACAACTGACGCTCTGAAAGATGCAATTCGGCGATGTATTGACTAGATAAGCGAAGCGTTGCTGCAAAATGTGGTTAAAAATTCTGTGAAAACAGCGGATGGCTGCTGATGGGTCATTGTTAATTCCCATATTTCAATAAAACTGTAAAAACAAAATTTTTAAGTCAATTTACCTCCTAAAAACAAAACTGCCCACCTTTTACAAACTAGAAAATAAATTTTTACAAATAAAAAAGTTAAAAAAAAAATAATATAAAAATAAAATCAGAATGTGACAAATATTTCTGACAAAGAAGTATAAAAATCAGATGGTAACAATAGCTGTGTTCCAGATGCAGCCCGAAACAGCCCGAACTCGCCCAAAGTTACCCAAATGCGTTCCAGATAACAGTTTTGGTGCAATTTTGAGAGAAAATGAAAGAGTAATTTTTTTCATTTCCTGTACAAAGTCGCCCGAACTATTTCTTAGGGTAAGTTTGGGCAAGAATTATATTATCAGCTGTTTTTGGTTTACATTTGAAAATAAAAAAGTAAAAAGAAAATTTACAAATAAAGGAAAGAAGTTGTTAATTGGAAATTGGTTAAAAGTACAATGAAAGATTTTTCAAAAAAAAGTTGAAGTTGTTAGTACATTTGTGCATATTTGCCTCTTTGTTTAGTATACAGAAATGCTTTTTCAGATTAGTGAACAAGTTATGGACAGATCAAGTGAGTCTGATGAAGACGACATGTTACATTTACAATGATGCTAATCTTTCATTTCATGATGTTGAGCCTTATTCAGTGTATAAAACCACTAAAATAAAAATTAATTTAAAAAGTAAGCAGCACTAGTTTTTCAAAAGATCTAATTATGGTTTTTTGCGTTACAGCAAATTTGGGTAGATTTTGCACTTTGAGAGAGTAATTTTCTTTTTACTCTCATTAACCCAAACTTGTCCGAAATTACGTGGAACAGACCTAATAATTACTGAAAAATATAATAATAAACAAAATTTAGTAAATAAATTAAAAACGTTAGACCTGCTGGGTCGCAGTTCCTTTAAGAAATTTTTGTGTCCAATTTTAAATCTTTATACAGGGTCACTCCGAGAAAGGCAGTGTGGAAAGACATCTCACCTAAGTCGTAAAAACTTAAAACCTAAATTTTCGAGGTAGTTTTTTTTTTGATAAGTTCATTAAGGGCAAAGGGGGAGGGGGGTAGGACAGGGGAAGATCAGAGAACATCTTATCTTCGTCGTAAAAGCTTATAAATTACCGCCTATTCGCCGATGTCGAAAGCTATCGTTCGATCGAATAATTAACATTTAATACAAAAACATATATAAAAAATTGTTTTTGTTTTAAATGTTATTTGTCGAACGATAGCTTTCGACATCGGAGAACAGGCAGTCAATTTTTAAGGAATGTAGGCTTATTCTACGAATACAACTGCGACGAACAACGAATTTTTGGTCGCGAATATTCGTCACCAAAAATAAAACAAATTGGTCTATATGAAAGTGCACACAATCGTGGTGTTGGTCGAAATTCGTCATACTCAGCGAAAGTTGAAATAGATTTATTTCTAATTGTTTCCTCAGCGAACGACGAACAAAACAGTATCAGGTGACCAGGTTTGTTATACTCAAACTGGTTTTTTTTTTTGGAAAAACATAGTTTGCTACTGTATTGTTGCATGTGGCACGAAATTTTTCTGTGCATACTAAAAATGCATTTTCTTATTCACAAAAACTTATCATTCGGACGACTTTTTATTAATTCTGAACACTTTTTGAAATATAGTATTTCCGCTATTTCCTGCTTTTTCATATGGTCACCTCATCAGCTGTTAAATGAAATGAATAATTTATTTACAGAAAACAAATTTCAGAAAATAATTACAAAAAGGAATTTGTTGTGGAAAAAATGGACATCACCAGGGTAATTATTGAATGTCTAAACAATCTGGCATCAGAGGATTACAAACATTTTTAAAAAAATTTACATATATTTTTGCTCTTTATTTCAATTTATTCGTCGTTATTGTGTTTCATACGACGAATTTATAGAGCGAATTTTCACCAACGAATTCGTCGTACTGAACGAAATTCGTCGTTCGTCCCAGTTGTGTTCCTACCATTAAGGAATACAAATTGTTCAATATTTATATAATATCGTACGTCAACACCCCATAAAGGGGGCGGGGTCTAAAAATAGACAATAACATGTTTTCCACAGACGGACGTATGGGCATTGCCAGATCGTCTCAGACTTCATCACTGATCAAGAATATATATTCTTTATGGGGTACGATTCTTTTTGAAGGGAATTAAAACTGTATTTTGGCAGGGTCACTCAGGCAAGGGCCGTGGATGATATAATTCACCTTCTCCATAAAAGACTTAATATAAAATTTTGGGATAATTAAATGCAAAAAAAAAAAATATTTTTATAGGGTCATTTAGGGGGCAAAGGGGTAGGAGGAGGCTCAGATTACCTCTCAGGTTCGTCATAAAAGCTTAAAAATGGGAAATGTTTAAGGAATGTAGGCACTACAATTTTTTCATTCTTACATTATTTTTGCATATAATGACGCCCACTAAATGGGGCGGGGTCCAACAATTAATTTTTTTTTAATTTCACTGCTCCAAGTTTAACGCGTTGGCCTTCCTTTGAATTAAAAATATATAATTTGCTTAATAAAATTACAAAAAAAATGTTGTTTTAGATGTTGATTTAGTTTTTGTTAGCAGAACTTTTTTCCGTCTGGGACGATTAAGCCCATTTACAAGCTTGGCTTGTGCTATCCTTCAAAATATATCTGTACTAAATTTCCAAGATCTGGCTCTTCGTTTGGACTGAATCATGATTTCCACAGGCAGACGGACGGACATGGCTAGACTATTTTAGATTTCATCACTAATGAAGAATATATGTATATACGTTATGGGATCTTAGGGGGATATTTTGTTGCGTTACACGCGGAATGACAAAGTGAACATACCCTCCAAATAAAGATTGCAAATAGCAATTACATTTAATTAATTTTTTTTTTTGGTACTATCATAATTGTTAGCATCCCTGATTATTATCCTTATTATTTCTTTTAGCTAATAATTTATAAATTTTTGGTTACTGAAATTATTTAGCTTGGGTTGAAAAATTGAACCAAACCCTCGATTAATGAATCCAGCAATTAAACGATTAAGACAGAAACTCTATGAATACACTCGGATTCAAGTTGCGACAAAAATTGGAACGACGAATTTCGTTTAGTACGACGAATTCGTTGGTGAAAATTCGCTCTATAAATTCGTCGTATGAAACACAATAACGACGAATAAATTAAAATAATGAACAAGACAATTGTAAATTTTGTTAAAAATCTTTGTAATCCTCTGATGCCAGATTCTTTAGACATTCAATAATTAACCCGGTGGTGTCCATTTTTTTCCATAACAAATTCCTTTTTGTAATTGTTTTCTGAAAATATTTTCTGTAAATAAATTATTCTTTTCATTTAACAGCTGATGGGTTGACCATATGAAAAAGTAGGAAATAGGAAGAAAGAATATATTATAAAAAGTGTTCAAAATTAATAAAAAGTCGTCCGATTGATGAATTTTTGTGAATTGGTGAATGCATTTTTAGTATGTACTGAAAATTTTCGTGCTAGATGCAACAATACAGTAGTGAATTATGTTTTCCCACAAAAAACCAGTTTGAGTATACGAAACCTGGGCACCTCATATTGATTTGTTCGTCGCTCGCTGACGAAACAATTAGAAACAAACCTATTTCAACTTTCGCTGAGTATGACGAATTTCGTCCAACGCCACGATTGTGTGCATTTTCATATGCGCCCATCTGTTTTATTTTTGGCGACGAATATTCGCGACCAAAAATTCGTCGTTCGTCGCAGTTGTGTTCCTAGCATTACTTCCATAAAAAATTTATAAAAATCGAAAGGGATTAGAAATTTTCCTTATATTACTTTCTAAAAACAAATTAATTTATGAATAATCTAATCTAATCAAATCTAATTCACTTAATTCTCTGATGTCATAAATATTCAAACCTAAACAGGCTTAATCTAAGTATGCGGTTCACTATCGTAATTGTCCAGTTAAACTCAAGACACACTTAATCGCAAATGTCACATACAACATGATAAGAAAATCTAAAAAAGAGAAAAAAAAATACCCAGAAGTCAATCAACGTTCGACACATGAAAAGAAAATTACAATTTTAAACGAATAAAAAAATCAAGAACAACTAAATCACGTATTAAAGTGAAGTTTTAATTAAGTTGAGCTGCTCAAATGTTTCGCTAAAGCACTAAATAAATAAAACTGCAACTAAGTACGAGATTATGAATAAATTTCATTATTTGCTGAATTATTTAATGGCACAAAGACTGACTAACAAGCAGCTGGCGTTTTAATTTATTTTTGTAAAACACTATTTACAATCATGTTCTAACTAAATGAACTTGTTCTCGTGTCCAATCACACCGTGATTAACACTCTGTCTGTTGATTTGACGATTAAAACGGGCTTAAAACATTTTAACACTTGAGTAATAAATTGATCGTTCGTTATCAATTTTAGAATATGATATAGAACATGATTGGAATTATTAAAATGTGAAATAATTAATTAGCAAGACTTCGGTTACTTGATGCAAACGAGAGGAAACATTTTTTTTTTTGCTAACGATGGGAGTATTCGAAAAATAGCGAATTTTGAATTATTCGTAGGGACGATTTTGAAAAGCAATTCAATGGTAATGTATTCCCTATTAATTGTTCTAAATAAACGGCATCTTATGTGTGGACGCCTGTTCCCAAACTATTGTAATTTATTTGAGATTACTTTTGTCATTTGCCACGATTGCTTTAAACAATTTGAGTTTTACTGCTGTATTCACAAAAATTAATGCGTACTTCAAGTGTGCTTTAAAGTAAAAATTTCATAGAGAATTTGTTTTAAAGTGTTGATCAAGTCTACTTTATTTTTTTGTGAATACTGCTGTTAGTCTTTAGAATGAATGATCTTCATATTTTATTCAATCAGCCAGAAGCTGATCGGACTTTACTGACTCTGTCTGCCACATCTTGCAATTCTCCTCCCTCCATCGGCTGACATCATACTACCCAAATAGAAGAATTCCGCCTGTCAGGCCACGAACTAATAATCCATCTCACATATTCCCCTTCTTTAGCTGAAGAAATGGATAAATTGTAAATGGTCGAATAAAAGAAACGCTTAATTGGAGGAAGAAACGCCTAATTGGAGGAAGGAACTCCTATTTCTTTTATACCCTCCCAAAAAGAATTGGATGGCATATTCACTTTGTCATTCCGTGTGTAACGCAGCAAAATATCCCTCTAAGAGTATATACATTCTTGATCAGTGGTAAAATCTAAGACGATCTGATCATGTCCGTCCATCTGTGGAAATCACGATTCAGTCCAAACGAAAAGATTTTGTGTAAATAGGAACTGTTATCACATTCAACTAAGCCACCTAATAAGTGGTGACAAACACAATACACATGAGCACTGATGATGAAGATGTTGCGGCTTTCGAAAACAGCTGTTCTGCTCTGCTGGGTAAGTTGAATAAAACTAATGTGGACTTTCCTTTGTGCCTTGGAATATTTATCATGTCTCTCTGAGATTTAAAAACAAATTTCGAACAATTAGCCTATGAATCTTAATCCAATTTAATATAGAAAAGAGCTAGACTCTTGGAATTTGGTATAAGTATTTATATCTTGAAGCATAGCACAGGTTAAGTTGGAAGAGATGGGCTAAATCCGACAAGAGGGGAAAAAGTTCCCCTAAGAAGAACTAAACCAACCTCTAAAAAACAACATGATTTTTAAAGACTTTTTTTTTGTAATTTTGTTAAGCAAATGATATATTTTTATGGCAAAGAAGGTCCAACGCGTTAAACTTGGAGCCATAAAAAAAATTTTTTTTTTGGACCCGGGCCCCTTTAGTGGGCGTTATTATATGCGAAAATAGTGTAAAAATTTAACAAATTGTTTTACTTAAGCCTACATTCCTTAAAAATAAGATTTTTAAGCTTTAATGACGAGGCTGAGACATAAAGTGGTACTCCTCTGCCCTAGCACCTCCCCCCAAGGGCCCCTAAATAACCCTATAAAAATTTGTTTATTTAATTTTGTATTTAATTATGACAAACATTTATTTTTAAAGTTTTATGACAAAGGTGAAATGTCTCCCCCACAGCCCTTGTCAGAGCAACCCCGCCAAAACACAGTTTTAATACCCTCCAAAGAAAATTGGACCCCATAAAGTATATATATTCTTGATCAGTTATGAAGTCTGAGACGATCTAGCAATGCCCATACGTCCGTCTGTGGAAAACATAGCATAGTCTATCTTTGGACCCCGCCCATTTTAGTGGGCGTTGACGTACGATATTATATGCAAAAATAGTATAAATATTGAAAAATTTTTATTCCTTAAGCCTATAAGAAGCTGAGATGTTCTCTGATCTTGCAGAGGTGAAACGTCTCCCCGACGGCCCCTTCCCGGAATGACTCTGTCAAAATAGAGATTTAAAATTGGGTACAGAGATGTCTTAAAGGAACTCTGTCCCACCAAGTTAAACATTTTAAATTTACTTAATAAATATTTGGAGGGTATTTAAGATTCGACCAGGTCGAATATAACGTTTTTACTTGTTTTAAGTCAAATAGTAATGAAGTTATCACACAGCCCTCGTATATCCCTGAGCTCTCTTAGCGATTCGGTTTATATCTCCTCAATCGTCACAAAACGCAGTTTTTTCATGGGTCTTTTAAATTTTGGAAACATGAAGAAGTCGTCGGGGTCAAAACGGTGGCTGAGATATGATTCAATAAATAATAAAAAATTAAAAGTTTTCAAAAAAGTGGAAGTTTCTGGTTTTACCACGTATTGGAAAATCGAGTTTTTACCAGAAAATCGAGCTTTCACCAGATCTCGACATTGAGATCCTAGGAAGCCCTCCTGACTATTCCTGAGAAGACGTTACTACATCTGCATGTTTATGTTTGTGTGTGTACGTATGTGACACGCTTATAACTTTTGAACGGCTGAACCGAATCCAACCAAACTTCTCGCATTATAAAGACTTCCTTCCAACTTAGAGTGTAAATTGGAACTGGTTCGGACCGGTATATTTTCGGATATATCAAAGAAACTGGACATTTTTTTTTCAAAAGCGGTTTTTTCGGAATAACTTTTAAACGGCTCCTCCGATCGATTCCAAAAACTAATCAGCTCTTGACAATAAACAATCACGTCGAGCGTTACCAGCCGGTACAAAATCGGTTGATGCGTTTGTGAAGGAAACAATTCATAAAAGTGACTTTTTGAAGAAAACTCTGAAATTATATATCCGATCTCATTAGAATTCAAAACAAGCTAGTCGCGTGTCAAAGGTTTCTTTCAAACTTCAATTTTTTGTGCATTGGAACCGGTTTGGACCGGTAGATTTCGAGAAATATCATACAAACTGAAAAAAAGTTTCCAAAGTATTTTTTTTAAGAATAACTTTTAAACGACTTTTCTGATTGATTCCAAAAAATAATCAGCTCTTGATAATCGAAAACCGGGTAAAATTTCGTTAAGCATTCTCGAGATATCGTGAACGAAAATTTCGAAAAAAATTTAATTTTTCAAAACACTCCGAAATTTTATATGTGAATTAGATAGTGTTCTCGATGCCTTTATAGGCATCGAAGAACTCCGGCTTGCCACGTAGGGATCGGTCCATCCCTTCGAAAGTTATAGCAGTTTTAAAATTAAAATTATACCATTTCATGCGGGTAAAATTGGTGGAAAGTTGCAGGGATGGCTTTTAAGGTCAACCGTTTCCCATATTTTTTTTTAATTCATCACATTTCGAACGAAATTCGCTGATACAAGCTTCCTGTCCAAAATTTTACGAAAAATTGCTTGAAATGAGCCAACCGATATGCCGACATCGTCATCTCCTTTTCTAATAGTCACTCTATGATTTTTTGTAAAATTTTTTTTCAAGTCCTTTACATTTTCTCGACCTTCTTTGAAGAGCTTGTACCGCTTGACCATTTATTTGAATCAGAGTACAATCACCTCATGCCACTGTCAACATATAAAGGATTCTATTCCACTTTTTGCACAAAATTTTTTATTTTTTTTAAGAGTAGGACCAGCACTCAGGGGATGACCCCTACATATGCAATGCATTGCGCCGGAACTCAAAACGAGGGAATAGTATTGAAGGGACAGAATAGGAAAGATGAAAAGATAGTTTTTTTTTAGCTATTTCAACCTTTTTACTTCGCCGGCTAATTTTTACTACAGGGCCAATTCTATGATAAACTTTTCTACAGAATCGCCGAACACGCCAAACACTTATAGACGTTTATGACTCTGAAAAAGAAAATAAAAATTCGAAATAGGTGAGTAGGGGTGCTTCTGGCTGAAGTAGTTAACACGAGACAATGAAGCCAAAAGTTCTGAGTTCGACTCCTTACTCAGTCATGAATTTGACATCGACTTCTTCTGGTCAGCATTAGTGCATGATTGTCGTCCTGTTTCGGTGACGAAGGCACTGGACAATTACATCCAGCGAATGAAAATAGCTAAGAGCAGAGTAACAGCACAAAAGGAACTGCGGCTCTTTCATAATACTCGGCTAATAGGTAAATCGTCATTGAATTTCTTTTGTGATACAAGACTACCAGATGTTGTAAGTACGAGCTACAAAAAATTCTCTAACTCCGCATCCTTCTTCCTCTGTCCTCCAATACTATCCCCCCCCCCCTTTCTAGTTCCGGCACAATGCACTTCATATGTAGGGGTCATCCCCTGAGTGCTGGTCCAAGATAAAAATAAAAAAACTAATTACTATCACAATTCACTTGATTGACACTGATTTCGTACATTTGCATTTCACTGTCAGCTTAATTCCTGCCTACAAAATGTAACGAAATAAAATACAAAATTTTTTACCCAGTTTTACAATATGCATAAATTAATATTTAAACAAAAAAAATCTAATTTAATTGCTAATTAATTTGCACAACAAAAAGTGCATAAATTGTAAAATAGACGCAACAGCGTGGAAGCATTCAAACAGTTTGTCAGTGAATTGGGCAAATGTGAGTGAGTGTTTGCTCAGGTAAAAAAGGTTTGTTCGCCAAAAGTTTTATTTTATTTTTCCAAAGCAACTTAATTGCATGGCTGCAGTATAATTAAGTGCTGCTACTTGGTGTGGCAAGCAGCAGACAACAAAAAGAAGCAATCATTGGCAATAACTGTTTAGCATAATTAATATTTTATTATAAATTTACGAAAATACTTTAATTAACGCTGTTCACGCTTGACCCAGCCAAGTGGTACGATTTTATTTAATTTTTTTTTTTTTTGCGTAAATGTGGCAAGTCGGCCATTGTAGTTACATACATGTAATTACTTTTAAAAGCGAGGACTAAAAAGTTATTTTTTGTATAATTTTTTGAAACTATTTTCTATAAATCTCATTAAGATTCTTAGGCTAAGATTCGCAATTTTATATCCAGAAAGACACGTTAAATATTCCTAACAATAAGGGAAAATAAACATCCATTTAATTTGCAACTTACACAACAGAGCAAAACGAAGCTATTTTCGGAACTCACTATACTCCCATCACCAGTACTCATATATATTTTCTTTAATGTTAGGTGGCCTAGCTGTACTCTGCTCCGCAGTGTAAAATAAAAAACTTGACTGAATTGTTGATTCGGTGATGGAGAATTTAATTTTGACGATCATGGAGCAGTTGGGAATGCAACATCGTTCCCAAGAATATCGATGTTTCCGCGAAATATTTTTCGCAAAATATTGTGACTTTAAAAGAGAAAATCCAATAAAAACTCACGGAAGCGATCGTACAAAATTATGCAAACAGACAATTAAAGAAAATTAAATACATTTTAAAATTACTTACACTATGGTATTATTTTCAGGTGTTCAAATTATAATGACCTCGTTTTCCTCGATAAATTTTATTTTGAAACTGAAAATAAAATAAATAAATAAATATGATGAAACTGGAAAAATGGTAAAATACATATAAAAAATAAACACGAATAAGTGTTTTATTCTTCGAGCTTTTAGCATTAATTCTAATTATTAAGCAAACAATTACTATTCAGGCTCAAGTTCAAATCCGCGAGTTTTGAAATAATTTTTTTTTTAGGAATCCGTATCAAGTTCGATTTTTTATTAAAAATGGAATATTTAGAATATATCTCATAATCATCATACTATTAGAAGGAATCAGCACTGATATCTCGAATAATAGTCATGAGGGTTGGGGAATGTAGTACCAATCAAACGTGAGTTAAATTAAAAATTCCATTTAAATCATTTTTTCAAATAGTTAATTTTATATATTTGAGTATTTGTTATCTTGAACACGATTTTTCAATTTTATTCATGCTGAATCTTTTCCCCAATTTACAAAAAAAAAAGTTCAAAATTGATTATTGAGGGGTTTTAGCTGGTTCCTATGCGCATTTCACGTGGGCTAATGCAGATCAGCAGGGAACTTTTACTTAACATTTCCTTAGAATAACTTCGACTCAACTGAATCAGCTAAACAAATATGAACCCTATAACAAGAACTCATTAATCACTCTTTCCCTTTTCGTTTTCTTACTAAATCATACTTACATACGAGTACATACATACAATTTTTAAGTAATTGATATTCCTACACACGAGTACCACCGTGGAAAATGGAAAAACTGAACAGAGAATGCTAATAGGATGACATAACGGCCGCGAAATTAGTACCGATGCTGTCTGCCAGTTGGATGAATACAAAATATATTCTAAATACTCCACTCTTAATAAAATAACTTGAACTTAAAAAAATTCTTAACAAAATTGATTTGCAGATTGCAGATTTGAACTTGAGTCTGAATAAAAAATTCTTGTCTTAATAATAAAATTAACAAGTTCGAAAAATAAAAATTAATATGAGTATTTTTTAGATATTTAGTTTCTAATATTAAATGTGTTTCAATAGATCTTTAAATAATTATCATTTTGTTAATTTTTAGGTTAAATATGATTTATTCCTCATACATCTCTTTATGGTGTTTTAAATTATTTTTTAATTGTTCTTAAATCTTCGCGCCAGAGTTGACCACACTGGTAAATACAACAGTGCTTTGGGGAATACACCAGTTCATATGTAGAAATAGGGTACCGAAAATCAAGGAGTTTGCCACACTCATAGCAAATGAATCCGAAGTTCGTTTTTTCAAAACAAATAATTTCTTTGCAATAACTTCGGGAGATAAATAATGCAAATTAATTAATTCATAAAATTTGCTAAGATATTTGCAGAAGAAGTAATTGTGACGAAATATTGGAAAGAAAATATTTTTTATGAAAAACATCACCCCTAAGTGGCAAATAATACTAAAATAAGTTTTTATCCCTTTCACAAAAAGTGAAGTGGAATGTAGAGGTTTGTCATTCCGTGTGTAATTTCCACAATATTAATATGCAATCCCATAACATATATGTATTCTGGGTAATTATCAATAGGGAAGTCGAATAAGTGGTGTCCGTCTGTCTGCTAGTCTTCATTCTTGGTCTGGAGAATTGAAAATAGCACTTCCAGAGCTGGAAAGTTTAAAATTATTTTTGCATATAAAAGCAACTAATTTTAATTATTTACTACTTCAAGAAGACTAACATTTATATTAAAAATTAAAACAATTAAAAAGGCGATTCCAGGGATGGACAATTGAATTTCTTTGGTACATAAAAGAAACCAAAAGGTTTACTAACTTTTGTTTTTTATTAATGAAAACTATTTTCTACTGCAGGAAAAATGAAATTGGTATTAAAAACCCCAAAGAATCATAAAGACAATGTCAGGGTTGGACAATTGAAACAAATTTTTTTTGGTATATAAAAGTAACCAGATGGAGTTTTAATTTGATTTTATTCTTGTTAATTAAGCCTATTCTATACTTCAGGACGAATTAAATTGGTATTAAAAATTTAACAAAAATCAAAAAGATGATTCCAGGGTTGGAAAATTTAAACTTTTTTCGATTTGTAAAGGTAGGCCACCAAAACAATTTTTTTCTTTATAGCAGAGCAGCCGATGGCTCTGGAAAAAGCGAAAGAGATACATGGAATATTGGGAATATTAATCGTCAGGGTTGGGGAATTTTGTACTAACCAAAAAGGTAATAACTTAAAAAGAAATATGAATGTGGGAACTTCTCATATTCAATTTTCGTTAAAAACATTGGTTAAATAGTTGATATTCCTACAAAACTAGCACCACTTGCAAAAGTGGAAAAATTGAACAAAGAACGCTGATGATATGGCGTAGCGGCCTCGAAATCAGTATTGATCCGTTCTGCTGGTTTAATGACTATGAAAAATATTCTTAATATTCCAATCTTAATATCAAAAATAATAAATAGAATTTGAACAAATTCATTTATTAATAAAATAATAAAAAAATCATTTTGCAGTCATGCAGATTCGAACTTAAGCCCGTTGAAAAAATTAACAATTTTCAGAATTAATATTTTTGAAAGAAATTAATTGGCATTGGAAATCAAAAAAGTCAAAAGGCTGGAATATTCAAATTTTGTAAGGAATATTGAAATAACTAAATAGTTTTTTTTTTGTATCTTGGACCAGCACTCAGGGGATGACCCCTGTATATGCAATGCATTGCGCCGGAACTGAAAACGAGGGGATAGCATTGAGGGGACAGATTAGTAAAGATGAGAAGATAGACAGTTTTTTTGTAGCTATTTCAACCATTTTTTACTTCGCCGGCTAATTTTTGCTACAGGGCCGACGAAGGTGGGTGCTGTTACTCTGCTTTTAGTACATGATTGGGTCAGTCGCTGCCAGTAATTGTCCAGTGATCAGTGACTATGCCTTCATCATTGAAACAGGCTGGCAACAACTAACACAATCACGCACTAATGCTGATCAGAAGAATTCAACACAATATTTCATGACTCAGCGGGGGCTCGAACTCACGACCCTCCGCTTCATAGTCTCGTGTTTTACTACTTGAGCCAACAGCATTATATATTATATTTTACAAATGCAATTACATATTATATCATAACTTTGTTTATTTAATAATTATTTTAACAAACGCAGCCCGCGCGAAAAGATTTACTTGTTGCCGGGAAACACCCAGCGACACCCAAAACAACCGACAATAGTACCATAGACCTTGACTTGTTATAATGAAACAGGCCAGGGGGCAACGCACGGCGCTCGATATTGATCGAAATCCATATTTAAAATGTATTGAAATTTCGATCGATGTCGATAATAAAATGCAATCATTATTACAATAAAAGAGTTTAAACTTATTATTGTTATTATGACGGCCCAGTGTGCACAGAGCCATAACCAATTGCTTCATATTAGACGTACTTAGTCAAATTAAAACATTTCAAGTGGGGTTTCTGCCTCTTTGTGTCAGTATTTGGCAATTGTTTAAATATATTTTTTCAATTGGCATTGAAATTCTTTTGAAAATCGTTTTATTATTTATATTTTTAATACCATTTGATTTTGTAGGCAAAAATAACTTTTTGTTTTAAACTTTTCAACTTTGTTTAGTACAAAAATAAATATTTTAAAACTATTAGTTTCTTGGGGCTTTTAAGAAAAACAATTTCATTTTCTTAGCTCTAAAACATACACGAGTAGTGTTTTTTTTTAATATATTCCTTTTATGCATATTTAAGAAAATTGGACAAAAAGTTGAAGTTTGAATGGTTGGAATTTTGATTTGCAGCAGCTGCTTTGGTTTGTAACAAAACATGATGTTAAGCAAAAATTTAAAAGTAGAACGCCCTCCTAAAGTTATTTGGTTTTTGGCAATATTTTTATAAATCTTGTTGTTGCTGTTGTTGTTTTTTATTTATTGCTTTTAAAAAGAAACAATTACATTGAATTTAGTTTAGAAAACCTTTTTGTTTGCTGTGATTTTATTGTTGTTAATTTGCTTAGTTGCGGTCAATTTGTTTTTTTTTTTGTTGCTGTTGCTGTTGTTTGTTCTGTTAGTGACTGAACAATCATTCATTGTTCAGCCATTCATTCATTCACTTTGCTCGTTTGCATGCAATTAATATTTATTGTAGTATAATTTTATTGTTTCTCATATAGACATCCTATAACGATTGATTTAGTGTTGGCAGGCACTTTGGAAAGTTGGCTGTAGCCTAGGTTAGATTAACAGGTTGCTGGTAAAAGGAAAAGTAGAGTCCAGCCCACTTGGGTCCAATTAATTGGATACCGTTGCATAGGAAAGGAAAGTGTATAGGTGAGAGAGGTGGGGAAGAAGGAGGGGATAAATAGACAAAAATTCCGGTCGTGGACGCACGCCTCAGGGGAGTCAGCTGCCGAGCCAGTCGCTGCTCCTAATAAAGAGACTCAGGTTCTTCAGTTCTATCGCTGATATCTCCGAAATGTCTCCAAAACGTGTCTTGCCCAGAGACAGAAGCAGAGGAAGTGTGCAATGCTTTCCTCCTCCTCCTCGTCATTGCAGCTGGAGCAGTAGTCATTATAGGGAGACCCATGCTCCTGGCATGGATCCCAAAGGTGCAGTGACCAGTAAGTGTAGCCACTATACTGCGTAGATGACCTTTTGTGAAATTCAAAAGATCCTTCGTCCTCTTAGAGTCCAGGCGGGGCCATAAGACCCTTGATATCTCGCAAGTGGATTCTCTGCACCACCTGTCCTGAGTTAATTCGAATAGTGCAGTATCAAAGCGTCTCCAGCAGGAGACCAACTTAGTTGGTCAATGTCGGCCTCCTGAAGTGTGGTTCCTCTCTTAGCTAATTCATTCGCCTTCATGCTGCCCATGGTGGTCCCATACCATCGCACCCAGTTTAAGGTGATGCGTGAATGTTCCGCAAGGGCTTTACGGCATTCTTGGACAAGTTGGGATGTGCTATACACCCCTGTAAGCTTGGAAGTCGCGGTTCAATATCCGATAAAACCTTAGCCACAACGCTGCTCTTTTGATGGCAGATATTTCCGCCTGTAATATGCTACATTATCCGGGAGTCTGAAGGACATCTCGATTCCAAAGTCTGGAATAAAGAATGGCTGTAGTCTAGGACTTTCCTTCTTCAACTCTTGCGTTTCAAGGACATTTTAGTTCAAAATACTCTAATACTTCATGATGGATCCAAATCCAAGTAGATGCTGGCTGAAGTAAATTTTAACCAATATCTTAAACAACTTTCCTGAGTTCCTATGAAGTTCATACAAAGCTTGCCGTCTAGTTAAACTATAAAATGTATTTTAACAATAAACTAATAAAATATTTATTCAATGTAAAAAATTGGCATGAGCCCACCAATTCCGTTTCTGCAATAGGCTTCTTTACAAAAATAAGGAATATATGAATAAAAACAAGTACATGTGCTCTATTCGGTTGTAACGAATCTTATACACCCTTCACCGACGTAAGACTGGCTTATTTACATTCATGCCAACCCTGGAACCATCTTTTTCATTTTTCTGATCTTCACTGATAATTTCTTTCCTTCTAAAGTATCCTCGATTACCAACAAAAAAAAACTAATTGTTGGTAGGAACACAACTGGGACGAACGACGAAGTTCGTTCAGTACGACGAATTCGTTGGTGAAAATTCGCTCTATAAATTCGTTGTATGAAACACAATAACGACGAATAAATTGAAATAAAGAGGAAAAACGATTAAAAATTTTTTTTTAAAAATCTTTGTAATCCTCTGATGCTAAATTGTTTACACATTCAATAATTACCTCGGTGGTGTCCGTTTTTTTTCAGAGCAAATTCCTTTTTGTAGTTATTTTCTGAAATTTGTTTTCTGTAAATAAATTATTCATTTCATTTAACAGCTGATGAGGTGACCATATGGAAAAACAGGAAATAATAGAACTACTATATTATAAAAATTAATGAAAAGTCGTCCGACTGATAAGTTTTTGTGAATTAGTGAATGCATTTTTAGTATGCACAGAAAAATTTCGTGCCACATGCACCAATACAGTAGCAAACTATATTTTTCCAAAAAAACCCAGTTTGAGTATAACAAACCTGGTCACCTGATACTGCTTTGTTCGTCGTTCGCTGAGGAAACAATTAGCAATAAATCTATTTCAACTTTCGCTGAGTATGACGAACCAACGCCACGATTGTGTGCACTTTCATATACACCAACGTGTTTTATTTTTGGCAACGAATATTCGCGACCAAAAAATCGTCGTTCGTCGTAGTTGTGTTCCTAGCATGTATTTAGTTGATATTCATAAATATGTATAAAGAATGGGCAAATATGAGGTTAGAAAGCAAATTGACTTCAAAACACACTTTTTTTTTGACAAATTGAGTTTCATTGACAGCAGTGTAAATTAAAAATATAGGAATTAATAATGGATTATAATGTCGGTCAAATGTCTACATCTAGCACGACGTAGACGTCCGATCTTTTCACAAAATTTTTAACCACATTTTGCGACAAAACTTCGCTTATATCGTCAATGCAGCGACGAATTTCATCTTTTAAAGCGTCAGTTGCTTATAGTTTGTTCACGTAAACCCGGTCTTTCAAATGGCAACAGAGAAAATAATTTAGCGGCCAATTGTTATCGCCAAAGCGAGAAAGTACGTGACTGACAAATTTCTCATGCAATAACTGAATTGTTTGCCCGGCGGTATTGATTGTGGCGCCATGGCTGGCTGAAACCAAACGTCACTGATATCAACGTTAGCCAATTGTGGCCACAAAAAAATCGTTTACGGCGTTTCCTCTTTCATTTCGGAAAAATACTGGCCGATGATGCCACCTGACCACAAACCGCACCATATGGTCACTTTGTTCATGTAAAGGTTTTTCGAGAAATGCTTGTGGATTTTGTGAGCTCCAGAGGCAATAATTTTGTTTGTTTACATAATCGCCTAATTGGAAAAGGGCCTTTTTGATTTTGTTGAAAAATAATTTGATTTTGTTCAGTTTTTGAAAGAGGCAATACACAGATGTTTGAAGCAAACAATGGTCGGGCGGCCTTAATTCTTGAACGAGTTGAAGTTTATAAGCGTGAAATTGAAGATCTTTATACAAAATGTTGCACGTGGTGCCTCTGGTGATGCCCAATTATTGCAAACGTCACCGAGTTGATGTTCCAGGCTCATTGTAAACAATTTGCTGTACAGCGGGTTCGTTTGCATCACTTCGGCCTCTACGAACGTATTGTTTTGGTCTATTGTTAGCAACAGTACCGTGAACCCCCAATTTAGCGATTAAATTACGCACAGCGGTTTCTGGAGGATCCTGATTACAAGGAAAAGCTGCTCGAATTTTACGAAGTGATACAGTAATGTTTCCAACATTTTGATAATAATAATAATAATTTTTACAATTACAATTCTTTTTTTTCAGAGCGTAGCGTTCTATGGTTGAAATTTCCCAACTTTTCACGAAATAAATGTCTAGGGATGGCAACTCAGTTCTTGACATTTAATCATTTGACGACCAATTTTCTTCCCAACCTCAAAGTTGCCCATCCTGTCTATTTGACTTTTCTAATTTTTTATACCAAAGAATTAATATTTAAAGAATAATAAACAATATATTTTACTTTGTTACTTTTATGTACCAACAAAAGTTTCAATTGTCCAACTCTGGAATCGTATTTTGGTTGATTTTTAATACAAACTCTTCCTGTATTATAAAATACGTTTAATTAAAAAAAGCTAGCTTTAGATGGAAACTTTATACACCAATAAAAAGTTTAAATTGTTCAGCTCTGGAAGCGTATTTTGGATTTTTCAATAGCGATCTATTTAGAATATTTGTCCAACATCAATGCAAGACCGCAGTCTGTAGCATTTCTGGACAGACTTCCCTATTCATAAGGACCCAGAATACATATAAACTTTAAGCGATCGCATATTAATTTTGTGGAAATTACATACGGAATGATAAATCCATGTATACCCTACTTCACCATTTTTGCTGCAGGGTATAAAAATTATTGGCAACAGTTACCTTCCAACATGCCACATGATGTAGTGTGTTTCACTTGTTGCTGCCATTAAATTATTGTTTGTTTTTTTTATGTGGTCTGTTGCTCTAATCTAATGGACAAAAATATCTTGAAACGTTTGCTTTCCATGCTGCATGTTGCCTTAAGTTTGATTTGATATTTAGGTGAGTGTTAAGACAACAAATTGTTGCAGGTTCGTTTTATTTTCTTGTCTTCATTCACATTTTTATTATTATTATTGGTCTTTGTTTTTTTGTTTTTTTTTTGCATATCAATAATTCATGTTGCGAGGGGCGTTTTCCATAGTATTCACACTTACTTTTGTGCTGATGTTATTGCCGGTGCCGTTGTTATTTTTCAAGAGGAGTTTTTTTTTTCATTTGGCTGAGAAAACAATTTGGGTGGGGTAATTGATAGAAATATATATAAATTTATTTTTAATGTTCTACCGCCAGACATTTAAAAGTATGCAATTAATTAATTTTAATATATATTTTTTAAAGTTGTCTCAAGTACAAAACTTTTTTAAAAAATATGCTTAAACGAATTTCACTAATATTCAATAAAAATTACAATAAATGAAATGTGGACCTTTCACCATATTTCCATTAAATTTTTTCAACACTCGATACTATGCCCTCCTTTCATAACTTTAGCACATTGTGTTGAATACGTACGGTTCATGTCTTGAGTGCCGGTGAAAATAAATAAATAAAATATATAAAACAAGTAAAAACGAATCTTAAATACCCTCCAAATATTTAGTAAGTAAATTTAAAATGTTTAACTTGGTGGGACAGAGTTCCTTTTTATAATATCGTACGTCAACGCCTACTAAAGGGGGCGGGTTCAAAAATAGACAATATCATGTTTTTCACAGACGAACGTATGGGCATTGCTAGACCGTCTTAGACTTTATCATTGATCAAGAATATATTTAATTTATGGAGCCCAATTCTCTTTGGAGGGTATTAAAACTGTATTTTGGCGTGGTCGCTCTGGCAAGGGCTGTGGGGGAGACATTTCACCTTTGTCATAAAATTCTAAATATAAATGTTTGGGATAGTTATATACAAAATTTAATTTTTTTTTTGATAGGGTCAGTTAGGTGGCAAAGGGGAAGGCGGGGGTAGGGCAGAGTAGTACCAGGTTACGTCTCAGTTTCGTCATTAAAGCTTAAAAATCTTATTTTTAAGGAATGTAGGCTTAAGTAAAACCATTTGTTAAATTTTTACACTATTTTTACATATAATAACGCCCACTAAAGAGGGCGGGGTCCAAAAACTAATTTTTGTTATTTCATGGCTTCAACTTTAACGCGTTGGACCTTCTTTAATATAAAAATTTATCATTTGCTTAGCAAAATTACAAAAAAAAATTTAAAATGATGTTGTTTTTTAAGAGGTTGATTTAGTTCTTCTTAGGGGAACTTTTTTCCATCTGGTCCGATTCAGGCCATTTACGAACTTGAACTGTGCTATCCTTCAAGATATATTTATAACAGGTTTCAAGGGCCTGACTCCTTTCGTTTGGACTGAATCGTGATTGCCGCAGAACACGGCCAGATCGTCTTAGATTAATTTATTGAAATTTCACTGATCAAGAATATATATACTCTATGGGGTCTTAGAGGGATATATAATTGCGTTACACACGAAATAACAAAGTGAATATACCCTGCAATTCTTTTTTGGACGGTATAAAAACCGAAATTAAATACTTATTCATTTCCACAAAAGAAATCCTATGATTCCCCAAAAATAAACAAAGATCCCTATTAAATACCGGATTTCGTCTAAGGCCGATGAAAGACGTCTGGCTGTAAATTAATATACACAAGCATCATAGGAAAGAAAAAACAATATTCAGTTTTATAAAGATTTATAATTCCCAAAAATTAACAACAAAAAAATGCGATTCTCAAAAAGTGGAAAATATATAAAAACACCTACATATAGTTGAAAAGAAAATTGGAATAATAAAATTGATTAAATATGTAAACTTTCCTCAAGTTTTTATTATAAATCACTGTAACACTGAACTCCTCTAAGGAACTGTTTTTATATTTCCTCAAATGAACACATTCATATTTGAAAATTTGCCAGAAACAAATACATATTTTTTAATATATTACCACGCTATTGTTCTACGAAGTACTTTTTTGTGTAGCCTTTTATTCACTCATTAACATGCTCTCTCCCTACTGTCACTACCCTGTAGTTCTTGAATAATTTATGTGCATTTCTTAAGATTGTATAAGACAAGAATGATAAAATAAAGATTACGCCAACAAGCTGAAATTAAAATACTTTTCTGCGCATGATGGAACTCTGACGTCACTCAATATGTGTTCTGATTGGCTAATTAAATTCAGCTGGAGAACTATTATGTTTATGTAAAAACAGGACAGTGGGGCAATTTGCGATTTTTCAAATTAAATTTGGTTGATAATAATTTAAAAAAATTATTTTATTTTCCACTTTTTTTTATTTGAAATTGTTCATTTATAGTTATTATATATTGAACCCAAGTGCTAATTATTTTTCTTTTTTCCCCATTCAAAACAATTTTTTTTGCTTTTTGAAAACAAAAAAATTTTTGATAAAAGTATTACATTTTAACAAAATTATTTCTCACTTGTTTCTTGCTGTCACTTTCTTTGCAATTGCCCACTGCACATTTCATGCTTGCTCATTTTGTTCTCTTTTCTCTTTAATTTAGGTTTTTTGTTTACAGTTTATGAGCTTCAAAAATCAAGTTTTAATAAGTTTTTTACACTTTAAGTTATTTAATAATTATTTTAATATATTTATTTTAAAATATAACACAGTTTGTTATAAAATATAACACAAAACTTGCACTTTCATAAATCCGATTTCATTTGCTTGTTGGAAATCTCTCTGAGTAAATTGAGTGAAGAGTTGCCAAATATAGCATAAAATATTAATTTTGTACGAGGAAGTATTAGTTTTGCATATAATAAACATTTGGCAATCTCTTCGAGGGAGCAAATACGTCATCGTAAAACGGTAAATCATGCGCAAGGCGTAATCTTTATTTTATCATTCTTGGTATAAGAAATAAGCTACATATTGCTAGCAATTACTTCAATGAAGTAACTAAATATTATTGTGTTGCAGGATTTTGCAAGTTTGAATGAAAAATTTACAACGAATATGTTGCTCGTATATTGCAAATACACGAGTGTGCTCTCTTTAATGAACAGCATGTTTATATTTATATTGCGTAAAAATCAACCCATTCACGACGAGATGATAGCTTACGTTTGTAAAACTTTTTTACTTTGTTATTTCGTGTGTAACGCAGCGAAGTATCCATCTGAGACCCCGTAAAGTATATATATTCTTGATCAGTGATGAAATCTAAGACGATCTGAGCGTGTCCGTTCGTATGTAGAAATCACGATTCTGTCCAAACAGAAAGAGCCAGACCCCTGAAACTTGGTATAAATATATCTTGAGGAATAGCATAGGTCAAGTACGTAAATAGGCTGAAACGGGCCAGACGGAAAAAAGCTCCCCTAAGAAGAACTAACCCAACCTCAGGGTGGCCAGAAGTATGTGGCCCTGCTACAACGACAGGAGGACAGCACAGGTGATCAACAGGAACCGTAGGGGCATCGCAAGACTCGCTGCAGTAGTGACGGGGCACTGGGCAATAGGCAGATAGGTCTCCCCTATAACGCAGCTGCCGGGATCAGGGCAAGGAAGAGACAGTTTATCACTTCCTTTGTGAATACCCGGCATTGCAACATACGAGACACAGAATCTTAGGCAACAGTATAATATCCGACCTTTCGGAGCTATCAGGTATAGGTCTAGGTGACCTTATTAGATTCCTCGATGCGACAGGTTGGACCTAGCATCCATCACCGTATGCGGGATCTGGATTCGGTTCTACATAGGTTGCCAATGACGAGTGGAGTGGTCTTTCAAAACGGGATCTCAGAGATCCTACTTGAATACTTGTGGGGTACAGGCAGCCGCGTATACCAACCAACCAAACCAACCTCTAAAAAAACCTCATAATTTTTAAAGATTTTTTGTTGTAATTTTGTTAAGCAAATAATATACTTTTATGTCAAAGAATGTCCAACGCGTTAACATGAAGCCACAAAAGCAAAAAAATATATATATTTTTCCATCCCGCCCTCTTTAGTGGGCGTTATTATATGTAAAGGCAGTGTAAAAATTTAACAAATTGTATTACTTAAGCCTAAATTCCTTAAATATAATATTTTTAAGCTTTTATGACGAAGCTAAGACGTACCCTGATCTTCTTGTGCCCTACCTTTTTGCCCCTTAAATGACTCTATAATTTTTTTTTACACTTAATTATCCCAAAAATTTATTTTTAGGGTTTTATGGCAAAGGTGAAATATCAGCCCCACGATCCTTGCCAGAGCGACACCGATAAAATTTTTATACCCTCCAAAACGTGATGAAGTCCAAGACAGCCTACCAATGCCCATACGTCCGTCTGTGCAAAACACGATATGGTCTACTTTTGGACCTCGTCCCCTTTAGTGGGCGTTAAAGTTACACATTACATGAAAAATAGAGTAAATGTTTAACGAATTGTATTCCTTAAGCCTACATACCATAAAAATTTAATTTGTAAGCTTTCGAGACGAAGGTAAGACGTTCTCTGATCTTAGTCTGCATTACCCCCTCTACCGCCTTTGCCACTTAAATGATATAAGAAAAGAACTTTTTTTTCTACTCTTAACCAGAGCTCAGATTTACTCGATTTTACTCGCAAGTGAAAAATACTCGCGAAGAAGAGTACTCGAAGATTACGAGTGTTACAAAAAGTTTACTCTCCACTCGTTTGTTTTAGGTGGGAGTACTCACGAGTACTCCTTTTTAAAAAGTAAGAGTGGGAGTAAAAATCTTCGAAATAGAGTGAGAGTTTACTCTTCAGAGTAAAATCGAGTGGAAAAATAGAAACTGTTTGTCTTTGCTGACTTGTGTGTGCGTGTGGTTTTTGTGTACTCTTTCAGTCTTGCCATACAGTGCCTTTGTGCGGAGCAATTAGTTGGTTTTATAAAAAAATCAATGAGTGTCCGAACTCACGGGCGATGTGTTAACACCTTTTTGTTTATTTATTTTATATTAAACCCACAAAAAACAAAGAGAATGCAAAGCAAGACAAATGTACATACATACATTGTTATGTTTGTACATAAGCTACATACGTTGCTGTCTTGCTATCTCATTTTTATATATGTACGTATAACCACGTCACTATTCTCTTTGCTATGCATAAGACAAAACAGAAGATCAACATAAAACACTTTTTTAATATAACTCCAAATTAATACTCCGAATTAAAACACGTAAATCTCCGCTCGCCGATATCGGAGCGCCTTAATTTTTGGCCTAAACTCTTCGTCGAAACCCGCACTAGCGTTTTAATCCAAAAATTAATAAAATCGACTATGAATTTCCGGAGAAAATCGCGTGGGAAAATTATATGAAAATCGCCCAATAATCACTTTCAATACCGACTGCCAAGCAACGAACAAACAAACTCTTACACTTGCGTATGTATTGAAACTGATAGTTTACTGCCCTAGAGGCGCGCGTATAGATGTTAACACATCAAAAAAAGTTTTATTATATTTTTAAAAGTTTACTTATATTTTCTATATTATAATGAACAATAAAGACATAAATAATACTATACTTGCCACTACACACACGCACACACACACAAATCGGCAAAAACAATCAGTTTTTTTTTCTTTTTTTTAGGAGTAGGACCAGCACTCAGGGGATGACCCCTATATATGCAATGCATTGCGCTGGAACTGAAAACGAGGGGATAGTATTGAGAAGATAGACAGTTTTTTTTTTCTTTGTTTTGTAGCTATTTCAACCTTTTACTTCGCCGGCTAATTTTTGCTACAGGGCCGACGAAGGTGGGTGCTGTTACTCTGCTTTTAGTACATGATTGGGTCAGTCGCTGCCAGTAATTGTCCAGTGATCAGTACTATGCCTTCATCACTGAAAACAGGCTGGCAACAACTAACACAACCACGCACTAATGCTGATCAGAAGAAATTCAACACAATATTTCATGACTCAGCGCGGGCTCGAACTCACGACCCTCCGCTTCATAGTCTCGTGTTCTACTACTTCAGCCAACAGCACCCACAGTTTCTATTTTTCCACTGTATGAGAAAGACTGAAAGAGTACTCGGCAAGAGTATAATCTGCTCGATTTCGAGCGTATTTTACTCGCACTCGAAATCGAGCTAAGCATATGCGCTCTTATTCGAGTGGCATAGAAAAATAGAGTACACTCGATATTTTTTTTCACCCGCAGGAGTACTCGCGCTCGAATTCGAGTAGAGAGTGAAACGCTCTGCTCTTAACTACCCCAAGAACTTAGTTTTTAAGTTTTTACGATTTAGGTGAGATGTCTCCCCCACGGCCTTTCTTGGAATGTCCCTGTATAGAGTTTCAAAATTATGCACAGAAATGTCTCAAAGGAACTGTGACCCAGCAGGTCAACAAACAGTTTTAACTTATATCTGTCGTTTTTTGGACTTTGATATAAAATGCTAATACGTAACTTTTTATTCTGACGGTGGAGGTGTCTCTGTCCTGCTCCTCCCACACATTGCCAACGACCGCATTAAAAAAAATTTGTACGAGTTACGTGGTGCACTCGATCAGACTTAAATTTTTCACTACTTTTTCCCATATATGGGAAATGGGAGGCTGGCTTGAATACTGGGTTGTAATGTTTCAAGAGTAGCTGAGTTGTTAGCATTAAGCCAATAATTTAATACAGCCTTGTAAGAACTAATCGCGCACGAAAGGTGGCCAGTGAACAGAACCATTTCTGGAAATAAAGTTGGCAAGTTGGAACCAAAGGCTGACTGCTGGTCCGAATTAAAAGCAGACACTCAATTTTAATGGATGTAATGGTGATTCGTTACCGGGATAGAGGATTAAGGATTGTTAATCGTCGGAGATTTCGCTTATTCACGTAATTATTGAACCATAAATGAGATCCACACAGATTTTTGAGTGCAGTACAGATTTATTTACTTTTTAAGAAAATTTGCACAATTCGGAAGTGTTGTTGTGGAGTAATGATGTCAAAAAAAACGCACCCAATATTATGGAAACGTTTTAAATCACCAAAACCAAGAAATTTCAGATTTAAATGTGTGTTCTTAATGAACGAACTATTGGGTACTTAATAATTAATTTATGCATTCAGCTAACAAAAACACAAGCACACACACACACATACATACGTATACTTGTTTCTAAATTAGCTAGTTAAGGTATTATCCGTCTGTCCGTCCGCTTGTCTGTCGCCGTTTTCATGTCTGCCAATAATTCACACTGACAACGTGAACTTTGCCATTAACAAATGGAATGGCATGAATTAAACGCATGAATAGCTGAAGTGCTATATTTTTGAAATTCTATACTTTGAAAGGATTTATGACATCGTGAGTTGTAAAAATGTATGTAAAATTCTATAAATAGTGTGAGAACTGATTGTTGAACTCGTATTAAGTGATTAAGATTGATGAAGAGCTCTTAAGTTCAACGATGACTGTTTCCAGGAATACTTTGTTGTTGTTGTGGCAAAATTATTTTTTTTAAACAAATTTTTGTGAAATCTACTCGTATAGTGGTTTATCCATATTATTGAACTTATTAATTTGCATATATACATATTTGCATATACACATATGTATGCAGACATGCATGTGCATGTTCCGAAAAAGATTTAAACGGGAATTTTTGATCATTTACCTTTTTATTTTAGTGTCAAGGCTTTTGCCTTGTCTGTAAGTTGTATTTTTACTTAAGGCGATTAGACGCTAATCGATTAAATACAACAATAGCATGGTTCCCTCCTTAGATCTCTTAATTATTACAGATATCTACCCACTTTTATATTCTTATGCGTACGATATCCATCTGAATTCACTAAATCTCACGATCCTTTATTAAATTAATCTTTTTATACCCTCAAAAAAAGAATTGAAGCATATATTCACTGTGTCATTGCGTGTGTAACGCAGCGAAATATCCCTCTAAGACCCCGTAAAGTATATATTCTTGATCAGTGATGAATTCTAAAACGATCCAGCCATGTCCGTCTGTAGGTCTGTGGAAATCACGATACAGAACAAACGAAAAGAACCAGACCCTTTTTTTATCTTGGACCAGCACTCAGGAGATGACCCCTACATATGCAGTGCATTTGCGCCGGAACTAGAAAGGAGGGGTTAGTATTGAGGGGACAGATGAAGAAAGATGAGAAGGTAGAGACTTTTTTGAAGCTATTTCAAACTTTTTACTTCGCCGGCTAATTTTCTGCTACAGGACCGACGACGGAGGATGGTGCTGTTACTCTGCTTTTTCTACATGATCGTGTCAGTCGCTGCCAGTGCTATGCCTTCATCATTGAGAACAGGCTGGCAACAACTAACACAGTCATGCACTATTGCTGATCAGAAGAATTCAACACAATATTTCATGGCTCAGCGCGGGGCTGAACTCAGGACCATCCGCTTCATAGGCTCGCGTTCTACTACTTCAGCCAAGAGCACCTACAATTTGGTATGGATATATTTTAGAGGATAGCATAGGTCAACTTCGTAAATGGGCTGATTCGGGTCAGAGGGAAAAAGTTCCCCAACTTCAGAAAGACAACACAACATTTTTTTTTGTAATTTTGTTAAGCAAGTGATATATTTTTTATATCAAAAAAGGCCCAACGCGTTAAACTTGGGGCTATAAAATTAAAAAAATATTTTTGACTCCGCCCCTTTAGTGGGCGTTGAAGTAACATATATGCAAAAATATTGTAAACATTTAACAAGTTGTTTTGCTTAAGCCTCGTACATTCTTTAAATATTAAATTTTTAAGTTTTAAGGAAATATGTTCTCTGATCTTGCCCTGTATTAACCCTCCATCTAACCTTTGCCCCCTAAATGATCCTATCAAAAATGTTGTTTGCTACAATTAATTAGCGAAAAAATTTACTGTTTAAGTTTTTACTATAAAAGTAAGATGCTTTCTCCACGGCCCTTCCCGAAGTGACCCTGTCAAAATAGAGTTTTAAAATTGGTCACAGAAATGTTTTAAAATTGGTTATAGAACTCTGACCCAGCAGATTAAACATTTTTAATTAATCTCCAAAAACTGTGGGTGATGAAGGCTGAAGGGTGACTGACACGATCATGCTCTGAAAAGCAGAGTAACAGCAGCATCCTCCTTCGTCGGTCCTGTAGCAAAAATTAGCCGACATAGTAAAAAGGTTACAATAGCTAAAAAAAATTCTTTATTTTCTCGTCTTTCTTCATCTGGCCCTGAATACTATCCCCTTCTTTCTAGTTCCGGCGCAAATGCGCTGCATATGTAAGAGTCATCCCCTGAGTGCTGGTCCAAGAAAAAAAAATTAATAACGCAAATTGCTTTTATGGTGATGGAAAGGTGTTTCTGCCATGCCGCTCCTGTTTGGAGGGTATTTAAGAACGAATATAACGTTCTTGTTAATTTTTATTGGCGGGTTTAAATGTGCATTTTGAAAGCAACCATTTGGCCTCGGCCTAAGTCCAGTGTCTTCTGTTCTAAAACAATCAGTTAAGTTGTTATTTAATAAAACTGATTTCAGAAGAAACTATCTTGTGGCAAATGCAATTTTTATGGCAATTTTTATGGCTTGGCTACTTTAAAGTAGCATTACTTGAAAATTAGTTAAGCAAATAAAAATATTCAACATATAAATTTTTATAATAAATTTTAATGTGCAACTAGATTTTCATTCCCACATCGACTTATCTGGCATTTGCAATTAAATGACTTGGTAATAATCCATAACTTGTATTAATAAATTCTTAATTTTTGTAATCGTTATTATTCAAAGCCATAAAATCTGTAACAAGGTAAAGTTGTTCTTGTAAGCAATTAAGCATTCGAAAGAAACCACAAAATTACCACAAAATCCATAAAATGTCGGAGAACATGTGAATTTCAACTGAAGGAAACGACTCGCTTGTGCAATCAATTAAATACTTTGTTGAGAATATTTCTCATCTGTTTGTCGTAATAAAACAAATAAATAAATGAATATACACGTTAAATCAATTAGCACTATGCGAGGGTACTTTGAGCATTCTGTGATTGCTTGCGTGTTCAATGCACCAACTCTGGAGCTCTTCTGTGTCTGAACAAAAACCGAAAATGTTACTTGGCAAGCAAAATGTTACTTGGGTATTTCAATGCGGTCTTTATTAAGCGCTTCCTATAATTTAATTAAATATTCGTCTGAAATTCCTATTGACTCAATTACATGTGGAATACAGCATCCTTCAAATGTCCACCACAGCCTCTCTGGATAGAGAAGACCCGAAATGTTCGATTTACCATGACTCGCCCGTATAAATCAGTTTCAATTTGACTAATGACATGGATTATGTTGTCTTTGAAAGCCGCTGTAGCTTGTAGCTTATTTCCAAACACGTGCGACCTAAGCAGACCCCAAAATATACAAGTAAAAACGATATACTCGACCGGGTCGAATCTTAAATACCCTGCAAATATTTAGTAAGTAAATTTAAAATGTTTCACTTGGTGCGACAGAGTTCCTTTAAGACATTTCTGAACCCAATTCTAAATCCCTATTTTGAGAGAGTAACAAATAAAAGATATCATATCGTACATCAACGCCCACTAAAGGGGACGGGATGCAAAAATAGACCATATCATGTTTTCCACAAATGAACGTATGGGTATTGCTAGATCGTCTCAGACTTCATCACTGATCACGAGTACATATACTTTATGGGGTCCAGTTCTCTTTGGAGGGTATTAAAACTGTATTTTGGCGGGGTCGCTCTGGCAAAAGCTGTGGGGGAGCCATTTCACCTTTGTCATAAAATTCTAAATATAAATGTTTTGGGATAATTAAATACAAAATTTCAAACTTTTTTTTATAGGGCAATTTAAGGGGCAAAGGGGGAGGAGGGGGTAGGGCAGAGTAGTAGCAGGTTACGTCTCAGCTTCGCCATTAAAGCTTAAAAATTTTATTTTTAAGGAATGTAGGCTTAAGTCAAACAATTTGTTAAATTTTTACACTATATTTGCATATAATAACGCCCACTAAAGGGGGCCGGGTCAAAAATTATTTTATTTCTTATTTTATGGCTCCAAGTTTAACGCGTTGGACCTTCTTTGACATAAAAATATATCATTTGCTTAACAAATTTACAAAAAAACTTTAAAAATTATGTTGCTTTTAGTTCTTCTTAGGGGAACTTTTTTCCGTCATGCCCGATTTAGCCTATGTCCGAACTTAAGCTGTGCTATTCTTCGAGATATATTTATAACAAATTTCAGGAGTCTAGCTCTCTTCGTTTGGACTGAATCGTGATTTCTACATTCGGACGGACGGACGGACGGACACGCTCAGATCGTTTTAGATTTCATCACTGATCAAGAATCTATATACTTTATGAGGTCTCAAATGGATATTTCGCTGCGTTACAAACGGAATGACATATTCTTTTTTGGAGGGTATAAAAAAAGTTAACATCACCTCCTCATGAGGTAATTATGCCCTCAAATCGCTCCTGCCTAATATTTAATGTGATATGATGTCTGTGGCAAGTAGCGCCGGCCTATTGAAACTACATGCCGTTGGTATCCAGATCATCAAATTCAGGCAAAAAAAAAATTGTTAATCATCAACCTATAGCGCTCGCCGTTGATAATGATGACCCAACCAACGTTGTTGTCAAAGAATCCACATAAAAGTGTGGCCAAAAAGTGACTTTTTCGGGTTGCATTGGACGCTTTTGAATTTTGTTTGTTCATGAACCCATTCATCCAGAAATGGGCCTGATCGCTAAAGATAATTTTGCGGTGAAAGATCGTGCGGTACGTTGCCCAAACAGAACATCTATTTTGATAAAACAATTTTATTATTTCCACGTGCAAAAGAGTCTGAATAAATGATAAATAACTTTAACAGGATGGTCGTTATCAGCTGTCATTGTTAGGATGACCCTGTTGGATAACCCTTTATAATATTATACTTAAGTTTGTGATTCATTTGAAAAACTGTTTGTCAGCTTATGTGAGGTTAGTTTAAAAGGGCTGCCCGAAAGTAGTGAGACATACCCGGAGGTCCGTTGTAATGCCCAGGGGCCTACACAATTCTCTGAGTTTCTGGTAAGCCCATATTTTTTATTTTTATTTTTATCTCGAACCAGCACTCAGGGGATAGTATTAAGGATACAGATGAAGAAAGATGATAAAGATGATATTTCAACCTCTTTACTTCGCCGGCTAATTTTTGTTACATAACCACCCAGAATTCCTCACAAAGATCCCAGATCCCACAACAAACAACAGCCTAGATGCCTAAGCCTGCGGTTCAGCAGCACTGGATAGGCACAAAGAAGATGTTGTACTGACCGCTCTACTTCCTGCAAGGGCCATGATGGGAAATAACTAAACGATCTTATATATGCCCGATTGTACAGCACACCGTCATGACTCTGGCCACAGATGCCAACGATTTCTTTCCAAATGGTAGAAGCTGTTTAGGCCTAACATTACCCTACAGGTGGCAATTGTTGACCACCTGAGTTTCGCCATCTTCTGCGTCCTTAATGAAATTTAACTGCTTAATTGAGGGAGTATCAATATCCCTTCGAAGGACTGCTTCATGCAAAGCCAAACCGAATGGAAAAGTAGATTATATCTGTTTTATTTCTAATGTTGTTCTATAGGACAATTTTAAAGCCACCGAATTCGTTTAATAGAAACAGGTTCTCTTAATTTCAAATTTTTCAACTTCCAGCCAAGAGTTTTCAACAGATTTCAACGTTTTGAGTTTCAAGGAAGCTTTCCGGACTACTACTGAGAGGTTGTCACCATGTCTGTATGTACATATGGGTGTGTGAGTATGTGTAGGTATGTGACCCGCATATAACTTTTAAGCGACTGAACCGAATCGAACCAGTCGTGTTTCAAAGGGTTCATTCAAACTTAAATTGTCTGTAAATTAGAATCGGTTCAGACCGGTATATTTCAGCTCTTGACATTAAAAAATCGCCACTAACCGGCCATGCGTTCATTAGATATCGTGAACGAAAAAATTCGAAAATAGTGATTTAAAAAAAAATGTACGTAACGATGTGGTTGAAATTGTCGAGAAGTTGCAGGTATGGATGGGCTTTGGGATTATCCGTTTATCATATTTTTTATTTACTAAAAATAGGGCATAAACGGAAAAAAATGCCTGTAGATTTCCACTTAACCGAATTCGACTACACTCAGGTATCGTTTTATGCGATAGATGCGTTCAAAAAAAATCACATAAATCAAATTCGCATAAAACGTTACTCTAGCTTCATATAAAAACTATTGAATCGTTCCAAAATTCTGAAAACTCACATAAATTCAAATTTTAGTTAAGAATTAAAAAAAATCCCTAAAAATTGTTGATGCCCCTAGTTTATATTCCTTTCTAAGTGCGGTATATTTTGCTCCTTTTGAAATGCGGTATAAAATCTCAATTTTTGTTTCCAGGGATATCGTTTGTCTATCTCTTTAATTTTTTTCCATTGTTATATCCTATATGATAAACAAGCACCTAGAAAATAAAAAAAGCCACTAAAATTTATGAATTTTACTTTTTCCCAAAGTGAAATGTTTATTAAGGTTAAAAATTGATTTCTATTTGAATGTTACTGCAATCGAATCACCCACTCACTGCACCGTAATTAAACAAATGAACCGCCTAATAAAATAAGGAATTCTCACAACACGCATGCGTATCAGCTATGCACAGAAAAAACACACTGCAGCGTGATTAAAAGAACACCAGCTAATAAAAAGGGAAATCCCCAGTTTGTTCTTTCAATAATAACACACACACAACACTAATACCAGAGATCTCAGAAATGTACAACAAAATTTAATGTACACCTTGAATACACTATAGACATTGTCTTTCTTTCATCGTGTACACCTTCTACTTGTGTATAACTATGAGAGTACTCGTGTACATCTCGTGTATATGCTTCTGTAAATTGAAACTGGTGGGTATGTATAATATTTTCAGTGTTTGCTTTTACTGCGCACACACACATTAATTTTATGAAGTTACAAAACAAATACAATGTTATCATCTCCGCAAATGTTGATACGTACATAAAGTGAATTCAATGTTTTCAATGTCTTCAATGTATACACTTGAGGTTCGATGCACAGTCCTGTACACTCAAGATTTATTTGTGTACAAAGTGAGGCATGCATACATTTTTCAATGTCATGTTTTTCAATGTCGTTGATGTAAACTTGTGTGTACAGAGGATAAAATATGTACACTATTTCAAACTCTGACTCAATACATACATACATACGTATCGTCTACGCATAGAAAAAAAAACACAAAATAAAACAAACTGTAACGACTATATATGTAAGCGATGCTAACTTGGCTTAATTCAAACACGGCAAAACAGCCTAAAAATATCTAAAATTTCAAAACCTGTTTAAATTAAAAACAAATCGTTCATTTAAAAATCGAATAAATTCGAATCCGCATAAAACGAGACCCGACTGTATATTGAATAATGTTTTCGAAAGAGTGTAATAGAGTTTCGCAATGGTTGCCTGCATCCTTTAATCCTTGTATTCGTATTTTGAGGCGTCAAAGTCGCCTGGATGATGTAGTTGAATAAATAACAGTTAACGGTAAAGAGTATTTGCTTATTTTGCGCCGATTTTTTTTTTTTAACTTGGAACGGCTCTCAGAAGATGACTCGTTGGTTGGTTGGTATACGTGGCTGCCTGTAACCCACAAGCATTCAAGTAGGATCTCTGAGATCCCGTTTTGAAAGACCACTCCAGTCGTCAGTGTCAACCTATGTAGAACCGAGTCCAGATCCCGGATACCTGTCGCATTGAGGAATCTAATAAGGTCACCCAGACCTATACCTGATAGCTCCGAAAGGTCAGATATTACACTGTTGCCTAAGATTCTGTGTCTCGTATGGTGCAATGCCGGGCATTCACAAAGGAAGTGATAAACTGTCTCTTCCTTGCCCTGATCCCGGCGGCTGCGACAGAATGCATTATAGGAGAGACCTATCCTACCAGGATGTCTGCCTATTGCCCAGTGCCACGTCACTACTGCGACGAGTCTTGAGATGTCCCTACGGTTCCTGTTGATCAGCTGTGCTGTCCTCCTGTCGTTGTAGCAGGGCCACATATTTCTGGCCACCCTGCACGTGTCCAGCTTGTGCCATCTGTTTGCAGCCTTCTGCCGATAATGGCTCTGAATGTCGCATCTTATAGCGCCATACGGCATGGCTACCGATACAGCGGTGGAGACGTCCATAGCAGATACAGCCCCAGCTATCTCCTTCGCCCGTTCGTTTCCAGGGAAGTTACAATGTGCGGGAACCCAGATGAGGGTTGTGTCAGTCTGATATCCCAATCTGGATAGAAGCTCCCTGCATTGAACTACCAAGGTAGAAGAAGTAGTGAACGACCTCTGAGACAGGAGTGCTGTCTGGCTGTCGACGGAGATACCGACCCTACACCGAACACCCCTGTCAATAAGTAACCTAGCCGCCTCCCTTATAGCCAATATTTCCGCCTGAAATACACTAGCTTCATCAGGGACTCGGAGCGAAAGTCCCGTTCCAAGGTCCCTTGAGAAGGCTCCTGAACCTACACCACAGATCATTCTTGATCCATCAGTATGCATCCTGCAGTCGAAGTCCTTCTCTATGTTTCCCCCTCTCCACTCCCTCCTGGATGGAATGAGGTCCTTGTAAGTAATATTGAAGTCCAAGTGGGGTACCATATAGTCATATGACTCGTACTCATGGAATGCATTGTGCTGGAACTACTTGTATCGCGGGGATATTGCTGAGAGGACAGGTGGATAAAGCTGAAATTAGAGAGAATATTTTGTTTCTCTTTCATTTCTTACATCACCGGTAGACTTTTCTTATATATTGATAAAGGGGAGGAGGTGGGGGTGGTGTGCCGCGCTCTTCTTAGTGCCGAAAGCTATCAATAGCAGATCGGAAATATTTAATCTCATATTTATGCCTGATTACGGAATCGAACCTGGGATCTCCAATTTCGAAGTCTGTGTGTTAATTAGATACTCGACCCAGCAGTTGATGAAGCCTGGCAAACTTTTTCTGTTCTAGAATGTGGGGTGCTGTTGGCTGAAGTAGTAGAACAGGAGACTATGAAGCGGAGGGTCCTGAGTTCAACCCCGCGCTGAGTCATAAAATATTGTGTTGAACTCTTCTAATCAGCATTAGGGCATGGTTGTGTTAGTTGTTGCCAGCCTGTTTCAATGATGAAGGCATAGCACTCACTGGTCACTGAACATAATTGGCAGCGACTGACACGATCATGTACTAAAAAGCAGAGTAACAGCAGCATGATCCTTCGTCGGTCCTGCAGAAAAAATTAGCCGGCGAAGTGAAAAGGTTCAAATAGCTACAAAAAATATTCCATCTCCTCATGTTTCTTCATCTGTCCCCTCAATACTATCCCCTCCTTTCTAGTTCCGGCGCAATGTACTGCATATGTAGGCGTCATCCCCTGAGTGCTGGTCCGAGATAAAAAAAGAATGTGTATGTAACAAATTTTAAGACTTTTTTGTTTCGATAGCAATTCTTTTAATTTATTCCGTGCCAACTTTTAATGATCTAAAACCACAAAAATTTATCAAGCCATTACACTATGTGACTCATCAATATCTCACTCACATTATCAAACAATCAAAGTGCGGTGTAATCCGTTTTAAAAAACATTCACACATATCAAAATTTACTACATACAAACTTATATTCGGACCTCCCCTTGAACGCTGCATGTAAATTGTAGATTAATCATATTCTTTTGTTTATTAATTGATTTATTTCATAAATTGAACTTTCATTAAATATTTATTGGCCTGTAATTAATGGTGCTCAATATACCGGCAATTATACAGATGAAATATACGCAATGAAACACAGACATCATACGGATTATGTGAATTGAAAAGAAAAATCAATTAAATTGTTAAAATTAAACATGAAAAATACTATTTAATGGAATTTTTCCATATTACATTAATTAACTTAATACAAGTGGGTGCTGTTGGCTGAAGTAGTAGAACACGAGATTATGAAGCGGAGAGTCCTGAGTTCGAGCCCCCGCTGAGTCATGAAATATTGTGTTGAATTCTTCAGATCAGCATTAGTGCGTGGTTGTGTTACTTGTTGCCAGCCTGTTTTCAGTGATGAAGGCATAGTACTGATCACTGGACAATTACTGGCAGCGACTGACCCAATCATGTACTAAAAAGCAGAGTAACAGCACCCACCTTCGTCGGCCCTGTAGCAAGAAATTAGCCGGCGAAGTAAAAAGGTTGAAATAGCTACAAAAAAAAAAAATGTCTATTTTCTCATCTTTCCTAATCTGTCCCCTCAATACTATCCCCTCGTTTTCAGTTCCAGCGCAATGCATTGCATATATAGGGGACATCCCCTGAGTGCTGGTCCTACTCCTAAAAAAAAAAAAAAAAAAAAGTACTTTAAGTCATAATTCAAACATGGCAGCAATTAAAAAAATTTATATACGAGTGCTCCAAAGCCTAACAATGACAGACACAACATATTAAAATGACACTCAAATTATATTTGACTAAATGGACGGACGCCTCTCTATTGCATGTTTATTGAATGTAATTTATTAAATTAATTTGTAGTTTTCACTTGCAAAGCAAATAGAGTTTGATGCCAAAGTAGCATGTTTAAATGCTGGTGCTTAAATATTAATGTGACAACACCTGCAAATAACACCAGGCAACAAAATTAAAGTTTGGGACTTAAAAACAACTGAAAGCCATGTATGGAAGGTTGTTTTTAATTTTGTAGCTTTAAATTTAAATTGACTGGGATTCCTTAAATTATATATATATATATATATATATATATATATATATATATATTCTGGATTCTTATAAATAGCAATGACGAATGGGCGATGTCCGTCTGTCTGTACGTGAAATCGATTTTCAAAAGCCCCAGAACATCTAAAGTGTTCATTCTTGTACTGATGGATTGGAAATGAACTTAAATAGAGTGGTATTGAAATTCAGAAAAATCCAAATACGGTACCAGAGCTGGCAATCTTACACCTATTTGTGGACACAAAATTAACTAGCAACAAGTAAAAACGTTATATTCGACCGCGTCGAATCTTAAATACCCTCCAAATATTTAGTAAGTGAATTTAAAATGTTTAACTTGGTGGGACAGAGTTACTTTATATAATATCGTACGTCAACGCCCACTAAAGGGGGCGTGGCTCGAAAGTAGACAATATCATGTTTTCCACAGACAAACGTATGGGCATTTCTAGATCGTCTTAGACTTCATCACTGATCAAGAATATATTTACTTTATGGGGTCCAATTTTCTCTTGAGAGTATTAAAACTGTATTTTGGCTGGGTCGCTCTGGCAAGGTCATTTTACATTTGTCCTAAAACTCTACAAATAAATGCTTGGTATAATTATATACAAAATGATTTTTTTTTTTTGGTAGGGTCTTTTAGGGGGCAAAGGGGGAGGAGAGGTAGGGCAGAAATCGGCAGTCATAAAACTCTAAAAATAAATGCTTGGAATAATTGTATACAAAATTAAATTAAAAGTGGGCGGGGTCCAAAAATACATTTTTCTTAATTTATGGCTCCAAGTTTAACGCGTTGGACCGTATTTGACATAAAAATATATCATTTGCTTAACAAAATAACCAAAAAACTTTAAAAATTATTTTGTTTTTTCTGGGTTGGTTTAGTTTTTCTTAGGGGAACTTTTTTCCCTCTTGCCCGATTTAGCCCATCTCCGATCTTAACCTGCTCTATCCTTCAAAATATATTTATACCAAATTTCAAGAGTCTAGCTCTTTTCGTTTGGACTGAATCGTGATTTCCACAGACGGACGGACATGCACAGATCATCTTAGATTTCATCACTGATCAAGAATATATATAATTTATGGGATCTGAGATGGTTATTTCGATGCGTTACAAACGGAATGACAAAGTGAATATACCCTCCAAATTCTTTTTTGGAGGGTATAAAAACAAATTATTTTTTAAATTCAATTAAGATTATAGGCGAATTATACCAAATTTTTTGTTTTAAATTCAGAAAGACACGATAAATATTCCAAGGCACAAAGTAAAGTCAATATCAGTTTTTTAGTTATTCAACTTACACAGCAGAGCAGAACAGCTGTTTTCGAAAGTCGCAACGCTTTCATCATCAGTGGTCTTGTGTATTGTGTTTGTCACCACTTATTAGGTTTCTTAGTTGAATTTGATAACAGTTCTTATTTAAACAAATTTTATTAGGAAATTGAATACGAGAACTGTATCAACCTGATGTTAACACATTTTTGTTTTAATACCCATGTTGCCGTTTGATTATTTTCTTCATGTCCCATTTTTCTGAATTTTATGTTCCATTATACCTAAGCCAAACTTTTTTGATTTGAATTCTTTTAAACTTAAGTACATGTGAACGTTTTTCTTTTCTATTGTTAGCTCAAGGCACAGCTTCAATTTGTATGTAAGTATTTTTTTAACGAACAATCATATTGATTAATGTCTTTCTCAATTTAATACAAAATTTCGAACAATTAGCCTATAGATCTTAATTGAATTTAATATAGCGATATGAATGTTCGTTAAAAAAATACTTACATACAAACTATTTCTTGTTTGTTTTTCTTAATTAAAAGTATATGATACTTTGAAGGAGAATTAAATTTGTATTAAAAATTAAAAAAAAAAATTAATATTAACTTCAGGAATGCGCAACTGATTTCATTTTTTGCTAAGCAAACCTATTTTAGAAGTTAAGACGAATAAAATTGTTATTAAAAGTATATAATAATATCGATTTCAGGGTTGGGCAATGCAATTATTTTTTGATGTATTTAAGTGACCAAAAAGGTTACTAACTTAAATTTTTTTAAGTAAGAATATTTTATACTTCACAAGGAAATGAATTACTACTAAAAATCAAAAATTTCAATCCAGGGTTGGAAAACAAAATTTTTTTAATAAAAAAAGCGACTACTATGAGAATGAAACCTTTTTTATGCTTCAGGAAGAATTACATTATAAAAACAAACAATAAAAAATACAATTCCAGATTTGGAAAATCGAAAGTTTTTGGTACATAAAGTACAAGCTTCTGATTTTGACTTTTATGGTGAATTAAATTGGTAATGAAAACCAAAAAAATTAAAAATTCGGTTCCAGGGTTGGACAACAGAAATTTTTTTGGTACTAATATTTTGTTTTGTTTTAGTGAGCTAAAACTATTTTACAGAATTAATCGAAACGTTTTTGGTACATAAAGGAAACCAAACTAGATACTAATTTTGCTTGTATTCCATCTTAAAACTATTAAACAAAAATTGGTATTAAAAATCTAAAAAAAAAAAAAAAATTATCTCCAGTGTTGGATTATTGAACTTTTTTTTATACATAAAAGTAACCAAATAGATTACTAATTTTGGTCTTCTCTGTGATTTAAAGTTTAAACCTACTTTATACTTCAGGATGAATAGAATTGGTATAGAAAATTAAAAAAAAACGATTCCAAGGTTGGACACATGGAACTTTTTTTGTACATAAAAGTAACCAAAATTTTTCTTTATGTTTATAAATTAAAAATATTTACGTATGTGATGAAAATCGATTTCGGCGACAAAAAACGCTAAAATCGAAAACAGGTGCGATATGTTTTCTTTTGTCGTTTTGTTGTGCCGATTTCATTTTTTGAAATTTTTGACATGTGACACATATCGATAAGGACGGTTTAAAACCATTTTGAAAACGATTTTTTTCACATCAACGAAATTTACAAAGAAGAAGACAAAATGTAAGTATTTTTTAGTTTAATGGCGAATAATTAAATTCATATTTATTTATTCACTTTATAGGAGAAAACATAAAAATCCTGAACAGGAAGAAGCCATCAAGACATAGCTAGAGACTTTACCAAATGCAGTAAAAGAAATGTTGAAAGTTTATGGAGTGATTTGGCCACTAAATTGTGCCTTGGACCACCAATTAATGATGCAACAGGTTGGAAGAAGGTAACTTTTATTATTCATGCTCAAAAATATCTTACTAAACGTATTTATTATTTCAACAAAGATATGGCGAGACTGGAAGGCATGCACAAAGAAAAAGATTGCAACAAACCGACAAGAAGCATTAGCAACTGGAGGCGGTCCGTATAATCCAATTTACATCTCTAAAAGATAATTAAAGAAATTGTTGTAATTAAAGCCATTTGAATTTTATTTTTAAATAAATGTTTACTTTTTCTTGAAAACTTTTTCACTGTTGACTTCTAACGAGCTGTATTTTAAAGATAATCAGAGTTGCATTTATAAGAATTGTAGTGGAATGAAACAAAAGTGGAATATGAAATAGATAGAAATCTATCACGCACTTGTCGATTTCAAAAAACGATTTACTTTTTAAATCGACCGATTTTCATCACATACATACGTGATTTAATATTAGTAAAAGAAATTCAAATATACAGTTTCTGAACTGGTAATTTTAAACTTTTTCTTTTTAGAGTAACTGAATAACAAAATTTTGTTTCTGTGGTAATTAAACCTATTTTCTATTTTGGAAAGAAAGAAGCAATACACCTGTGAAGGGTATTTAAGATTCGGCACAACCGCATATAGCACTTTTACTTGTTTATAAAAGAAATCTTTTTCAGGGCAATAATTATAATTAAAATTAATATAACAATATTTTTCAAAACTCAATCAAAAATATAAAGGTCAAAGAATCAGCAATCAAATAATTTAATTATTATTTCTTTCGTAAACTTTTAAAATTCTTTTTCACTATTTATATATTTATATTTCTTGCTTTAAATTTGCCAGGTATTTATGACAGAAACAATCGTTACCATGAAATTCCGGGAACAAAATTTCCCATTTTGGGGATTATAAACTGCGCGGTAACATTCTACTCACGGATAGTGGCGAATAAGTGTGTTCTACGGGTGGCTGGATAAGCAAAAGTCAGTCAATATTTAGCGTAAACATTTTTCCACGTTGTTTTTATCCCACTATAGGAAAAACGAAGACTTTAAATATTTATATGTATTGGATTGCTTGTAAACCTAATTAATTAAATCCATTAAAAACTTTCGTTTAACACTTTTCAATTAAACTTTATTTAATTAAAATAACAATCACAAAAGGTCAACTTAATAAACGATCTATGAACAATCTTTAGCAAAGATTAAATGATTTGTCATTCCAATTTAATTTGCATAAATTTATAAAGACGTTTACAATTAACAAAGACTGATGTCAGCTTTAAATATGTAAGTGTTTAACAAAATACATCTTGAAATTTACAATATAATTGGCCTAAACAAATTGCTCGTTTACAGATTTAATGTACATAAATTATTTATTTGCCTGTAGCTGCAATAGAAATAGGTGTCATCATAAGAAGTGTTAAGTTTGTTTTAAGCAATTGAATTGCCAAACGAATGTGATTTAACTCATCACAATTTTTTTTTTACATTTTGATAGTTTTCCGCTTCATTATATAAATTTAAAACTTTACATCTCATTCGTCCGCATCAGTTGTTTAATTATTTTCATAATCTATATCAAGCATTTTTCACAATTTCAAAACCGTTAATGAACCCTATTAATTTCATAACCCAAACCAATTGTAAGCTAAGAACACCGAAAGCTTTAAACACAACATTTAACACAATTAGATTAAATGATAAATACATAAAGAGAAAAAGAAAAAAATAATTGCAAAATTTCATTAAAACCTCAAATTTCATACCAAATTCGGATTAACCGAAATAAAGGAGTCAAAAAACATTGAAAACACTCCACCCACTTGCACAAGAATGTCGCTGTCTGCCGCAACACTAAAACTCAAGCTCGAATTTAGCATTGCCAAACAATGATAATGATTACAATAAAATGCATAAGAAATGGCAGCAAAATATCTATTTCGCAAAAAAGTAAACTGAGAAAAAACAAGTAAAAACGTTACATTCGACCGGGTCGAATCTTAAATACCCTCAAAATATTTAGTAAGTGAATTTGAAATGTTTAACTTGGTGGGACAGAGTTCCTTTATATAATATCGTACGTCAACGCCCACTAAAGGGGGCGGGGTTCAAAAATATACAATATCATGTTTTCCACAGACGAACGTATGGGCATTGCTAGACCGTCTTAGACTTCATCACAATTCTCTTTGGAGGCTATAAAAACTGTATTTTGGCGGGGTCGCTCTGGCAAGGGCTGTGGGGGAAACATTTCACCTTTGTCATTAAACTCTAAAAATAAATGCTTGGGATAATTATATACAAAATTAAAATTTCTTTTTTTTGATAGGGTCATTTAGCGGGCAAAGGGGGAGGAGGGGGTAGGGCAGCAACAGGCAGTCATAAAACTCTAAAGATAAATGTTTGGGATGATTATATACAAAATTAAAAACAAAAAAATTTTTTTTTGGTAGGGTCATTTAGGGGGCAAAGGAAGAAGCGGGGGGGGGGGGCTAGGGCAGAAATCGGCAGTCATAAAACTGTAAAGATAAATGCTTGGGATGATTATATACAAATTTAAAAAAAAAAATTTTTTGGTAGGGTCATTTAGGAGGCAAAGGAAGAGGTGGGGGAAGAGGTGGGGGAAGAGGTAGGGCAGAAATCGGCAGTCATAAAACTCTAAAGATAAATGCTTGGGATGATTATATACAAAATTTAAAAAAAAAAATTTTTTTTTTGGTAGGGTCATTTAGGGGGCGAAGGGGAAGGAGGGGGTAGGGCAGAGTAGTACCAGGTTTAGTCTCAGCTTCGTCATTAAAGCTTAAAAGTGTTATTTTTAAGGAATGTAGGCTTAAGTAAAACAATTTGTTAAATTTTTATGCTATTTTTGCCTATAATAACGCCCACTGAAGTGGGCGGGGTCAAAAAATATTTTTATTTTATTTAATGGCTCCAAGTTTAAGGCGTTGGACCATATTTGACATAAAAATACATCATTTGCTTAACAAAATAACCAAAAAACTTTAAAAATTATGTTGTTTTTTCTGGGTTGGTTTAGTTCTTCTTAGGGGAACTTTTTTCCCTCTTGCCCGATTTAGCCCATCTTCGAACTTAACCTGCTCTAAGTTTTAATATATTTATGCCAAATTTCAAGAGTCTAGCTCTTTTCGTTTGGACTGAATCGTGATTTCCACAGACGGACGGACGGACGGACATGCTCAGTTCGTCTTAAATTTCATCACTGATCAAGAATATATATACTTTATGGGGTCTGAGATGGATATTTCGATGCGTTACAAACGGAATGACAAAGTGAATATACCCTCCAAATTCTTTTTTGGAGGGTATAAAAACTAAACTGTACGAGTAAATCAGCCCACAATTACTGGGATAAATACGCTGAGTGGCACATATTAAAGGAACTCGGCAAACAGCATGTTGCACTCAACAGTGAGGCAAATAGCTAAAGGAGAATTAAAAGACATTTTTCAGTTAAACTCAATTAAGATTGTTGTGTTGATTACACATTTGGCATTTCAGTAGTTTTTATTTTCTGCTGCCATATAGAAGTTTACAGTTCGGAAGGAAATGGCCTCACAACGAAATAAACGAAAAGGGCAAGCGTTGCCACCCGTACACAACATCGTGTTTGTTTACAATAGCACAAAATTTCATAATGTTTGCAGAGCTCTAATTTGTCCGCATTCACAAATTACTTTCCAGATAATACAATACTATTTCTGAATCATACAAGTACAGGGTGAGCAAATTTGGCATTAGAAAGTAAGTCGGCTGCCAAATACTGAAGTGTCAAGAATTAATATGCCATCCTTTGACATTTATTTAGGTACAAGTTGGCAAATTTTAACCATGGAACGCGGAGCGACCACTGTTTGTGTCGAATTGGCTGTTTGAAAAACTGAACGAAAACAGCTCTTTTCTTCAACAAAATCATCTTCAGTGATGAGGCCCATTTTCAATAAAGCGGCTGTGTAATGAAGCAAAATTGCCGCACATGAGGCCCACAAAGTTCACAAACAACCCTCGAAATACCGATACATTCCAGTCACGTAATTTCTCAATTTGTCGATGTCAATTGGTCGCCACGTTCTTGTATTTAAACGCCGCTTGATTATTTTCTCTGGGACCACTTGAAAGACCGGGTTTACGTGAACAAACCACAAACAACTGACGCTCTGAAAGATAAAATTCGGAGCTGCTGAGACGAGATAAGCGAATCAAACCCATTTAGCAGTTTCACACTTACTAACACTTTTCTTTTAAATTTAAGCCACTGTGCGTTGGCAACGCAATAACAGTTTCAACTAGAATAATTTTTATTTAATTGTTCGAAATGTTAGAATAATTTTTGTTCCACAAAACCAAATAATTTGCTTGTATGGCAGTTGGGATGACTCTCTGATAACAGTAGAGGCAGTCATTTCAAGTTTTGACTGCGCCAATTCTGGAATTTTTTTTAATCGAGCATGTAACACGGTGTTCAGACATACGCCTTAAGACCACCATACACGACATGCTTTTTACATCTGACATGTCATATTTTTCACTTCAAAATACAAACATGTCGTGTGTGTGGCCCTTAAAACACTGCCTCTGTAAAAGTCAGACAGAAAGTTATCTGACAAAATTTCAATTAGAGCGTCTTCTATTTTCTTCTGACAAACCTTCTGATATCAGCTGTTCATATGATGTAAAAACATGGTGGCAGAAATCTCTGCCGTGCCGGCCCGCTATCAGCCAATGCATTAGCCGTCTGAAGTCTGCTTTTTTTTAAATATTTAATATCAATTGTCGAATGGGGTCACAGAAACAGGGTAAATTTCAATGCCCGTAAGACTCAATGCTGCTTGCTAACACACCGACGCAAGTCCGATCACGCTGCTTCATCTGTAAACTTGGGTGGTATTGATATTGAGGAATCAGAAGCTCTTGATGTTCTTGGCATGAAAATCCAGTGTGACGTTCGCTGGACAGAGCACATTTTTCATGTTTCAAAAGAAGCATTCAAGTGCCTCGGCTTTCTAAGGCGGTGTAAGACATACTTCACCCCATCTGATCTCCTTACTATTTATACCACTTACATTCGACCAAAGATGGAATACAACTCTCATGTATGGACCGGAGCTTCAAAGTCTATTTTGAAGTTAATCGACCGTGTACAGGAGAGAGCAAAGAAACTCACAGGGGACGGTAGGGTAGTCAACTCTATTGTCTCACTTGAGCATCGACGCAATGTGGGGTGTGTTTCACTGTTTTATCGTTACTATAACGGGTCTTGTTCCACAGAAGTCAGGGATCTCTTTCCCGAAACGCGCACTTTTCTACGCTCAATACGCTCTACAGTGCGATCACACCCATATGTCGTGGATTTATCAGTGAACCGCACTACGCATTATAGGGAAAATTCATTCTTTGCCCGTACTGCCCGTATGTGGAATAAACACCCTGCGGAGGTCTTTCCTGCCGTATATAGCATGGAGAAATTCAAATCGAATGTCCATAGACACTACTCCCTTTATCCTCTTTCCCACAACCAATTTTCCTAGTTCCAGCACAATGTGCGCATAAGTAGGGGTCATCCCCTGAGTGCCGGTCCTAATAAAAAAAAGTGATGTATATGTGACTTTCTCCGAGAAAAGGGACTTAGAGTGTAAAAATTATGTTTTGAGAAAAGCGCATTTAAAGTTTCATAACGCCGTATCACTTTGAACACACCTTCAGTTGGGAGCTGTGATTTTTTGACTAGGTCCCTCTTCTCGGAGAAGGTCACATATACACCTATAAACAACATTGTATTATTATAAGCTAACTTTGTATCTTCGAATTTGAAGACAAAACGTATGTTATTATTTTATGCACAGTTTCACATCGCGAAAAATATGTTTGTGGCGGCACAACACCATTTTGAAACCGAGATCGACTTTGTTTAGTGCAAAAACTAACCTCAATATACAATGAATTCTCATATTAAGTTTTTGCTAGAAATATTTTATATTGTCAATTGTTTAATACTGCACAGTGCAATTTTATAGGCTTTTAAATCCATTTCACAATATTATGAAATTTGCAAGTAAATCAATCAGCTGTTCATAAAAAACAGAAACTATGTCAGAAATAATTAACATGAACATTTGTGACCGAATATTATTAACCTTCTGTAAAATAGTTGTTTTTGACAGACATTTAGAATTACAAATGAGTTGAAAAGTTGACATGTCAGATGTAAAAAAACATGTCGTGTATGGCAGGCTTTAATTGAACTTATCGCAATTAATGCCATTATTTAGCTCAATTAACCATATAAAATTTTAATTAAGTAATTGCTCAATTAACACTTAATTGTTATAAAATCGAGTAAAATTACAAATGCAGCACTGCTAAAAGGTGTGTATAGTGAGCAAAATGCAATTTACTGAACAAAATTAGTCGAGACTTAGCATCTAAAGTATGGTAAAAGTAAAAAAAACATAACCGAAATGTGAAGAGCCTTGTAGAAATTAAATTATTGACACTAAATTTATTATTAACTAGAAGATTTAAAAAAAAAAAACAAAAAAAAGATGTCAGAGTTGAGGTTGAAGTCCTCATGAATATGAAAAATTTATACTTTTAGTTGCCATACCCCTGCAGGAGGATAAGCGTTAATTGTCTGTAAGCTACTGGTACGATTACTAGTATAGCAAGCACTAGTTCAAAAGAGGATTGAACATATACAGAAAAGTACTAGTACTTCAAGTAGTTCATTTGTAGATTGATTTGACTTGTAGAATTTCATATTACTTTTTGATCATGTTTTAAAGCGAATTGCTAATTTATTTATTTTATGTTTAATTATTAAAATTTTTGAACAAATTCAAATTTGAAACAAAGAATAGTATTAGAAGACTTTGCCCTCTCCATATCAGTTTATTTATTCGATAATTTATGTAAGTAAGCCGCAGTTTTCTTTTGTATAAAAAAGTGAAATTTTAAAAAATTAAATTAAAAGCTAATTCAAAAATTGGTTAAACGTGTTTTTTAATATTTATGTTCATATGTAAAATCAACGATCTTTTTTCAAATAATAAAAACTGATATATGTATTGTATGTTCATTAGTGTTTGGTATATGGTGGAGTACCAAACGTAACTCAAGTTGTACAAGGTGCTAGTGGATTGAGTGTGCCCTAGTATCCGACTGGAAGAAATTATACTAGTAATCATCTAATACTAATAGTACTAGTATCCCACTAGTTTCCATCTAGTACCAATGGTACTAGTAATTTTCCAAACACACTCAATGTTAATTTGAGCATTAACATGGTATAGGAAAGTTCACAGTTGGGAACTAGTACTGGTGATTTTTGTACTAGTGCAATACTAATTTGATACTAGTTCGATCTCCTGCAAGGACGTTGATTAAACTGACTAAATTTTGTATATGGGAACAGGAAGATAATTAAGTGAATAAAGTGCATATTGGTTCAATTAAAAATGCTCGTCTGAGCACCATGTAACTGTACAGATTTTGGCTTTAATTGTAGATGTACATATTTATGCTGGCAATCTTACTGACTGGTGAAAATGTTTCTCGGTCATAACTTGTGAAAGGAGGACGTGTCATATCTAATTTTTGCTTAAATATTTTTTTAAGTACAATTTACAAATTTTTAAGTAACACTCGTTTATACAGTTTGCTTCAGAATACTTCTATATAACAATAGAACACAACTGTTTTCAGTTTATGACTAAAATCTATCACCTAACGACCTACATTGGCAAATCCACGTAAGATTCTCAACTGGAACCAGTTGTCAGTCACTGGGAACTGGTCATGTCACGTGTCTTGCAATAGAATCGCTTCCCTCTAGCTCACCTACACTTCAACTAAAAATTTAGTTGCACAATAACAATTTCAAATACAAATCGATAGGCCTTATGTATTTCAAACCGAGTATATATTTTCCAATAATAATTGCTTTGGTGACATGCAACTATTGAACATTTTTGCATGAACGCTTCGCTGCCGCTACTGCTGCTGCTGCTGTTGCTGTTCAATGGAAATTAAGTTGCTGATAAAAATACACAGATATTTGTATTGGCTGCACTATAATAAAACATATGGTCACATTTTTGTTTCGGGCAAATCATAATTTCATTATTTTACGTTTCCTCTTTCCCTGCCCCCCTACAACAACTAGCATTTAGTGTATTTATGTATGACCAAATTGTTGTACCTCAAATACTTACAAAAATCTTTATAACAATAACAAAAACTTCGAATAGAAAAAAAAACATTGAATGAAAAAAGAATTATTATAAAATGACAAGCAAATGATGCAAAGATAGGTGGGTATACAATGCAATAAGTATATTTACTCTATTTCCAAAAGAGTGTATCATAAAGCACGGGCTGATATGCAACCATTAGTAGGGGCAGAAAAAATGTTGCGCTTGGCTTGATAGTTGCAGGCAAAGCAAAAAGTGAAAAATATTATACAATATTATAGATTGAAAAACCCCACAGCATACGCCCAAAAAATATCCATGAAAGAAAAAAAATCAACTAGATGTTGCAATGCCACAGCGAATTTGTTTGGAAACAGAATATGAGACAATAATTTAAGTTTAAATACTCAGAAAATCAAAAAAATGAATAAATAAATCATGTAAAAATAAGAAATCTCTTTGGTAAAAAAAATATATAAATAAATAAATAAGAAAACAAGTTTATTTAACAAAATAAAAATAAAATAAAATTGCAATGAAATTTTTTCTTGCCACCAAAAACTGTAGCCGAACAACCTTTCAAAGACAAGTCAATAATCGTTAAAGGGAATTACCTCAGCATAACAACTCAAGTACGAAATAGAACACAAGTACTCATGCAAAACTGTGTAACTTTCAAATTCAAATCAAATTCCACAAAATATGAAAAATAAATAGAAAAATATTTCATATTTTATAGTTCGATATTATGAAAGTAAGGTCACACAAATTGACTAGTCTTTCAGGCATAATTATTGTTTAATTTTAATGGTTTTTGTATTTCAATTGATTCATAACACTTGTTAATTAAATTTTAATAAGTAATAATATCTTTTTTTAAAAGAAGAAATACATGCAACTTTTGGTATTTTAAAAATTACGATCACTCACTTGGAATGTAAAATTTTAAAATACTAGGTTTCTTGACAAGTCAAATGACTAATTATTGGTTTTTGTACAAAACTGGCTCTAATCATAATTAAGTTTTATTTAAATAAGAAACTGGTATTTTTACTGCACACACCGGAATGAAATTTAAGGGGAAAAAAAATTAAAAAAATCTTCTACACATTTTTATTTGTTGCATCGTTTTATTATTTACATATTATTTTGTTATATAAATTTCATAAATTTAGTACTTTTTTGAATTAAGATCCATAGGCTAATTATTCGAAATTTGTTTTTAAATCTCAGAAAGACATGATAAATATTCCAAGGCACAAAGGAAAGTCAACATCAGTTTTATTCAACTTACACAGCAAAGCAGAACAGCTGTTTTCGAAAGCCGCAACACCTTCATCATCAGTGTTCATGTGTATTGTGTTTGTCACCACTTATTAGGTGGCTTAGTTGAATGTGATAACAGTTCCTATTTACACAAATTGTATTGTGAAAAAGAATCCGAGAACTATATCAACCTGATGTTAACATGTTTTTTTTTTATTCCTGAAAATGAAGATGTAGATGAAGAACGACTGCCTTATTATGAATGACGATATCGCCGCCACGTCAACTCAACAGCAAAATATTATCAGCTGTCTTTAAGTTGTCTGCAACAATTGCTTACTATTGACAAAATCTTAGTATTCTTTAAGGCGTAAAATATTGATTGAGGGTATCAATAATAGTCAATTATTGTCGACAATTATTGTTGATGCGACGTCGATTTAATTTGGCTGTTGGCTGAAGTAGTAGAACACGAGACTATGAAGCGGAGGGTTCAGAGTTCAAACCCGCGCTGAGTCATGAAATATTGTGTTGAATTCTTCTGATCAGCATTAGTGCGTGGTTGTGTTAGTTGCTGCCAGCCTGTTTCAATGATGAAGGCAGCGACTGACACGATCATGTACTAAAAGCAGAGTAACAGCACCCACCTCCGTCGGCCCTGTAGCAAAAATTAGCCGGCGAAGTAAAAGGTTGAAATAGCTACAAAAAAAAAACTGTCTATCTTCTCATCTTTCCTAATCTGTCCCCTCAATGCTATCCCCTAGTTTTCAGTTCCGGCGCAATGCATTGCATATATAGGGGTCATCCCTTGAGTGCTGGTCCAAGATAAAAAAAAGAAAAAAAATCAAGAAATAAGGCCGACATCCTAAACGCAAGTTATAATGCATATTTACAATGTATACACTTCGCAAATGTAAACTCTCTGGCAACGCCCAATGTTCCTGATCGTCTGGCAACTCATTTTAATGAGTATCAGCTGTCAAAATCGCGCATCATTTGTATTTTGTGTGCAAACATTTAAGCTGCGATAGCTGAGTAAGTATTTTCCTGTTCCTAAAGGCCGAGACACATAGAATCCGTCATACGTTGTTATGCGTCGCCTTTTTTAACTGGCACAATGAGTACTTTGTTGACAGATATTAAATCAGATATTTGTTCTCCATATCATTTATTTAACTTTTATTTTATTCACCTTATGCTAGGAACACAACTGCGATGAACGACGAATTTTTCGTCGCGAATATTCGTCGCCAAAAATAAAACACGTTGGTGTATATGAAAATGCACACAATCGTGGTGTTGGTCGGAGTTCGTCATACTCAGCGAAAGTTGAAATACATTTATTTCTAATTGTTTCGTCAACGAACGACGAACAAATCAATATAAAGTGACCAGGTTTCATATATTCAAACTGGTTTTTTGTAGAAAAACATAGTTCACTACTGTATTGTTGCATGTAGCACTAAAATTTTCAGTACATACTAAAAATGCATTCACTAATTCACAAAAATGTATCATTCGGACGACTTTTTATTAATTTTGAACACTTTTTATAATATAGTTTTTCTTTCTATTTCTCACTTTTTCATATGGTCACCCCATCAGCTGTTAAATGAAAATAATAATTTATTTACAGACAAAAAATTTTTCGGAAAATATTTACAAAAAGGAATTTCAATAATTATCCCGGTGGACAACACCGGGATAATTATTGAGTGTGTAAACAATCTGACTGGCATCAGAGGTTACAATGATTTAAAAAACAAATATTAAAATTTTGTTTGCTTATTATTTTAATTTATTCGTCGTTATTGTGTTTCATACGACGAATTTATAGAGCGATTTTTTACCAACGAATTCGTCGTACTAAGCAAAATTCGTCGTTCGTCCCAGTTGTGTTCCTAGCATTATATATTATTTAATTTTTCCTAAACACACAATCCAAAAAATTTAATCGAAAGAATCTGAAAAACTTAGGTCGGGTTTTTGAGAGGTGGTTTAAGTTTAAACCTAGTTTAACGAAGTCTGAAACTCTGATTTTTCCAGCAAACTGCGATTTATTTTTGTTATTTCATTAAGGACACATATTTTAAGCAAAACTAAGCTGTTCCGTCAAAATTTTGTATAAAAACTTGATAATAGCGGCAAAAATCTGTTTTCAGATTAACTAAACCAAGTTGAACTGAGATCCCAAAAATCCGGCCTTAATGATGTCTGTCGAAGCATTCAACGTACGTCAAAAGTTGTTAACTTTCGTACTTTGCGTTGACGCAGAAGTACTGAATGTGACAACTCACATACGAAAGCATGTATTTCAACCAGCGTTGCCAAATGTGCAGATTTATCTGCATTTGACAGTTTTTCTAAGCATTGAGCAGTTTTGCAGTTTTTTTCTTTAAAAACCAGTTTTTCTGTAAATTGTGCAGTTTTTGCAGTTTTTACATTTTACTTTTTTACTCTTAATTTTGTTATTTTAATTCCAATTTCTGAAACCATAATTTTACCCCATTTGCTTAATATAACAGTGGCAAGGTTTAACTATACTTTTTTATACGAGTACGTAATTATCACATACATCTTTTTGCACCCCTGACCACAAAGCAAGTTGAATTTTACCAAGCTGTATATTGCAGGTGGGAGCACGAGCTCACTTGCCTAACCTGATAAAACGTCAAACTTAGTAGTGTCGTTTAACGATTTTTGCAACTGTTAAGGTAGTTTCTACAATAAGTGTTCTATTTTTGTAGAAATGGTTGTACCTGTTAGATAGATATGCCTTGTGTTTTTCTATGTACATACAAACAAATTTAAATTTTTAATTATTGGTTTCAATATAAATATGAGAACGACATCGACTTGTCGAGATTCTGGAACAGGCTGTATTATATCTGAATAATAATGAACTCTTTTTGTTTATTTAAACCCTATGTACCTATATATTTTTTATTAAAATGAATTGCTTTGTTATATGTAGATGTATATCATATTTAATTTGTTGTGTTATGTTTTTGTTTTAATAAAAAAATATGAAAAAAAACTATATATTTTTGTGAATTTTTTATGTGCAGTTTTTTTACGTGAAAACCAGTTTTTTTTCTAAAGTCGCAGTTTTTTTTAAAGTTATGGCAACGCTGATTTCAACTCAGTTGTCAGTTGAAAAAGGCGACGTATAACGTATGACGGATTCTATGTGTCTCGCCCTTAAATGCCGATAGAATGCAAAAAAAATTAAAATGTTTTTGCAACGCAAGGTTGTTTAGCATTGCAGACACATTTTTTTTAAATTATGCATTGCAACTTGCAAAAAATAAAACTGCGCAGAATAGCAGATAGTGTGGAAGTTAACCCTGTCTCAAGTTCTAGCGATAAAATTTATATAAAATTCATTTAAGTTATATAATTTACACATGTAACATTAACTGCCTGTGTTTGTTGCACTAAAACGAAAATGTGTTGGCTGTTATTGAAATCAAATTCTATAGGTATGAAATAAAGGATTCTGTTGCCTTTAATTACCTTAATTAATTTTTTTTAAACGGTTCGCATTCTTTGCAAAAACTGTAGCAACTTTTTACTATACAAAAAATATATTTTTTGTTTGTTCAACAACTGCTGTTTACAAATTCTATGGATTTTTTTTATTTTATTTTTTTGATATACTAGTATGATAATGCTGTCACATTTGTATATCACTTAAATAAAAATCATATAAAACTGATAAAATGTAGGTGAATTTAAATAAAACTTAAATTAAAATGAAAATTAATTAGTAAATGCAAACTTGAAGACAACATAAAAAAAACCTGGCCACAAGAATTTATTTCAAATACTTGTGATAATATTAATAAATATGAGAATCAGATTCAAGTGTCCTTGATGTGTGACATCATTCAAAAATTGTATAACAAAAAATTCCATTGCTTCAAGATTTGTAAGACAGCAATCTTAATGCTTTTATGTAAGTATTTTTATCGAAATTCTCAATGCTATAATTATTCAAAATGTGTTTTAAATTCAGAGAGACGACATATATTCCAAGGCACAAGGAAAGTCAACATCACTTTGAATTATCCATTTTATATAGCAGAACAGAACAGCGGTTTTCGAAGGCCGCAACACTTTTGGCATCAGTACTCATTTGTATGAGAACTTATTAGGTGGTTTAAACGTTCACATGTTCTAAAGCATAAACAAATTCTAGCCAAAAAAGTTTGGTTTAAGTAGAACGGAACAAAAAATTCTGACACTGGGAATTGAAGAAAATAATCAAACAGCAAACCGGCCGGGGACTAAAAGTGTGTTACCATTTATTTGATCCAGTTCTCTTAAGCAATTTCCTAATAAAATTTGTGTAAATAAAAACTGTTATCACATTCAACTATACCATCTAATGAGTACCGATGATGAAATTTTTAGCGGCTTTCGAAAACAGTTCTGCTGTGTGAGTTCACGAATTTCGTTCAGTATGACGAATTCGTTGGTAAAAAATCGCTCTATAAATTCGTCCTATGAAGCACAATAACGACGAATAAATTAAAGTAATGAAAAAAAATTTTTAATTTTTTAAACATCTCTGATGCCACATTGTGTAGACTTTCAATAATTACCCCGGTGGTGTTCATTTTTTTCCAGAACAAATTTCTTTTTGTATATATTTTCCGAAATTTTTTTTCTGTAAATAAACTATTCTTTTTATTTAACAGCTGATGAGGTGACCATATGAAAAGGTAGGAAATAGGAAGAAATACTATACTATAACAAGTAAAAACATTATATTCGATCGGGTCGAATCTTAAATACCCTCCAAATATTTAGTTAGTTAACCCTCCAAACAACAATTTGTCATTCCGTTTGTAACGCAACGAAATATCCATTTGAGACCCCATAAAGTATATATATTCTTGGTCAGTGATGAAATCTAAGACGATCTGAGCATGTCAGTCCGTCCGTCCGTCTGTGGAAATCACGATTCAGTCCAAACGAAAAGAGCCAGACTCTTAAAATTTATTATAAATATATCTTGAAGGATAGCACAGTTTAGGTTCAGAAATGGGCTAAATCAGACAAGAGGAAGAAAAGTTTCCCATAAGAAGAACTAAACCAACCTCTAAAAAACAACATAATTTTCAAAGTTTTTTTTTGTAATTTTGTTAAGCAAATGATATATTTTTATGTCAAAGAAGGTCCAACGCGTTAAACTTGGAACCTCAAAAACAAATAATTTTTGGACCCCGCCCCTTTTATGGGCGTTATTATATGCAAAAATAGTATAAAAATTTAACAAATTGTTTTACTTAAATCTACATTCCTTAAAAATAAAATTTTTAAGCTGAGACGTAACCTGGTACTACTCTGCCCTACACCCCCAATGAACCATATAAAAAAAAATTTCTTTATAAATTTTGTATGTAATTATCCCAAACATTTATTTTCAGAGTTTTATGGCAAAGGTGAAACGTCTCCCCTACAGCCCTTGCCAGAGCGACCCCGCCAAAATACAGTTTTAATACCCTCCAAAGAGAATTTGAATCCATAAAGTACATATATTAGTATTAGGGATGTAACCGATAGCGATTCCGATATATCGGCGATACTTCTGATTTGCCGATATATCGATATCGGCGATATTTTAAAGTCGATACGACGATTCTTCTTAAATTTTTTTAGAGCTGTTTTGAGCAAACAATTCAATTTTTTTACTAACCGTTGTATTGAAAATTTGGATGATTTTAGAAAATAAACAGTATGACATTCAGTTTGAATGGACTCATTAAAAAAAAGTCGTTTACACTATTATTTTGTTAAAAAATAATAATTTGTTTTTGTTAATTTCAGAATGAATTCAAATATCAATTTTAAATATTAATAATCTCTTACACTGTAATTTTGTATAATAAAAGAATTACTCTACTTGAGTTTTGTTAATTTTTTTTTATCTAGGACCAGCACTAAGGGGATTACCCCTACATATGCAATGCATTGCGCCGGAACTGAAAACGAGGGGATAGTATTGAGGGAACAGATTAGGAAAGATGAGAAGATAGACAGTTTTTTTTTTAGCTATTTCTACCTTTTACTTCGCCGGCTAATTTTTGCTACAGGGCCGACTTGAGTTCAATTTCAATATCCGTATCGGAATCGGAATCGGTATCGGCGATATTTTTTTTTTAGTATCGGTATGGGATCGGCAAAACGGTGTATCGTTACATCCCTAATTAGTATAACTAGCAATGCCCATACGTTTGTCTGTGGAAAACATTATATAGTTTATTTTTGGACCCCGCCTTCTTTAGTAGGCGTTGACTTAAGATATTATATGCAAAATTAGTGTAAATATTTAATAATTTTTATTCCTTAAGCCTATAAGAGGCTGAGATGCTCTCTGATCTTGTGGGGGTGAAACGTCTCCCCCACGTCCCTTTCTGGAATGACTTTGTCAAAATAGTGATTTAAAATTGGGCACAGAGATGCCTTAAAGGAACTTTGTGCCACCAAGTTAAACATTTTAAATTTACTTACTAAATATTTGGAGGGTATTTAAGATTCGACACGGTCGAATATAACGTTTTTACTTGTTTTTCTTTCAATAGAATATTTTCAAGTGTCATACAGAGAAAAAATCCGGGAAAATACTTTTGAGGATGACGAATATTATAAAATGATTGTTTCAATTCTCACACATATTTATATAAAAAATCTTGACACCCATCACACAAGAATATACAACCTCCTTTAAAATTTATTAGAAACCAATTTTATGTTTGAAAATATATAAGCAATTTCGTAAAATTAGTCAAACAAATAAAAAAGTATTTAAAAAAGCAGGACTAGCAATTCCGTTGAAATTTATTATTTTTCTGAAAGTGGATTAAAATAGCATTCCGAATTTCTTCACATCAGAATTACCCACAATTCTTCAAAACACTATAAAATTTCTACCAAAGACGTCGGCAAAAGGTACAGCATTTCGCACAACATGTCTGCCAAAAACTTGTGTCCAATATTACACATAATTTTGGGGCAGAAATCTGACAGAAGTCTTAGACAATTTGGCCGTTTTCAAAGAAGTTTTTATCTTACAGATGTCGCACTATTTTGCTGGTTGGGCCTATACACGGCACTGACTCAAGAATTTGCATTATAAAAACAAAATAGAAAAGAACAGATAATTCACAAAACTTCAAGTGTTTTTTCTTACACTTCCTACACTTGCGTGCTGCTACGTATTCACATATTTAAACTTAAAATATTTAAAGGTAATTTTTTGTTTGCGTTCACATACATGAATTATTCAATCAATTAAATTCTATACAATTAAACTACAATTAAGCACACTTCTATTACAAATGCCTGATGGTATGAGAGTGCGCGTGTTTGTGTACGTGTGCAGTTTTTGCGTTTATAAATTCGGTTTGCATATCTATTTTTTCTACTCCACTGAAGAAGGAAAAACAATAAAAGACAGCAATAAAAAAAACTTTGCCTAACACTCGCCGTACTCACTCACTTCTTGGGTGGATACTTGTGTTGAATGAGCACATCCGGCATGGAAAATTAAGATTTTAAAATGCAGAGTACTAAACTAATATGATTTATAATATCTGTAATTTTATCTGTATATGGGATAATTAATTCCAGGAAAATTGTTAAGAAAGATATTAATAACTACTTCGGGTACTAATTATTTCATTTCAGCTTAATTTCGTGGAAAAAGCAGGAGCAATTTGACAACTTCAGGAACTTCCTGTCAGTGTGTTAGTTTATATAGACTTAATTTCACCTCTGTGGGTTAATTTTTTTAAAATGATAAAAAGAAATAGGAAAATGAATAAGAACGAATCTATACACAGAATTTATTATTCATTTTTAAGCCTTACAGGCTTCCAATAATATGGGAGTCTCACTCATTTTTATAAAATTTAAAATGAGCTTGAAATGTATATTATTTAAAATTTGTCGTACAAATTTTTTTTAAATAGATTTCCAATACATTTTATATTTTTTCTAAAAATGAGGCGTAATATATGAGATAGGAAACAAATCAAATGCACAAAATATATGACTACCTGACATATGATCGCCCATCCTGAAAGGCTACAACTAGAGATCTGTAATTTGTTATGTAAAAGGAATTTTTGAAAAATTCGAGTGATAAGGGAAATACGGGGTGAAATCGGAAATTACGACAGATAGACTAAAAATTCTAAAAACATACGAATAATGCTAAAAAAATAAATCGACCCGTATATGGTACTTTTTCGATACATGTTCTTTTATAGGTTAAAAGCGGGTGCAACATGACTTTTTGTACCTTTTACATTCTCCACACCTGCTAAAGTGTTTTGGAAGTATTATTTGCTTTCGAAAAGGATATTGGAAATTTCTTGACACTTTTTGTATAATTCCAGTCGTAAGGGGAAAATCTTAACCGTTTCTGGTACCAATATGGGCATCAACGGGAAAGCGGGGTTAAAAATTCAAAATTTAAAAAAATCATGTTACTGAAGTATTTTAAATCTGAGTTATACAGTATTAACAGATATAATAAATAAATAAATATAATATATAATACATTTTTGAACATTGGCATTAAGGGTACTGTTTTTTTTAACAGATAGTCCCGGTTTACACTATGCAACTTTTGTTACAGCAATTCTTATTTTGTGTGAGAGTCCTGGAATAGGAATATATGTATACCATTTGTATTCCTTTCTCGCTCTTCCTCACTAAATATTAAGAATTGCTGCGACAAAAATTGCATAGTGTAAACCGGAACATACTTTATGAAAAAGACAATTTCTTGAAATATATAATTTTATAAAACGATATTTTAAGGAGTCTTATATGAAAAGTAGTTTTTAAAAGAAGTACTTTTTGAAAAGAAAGTAGTTTCATTTGAAGTACTTTTTGCGAAAAAGTACTTTTGAGAACGCACTTTTTTCTAAAATAGTTTTTTCTAAAGTACTCTTTAAAAAAATCTCTTTTTTAAAGTATTTTTTGAAAAATTTAGTTTTTTTTAAGTATTTTTTGGAAAAAGTACTTTTTTCTAAACTACTTTGTAAAAAAAAGTACATTAGCGAAAAGTATTAAAAAAAATTGACTACTTTTTCCCACAATAATTTTTGAAAGAAGTGCTTTTTTCGAAAGTACTTTTCAAAGGTATTTTTTAGAAAAAGTATTTTACTATTTATGAGTCAAAAAAATTATTGTGTAAAAAATTAAGCTAATGCCTAATAATTCAGTAGATAATTAAACGTCATTTATTTTTAAAATCTCTCTTAAATACCAAATTCATTTTTATAAATTATCGGATCTGTTCTGTAAAACGGATCCGAGTAAATTTCTCGTTTTAAAACGAATCCACATTTTTCCCTGTTAAAAACGACTAAACAAAACTGCTCGAAAGTAAATAGAATGCACTTTTATTCTAATAAATAACTGAATAATCATGAAAAAACAAACAGCATTTGAAAATTGGAAGTATTCTTTTATTAATTTTAAAGAAAACACATTCAGTTTAATACATTTAAACATAAAAAATTCATTTTATAAAAACTCTTAAATTTTTTCATATTTTTGCTCCAATTATGAAGACAATTTTTTGGAAGAATAAAAAATCTTTTACCGGTCAAGATTTTAGAGGCGTGAAACAAAAATCACTTGTGATCAATATGCACTAACTTTTTCTATAAATTCATTGGAGTATATTTTAAATTTAATTGAAAAAAAAAACTTAATTATACATATGTAAATATTTGTGTAAATCAGGAAAGTTATGGAAAATGACGACATATTTTTTAATAATTTTAATTAAAAATACTCTTTCTTCATTTCTTCAATTAACAGCTGATTACGACGTTCAAATTTTGTATTCGAAATTAATTTCAAATGTAACCAAATTGAGTAATTTGTAGAACACCAAATAGTAATTTACTCGTTTTTAAAAACTTCTCGTTTTTTAAAACGATTCGGTTTACAGAACAGACCTGCACATTAAAGTTGTGTGAGAGTCCTGAAATAGTCTTTAAATTCAATTTAAGTTTCTCATACTGCCATGTGTTCTTGACAGTTCGTTTACATTCTGCAACTTGGAAATTTGTAAAGTAGCTGTTCATTGAAGAAAAAAAACGACGTTAATATGGCAGATAGATTGTTGGTTATTTTTATACCCTCCAAGAAGAAATATGGAGGGTATATTCACTTTGTCGTTCTGCTTGTAACGCAGCGAAATATCCATCTGAGACCCCATAAAGTATATATATTCTTGATCAGTGATGAAATCTAAGACGATCTGAGCACGTCCGTCCGTCCGTCTGTGGGAATCACGATTCAGTCCAAACGAAAAGAGTCCTACCCTTGCAACTTGGTATAAATATATCTTGAAGGATAGCACAGGTCAAGTTCGTAAATGGACTGAATTGCGCCAGAGGGGAAAAAATTCCCCTAAGATGAACTAAACCAACCTCTAAAAAACAAGATAATTTTTAAAGTTGTTTTTTTATTATTTTTATGTCAAAGAAGGTCCAACGCGTTAAACTATAGCTCCAAAATATAAAAAAAAAATAATTTTTGAACCCCGCCCTCTTTAGTGGGAGTTATTATAAGCAAAAATAGAGTAAAAATTTAACAAAATGTTTTACTTAAGCATTCCTTAAAATAACATTTTTGGGCTTTAATGACGAAGCTGATACGTAACCTGGTACTACTATCCCCTATTCCCTTCTCGCCCTTTGTCCATTAAATGACCCTATAAAATTATTATTTTTATTATCCCAAACATTTATTTTTAGAGTTTTATCACAAAGGTGAAATGTCTCCCTCACAGCCCTTGCCAGAGCGACCTCCCCCCCCCCCAAAATAAATTTTTAATACCCTCCAAAGAGAATTGGACCCCATAAAGTATATATATTCTTGATCAGTGATGAAGTCTAAGACGGTCTAGCAATGCCCATACGTTCGTCTGTGGAAAACATGGTATTGTCTATTTTTTAACCCCGGCCCCTTTAGTGGGCGTTGACGTACGATATTATATAAAGGAACTCTGTCCCACCAAGTTAAAAATTTTAAATTTACTTATTAAATATTATTAAATTAGGAGGGTATTTAAGATTCGACCCGGTCGAATATAACGTTTTTAGTTGTTTTGCCATTTAATTGTGCTACCTTACTTTCGTCATAATTAAATACTAAATGTAATATTAAACTGAAAACCTAAAAGTGCATTTAGTTTAAATTTTTATGAAACTCAGGGTCCTGAGTTCAACCCCGCTCTGAGTCATGAATATTGTATCAAATCCTTCTGGTCAAGACTAGTGAATGATGGTGTTAATTGTTGCCAACCTGTTTCAGTTAGCACTTGTCCCTGAACATAACTGGCAGCGATTGACACTATCATGTAGTAAAGAGCAGGACAGCGCCCTCCTTCGTCGCCCTATAGCAAAAAGTTAGCCGGCGAAGCTACACAAAATTCTCTATCTTCTCATCTATCGTCATTCGTACTCACAATACTATCTATCACCTCTTTTCTGGGCGCAATGCACTGCAATGTAGATCCGTGTTAACAAAAGTGTAGACTAGAATTATAAAAATGTACTAGTGAATCACTGGTTCCATTGTCTACATATAATATCAAAAGAGGAATCCAAGCACATAATAGATGTAAATAACATTTTCTGGAATATTACTAGTCATTAGTACGATGGACTGTGACAAAAGCACGCCATTACAGATTCACTATTCACATTTCGGGCAGGAAGTTTTCATAATCTTTATATACAAGAAGGCTATGCCTTTTATTTAATAAAATATGTATATCGAGGAAGAAATAATAATAGAAGTTGTATCTAAAATAGATTGGGTTGTAAGTAACTGAAGAAAAATTGTATTTTGCACTACAAATTATTCATCTACACTCAGCCCAACAGTTGGTTCTAGCGAAAGGAGAGCAGTAACGACCTTGATGTTACCCATTGGGGGGATATTTCGTAAGCCAACATCAACAATAGATAATAGTGCATTCTCCATCTCTGTTAGTTGTTGTTTCTAAAACTCTTTTGCTCTATTTTAACTGTTATTTTTCCAAGTTGTGTGTAAAATATTGTTGTTGTTGCTGCAGTGGTATTAGTTTTATATGATTATTATTAATCTATCTAGATGTGGTGTATGTGTTGTTGTTGTTGTTGGTGTTGGATTTATTGTTAAAAATTAATAAGACACAACAGCAGTACTAAACTGCATGCACTACATGCTGCCATACACATGTACTATTTACGTGTGTGTACGTGTGTGATTTGTTTGAGTTGCTGTTATAGTTCGTATTGTTATTTTCGGTTTGCTCTACTATTGTATTGTTGTTGTTGCTGCTATTGACTCGGTCTGCTTGTGTCAGTCCGATGAATTGAATTTGGTTTGATTTTGTTTGTCTGTTTGTTTTGGGGGTATAAATTGGTGCACTTTACCACTTGTTAGCACAGTTCGTTAACAGTCCTAGTCGCGATTCTAGGAGGTTGAACCCACTGAGCGTGTGTCTAGTTTCAACAATAACAACAACAAAATATATTAAATTCCTTTTGATAATATTTTCAAAAATATTCTTGTAATACCAGCAATAAATTGTACTCATATAAAACACAAAAAGGATATTGTGCCGTATTAAACAACAATTGTGATTTTTCAGTTTGTTTAACAACTTAAGTGTGATTTTTTTTCTTCCAAATATACAAAATGAAACCATTTGTAAGTAAATAAAAGGATAATTAAATCAAAGTTGAATTGAAAGAACTGTTTTTAAAAATAATAAAATGTATCCTTTGAATTTATAGAACTTTGAAATATTCTTGCAGAAGTGAAGTTATCCATAGCAAAAATTATAAACAATTTAGAACATTATAAATTCATCAGTTGTTGCAATGATGTATAATGTTTTAAATAAATTATTGGCGGTAAATCTAATCCGCTGACCGCAAAATAAATTTACATTCCTCTGCTTATGCTTAAAATTAGGGGGCAGTTTTCAAGCAAATGTATTAAACTATGCGTTACTTCAGTGCCAACCAATAATTTTAAGCACTTAGTGACATTAAAAAAAAATCCTGTGGACTGTATAAATTTTAATTTGGTTCTAGATTCCCAGAATTAAAGAAATGGCCTGACGCCAAAACGGGTTTGTGCCATTTGCTATACTAGAATAAAAAGCTCCATTAAAATATTCTTGCCCAAATGGTGACACGACAACAAAATATATATTAAATTAACTTTTAACCAAAATTTAGCCAGAGTTTGGTTTATTCAAAAATTCCTAAAAACGATTTCTTTATAATTTCTCATTCTTATTGAGAACATGGAGTGCTGAATAAACTAAAAATAAAGCCATATGTATTTGATTTGCGTGGCACAGCGTCTTCTTGATGGATATGCTACTCCAAATTACACAGGACGTGGGTTCTTTTTTGTAGTATTTATAATAATAATTATAGTTTTTATATAAAAATTAACTTCACTGGGGTAGCCTCAGAGCTACGGCTCAATGGCACGTGAAAACAATATGTATAGTTCATTAGCTGTTCTATTGTTTCTTTTAATCGAAAAAAATGTCTCGCGGTTTTCCACTGAAAATATTTCTCACAAACCAATGCCATCATTATACTTTGCCTAAGTTTTAAGGCCTTAATTTTTTTTAACCACTTGGCGTTAATGAAATTTATGGGAAAGCAAAAAGAAAAAAATTCCAAGTAATTTAATTTGAATTTAATTTGTACACAATTTGTTCAACAAAGAGTTAACACACAAAAATATAAGTTCTTTGCCTTGCCTTAAGAAAAGGATTAAAAATCGTTGAAAACATATTTTTTGTGTTTAAATTAACGCCAAAGAGATCTACGCAATTAGGCCTTTAAAGTTTTTTGTAAATTTGAAACATTTTATAAATTAATTTTTATAAATTTTAGTTATTGATAAAAAATGTTTTATGTGACTATTTTGAATTCCATGTTCTACTGGCAATTTTTGTCAATAACATAATTTTAATTATATTGAGAAAACATATTTTATTAAAAATTTGAATTAAATAGCTCAAAATTTCACAGCCCAAATGAAATAAAATATTCAAACTTTTTTAATATTTTTTATTAATCATTGAGAAAAAATTGTAAATGCATTAATAGCATTAATTAATTCTTACTTGCACGGCAGAACATAACAACGTTTTCTACGACGAGCTCAGCTGAAGTAAACCAAAATTGCCATAAGGAATAAAATATATTAAATGAAATTAATTAATTTTGTAATAAGGAATATAACCAACAACAACTAAAAATTAATTCAGAATTAGAAAAATTTTACAGCGATGATTTGGCTAAATTATATTAAATATAGTTTAGGCGATATTTAATATATTAAGACTTTAGGCTACTGCCACGTCCTATAAGTAAAGTTTAGAATATGTTTTAAAGAAAATGTATATTCAGAGGCAAGTTGAATGTATATAAAATGTGAAACAAAAGTTTTAATAAAACCAACATTTTAGCGCCATCTGTTGGCGGTATTATTATATACAATTAAGAGTGTAACTGAACTTAATTTAAATTACTTTAAGGCACTTGTTCACTTCAGAAAACAAACAGCTAAGTGTAAATTTATTTAAAAAAAATATATAAAAACTTATTCAGTTATAAATTCGTGTTAACATTCCAGCTGCCTGTTTGTCTGTTTGTCTTACTTTTTCTTGCATCTTTTGAAGTTCATGTGTCCTTATTAATAAAATAATATATTGCAATAATAGCAATAGTTTAATTTTTGTTTTACTTTTAATGTTTCTTATTTATTTTAATATATTTATCAAACGCATGGCATTTTTATAAAATTATTAAAAACAATATTATCAAATATATGGATTTTGGTGCTCAAAAGTGCATAAAAAAATTTTTTTTTTAAATTTTAGGCTAATTAATTAATTCTTCAAGTTTTTTGGCTCCTTTTAAATTATAATAACCTCTAGTATATTTTAAACTCAAGGCTTCTTTGTTTAATACGAAAATATTATTAATTTTTCAATAGCTCACCACTTCTTGGTGTGTTTTCTTCAAGAAAATATTTATAGTTGATTTGAAAAATCATATATTTTTTTTAAATAATATTTTTATATAAAGCAAACAGATATTAAATTTAGTTTTAAATTTTGAATAGAAATAATTATACTTTCGATAAGGATTTCTAATGGTTTAGCACAAACACTGATAAAATATTACACTCTGTTTAATTAATTTCAAGATATCAACATATTGATTCAGGCAAACTTTTTTTGTTATCCCTTTTACACAAATACTATGCAGCCGATTTAAAAGCAAAATATTGAATTTGAAAGGTATAATGACAAAGCAGTGCACAAAATATAATTCTTAAAAATCGGTGAAATATTTTTAATGATATAAGCCTTCAAAGTTGATACACATCCATATCAGACACCCGAATAAATTAGCTTAAGGCTAAGTTTGTTTGTTCAAAGGCAATAATATTACGCTGTATTAATTCTTCACTCCTCAATTCTATTGTAAATAGAAACGATTGACTTACGGTCTTGAGAATTCAAAAAAATTTAAACATATTATTTGAAAAAGTCTTGTTTTCATATTTTTCGACAGGGTTAATTATTTACCGTTTTTAATTTATTTTGCTTTAATTTAGTTTAATTGATTTTTCTTAATGTATTTTACTTTTGTATTTTATTTTATTTTATAAACGCAAATATTTCTTTTATATAGGGTCCGCCAAATAACTTTTTTTTTTTGAAAATGCTATAAAAAAAACTACTGAATATTTTCTCAAATTTCTTTTTTTATTTGAAAGTACAATCCTTCCGGTTGATAATGGAAAATAATTTCATTCAAATGGCTGCATGGTCCGATAACGATCGCCATTGATTGTTACGGCCACTCCTTGCTCATTTTCGAAGAAAAATGGCCCAATTATGCCCCATGGACCAAAATCCGCACCAAACAGTGACTCGTTTTGGGTGCGTCGGCTTTTCAATGAATGCGTGCGGGTTTTCTGTGCCCCAAATGAGACAATTTTGCTTGTTTACATACCCGCCAAGATCAAAATGAGCTTCATCTGAAAAGATGATTTTTTTTGGCAAAATTGGCATCTTCTATAAGTTGATCGTAGGCCCACTTAGCGAAGCGAAAACGCATTGTATGGTCAACCATATTCGTTTAGCGGAAAGATAAAACTAATTATCTGTCAAATCAGACATGAGCTAAGTGTTACCATTCACAAAATAAGCACTAGTTGGGAAAAAAACCGTTAGATTGCGGACCCTATATATCCAGCAGCATTTGCATAGTTTCGTTATAAAGTTTAATATACAAGAATCTTTACATATAAAAACACGATTTTATTCCAAAAGCAATTTACTTCAATTACACTGCAATTATATAACCACATGATTTTTTCCAAAATTTTCAAGATAAAACTTCAATGACACAAGTTGCCACAAACAACATTCGCAAAAACCATAGATAAAAGAATAAAAGAAAATGTGTGCATGTGTCCCCTAAAGAACATTTCAGCATTTTTTAAGCAAAATTTACAAGAAAAACAGAAATGCCCTTGTTTTCACGTCTCAATTTGTCGTCAATAGAAACAAAAGACTTAAGACAAGAACTTGCTGGCATCTTATATTCAAATACACGAACAAGAAGCCTTAGAAGTTTCTACAAACCAAAAAAAAATGAATAAAAAAAGATGTTAAGTTTAAAGTCACCTACAACAATTTAATGTCAGACCACAATGATTATGAAATAACAACATTAACCTACACTCACACACACACACACACACGTGTGTGACAGCAACTAAATATTGTATGCTTGCAACACGATATGGCTGAGAGCTGGTAGAAATAATTTTAGTACAAAATATCTATGCAAAATTGCTGCCACAAACAGAAAAACAAAACTTGATCAAAAATATATAATTATTCAATGAAAAGTTAATTATGGCAACTGTTTAAAAGCTCCAGATATCTGTTTTCAGTTTGAATGTATCAATTACCTGCAGATAAGCTTCAATAACTATTTTGTTTTTTTTTCGACTTCTTCTTCTTCCTCTGCTTTTGTGTGTGTATTGAAAAACATGCAGAATATATAAAATAATAGTAACGTAATTTTAAATAATAAAACAAATTGTAAATTTGCTAAATGAAAATCGAAAATGGGCATTACAAATATAAAAAACAAAAAGCGAACAGCTAGAAATGCAATGCAACAAAAAGAGTTTTGAAAACGTAACACAACCACAACATTATGTTGCAAATCTAAACATTAAAATAGAAATGATTATTATTTTACAATATCAATGCGAATGAATACTAGAGCCGTAGATTTCCACAATTAAACGTTGAAACTACAATAAATAATTGGTGCATGCCGACATAACAAACAGCAAGTGGCAGGTATGAGCATAAATGTTTGAGAGTGGGTTGGTTTGCAGCATGTGCTGGCAAAGCACATGAGTTTAACACACAAAAAGGAAAATATATTGTATATAGAAAAATATATCTTTGGGTTACTGGGTTATAAATTAAATAGCAAGAAATAAGAAATAAAGTAAAAGAAACAAATGCAGCAACCGATTAAAATTATAGATTTAAAAAAAAAATGTTTTTTGTACTAGAGCAAAAGAAAAAACTGAAACTGGGTGTCTTAAAACTTGCCTATGCCAACAGTAGTAAGCATAGCTTGTTGCTTGTAAAAGATAAGAAAATTTCCAATTGTCACCTCTGGCCGCACCCTGTACGAGGAGGCCCATGAATAGCAGCACCTGTATTTATTTGAAACTATCTGCATATAAAATATTGCAAAACAATATTTATTACAAATGCGAAGCGTAAATGTGCATTAAAATGCTTTAAATTAGAAATAAACAAAAACTGAGCCAACCAGACATGTTGTTGCATGAAGGAACATGTCTAAAGCAGCTATTATGTAAAACATCAAGCACTCGCCATGATGTGTCTGTTGTAAGTTTGCGCCCCAAGTCACTGAGTGATTAAATGAAAAGGTGTATTAATAAGAGAATTATTAAATATTTATATCTATGGCTTTTACTTGAGTTTTTATTGCTTTTCCATTTCATTTACAGCAACGCCAGCAATCCGTTATTAATGGCTTCCAATTTCTTTACTATTTGCAGCTAATTGTGTGTGCCTTGTTGGTTGCAACATGCTCGGCTTCTTATCATGGTGCCGTATCAACACAATACGCCCATTTAGATCCTCATAGCCATAGCTATTCGTACGGTTATGCGGATCCAAATTCACAGAAACACGAAACACGCTCTCATGATGGTGTCACGCATGGAACATATTCTTATATTGATGGTCATGGACATAAGCAAACCGTTTCCTACACGGCCGATCCTCATCACGGTTTCCATGCTGTTGGCACCAATTTGCCCAAAGGTCCTGCTCCCCATGCCCCGCTTCTAGGTCATTCTGTTGCGGCTTACGACGGTGGTCACGGCTATGCTGACGGCCATGCTTATCACGGTCCCCAAGCTCACATCACATTGACCCACGAAGGTGTGCCTCATGATACCCCCGAAGTTGCTCATGCCAAGGCTGCACATGCTGCTGCTCATGCTGCCGCCTCTCATGCTGCCTACGACCATGGCGGCCATCATTTATACAAACGCTCTTTGTGGGGTCATGGCGGTTATGCCCATCACGCTGCTGCTCCTATTGTCTTGACTCATGGCGGTGTGCCCGTAGACACTCCCGAAGTACAACATGCCAAAGCTGAACATTATGCCGCCCATGCCAAAGCTTTAGGTTCCGCCGCCCATGGCCATGGTGCTCCCCACGATACACCCGAAGTTGCCCATGCCAAAGCTGCTCACTTTGCTGCCCATGCTGCTGCCGGTCATGGTGCTCCTTCTCATGGCTATGCTGCTCACGGCTATCATGTGCCCGTCATTCACAATGGTGTTCCCGTAGAAACCCCCGAAGTCCAACATGCCAAGGCAGCCCACTATGCTGCCCTTGCCAAGGCCTCTGTCTCGGCTGGCCATGGCGGTCATGATGATGGCAGCTGGGCTGGGGATCATGGCGGTCACGGTGGCCCAGCCACACACTATGCCACATCTGCCCATCACGGTCATTACGGTCCCTATCACGGACCCCTACACATTCCAGTCATTCACAATGGTGTGCCAGTAGAACCCGCTGAAGTGCAACATGCTCGCGCATCCCATTTATCTGCTTTGGTTGCTGAAAGCCATAAGTCAGCCGGTCACGGTGATTATTATGGTGGCAAATGGTAAACATTTTCAAATTTAACAGAAATGTTTTAACGGAAGAAGGTGATATAAACTTAAAGCAAACGGAACTGATTTAACAACAAGAAGTTGATATGAAAATGGATATTGTTAATTAAAAAGAAAAAAAGAAAAAGAATATATACTTTAGAATATTAAGTTGAAAAACATTGAAGAGTAGTTCTCACACTGTTCACACAAATAACATTTCCCAGTAATTTTTTTTGACCCCTTTGATCCTTAAAGAAACTGTACACACGAACTTTTAGCTTTCCGGCTTTTACAGGAGATAATCGCCAAGATCTTGCCTGTAATAGCCGCTCCCATGTTTATGCTCTTTTTCTAAACTCAATCTCTTTTTCAAACAATTTCCAAGAAACTCTTTCCATTTCTCTTATTTTTAATACTCGTACTTAAATAATTTATCACTGCCTTAGAAATAATTTCTCTTCAAAGTATCTCTTTCTCTCTCTCCCTCACTCGCGAAATCTCTCACTATCTTCAATCTTTAGTTACTCTCTTTAGCCTTCTTTTACTATAATTTCAACAGGTTTCCTGTTTACTTCCATCTAATCTGCTTTTGTCATCTTGGCATTCTCTTCAACTTCTCTCTGCAAACACTTTCTTTCTTTTTTTTCAGCTTCCTTAACTGACCTCCTCTTTCAACTTCTAACTTAAACGCCAGCTTCCCAAGGAACACCCTTACACCTCCCACCACCCCTACACCAACACCTCCCACACTTTTATTCCTTTAACTAACTGATTTGATTTCTGTAGCCAACGACTTTGCCAATGCCCTGAATTTGATTTTATCTCTTTAACTCATTTATTACTACCATAACTTACCGCCATTAGGAGCCTCAGCCGCCCAGCTTCTAATGGCAACAATTGTTTAAGACAAATAATGGAATTTACTTCATTCTACTCTATATATTTTTCTCTATCTCTGTGAATAATTTTAAAGCATATTAATTAATTAATAATAGATGTTGTAAATACTATTGTAAAATATAAAAAAAGCAAAAAAAAAAGAATATCTAATTATAAATATTGTTATTGTAATTGAAACATTTTAAAAACTGCATGCAAAGACAAATAAACCGATACAAAAAGTATTTAAAAAAATCATAAAATCTATTGACTTTTTAATGAAACGACTGTGGGGTAAATATTTATTTCAGCAAAAGAAAACATTTTAAACCCAAAATTTATTTTGAAAATTATTCATCTTCATGGGGTTGGTAATCTTCGCCTGCAAATTCCATATTTTGTAATATAAATGTTTGAGAGGTCAAATGATGAAATGTCGGCAGTTATTTATTAAATTGGGAAATTTTAATCTTCACTCTTGAACAAAGAATTTTAATTTTTGAATTGACTGATTGAAAAACTGATGGAAAGATGAACATCACATAAATTCAAAGCTCAGATTTACTCGATTTTACTCGTGAGTGAAATATACTCGCGAAGAAGAGTACTCGAAGATTACGAGTGTTACAAAAAGTTTACTCTCCACTCGTTTGTTTTAGGTGGGAGTACTCGCGAGTACTTCTTTTTAAAAAGTAAGAGTGGGAGTAAAAATCTTCGAAATAGAGTGAGAGTTTACTCTTAAGAGTAAAATCGAGTGGAAAAATAGAAACTGTTTGTCTTTGCTGACTTGTGTGTGCGTGTGGTTTTTGTGTACTCTTTCAGTCTTTCCATACAGTGCGCGTGTGCGGAGCAATTAGTTGGCTTTATAAAAAAAGTTTTATTATATTTTTAAAAGTTTACTTATATTTTCTATATTATAATGAACAATAAAGACATAAATAATGAAACGCGAAAATATTTTCGTTATGACTTTGAAGGAAACAACACAATTTGTGAAATTAACAGTTGTGGAAAAAAATTAAGTGGAAAATTTTCTTTTGTATGGGAGAGACTAAAAGAGTACTCGGCAAGAGTATAATCTGCTCGATTTCGAGCGTATTTTACTCGCACTCGAAATCGAGCAAAGCATATGCGCTCTTATTCGAGTGGCATAGAAAAATAGAGTACACTCGATATTTTTTTTTCACTCGCGGGAGTACTCGCGCTCGAATTCGAGCGAGTTTCACTCTCTACTCGAATTCGAGCGAAGATTTCGGAGCTCTGCATAAATTATAACAAGAACTAAATAATCAAATATTTTGTTTTTACTTTGTTACTACGAGTATGTTACTATCAGAGAACTGCAACATGTATGATCGAGCCGACTTATTCACTAAAGTTGAATTATAAGAACAAATCAAACAAGTGTTATTCAATTTTATACTCGTTTGCTTTTTATGCAGAAGCAGAAAGTAAATCATTTTCATTTGTACTGAGAACAAAAAGTCTTGTTTATACACAGTTTGTTTTTTTTTCAGAACGGTTTTGTTGTGCCTGATCTGATTGTAATTGAACGAAAAACAATCGAGCCACTTAAAAGTAAGTAAGAGGCTGGTAGAAAAGTATGAAAACATGAAAAATCTGCAGATGAGTGTTTACTATCCATTTAACATGGGCGTTTTTTATTTAAACGAAAGAAATAAATACATATTTGATAAAGCAATGATAAAATTTGTAATATGTAAGTATATATGTACGCATAAGAAACACTTTACGGGTTAAAATAATATTTTATCAAAAAATTTAACAAGCAATAAAAATATTGAAAATGTTGTAACTATATTTCATAAGTTTTAATTTTTTAATGAGAACGAAGCTGTGAATAGTTTTCGAAAGTTCACATTTTTAAGGTAATTCACAGTTAGTAAGGTAATAAAATTTTCACAGAAAAAACCTCTTACAACACCGTGGAAAGAAGTCTTCGAGTGGAAAATTACTTTAACAAGTGAGTAAAACACTTGTTCTGCTACCCTGCAGGAGGATAAGCGTTAATTGTCTTTAAGCTACTGGTAAGAATACTAGTATAGCAAGCACTAGTTCAGAAAGTGATTGGACATATACAGAAAAGTACTAGTACTTCAAGTAGTTCATTTGTAGAGTGATTTGACTTGTAGAATTTCATATTACTTTTTGATAATGTTTTAAAGCGAATTGCTAATTCTCATTTTCATTTATTTTATTTTTAATTGTTACAATTTTTAAACAAATTCAAATTTAAAACAAAGAATAGTATTAGAAGACTTTGCCACCTGCATATCAGTTTATTTATTCGATAATGTATGTAATTAAGCCGCAGTTTTCTTGTGCGTTAAAAAAGTGACATTTTAAAAACTAAATAAGAGGAACTTTCCATTTCCTCTTATTCATTATTCTTATTCACTATGTTTTCCCTGTGTCATTTTTGATGTCAAATTGTCCACATTGTTGGCAATTGTATGAAAATGGGTTGTCATATGGGGTCATCTATGTTTGCATAACTGACTGCAAACATAGATGACGCCATATGACAACCCGTTTTCATACAATTGCCAACAATTTGGACAATTTGAAAACAAAAATGACATAGTGAAAACCAAGCATAAGAATTAATGAACCAAAAATTGCTTGTGAAGACAAAGACTTAACAAATTTCATTGAGTTTAAAAAACCAATAAATTTAGGGATTTTTTTTTATATATGAACCAGTTCTTAATGCAGAACTGAGGGGTTACTCTGTAAAGCGATGCGAAAGGAATTGCTTTCGCATTTCAATGTAAATAACATACAAATGCGTTCAGTTTTTCATTCGCATCGCATTACGGAGTAACCCCCCTGATTATACTAGTATCCGACTAGAAGAAATTATACTAGTACTCATCTAGTACTAATAGTACTAGTATCCCCCTAGTTTCCATGTAGTACCAATGGTACTAGTAATTTTCGAAACACACTCAATGTTAATTTGAGCATAAACATGGTATAGGAAAGTTCACAGTTGGGAACTAGTACTGGTGATTTTAGTACTAGTGCTATACTAATTTGATACTAGTTCGATCTCCTGCAGGGTAACAACACGTTGGCTTCGATGCAAAATGAGTTTCATACACATAACGACATAGTCAGAATATTCATGTGCGCACAAACAACAAGTGAATAAAACTGGATGTTTGAAACGAACGGTTGAGTAAACAATGGTTTTTTGCTTTTGAACAAAAACGAATAGATAAAAAAAAAACAATGTGCCTGACTTTGTATACTCGAAAATTTAGTACTTGTTGCAGATGTCTGGTTACTATGTCATACTACAACTGGCTGGCTAGCTTTGATATTTGTTTAAACCTCTGATTCAATTGAGTCGAAGTTTATACTAAAGGCTGGTTGTCGCATACAGCTGAAACTGAAACTAAAACTGAAACTGAATTTTTTTAAGTTTCAGTTCTTACTTTTTCAGTTCTAAAACAGCAACTGAATGTTGCGTGGGTTGCAACATACAGCTGAAACTGAATCAAAGCAAATGTAATTTGTCGGCTTTGTTTACGTTTTTTTCAACTATTTATACGCACTATTTAAATTTTACAAAAAAATGCATGGTGAATATTCATTCAAACAAAATAAAGTGATAGTTTTCAAATTTGACATGTCAAAAATTACATTTCAGTCGGACAGCGACTGAAAATAAGTCAAAAGTACTTTTTTTCAGTTCGGTTGCTAATGTACTGGATTCAGTTCCTGTCAACAGCAACTGAAAAATCGGATTCAGCTGCTAAATTCAGTTGCTATTAAGTTTCAGTCGCAAACGTATGGAATTCAGTTTGAGTTTCAGTTTCAGCTGTATGCGACAACCAGCCTTAAGAAATGTTAGGTAAAGGTTCCCTGATGATCTGCATTAGCCCCAGTGATAGAAGAAACTAGCTAAAAACCCTCAATAATTAATTTTGAATTATTTTTTATAAATTTAGAAAAGAATCAGCTAGAATAATATTAACAATTAAAAACGTTATATTAGTCCGGGTCGTATCTTAAATACCCTCCAAATATTAAGTAAATAAAAACTCTATTTTTATTCTTATTAAAATTTACATTTTTATGGTATTTGGCTTAATTAAACAAGAAATATATTAATTTTAATACGGCCATTTCGAAAGTGTTGGGAGGAGCATGACTGAGACACCTTTCCGTCAGCATGAAAATTATGAAAAATGCTTAACCTGCTGGATCAGACTTCCTTTAAGACATTTCTGAGGCCAATTTTAAAACTCTACACCAAGGGTGCCCAAAAGTTCGTTATGGAAGAGTAAACACCAATACATTGAAAGAAAAACTAATTTTTATTCAATATTTTTTGTTGTAAAAACAAATACATACATACAAAGCAATATCATACGCTTAACAAAATCAAAATCTTCACTGATGATGGCTGTCGTCAATGTTTGTTTACCAGCAAAATACAATGCAGAACAACAATAAAATAAAAATAAGACAAAGTTGTTTGTGTATTTCGTATTGCTAGTGCTGTGTGCTAAGCGCTTTTACAAAAAGAAATGAACACCCAGCGCATAGGGCTTGGGCACTCTTGCAGTGTCGCACCGAGAAAGGCCGTGGTGCAGACATCTCACCTAAATCGTGAAAACTTAAAAATAAAATTTTCGGTGTAGTTAAGAGTTAAAAAAAATATTATAGTCATTTAAGGGCCAAAGGTGATGCAGGGGTAGGGCAGGGGAAAATCAGAGAACATATTAGCTGCGTCGTAAAAGCTTATAAATTAAATTTTTGAGGAATGTAAGCTTAAGAAATACAATTTGTTAAATATTTACCCTCTTTTTCATATAATATGTAACTTCAACGCCCACTAAAGGGGGCGAGATCCAAAAATATGGGGTCCAATTCTTTTTGAGGGGTATTAAAACAGTTTTTTGTCGTTAGGGTTTAGATAGTTTTTTTAGATAGGGTCATTTAGGGGGCAAAGGGAGAGAAGGGGGGCTAGGGTAGAAGAGGATCAGATTACGTCTCAGATTCGTCATAAAAGCTTACAAATTTTATTTTTAAGGAATGTAGGCTTAAGTAAAACAACCTGTTAAATTTTTACACTATTTTTGCGTATAATAACGCCCACTAAAGACGGTGGGGTCCAAAAATTATTATTTTTTGATTTTATGGCTCCAAGTTTAACGCGTTGGACCTTCTTTGACATAAAAATATATTCATTACAAAAAAAATTTTAAAGTTATGTTGTGTTTTTTTAAGGTTGGATTAGTTCTTCTTAGGGGACATTTTTTCCCTCTGGCCCGATTTACCCCATTTAAGAACTTGGCCTTTGCTATCCTTCAAAATGTATTTATATCAAATTTCAAGGGTCTGGCTATTTTCGTTTGGACTGATTCATGTTCAGATCGTCTTGGATTTCATCACTGATCAAGAATATATATATATATATATATATATATATATATATATATATATATATATATATATATATATATACTTTATGGTGTCTTGCCAAAGTGAATATACCCTCCAATTCATTTTTGGAGGGTATACAAAGATCTTTAAAAAAATTAAGAGCAATAAAGAAGCTGCTTACCTACACAGAGTATTTTATTTAGAAGACAGTTGTAGTTCTTAATTGTACATGCGACTCAAAGATTCGAAAATCCACAATAAGGGAAATAAATACAATTTCATATTCAATTTACAACTGAATTGTTCGTTGGATTCATTATGTGCCTGCTGCAAAAGTCTTGACGGTTCATTGTAGTGCATGGCAACAAATTTAGTCTCCGTACCGGATACTTGCATGCAGTGATCTATCAGTTCATCTGCCACATAAACACGGTGCTTCAGACACACAATCATGGCACTTTTTAGAATAATTTGTTTGCCTTGACATTGCAGTGTACGGGCGCTCCTTATATTCAAATTACTGGAACAATTAAAGATCTCACTAAAATCGTGCGTAATAAAATAATAATTATTCCAATTGTTAATTGCAAATATGGAAAAATCTAGATCTGACTTGACATATTCATCTAAATATCTTTGTTTGATTTCGTTTGGATATTTTGTTGTGCACAGGCGTGTCAGGACTTTAGCGTTTAAGAAGGAACACCGGCCGTGAAGAACTGCTTGCGAAATTTCTATGTTATTTATTAAAATGAACATGAGGATTTTGAAAATTGCTTTCGTTTTCAACAACATATTTTGATAGTTTTCAAATATTTTGATTTAAAAAATAAATAAATTGGAAATTAAATTTTAAAATCGTTTATTCGATATATTAGCTGTGTTCCAGATGCAGCCCGAAACAGTCCGAACTCGCCCAAAGTTACCCAAATGCGTTCCAGATAACAATTTTGAGAGAAAATGAGAGAGTAATTTTTTTTATTTCCTGTACAAAATTGCCCGAACTATTTGTATTTGTATGTTTAAATACTTTACAAAGTAAATTTGCAAAGTATTTGGTGCACAGATTCCGACGGGGTGACTCAGACCATATGCCGGCGATGTTATTAACCCGTATTTTCTTCCGTTACTGTGACTGACTGTACACGACCTATGCCTTCACATAGGAAGTAGCAACGTAGTTAACCACGGAATATTCCTCAGAGGAACTGTAAAACTATACAGTTATCTGAGGTGTTGAAATTAACTAGTGCGAGTGAGACGCAAAACTCTCGAGAGAGAGTAAACAATCAGTGGTCTGGCTGCACTTAAAAAATAATTGCCAACGAGGCTTGATGTTAACTGACACAGAGCTGCTTTGCGACTGCCCGAACTATTTCTTAGGGTAAGTTTAGGCAAGAATTATATTATCAGCTGTTTTTTGTTTACATTTGAAAATAAAACAGTAAAAAGAAAATTTACAAATAAAGGGAAGAAGTTGTCAGGGCACACTGATACAGGTAGGAGCGATAGCCCATACGGTTATTTTGTTTTTGGGAGAAATTCTAATACAAACGTCAAAATTTCTTTACATATTTACATACATACAAAACATAAGAGCAAATGTAAAAACAAACATGTATATTTTGTTTTTGTACTTTTTCGTTTTGCTTTGCTCTACACAATTAATTGTGACGTTTGAATTAGAATTCACAAAAACAAAATACATATACATAGGTTTTTATTTTTGTAAAACCGCTCCTACCTGTATCAGTATGCCCTGGAAGTTGTTAATTGGAAATTGGTTAAAAGTAAAATGGAAGATTTTTCAAAAAAACTTGAAGTATTTGTGTTAGTACATTTGCGCATATTTGCCTCTTTGTTTAGTATTCCAAAATTCTTTTTCAGATTAGTGAACAACTTATGGACAGATCATGTGAGTCTGATGAAGACGACATGTTAAATTTACAATGATGCTAATCTTTCATTTCATGATGTTGAGGCTTATTCAGTGTATAAAACCACTAAAATAAAAATTAATTTAATAAGTAAGCAGCACTAGTTTTTCAAAAGATGTAATTATGGTTTTTTGCGTTCCAGCAAATTTGGGTAGATTTTGCACTTTGAGAGAGTAGTTTTCTTTTTACTCTCATTAGCCCGAAATTACTTGGAACAGACCTATTGTCTCAATTATATTAGTGCAGACTAATTGTATGAAGGTGGAAAAACAAAATAGATTTATATCGAATAAAATTTGTTTGTTGTGTTTTCTTGAATTTCAAATCGTATGGTTTTGCTTGTGTAATTCTCAATTCATTTTTGGGAGTTTATGTATAAGTTAACACGTTGGCTGCCACGTCGCACATTTTCGTGCGACACCTAAATGTTACCCTGAGGCCACGTCGCACATTTTCGTGCGACACCTAAATGTTACCCTGAGGCCACGTCGCACGTTTTCGTACATTTTACATGGAATTTAGATTCTCTGGCCTGTGGTGAACATTTTGGTGTATTTCCCATGGCCGCTGTGTTTTTTTAGTGGTATTTTTTGGATAATAAAAAAGTTGGAAACTAAGTAGAAGTTGGCACTAAGAAACAAAATAGAACAAAAATAAGTTGGTGGTCTCAGGTGACCAAAATGGTTAAATTACATTGCTATTGAACGATCAAAATTCTAAAAAGGCTTTGGCAGCCAACGTGTTAAGAGGTTTTGTTAAAGTCTACTGATGATTTGGTGTAAGAACCAATGAAATGCAGGCATATAGACATACTTGACCACATAACAAACAAAAAAAAAGCACTAATTAGAAATCATAAGTATAAAACGGTTGCTCATTAAAAATATCTAATAACAGATCGAACCTACTTATTTTTAGATGATCAGGTCTGAAGTCTGCCGTTCACGACATATTTTCTACATCTAGCCTGTAATCATATTTTATTAAAATAGAAAAATTACCGCAAAATGAAAATAAGTCAATATTACTCTCAGAACAGTTGAAACTGACAGTTAAAACTGTACGTGAGTGCCCGGCTTTAACTCCACATTTAATCGGCAGAAAGTAAACATATATATACATATAAATCGTTCTATCAGTGCTCATAATTTTAATTCGTTTTGACTTAATTGCCATACATTTTGTTTAAGAAATTTTCATATTACGGCATATTTAATAAAATTTCAATTAATTAAAGCTTTTATTGCTTTCAACTATTCAAGCGGAATTAATTAAAACTGCAAAAGTGTTGGCATGAAATTGGACAGATTGAATGTTTGTTTATTCAGTCGATACAAAAACTTTAAATAAATATGATTTTCTTGGCATTTAAGTGGACAAACGCATGTTATTGAGCAAGAAAAAGCATATATTAAACAATCAGTGAAACTAAATTAAGATTGTTTATGATATTGTAATAAAAATTAATAGTTGATAAAATATTGTACGAACGAAAGTTAGGCAAAATATTATTTAAAGCGGGCAAATATTATATGGCCTTCCTTGGAAATTGTTCAAGGTCGGCACAGATCAGAGTGTGTTTTTTTAATGACTTTTCGCATGAATTGCAATACACAGTCAATCAAATACTTTTAAATCTGGTGAGTTATTTTTATGTAAGAATATCTTTTTATTTATAATCATTTTAATTGTTTAAAATGCTAATTTTATGTTAAAAGGAACTAACAATTCCTTTTTATTTTGGAATATTTCAAAAGAGCCAAGGGTATTCAAGCTTCGAGGATATTATACAACGTTACAGAAAGAATTTGGATGTCGGTAAAAGGCAGATATAGGAGTTTTGATTTGCTGCCTTTTGTTTAAGCGCATTTTTGTTTTAGCTGCATAAAATTATGAATTTTTGTCAGTGGTGTCTGCCTTAATGCCTTGCATTCTAAAATTATTTTCAATGTTAAAAGTCAACCACAAAATATTTTTTTTATATAATTAATCTTAAGAAGCCTTTTCTAAGTGCACTTTCCTCACCTGCTCTTTTAACAGTTTGAAATAGTTTTTATATAAAAATAGACTGCATTTCCGTAACATTTGAATTTAAAATGTTCTAAAATTGCACTGGAAAAAGAGTTAAGAATGTTTAAACATTTTGCACTTGGCGTGTGTTTACGAAATCCTTTTAAATAATAATAGGAAAATCACATTTTGGTACAAAAACCTTAGATTTAAAACTCTGTAGCGACTTTTCCATTTACTTATGTTTCAGTAAAGACGATTTTGAGGTCAGAACACAGCTACGTTCACATCTATATAATATTTGACGAAATAAGCGTAACTAAACAGTTTCTGGTTAGATTTTTTATAATTTTAGGAAAACTTTTTAAAATTGGCATGTGTCTACTAGGTAAAAAATTTAATACGCACTTAGTATTGTCTTTTAGCGTTTCATTTGTAGGGGATACACACGATATATTAAAGAAACTTTTGCCCAAAAAATAGTGGTTACACTTATTTCTTCATATATTTGGTAGATATGACTGAAGCTTAAGCGATTTAGAGAAAAAAAATTAAATTATTTTATTAGAAGCAAAATTAATTATTCCATTGCCTATATTAGAATTTATCGAAATTATATTTTTGGTTGGAAAAATAAAAAAAAATCGTTAAAATTGGAGAGACTTTTAATTGTTCTAAACCATATTTTGGTGTGCCATCAGACATGTTCAATTTTTGATATTGTCTGGACATGCCGTTGAAAAATAGTTACAGAATAAAGGGTATTAATTTTCACATAAAAAATCAAAACTTTCATTTTCATCAACCATTGCCGACAACACATACATACATATTTGTGGCCGAAAGACTGCACACACACAACTATGTGATTAATGCCGCATTTATTTGAATAACTGAACTATAATATATACCAACTTCATTGCATTTAATCAGTGACGGCAAATAACCAATATTTTCCAAATTTATATAAAAAAACAAACTAAACGAGAAGTGCTACGTGCACAAGCAATACACATAAGTAGTTATTGTTACACATACTACCTTTAGATGCATTAATTTTAATTCGTAAATAAAAAGCCAGTAACTTTTCTGAGAAACAAATAAAAATCAAGAAATAACTTTAATTTTTTTTTGAGAAATAAACAAAAATAAAAAAACTCTTATTTTCTAGAATAAATAGAAATCATAAAATAACTTTGAGGAGTAAAAAAAACTCAGAAAATAATTTCTATTTTTGATGCGGAAAATTAAACTCCCTATGTAATAATTAATATGTAATTTTTAAAATAAAATTAATCAATTAATTTTTAAAATAAAAATTACATGTTAATCAAAACTAATAAAATATATTCGGAACTATTTCCAAAATATGTTTTTAAAATACCATTTGATCACAAAACTTCCTTCGTAACAGGCTTATTGAAATTTATTACGATATCATTATCGCTATAATTACAGGAAATATAAATTTTTGGGCAGCTAACGTTGAATTTTTATAATTATGAAAATAATTTAAAATGTCAAAAATTCATGGGCATTTAGCTTAAATGTGTCTGCACAAAAAGAGTACATAAAAAATTTATGGAAATCCTTCTTAAATAATTACGAATTGATTTCCTTTTTATTTACACAAATATTTTATTTTTATATTAACTAAAGCTACTTTGACAAAGTTGAAAAAGATACTATGATGTATGTATAAAGAAAAAATTTTATTTTTAGAAACAAAACAATTACATAGCCTACTACAATTACATACCCTACTATGAAAATATAAATGTTGGATATGACAAGTGTTAAATAAAGGTACGTTCACACTTATCAAATATTTGACCAAAAAAGCGTAACCACTAAACACTAATAAACAACTTTTTAATCCAAAAAAGTAGTTCTGAGTTAAATTGTTTCCAATAATATTGGTTTCCTGATTCTGTCTACTAGTTTTGTATGAAACAGTTTTAATTAATAAACACGTATCTGAAAAAAAATATGTTTCATTAGTATTTAGTGGTTACGCTTTTCGGGGCAAATATTTAATAAGTGTGAACGTACCTTAATACAAGTAGTATATTTCCAACAAAAATAAATTTGTACTGGATTTTAAAGAATAGTCATAGAAATGATTAATTTTATGCAGTCAAGTCAAAAGTGCTCTTAAGCAAAATTCAGGTAAATCAAAACTACTGCATTCATTTTTCATTCATTTGCTTTATAACAAACATATATGTACATACATACATACATACATATCATACACCTTTATCTATTTGTATATTATCTAAATATATGCAAATCTAGCTGTTGGCAAGAATATTAAGATCTCAAAAAGTAACACAGAGATTTAATTTACGTCTTTATTAAACTCATTTAAACAGGTGTGTTGTGTTACTCAAACAGAAAATTCATAGTTACAACTAATAAAACAAATTATACCTATTTATTTTTCGCAACAACATAAATAATAATCATAAACACGAGCATACATATAACAAATGACTGTTCTAATGACAACTAAGTGCAACATGTAACTGTGAATGATTGTATGTGCTTACATATGTACATATCGCACCCTAAATACAAAAGGGGCACAACTCAAAATGCTATAATTTTCAGGAGAGACAAAAAACTGCTAATTGTGCAGAAGCAACACACTGAACAAAAATAGACATAACTGTATTTTCCCAGTTAAAGAAGATAGTGATGTGAAAGAAATTTTTGCAGTAGTTAGAGATGTGTATTCTGAATTAATTTATGGAAAAGAGTCAGTTTTGGAAAATTTTGAGTTGTGCCCCTTTTGTATTTAGGGAGCGATATGTACAAAAATATACATACATATGTACTCGGATGTTATGTAGCCCCTATTGTTACAAATAAATTTGTTTGTAGTAGCACGGTAAATATATGTATGTGTATAAATATACATATGTATATACATATATATATATACAGTGGAGGCTCGAAATAGTTAAGTCATAGAAAAGTTAAGTATATGGAAAAGTTAAGCAGCTTTTATTTACCACACGTGACGCTAAAAAGTTAAGTACTTCTCAACTTTTTAGAGACAATTTTTTTTTTGTTTTGTTTTTCTGTTTCTAAAATCATTTTACTTCTTATATTTCAATCATCAATTCATATTTATATATACAGGGAGACATACATGCGCAACAAAAATAAAATAAGTGCGTATAGCAGTTACCGTTATAATTTTAGCAAATTTTATATACAATCTTTAACTGTTATTGACAACTTGCTCCTGATTGTATTCTCTCATGTGATGAGACTATTACGTGGAATGCCGATAGCCTTGATGAGAATGAAACGAACACAGGCACGGATCAAGAAGATAACAATGTGACCGAAGCTCCAGAGTTCGTATCATATAATGATCCAATATGCGCAGTTAATACTCTGATCAAATGGAATGAGTACAATGCCAAGTCCTCCGACAAACACATTTCACAGCTTCTCGAACTACGATCCGATATCGTAAAATGGCATTCAAATAAAAAGCTCCATCAAAATAAAGCTACTGATTACTTTACCGCAACAAATAACAAATAATCTAACAAATAATCTAACTGTTTTTCATATTAAAAAAATGATATATATGTACATATAAATATGTATGTATAATCCTAATTTTAAAATAAATAAACAATGAGTAAATATATAGTACATACATATAACCATATGCAGTTTTCATACTACGGAAAAGTTAAGATTTCGGAAAAGTTTATCACTCCAAAAACAAACTACTTAACTTTTTCGAGCCTCCACTGTATATATATATATATATATATATATATATATATATATATATATGTATATATTTATAATATATATATATATATATGTGTGTGTGTGTGTGTGTGTGTGTGTGTGTGTACGTACATATACATGTGGTATGGACCTCCTAAAGGGAATTCGTAATCAGATGTAGACAAGTTAACAGTTAGTTCCCTTTTATAATGTCAAAGTCTACAAAGCGTCTACGCTGTTTACTTTGCCGATATCAACAGAATTCTGTTCTTTGACAGTCTTCAGTGACATTAAAAATATGTTTCTTTTTTTTAATTCGCAGTATTATTCTGAACAGAAGCTTAGTTAAAAGATCAATATTTATGTATATGTGAAGTAAGTATGCATATTTTTTCTAATTTTGTAATAAATTTTTTTCAGAATACCCGTTTTTTTAACGAACAGAAAATAGAATATAAGATAATATATATTGAAATTTCCTGCGGGGTATTTATCTATACGCGCAACCATATACGTTGGTATATATACTACATACGTACATATCGCTCATTTATTGCAACATAGTCATATCTCAAAATATTAAAATTTTTAGTTATCTACACAAAAGGGATCTTTAATAATTTCCATATGTAAAAAAAAAAATTCAGCATTATATCTTAAGCCGAAGCGTAGTTATAGCAAAATATATTTTGTGCAATCGTATCAAAACTCGTGCATTTCATAAACTTTAATCGAATTTGTCTTAGTTTTATTTTAGATATTTTTTTGAGATATGACTACGTTGCAATAAAGGAGTGATATGTATGTACATATGTATGTATATTACAATTATTTGAACAATCAGCAGTTTAGAAGATCGCTTGATACAATTTATCAAATTAATAGGGATACATTAATAACTTTTATATCGGCATAATAACTAAACGGTTATGATGTATAAAAAACCATTGCAAAATAATATATTCTATGAATAGTAAATATGCAAGTATGTGAGTATAAGTTCATTTAAAAATATATTTAATTATTATATATTAACACTGACTTACCTTTATCTCCATATAAACCGAAAGCAAACATTTGACGTATTCAACTTTAGGTGTTCGTACAATAACCGCTGAGTAATCAACACTAATGGGCTTCTGCATTTTCTTTTGTAGTTTAATTTGCCTAAAAACAAAACCAGCAAATTTAAGCTCTTCATAAATATTGTCTCTCAGTTTTTATACGTTTAAAAAACAATAAGAAAATTTATGCTCATACACACGTGCATGCACAAGCATGTGCCATGGATGGATAGCATTATATAATTGTACTTTTTGGAATATATTTTCAATCTTGTTGATATTATCATGATTTATTCGGTACGATGTAACTAAATATTTAAAACAAAATTTAAACATGAAAAATGTTGTAAATATGTTAAATAATCATTAAATAAAAATAGTATTATATTTATGGATTATGCCATTCCATCTACCAATATCCCAGCAACATTTTATTAAATGACTGAGCCTTTTTTTACATATCTGTTGGATCAAAATAATTATTTAGGCGTTTCTTTTTAAAATCTATTACATTTCGGGAGTAACGGCCCCTATTCATATTTCGAGCACAGCCATGAATAATTTATGACTACGAATATATTGTACATTTTTATTGATATTAACACGTCCACATTAAAGGCCGTGTTATTACAACTTCGTCGCTTTGCTTGGCGTTTTTAACTTTAATAGAAAAGCGTAAAGCAAAAGGTGTATGTCACAATAAAAATTTTGACAACACCCGTGTATTGTTTCTTTACCATAAAAAGTGGTTGATAATCTTGTTATTATACATATTTTTTTAATATTTATTGCATAAATTGTACATATGTATGTATATATTTAGCTTACGTCCGAATTTGGCTAAAGAAAAAAAAGATTCCCGCTGATTGTCAAAGCACGCGAAAAAATGAGAATTGCTAAACTTTTCGCTTTGCGCTGCATTAAAAGTGCTTTATGTGACATGTTTCATATAAGTATGCACATTTTATCTAAGTTGTCAAAGCGAAACTACAACGCAACGCGAAGCAATAGTTATATCTAACATGGCCTTAAGCCCCTGTGGGCTTAAAGTTTTGTTAAATTTATTATAAAATTGTCTTCTACATGCTGACTGGGACCATTTTTGTCTATGTTTTTTTTTATTAAATTTTATTTTGAGTTGTTTTTAAAAATAAGCAACTTCATATTAAAATAATTATTGAAAAAGGGTATTATCATACAGAATGGGAACCATTTTTATATAAATTATCTTAAAATATTCATCGACCAGTAGGTCTGTAGTACCAGTTTGCAAAGATTGGGGAAACAATTTCTAGGAAATATACGACCATAGCCAAACGTGCACAATTTACAAGGCAAAAAAGTGATGGCCTTACCTATAGAATCAGCCAAAAGTTTTCAAATTATATACGCTCTTGTAGCCGTGCATACCATTTAATTTTTCATATTAAACCATTTAAATCACATTCTTAAAAAGAGCATACATAAATTCCAAATAACGAACATTTTTTCAATCGATGTCAAAAAAGTTATTATCTTAAAATAAATATTTTTTTATTTTAAGATAATAAAACCAAAAAAAATTTAGTTTACCGAATATATTTTTATTGTAAACTTGTGACATTCGCTACGTAATTTTTTAAATTCGGGCTTTAATAAATATTAAAAAATTGCACCGTATCTGTATGAAACTTTAGTTAATACCAAATCAAAATACCCATTTTCCATCCCTGGGATATGCACATACTTAACTATAGAAGAACAGCAATTGCCACAACACCGCAAGCATATGCGTATGTATGTTTGTAAGTATGTATGATATGAAAATGTACGTAGGTACATACATATTATTTTTATAGTTTGTAGGTACATCATTTTTGCGTATATGTAATATTTATGTAATAAATTTACCTCAACAATTAATTATATATGCTCACTTGAACTCTTCTTCATTAATTTTATTAGATTCAACACTTTTTATCACAAAAACTGCAGATTTACGATTGTTAATTTATTAATTACTTGGAGAAGTGATGCTCTCACCGTTGACTGAATATACTGATGCTGCCGTTTCATTTAGTAAAACTGAAAGAGAAAAGATATTAAGCACTAGAGCTGCCAAGTTCAAGGTTAATAGAACGAAAAGGGGTAATAATACAGTAACTAGCGAACCAATGAACCCGTGGATTGGAAGCCGTTTTTCTTCGCCTGATATTTTTTATATTTGTGTAGGTTGTGAGTACCTTGTAAAAAATATGTGAGGAGGATATATTTTAAATTTTGAATAATTTAACCGTCTTCAGCTATATTTTGTATGGTAACAGTCATATCAGTTTTACGATTTTTTGGGCATAATTTATTAACCATTACGCATCTCGTTTATTTTGAAGACATTTAGCTTAGTGCATACCTACCAATAACGAGGGGCATATGAAATAGATCACAATATGTATTAATATTAGAATACTGCCGCAATCAGCTGATATACATATAAAAATTACTAAGAATAACTCAGATATGTTGAAAAAGCAAATGTTACAAAAGTCATAAAGTATCACAATATTTACTTAGTTTAATTTATCTTTTAGACCTGCCACTATGGTGGACTGGAACAAATTACATAAATAATTAATCTAATTGCTACTACCGATATACCCAAGACAAATAAATAATGATATACACATAAAATATTGAAGCCAACAACTTTTACTGTGCCTCGAAAGCAATTTATACCCACTAATAATGAAATTACCCTTCTAATAAGGAAAAATTATATAAAAAAAAATGATAGCTCCCACTTCTACAACCTTTATTACGGTTCCTGCAATTGAGTCTCTTTAAAAAAAATTCTTGTGAATTCTGGTCTTCCACTTCTGATACTGCTTTGAAGACGGAGTTTTTAGAAATATCGACATAAGTATGTGAATAGTATATTGGGCACAATAGTTGCAATACTATTTGTAATAAAATGTATTAAAAATTATATTAACTTTTGATGTATTCCGTTTGCTATAATTTTTTATTGTTTTATAAATGAAATTTATAAAATAATAAATAATATAATATAATTTATTGTGACAACAATGTGTTAAATAAAGAAACTTCATAACATTTTTATTATTTTGATATTCAGGTTAGATAACCTCGTACGATCAAACAGATGTATGGTTGCATCCAATATAGATATTTAAAAAACTTTTGTTTTAGCATATTTAAATAATTTTTTCATAATCTCTTAATGAACAAGAAAATGAAAATATGTATATATGTATATGTAAGTACACCAATACCTCGCTTTGCGTCGTTTCGTTTTGCGTTTTTTCGAAGTTGCGTCGCTGCTAAATTAGTACTAATTTTCACTATGCGTCGTTAGATTTTCGAAGTTGCGTTGTTTTAGGTTCGAGTCTTATTTTGAAATTTTCTTTTTGTTTCTAAAAGATGGCACAGTCTTTAATATTTTTTGAAATTTTCTTTTTTTTTCTAAAAGATGGCAAGACTATTGTTTCTAATTGCTCCATGCCATCAAAACTCGGGGATTCCCTTTCTTACTGAAAATCAACGCAATTTTAATACAGTTTTATTTTCACTTTGTTTTGCTAATTTTAGAGTTCAGTTTCAGTTAGTGTGTTGTGCTTTATGTAACGTTTCAATTAGTGAGTTGCGCTGTTCAGCAAACATTGGACCAATTTTTTGTGAAAGAAAGCCGACTTCCGACAACAACCACTATGTACTCATCAGATAGTGATTAATTTTTATTTTTTTTTTGTAAATTAATTGAATATTTTATTTTGTTTAAATTGAATTTGTTTTTTTTTTTGTTTTTTGTATGCATGTAATAAAATTTTATATTATTTTTGTTTTTAAAATGTTTACTTTGTTCAATTTTCTTTTTAAAAAGTAGTATTTTCGTAACCCTGGAACCTATCTTCGATCTTAACATGGTTTGCTATAGAAAATAATAATTCACTTTGCGTCGTTTCAATTTGCGTCGTGTTTTTTTGGAACGTAACCACGACGCAAAGTGAGGTATTGGTGTATATATATATATATATATATATATATATATATATATATATATATATATATATATATATATATACATATATATATATATATATATATATATCTATATATATATATATATATATATATATATATATATATATATGTATATATATATATATATATATATATATATATACATATACATATATATATATATATATATATATATATATATATATATATATATATATATACATATATATGTATATACCTATATACATATAATTTAGACAATTGTTATTTCGTAAAGTATTTATCTAGAAAAGAAAATTACAATTTGATTTGTTTTTATAAACACAAACCTTCGATAACTACACACATGACCTTAAATGTTTATTTTTAGTCGTTGGTTAAATCTTTTTAAAACCCGATAAAATAGAATTGGCCAATTTTTAAGAGGTTCTATACAAGTTTTCATAATTAATATAATAATATATATGTACGTATGTTAACAATATCATATACATATATAAAAATATTTATAGGAAAACTCCTGAAATCATTTAAGAATCCACAAAATGTCAGGTTTGGCAACTTTGTTCCTTACTTCCATTTCAGTAGTTACATTCGTTTGCTTCAAATTGGTCGTTCTAAAGTCGTGTTCTTGAATTTGTTTAATAATTCAATAAAATAGTGTTTGGTAAAATAAAACAAGTGTTAAATAAGTGTAAAGGTTATTAAAGTTAATTATTTAATAGTTTGTTTGTTAGAATATAAAAGAAAAACATTTCAAATATATCATAAGAAAAGTACTTTGGAAAATTAATGATCGTTTAATGCAATGGAACCTTCGGTTTTTCTCGTTCTATTTCTTCTTCATTTCTTTGTCTCATTTGCATACTTTTGTCCAAGACGTATTTAACAAGGTGGTTTCATGTATCCTACGCCATTCAAAGAAAATCGTAACAGCATTCCCTTTGCATTGTGTTTGACAGATTAGCGTAAAGCAATTGCGCCTTGGGCTGTGTGTTTGTCAACGAATTATGAATTTTTTTTTGTATGTTTGCACACATCTTTACGGCTACATTTAAATCAGCCGCTGTCAACATTCTTCCTCCAATTTTGTTGTTTTTTTATCTGGTGCTAAAGGGCGGGAGATTAGTACTAATATTAAGTACATGAGAGAACTTTGCGCCAAATAAAGAAGTTTATAGAATGCAACTATGAGGAATTTAGTGCTGCCACAGATATCCGTATTTTTAAAAAGATGTATATCAGGGGTTTCTTTCAATTGCCCTTAAATTATATATCTTATGTCAAACCGAGTTAGTGTAATATATATATATATATATATATATATATATATATATATATATATATATATATATATATATATATATATATATAAATAAATTAATATAAGTGGGTATAATCAAAGAATTAATATTAGATAATTTTGTTCATATTTTATTCTTAGTAATATTTTCATAATATATATACGTATATATATATATATATATATATATATATATATATATATATATATATATTCATATACATATATATATATATATATATATATATATATATATATATTCATATACATATATATATATATATATATATATATATATATATGTATATGTATATATAAATACATATATATATATATACATATACATATACATATATATATATATATATATATATATATATATATATGTATATATATATATATGTATATATGTTTATATATATATATATATATATATATATATATATATATATATATATATATATATATCCATATATATGTATATACATATGTTTATATATTTATATATATGTTTATATATGCATATATATATATATATATATATATATATATATGTATATACATATATATATATATATATATATATATATATATATATATATATACATATATATATATTTTTTATATATTTTTGTTTATTTTTTAAAGGGCAAAGGTGGTCTCTTTTTAGTATATTATTTAGGTAAATAGTGTGCCGGTATGTTTTAGAGATTTTACAAATGGATAAATTTTCCGAAATATGGTTGATCATTGATATGTAGGACTAAATGTACGATTACTCTTGCCAAATATTTGTCAAAAAAGCGTGACTACTTCATGGCAATGAAAACCCTTTTTATACAGATAAATGGTTGTTAAGTTAAAGAGTTACCATAATATAGGAGTCTATGAAATTGTCTATTAGTTATCTGTGAAACTGTTTTACTTAATAGATAATGTATCTGAATAAGAATAGTTTTCTTTATTATATAGTGGTTACTATCGTTTCCACGTATAGTTGACAAGTGCGAATTTTTCTTAAGATTAGCTTGAAATTCATAATATAGAGAGCTAATGACAACTTATAAATGATTTGTAGAAATTAACATAATGCTAAGCTTCTCATAGAATACACATTCAATGGTCTCACTCACCTCGCCGTCGTCTGTGTTCTGATCTCTTGCAAATATTTTGAAACAATTATAACATACGTTCAGTTGCTGTCAAACGGGCTAAGTTCCAAAATTTTATCTGTTTTGCTTATGTAAGCCATGTAAAGTGGTATCACTACACTTGAACTGTTTTGAAATATACCCACGTACTTCTGTAGAAACTTCACTAAATAAGAGGAGAACATAGAAAACTAAGAATCTGGCATCGTTCTTTTTTTACTTTAGTTCAGTACATACATTCGTTTGCTTCAAATCGGTCGTTTAAAAGTCGTGCTCTGATATTTCTCTAATAATTCTATTAAATAGTGTTGTGTGTATTAAATAAATTTATGAAATGAACATATAAATTATTAAGCTAATTATGCAAAAGTTTATTTGCCGGAAACTTTCAAATTAAGTGAAATATTCTAATTATTACAAGTGCTGTTTGTCCAATTCCTAATCGTTTATTGTAACGAAGCATTCAGTTCAGTTCGTTTTGCATTTTTTAATTTCTTCGTGCCATTTGCTTTTTGTGTTGTTGCTATAATGTTGCTTGTGCTTTTGCACTCATCATTGAGATTTTTTATGAGTTTTTGTTTTCGGGCTTACTATTATTTGTTGTTGTAAGAGTTAGTAAAGAGTGGGAGAGATTGGTGCTAAATTTTAGAACATGGTTTTAGTAGAATAGAATAGAATGATCGAGTGCTGTCAACCCAACTTTAAGTTATTGAAGCCGTTGACATGTCAATTTGAATTAAAGTAATTGATCAATATATAATTAACATTGTCTCTATGTGTTTAACTTCGTGGTGCAATTGCTTATCGTACATGGTACATGGTACACATAGGTATTTATAATAAAATATTACCATTTACTAATCCGTGAATAGATGATTCAAATATGTGGTTGATAATTGTATAGTACTCTTCGACTTTTCAAATAAAATCTTTAATGCTTAACACTTTTATCAATTAAAAAGTATGGAAATTACCTATATATGAAATATATTCACAATATCATTTAATAATTTACCTATTCTAATCAACATTGGGAAGCTGTCAATGTTTTTTTTCAATTCCTATTCATTAGCTACATTATTAGTCTGCTTCAAATTGTCTGTTTAAATGCCGTCTTGTTGAAATTGTTTAATAATTTAATAAATTAGTGTAGAATGAAATAAAGCACAAGTCTGGAGAAGGATTAACAAGTTATGTATTAAAAATTATTACAAGTGCATTTTGCTCGAGAAATAATCGTCTTGTATTGTTTTATTTATTTTTTATTTCTTCGTGTTTTTTACTTGTTGCTGTTTTTATACTTTTAAGAGATATTTTTTGTGTGCATTTTTGCTCTTTACTTTTACATTCCTAATTATACTCAAATTTCTTATACCACTTGCTTGCTGTGGATTGTGTTGTTGGGTGTAGGGGTGTAATGACATGAGATATTAGTGCTTTTATTGCATGTGTGAAAAGATAAGGATACAATTAATAAACAAGTTTGTAGAATCTACAATGTAAAACATTGCACAAGTTATTAAGACGTTTTAGTCGTCATATTATTTCTTTGAACAGAAGAAAAGTTTATGATTATTATAATAAGAACATTTGCTTCACATGATGATCGTTTAATATGAAGAAATTCCCATTATTCTTATAGTGTATAGTATTTCATTGTACATATGTAGTATGCTTAATGTGTTATATTTTTTCTATGTGTTATATACATATATACTTTTGTTTGTGGTTCTTCTCTTAACTTTATTGTGTGTTGTTCTGTGGATAGGTATATTTCCGATATTATTTCAGCTTCCGTATTTTAAAGGGAATTATATTTTAAAGGTAAATAAAGTACATATTTAATATATTAAAGGAAAGAGATTTGTGGTTTCATATACGAGTAGTGGCTGAGTAAAGGCAAACAAAGAATATCTATTAAGAGGAATGCGATTATGTATGTATATGTAGGTGCACTAGTAGTTGTTGTTATATGTAGCAGCGTTTATTTTGTATTTAGGTTTTGTTAGAGCTCTTGAATGAAATTATCCAATTTTGCATAAGAAATAAAGTAATCGCAGGCACATTGGCAAATAAATAGGAACTTGCATACTTATAATAATATAAAATTAAAAGTGTTTAAAGTGCATTTGTAGCTGAATGAGAATAAAATTAAAATAAAGGTAAGATGTTATATTTTACATAAAACTGATCAAAGGTATGCATACCCATTTAATTTAGTTTTAATAAAAGAGCTGATGGCCTTTGTTGCTAGTGTTCTAATAAACTAGTTTAATGATAATGAATTATTATTAAGAGTTATTAATGAAATAAATAACTCCTTATTCATAAAAGTTATGAGAGGCTTATAAGAGTGTAATAGAGGAAATTTCATATGAAATTTAATTTTTATGAATAGGGGGATAATATTTCGGAGTAACTATTTTCCTCACTTATTTATCAACAGCAGCAATCAAAGTTATTACTCAAAAATCTTAATTTAAATAATAATAGGTATATTTTTTGGTCAATTTTTAGTGGATTTTCAAAAGCAAAGTTGCATTTTACACACAGCCAAATACACGTTTTAGCCCAAAACAGAAATCATATGGTTCCCATATAAAATGGGACAGAAAAAACCATTAAATTTAAAAAATTACAAAAAGAAATCATAAAAAATGAGGTTGATGGGGAAAAATATATGATTTTCAATGCCTCTGCGTACATGTGTATGCCATTTGAAAGGTCTTGTTCTTGTCTTTCCAAATCTACCTTCGGTTGACACTAGACTAATATACAGGCTAATAACTAAAGCAAGGTAGAAAAAGGTTGAGTTTTTATGAAATATTGTTTTTTGGGTATCTAGACACGTTCAGATTATTTTGGTATGTTCACAAAAGTTGTTCAGCTTTACCGTGGCTACAATTTTTCCAAACGAAGTGTACGAAAAATCAGGATTTCCTAAAAGTTATGATAAAAATATTGACAAATTTTTTTTTTATTTTAACTTTCTTAAAAAAACCAAGATAAAATAAATTTTTGTCATAAAATTTTAGCGAAACTAATTCAAGCAACTCTTGGCTACATTTTTGCGAACATAGTTAAGCGATATTTTTAGGTGCTGATTTGGCAAAAACTGATGACACCTTTTTTTGGTCATCATGGTAATATTGGGAAACTTTGGAGGCCCATAAAAAAGAAATGGTCACCAACTTGGCCAAACTGAGTATAGGGTTTTACTACAATTTGGTAGTAGAATCGAACCTATATAGTCACGACCTTGCACTTTTTGCACTGTTGCACAGTGTAACAAAACAACAAACATATATATATGTATGTAGGTACGTTGATTTGAGGGAATTAATGTTTTTTCTAATAATGCTGATATCAAGAAAAATTTAGTTTAAATTTAAGACTTTGAAAACATTATCGATTGATTGATACTTTTCCGTAGTAAATTTGAAATGAAGGAAATATTTTTATTTAAAAAGCAAACGGGAATAATGAACTATTAATTATTAAAATTTTCAAAAACAAATCGCGATATTATTTGAGACATAAACGAAAACTGTTGTTTGCAAACTTCTACGCAATAGTACATCGAGAGATTACAGCTTTCATGTAAAAACTAATAAAATATACTTTGGCTGACATAAAATTAAATTTCAGTTAACTTGACCATATTAAAAAAAAATTTAAGTGTAGGTAGTTTTATAATATTTTGGCGTGTCACTATACATATATATTTACATATATAAGTACATATGTATTATGGATTTGTGCAGGTTACCTTGCGAATAAAAAAAAATGGAACTACTTTGTGTCATTAAAATTTTCTTCTAATCGTACATATGTAAATAGCGGTAAAAGCAAAGAAACCTTTTTAAACGGTCTAAGTCTACTTGAGAAACACTTCTTAATCACTATTTTGTCCCTCAGTTGAAGTTTTTAGTGGTCAGAACCATACGGAAACCAAAAAGGGTCGCAAGAAAATAAAAAATCAAACACAGAAGCCTATAAACGTCTTTGCAGTAGCATAAACACTTTAGAGAAAATGATTTTCTTAAGTAGACTTAAACACTTACTACTTATTGAAGGGTTTTTTTTTTATACGAATCACTCTATTGTCTGACAGCTGTTTTGACAGTTTAAAGTGACGTCTTTACTCAGTATTGTTTGGCAAATCATCATGAACAGGTTAAATCCAGAACAACGCTTCCAAATCGTGGAAATTTATTTTCAAAAACAGTGTTCAATTAAAAATGTTTATCCGCTTTTTTACCGCAAAATTCTCTTCAGTGATGAGGCGCATTTTCGGTTGAATGGATGTGTCAACAAGCAAAATTGCCATATTTGGAGCAAAGATAATCCACACGCCGTTCAAGAATTACCCATGCATCCCGATAAATGTACCGTTTGGTGCGGTCTATGGGCTGGTGGAATCATCGGTCCTTATATCTTTAAAAATGGCGAAGGAAGACGCGTTACCGTGAATGGAAATCGATACAGAATCATGATCAATGAATTTTTGGTGCCAAAACTTCAAGATATGGATGTAAACGAAATGTGGTTTCAACAGGATGGTGCCACTTGTCATACTGCGGGCGAAACAATGGACTTATTGAAAGAACATTTCAACGACAACTTTATTTCGAGAAATGGACCGGTGAATTGGCCTCCGCGTTCGTGTGATTTGATAAACCAGCAATGATTGACGCTTTGGAAACCAGTATTCAACGTGTCATTGCTGAAATACGCCCTCAAATGCTTGAAAAGGTGGTCGAAAATTGGACCTCCAGAATGACTTTTGTGCAAAATAGTCGTGGTGGCCATATGCCCGAAATTATATTTAAATTTTAAATGACAAGAAATTATCTACCAAATAAAAAAAATTTTTTTTGGCCATTTCATAATTTGGCATGTGTTTTATTTAAATTTCAAATCAGCAAGCTCTTATATAAAATCAGCCCTTATAAGCTGAGAGATTTTGTTATTTTGGATTTAGGTTAAAGTCTACTGATGATTTGATTTGATTTGTATGAACCAATGAAATGCAGGCATATAGACATACTTGACCACATAACAAACAAAAAGCACTAGTTTTTCAAAATCCCTAAGCTCTGGAAATTCGTTACAACTTTAATCGCCAAGTTATTTTGAAATTTATCTAATAAATTTATTATTATTCAAATTACTAATATATTGTTATTTGCAGGTCGAAAATAGCAAATTTCTCAGGTAAGTCTTGATATAAGGAAATATTTTTGTTTATCAGAATATATAAAAATTTTAATCCATTTTATGTAAAGAAAAATTCATTTATTTGGTGGTTTTAAGTAAAAACAATTCATGCAAAATAAACTTATTACGCTGAAACCTCCCGTGACAAATAAGTGTCGAGCGCAAACAATAGTTTTTTATAGAGCAAAATTTTCTAAAATTTGAAGTTTAAGTGAAATAACCGTAGGGCGTAAACGTTATCAGACTATAGTCCTCCGTCTAAGAAGCTGAACGAGAATATTTTCATTGCATAAAATGAATTTAATTTATAATTAACCGGTTAATATGTTGATAAACATTTAATTATTTTCAATAAATGAAAATTCATTAATTTGAAAATATTAGATTTTCAGTCCTTTTCCTGGTTTCTCTAAACATATAAAAACGTTGCTTGGGCAATTAAGGCGGATTCACCCATGTTGTCCGAACAAAATTTTTGTCCGGACAAAATTTTCTTTAATGAGAGTTTTCTGCAGCACGATTCACTCATTGAGAAAATTCGTTCGGAAAAACAAAGCTGCCATACACATAAAAAATTAGTTTTACAAAATATTATTACTGCAGTGATTTTTTATATTTTGTATTGTTTTTTTGATATTTGGATATTACATATTTTAAATTATTTTTGAGGAATTTGTTATAATAATAATGGACGAAAATAGAAAATTGCTTTTCTTTGTTATTAGCAGAATACACATAAAAAAAAACAAATTAATAATATTATTTATCATAATTTATGTTTTTAGCCTCACATACAATTTAATATATCAAACACAAAATGACACCTCAACTTTATTTGAAAAAGTTTAACGTACTGGCAACTCAGTTCAATTTTGTCCGGACAAAATATAAAATTAAGCCAATTCAAGCTGAGAGTTGTTCGAACAAAATATTTTCTCTCTCTCTCTCTCTCAAGAAGAGAGACGTCAAACTACATATAAAAAAATTTTGTTCGGACAACTTGAGTGAATCCGCCTTTAGACTTCTATTTTCCCTTCTGCTCAAAGGCAATTTACATCGGTAATGATCGTTTTTATTGTCGTGTCATTATCAAACTTATCCTACCCATTTCAACACTGAATATTGTATGATGAAAGTTATTCCCGAATTCTTCTTTTATTCAGCCTCAAGTTCAAATCTGCAAATGTTTTTTTAATATTTATAATAGATTAAAATTATTTTATTAATAGTGGAATATTTAAAATATGTTTGTAATCAATCATCAAATCAGCAGAAAGGATCGGTACTGATTTCGGGACCTCTACGTCATCTAATCGGCGTTCTTTGTTCACTTTGTCTTCCACTTTTCATGGTGGTTGTAGTCGTTAGCAATATCAACTGATCCGTTCTACTAATTTGATTATTACAGAAATATTCTAAATATTCCACTCTTAATAAAATAATTTGAATTTAATACAAATTCTTCAAAAAAAATTATTTGCAGATTGCAGATTTGAACTTGAGTCTGAATAAAATATTCTTATCTTCACTTTTGTTAGTTTTCATCAAATTATGGATTAAAAATGTACTATTTCCCTCAAGCACAAAAATTACCCAGCTCCTTTATAGCCATGTCCAACGGCTTCAATGTTTTCCCAACAATTAAATTTTATATGTGGAGAGGAAGGAAACACGTGGTAAATATTTTAAAACTCGGCCGAAACTAACCAGTAGTAGAAACTAGGCAAATTTAAATTATTCGAAAAGTTTATCGGCTGCCTGTTAAACGGGTTGAATACCCTACTTTCTGTAATAAATTGAATCATACTTTTAGCAAAATATTATTTTAGAAATCTAAAAGATGAGTTTTTAGCGACTATTATTATGCCCTTCTCAAAAAAGTGACAGGGTTTGTCCTTCCGTGTGTAATTTCCTCAATATTAATATGGGACCCCATAAAGTCTATATATATTCTGGATCCTTCTGAATAGCGTTGACGAATGAGCGAAGTTCGTCTGTCTTTACGTGAAATCTGGTTTCCCAAGCTCCCTGAAGAGCTAGAGACTTCGTTATTGGACTGATGGATTGGAAATCAACTTAAACAGATTTGCATTGAAATTCAAAAATACGGTTCCAGAGCTGGGAAGCTTACACTTATTGCTGGACGCTAAATTAACTAGGAAAACCCAATTATTTTTTTGGTTGTTAATTAAACTTATTTCATACTTTGGGAAGAAAAAGATTTGTTTAAAAACTAAAAAAAAACCCAGGGATGGGAAATTATTATTTTTTTGGACATAGAAGTATTTTTTTTTTGCTAATAAAATTTAGTTTAGAATTTAGAAAAATAAAACTGGTATTAAAATTAAAAAAAAAATCAAATTTTCGATGGACAACTGCAATATTTTGTGGTACATGAAAGTTTTGCTTAAATAAAACTACTTAAGGTACGTTCACACTTATCAAATATTTGCCCCAAAAAGCGTAAACACTAAATACTAATGAAAAATACTTTTGTTCAGATACGTGTTTATTTATTAAAAAAGTTTTATTCAAAACTAGTAGACAGTATCAGGAATCCAATATCATTGGAAGCTATTTAACTCAATAAATACTTTTTGAATTAAAAAGTTTTTTGTTAGTGTTTAGTGGTTACGCTTTTTTGGTCAAATATTTGATAACTGTGAACGTAACTTTTTTTTTTTTTTTTAGGAGTAGGACCAGCACTCAGGGGATGACCCCTATATATGCAATGCATTGCGCCGGAACTGCAAACGAGGGGATAGTATTGAGGGGACAGATTAGGAAAGATGAGAAGATAGACAGTTGTTTTTGTAGCTATTTCAACCTTTTACTTCGCCGGCTAATTTTTGCTACAGGGCCGACGAAGGTGGGTGCTGTTACTCTGCTTTTAGTATATGATAGTGTCAGTCGCTGTCAATTATGTTCAGTGATGAGTGACTATGCCTTCATCATTGAAACAGGCTGGCAACAACTAACACATCCACGCACTAATGCTGTTTTAGAAGAATTCAACACAATATGTCATGACTCAGCGCGGGCTCGAACTCACGACCCTCCGCTTCATAGTCTCGTGTTCTACTACTTCAGCCAACTTTAGTGAGATATAACACTAAGAGTTGCATTGGTAAAAAAGAGCAAAGAAAAACATTTAAATTTCGCTTCCAGGGTTGGCAAATTGATATACAGTCGACTCTTGATAATTTGAAACTCGTTAATTTGAATCTCGCGGTAATTTGAACTGTTTTCCAAGTACCTTGAAAAACACTCAATAAATTGAAAAATATTTATGTAATTTGGCCCCCTCAATAATTTGAATGGCATTTTGATCGCCGACTCGCTATAATTTGAATTTTTTGGCTCTACGCTCTATAATTTGAATTATTTTAATTGCTGTGTTTTATGCAAAATATAAAATAAATAAAACAACCATTTATTTTCGTTTTTTGCGATGTGCTACAAAAATGACATCTTGCTCGCCAACGTTCTATAATTTGAAGTTCGGTTATTCTACACTCTTTAATTTGAACTCCTGATGTGATTTTGTTTCTGTTTTTGAAAGAAATTTAAATCGTTTGCATTAGTTTCTTTCTGTACCACGATTTTAGTACTCGTATACACCACTACATCGACAGTTGCTAATTAAAAGAATTAAATTTTTTGCTTTGCTTTTGCGGAATTTAGTGCGTTCAAATGATTTTGCTTTTTTTATGAAAACTCTTGTTAATTTGAATTTTTTCTGTCTCTCTTTCGATATTTTGAAGTCTCGTTAAAATGAAAACTCGATTATTTGAAATTTTTCTCTGGTTCCTTCAGTTTCAAATTATCAAGAGTCGACTGTATTTTTAGTACTAAAAGCAGCCATATAAGTTCCTAATTTTGTTTTTTTTTCAGTGAATTAAACCCATTTTATATATCATATTATTTGTGTAACAAATGAATAAAATTAAAAATTCTATTCCAGGGTTCGAAAATCGATAAATGTTTGTTATATAAAAATAGCCATATAAGTTCCTAATTTAGATTTTTTTAGTGAGCTAAACTTATTTTATACTTCAGGAAGTACTAAAAACCAAAAAAATTGATATTCGATTCCAGGGTTGGAAAATCAAAATTTTTTGGTACGTAAAAATAACCAAATAAGTTCCTAATTTTTAATTTAATTGTTGATTTATTTTTATTAACCTTATCAGTTTATTGTAATATTATTCAAGCTTGTGGTCGTTTTTTATAAAATATAATTTTTATTCAATATTTCGTTAACAGCTTGTTAACATCTTCAGGAAATAAAAATTATTTTGTGAATAACAATTATAAGAAATAATATTTTATAAAAAACGACGACAAGCTTGATTAATATTACAATAGTTTTATTTTAATTTATTTTTTTGTTGAGTTAAACATTTTTTATACTTCAGAAAGAATTACATTCATGTGAAATATTCAAAAACTTTAATATTAGATTCCAGGGTTGGAAAATTGGAATATTTTTTATTACATACAAGTAACCAAATAAGTTCCTTATTTTAGTTTTTTTCTTGGGAATAAAATCTATTTTCTGTTTTAGAAAGAAAGGAGGGTATTTAAGATTCGGCACAGCCGAATATAGCACTTTTACTTGTTATGGTTCATTATATTGATCATATTTGGACAAGTTCATGACATTTAAATGGAATTTATTGTTTCATATATACTGATTTCCATAGTAGCACTTTATCGGAACTATATTTGTCACTTATATCCCTATTTAAAAAGATTAATTCTGCCATTTGTGAGAAAAGTTATAAAAATATCTTTACATTCGAGGCCTAAATGCTTAAATTGCATTACATGGTATTCATAGCCCATTTCCATTAACATTTTACAAGAAATGCGGGAGCTAAGATTTTTTTATCTAATCAATTTGCTTTGTGCTATTCATTACTATTGAATCATTTCAATCTCTATTGTTGATGTGACTAAATTTAATAGTTTATATCTTTAGTTTTCTTAGCTGCAAAGATTCAATATTGTGCCCCAGTCTTAACATTCCAATCCAATTGAAACCAATTTACGGCAAATTTCAGATAAGTCAGGCGATTTTGTAAAAAAAAAATATATTAAAAACAGTTAACAAATTCCACATCTATTTAAAACAATAAAATTGGCGCCTTCAGCGGCAGCAACAGCAAACGCTTGTTTGAACTACCTCATTTTCAAATTAAGGCTTGTATTTACACATGATCACTAGATGTTGCAGTTAAAGCAAAATGAAATATTTAAATTATCTGCTGCTGCTAAATGTGGCAATATCTCTCTGCTCTATTAACTGCTTAGAATTTCTTAATTATACTCCACTTCTTGCTGTTTACTAGAATAAAGTGAAACAACACACAAATCACCTGCCAATTTGGCAGTTTTTTTTCGATTTAATGCAGCATTTTAAAATTTAACAAGTGATTGACTGCGTTTCAAGTGCTAATAAAAATAATCAAATATTAGGTTCGTCCATGCATTTGGAACTCATGATTTTTGATATACAGAAACTTTTTCATGGTAAAATGAAAACTAACAAATAAGAACGTTATATTCGACCGGGTGGAATCTTATATGCGCTCCAAATATTTAGAAAATAAAAACTCTATTGGGGGATTCACACTGTAGTCATAAAGTCATAAGTCATAAAATTATAGCACGAAAAATATAACTAGTGTGAACAACCCATCATAACTTAGTATGCTATTTCAAACATCGATCAGCTGATAAGAAAACAACACATTCGTAATTAGATGTTATCAAAACAAAAGATAATTAAGAAAAACGTTCACATGTGCTTAAGTATAAAATTCAAACCAAATAAGTTTGACTTAGGTGTGATGGAACAAAAAATTCAGAAAAATGGGACATGAACAAAAATAACCAAACGGTAACACGGGTATTATAACAATAACATGTTAAGATCAGGTTGATACAGTTCTCGTATTCTTTTTCACAATAAAATTTGTGTAAATAGGAACTGTTATCACATTCAACTAAGCCACCTAATAAGTGGTGACAAACACAATACACATGAGCACTGATGAGAAACGGTTGCGTCTTTCGAAAACAGCTGTTCTGCTCTGCTGTGTAAGTTGAATAACAAAAACTGATGTTGACTTTCCTTTGTGCCTTGGAATATTTATCATGTCTTTCTGAGATTTAAATTAAAATTTGGAACAATTATCCTATAAAATCTTAATTCAATTTAATAAAATGTTCGTTAAAATTCTTACTACATAAAATTTTTTTTTATTTTATGGCTCCAAGTTAAACGCATTGGACCGTATTTGACATAAAAATATATCATTTGCTTAACAAAATAACCAAAAAACTTTAAATATTATGTTATTTTTTCTGGGTTGGTTTAGTTCTTCTTAGGGGAACTTTTTTCCCCCTTGCCCGATTTAGCCCTTCTCCGATCTTAACCTGCTCTATCCTTCAAAATATATTTATACCAAATTTCAAGAGTCTAGTTCTTTTCGTTTGGACTGATTCGTGATTTCCACAGACGGAGGGACGGACATGCTCAAATCGTCTTAGATTTCATCACTGATCAAGAATATATATACTTTATGGGGTCTGAGATGGATATTTCGATGAGTTACAAACGGAATGACAAAGTGAATATACCCTCCAAATTCTTTTTTGGAGGGTATAAAAAAATAAATCCATTAAATACATTTTCAAGAAATGGGGTCTCACAACGCGAGAAAAATTAAATTAACATTTAAATTTTTTTTTTATTTAAAAAATAACACCCTTATTCATAAAAATTATGAGAGGCTTATAAGAGTGTAATAGAGCAAATTTCATATGAAATTTTGTTTTATTACGGTGTTATTAGACTCTCATAATTTTTATGAATATTGGAGTAATTCTACAAATTAGTCAATATTTATGAAAGATGCAAGCCACGCAACATTTTTCACACATCTAGCTCCGCTGCTTGTGCAGTTAGGAAGTTCAGTCTCCTCTGCCACCATAAACATTTTCACTTCAATCTATTTAATAGTTTAGCAGTTCCGTACTTATTACCAATATTTTTTCAGAATTAGGCCTTCAAATATTTCGGTTTTTCTAACATCACAAGTGATCTTCTCATTAGTAAACAAATTAGCGCAACTAGTGTAGTGAATTATTCCACATATAATAGGTGAAGCCCTTGGTGCCCAACGAACTTCGACTCTTTTTTGTATACGAAAAAATACGTGGCGAAATATACCTCTAAGAACCCATAAACTATATACACGCATGTATATTCTTGATTAGCAATGAAATCTAAGAAGATCTAGCCATGTCCGTCCGTCCGTCCGTCTGTGAAAATCACGGTTCAGCCCAAACGAAAAGAGCCACATCCTTATAATTTGGTATGGATAAATTTTGAAGTACAGCACTGGTCAATTTCGTAAATGGGCTGAATCGGTTCCAGAGGGGAAAAAGTTCCCCTAAGATGAACTAAACAAACCTCTAAAAAACAACATAATTTTTAAAGTGTTTTTTTGTAATTTTGTTAAGTGAATTACATATTTGTATGTCAAAAAAAGGTGCAAAGCATTGAACTATGAGCTAGAAAATCACAAAAACTAATTTTTGGAATCACGCCCTTTTGTGGGCGTTGAAATAAATATTACATGGGAAAATAGTGTAAATGGTATTCCTTATGTCTACATTCCTTTAAAATAAAAGTTTTAGGATTTTACGACGAAAGTAATATGCTCTCTGATGTCCTGTCCTACACCTTAAATAAATCTATAACAAATTTATTTTTTTCTACAAAAATGTACTTTTTAAGTTTTTACGACGAAAGTGAGATGTTTTCCCCACGGTTCTTACCAGAGCGACCCCGACAAAATACAGTTTTTATACCCTCCAAAGAGAATTGGACCCCATAAAGTAAATATATTCTTGATCAGTAATGAAGTCTAAGACGATCTAGCAATGCCCATACGTCCGTCTGAGCAAAACACGATATATATTTGGCCTCAACCCTCTTTATATCAAAAAAGAGTGTAAATGTTTAACAAACTGAGTTCCTTAACCCTCTAACCCGCAAACTTTTAAAAGTTTTAAAAAATAGTTGGCTAATTTTTTTAAAAATAATTATGATCTACTAAACTTAAAAAAACATCAGAAAGTCATTATCGAACTTAGTTTAAGAGTTAGGTGAGAAGAGGTGAAGAGTGCCTCAGGGCACTGTTGGCGGTTCCGGTGTAAGAAAAACAAATATTATTTATGATACGATTTTATTAAAAATTGGATGAATGTTATAAAAAATATGAATTATATAATTTTTAGCGTTTGAGCAGCACAAATGAAGGTCGCACTTTGAACAAACACACAGTGTTTGTGATTTTTTGCATAGTTTGCAATGAAGCCACCAATAGATGGCACATTTACTGGACCACTACTTTCCATCAATGGTAATGAAGAACGGGGTATTTTCTATGGTTTTCTTTCAGTTGTTGATGGGACTGGTTCTTTGGCTGCAGAACATGCCTCAACATTTGCGACAAATGATGATGAAGGTTCGTCATCATCATCAGTCAAAGAGGATAATTTAATACGTCTGCGGTTTCTATCTGTCATTTCTATTACTTTTTGACAAAAATTTTAAAATAATATAACAAAGAGATAAAATGTAACGGAATATAAGTGATCGATAAATTTACAAGGAACGCGCAAGAGTGCCCTGAGGAACTCTTTAGTTTTTGCGTTCTCAGTACATGTTCTGTGTTTTGTTTTGCATTTACAAACATATAAATTCAAAGAACGATATCCTACCTTTCCAACAAAAATTATTTCGATTAAATCGGACGACTAGAAGTTAATACAAATTAGTTAAAAAAAAATTACAGACAGAATTTCACTTGCAGTAATTTTGATTCCTCTTTCTAACCAGCTGACACAATCGAAGCCAAATGTCGAAATGTATTTGAACTTTCGAGGAAATGTAAATAGATATGTAACTAAATGCTCCGTTAAAACTAAAACAAAATATGGTAATTGGTTTCTGAATAAATTCAATTTTTGTTATAAGTGCCTTGAGGCACTCTTGCGGGTTAGAGGGTTAAGCCTACATTCCCTACACATATGATTTACAAGCTTTTACTACTAAAGTAATATGTTCTCTGATGTGCTCCTGCTCTGCAATTTAATTGAAAGAGTCTATTGTCAATTAAATTGAAAGGTGTATGGGGCGCTTTACAGAAGCACCCAATTTTGTAATACTAATCCATTAATAAATAATATTTTCCAATTCGACCATAAATATCTTGAGGTTTCATGTGGTAATCTGCGAAATTTATCATTAATAATAGTATTATAACAATCTGGTTTTAAACTAAGGGGAGTAAATAGGTTTGGAGTTGTTATACTGCCTGTTTTTACATATGCTGAAACAACAATAAAAATAACTCAAATTTGTTTCTATTTCAATGTAAAATCCTTAGCGAATATTTTCATTTTATTTACAAAAACAGGCCCATAAATATTAATTTTTTTTAATGCGCAGTGAGTACAGAACGGAACTGCCGTTTGTGTGTAAAAATTAATAGTAGAAAGAAAGTAATGGAATTTAATTTTGCTATGGTATTTTATTATTGAAGAACTGTGCAATAGAAGAAAACAATTTTCAAATCTCGTATATGTGGGTGATGTAATTTGGCAGGGCTTTCAATTACAGATGTTTAGTACATTTACTGTGTGGAACCTGTTTGTAATTGGCATTTATATCGATTTTACAATATATTATAAAACAATCAATAGCAGAAACTAAACTAAAAATAAACTAGAGCGAAATAATATTAAAACCAAAAACTATGAAAAAGAACTGATATGGTCACACTGTTTTTAATAACAAAATCAGTTGAATAACTTTGAAATAGAAATTAGTGGCATATGTTGAGGCGCCAAAAATTAAAAAGCTTTACATAAACTTTGCTGGTACATTTGTTAAGTACAGAACAGCTCGGCTATAACGAACTGCTGCGGAATTATGTTTTTTTAGCAACCTAGTGGCGAGATAAAATAGGGGTATATGCATTAAATTTCGAGAAAAAATCATCAATATAACTATCAGAAATCGCCAACAATAAAAACAATCCTATACTAGCCGTCTTCTAATATAAAATTAAATTGTTTTGAAACATTAAGTTCAACTTAACTGTGACTAATTCTATTTCAATTCAACTTCGATTTTTCATACCTCCATTTCATATTGATAGTTTGCTTATATGCTGCAACATTCATTTGTTTTTCATTATATAAATTTATACGCATAAACAATAACTTTATAATGACAATAAAAACAAGTAAAACGTTATATTCGACCAGGTCGCATCTTAAATACCCTCCAAATATTTAGTAAGTAAATTTAAAATGTATGTAATTATAATTTTTATTTCCTGAAGATGTTAACGAAATATTGAATAAAAATTATAAGAAATAATATTTTATAAAAAACGACCACAAGCTTGATTAATATCACAATAAACTGATAAGGTCAATAAAAATTAATAAAAAAAAAATTTTGGACCCCGCTTCTTTAGTGGACGTTATTACAGGGTGGCTCAGAAAGACCGAAGTGGTGTGAATTCCTTATAACTTTTTATTTAAGACATATATTTTTTGTTTTTTAAATACAGTAAATTTATAGGGAATATTTTTAGATTACACACAACGACAAGGATTTTTTTCCAGAGAGTTAAGTTGCTTTAATGTAGACATTTGACATACTGACTCTGAAAATAAAAGCCGTTTTCTTGTATCAGCTCTATATATTGAGATATTTAATGGTCGTTATTTTCAAAAAAATGTAATTTTCGGCAAAAAATTTCGAATTTGAGTGCCAAGTACGGCTAAACTATGAGAGATATCGACCTCATTCTTTTTTTGTATTATTTCTGTAAATGTTCTTAATAAAACAGTTTCAATTGATTTTCGATATTTCAAATTTATTTAAACAAAATTTCAAAAAATCGGAACTGATGTTTTGAAAATGCCCTTAAAACAAAATGTTCAATTTGCAGTATTTAAAATTTGCCTAAACCATTCAACTTTCAAAAGCAGACAAAAAGGACCTCTTTAACGATTTTCTGCCATGGGAAGCCTGTGGTAAATCTCGCTTTAAGCACCAGCAGTAATCTGCCATCATCTTTTTCTCGCTTACGGTACATCGTAATTTTAGTATCTGGTGCAAGCATGTTTTTTTCTTTCAGTCTGGAGGCGAGTAGCTCGGAATGCTCTTTTGTCAAATAGAGGTCTCTTACTAGGTCATTCAACTCATTCATTTTGGCTAAAAGGTTCTATTTCAGGAACATTAGGAACAAAATCAGATTCACTTGGCTTATTAGCGAATATTATGTCTCGTATTTCGACTTCTGAGGAAGCTGATGCAGACTCTTGAACTATATCAGATAACTTGGTTGGTCGTTTAGCAGATGGTAAGTCAGGATAAATCCATTTATTGTGGTTATTTGAATTAATTCCACTTATATCAACAACACAGAAATAACAATCATTATGATGATTTTTGGGTTCCCGCCAGATCATCGGTGTTTGGAACTTCATTGAACTTCTTTTTCGATTTGTCCATTGTCGCAAGCTAACAACGCAATTTTGGCAAACAGTTTGCGGTACCCACGGCTTATCTAAATCACACATTTCGACTTTAAAGTAGTCAGTATACACGGTTTTTACAAAGTGAGTAATTGATTTTCTATATTTTTTGAATACGTATTCACCGCAGATGAGGCAAAAGCACTCCGGATCAATTAAGCAACGTCTCCTTGATGTAGTCATCGCTAAAGTTTTATCACAACTGATATCAAAAGTAAAATTCGTAAAAGTGCACTTAACCTCACTTAAATACAAAAAAAGCTATTTACAAAAAACTAAAGCTGATAGAAAAAAACGGCTACTTGATTTGAAATTGTGACATAAAAATCTAATGGAAAATCTAAAAATACTTCTGGAAAATTTCAAAAAGTCAAATTTTGTCATTGTGTGTTATTTATTAAAAATGATATCCCGCAAGTGGTGGCCATTTTCAGCTTCGCACAAATGTGCTCTTTCCAACACATTTTCCATTACCTTTCGCAAAACTTCCGGTGTTTTGTTGTTAATTTCGTCTTGAATATTGGTTTTTAATTCCATGTTCATGTTAATAAGCCTAGGACGGCTTATTAACATAAACTTTCCCTTTTAAATAACCCCAAAGGAAACAGTCTGGAGCGGTTAAATCCGGGGAACGCGGAGGCCAATTAAAATTGCTTCTACGCGAAATTATTCTTTCACCAAAGATGTCGCGTAAAAGAGCCATTGTGGCCCTCGCAGTGTGCGCTGTGGCTCTATCCTGTTGGAACCATATTTGCGGATGGTTTTCCACGGCTGGCCTTACAAAATTTTCCAACATGGCCCGATATCGATCACCATTGATGGAAATAGCGACACCTCGTTCATTTTCAAAAAAATATGGGCCAGTGTTTCTGAAGAAACACCGCACCAAACAGTACACTTAACTGGATGTAATTGTCGTTGATGAAGTACTCTCGAGTTTTCCGTAGCCCATATCCTACAGTTTTGCTTGTTAACGAGCCCATTAAATTGACGACGGTAAGCACGCTGTGTCAACACAATGGACCGTTGATTTGAAAAGTAAATTTCAACGATTTGGGCACGTTGTTCAGTTGTGTATTGTTCCATTATAAATTGTCCAAGTCTTCTTTACAAAATACTGAAAAGAAAAGAAAAAAAATTATAATAAAAAAGTTACAAGGAACTCAGACCACTTCGGTCTTTCTGAGCCACCCTGTATATGCAAAAATAGTGCAAAAATTTAACAAATTGTTTTACTTAAGCCTACATTCCTTAAAAATAAAATTTTTAAGCTTTAATGACGGAGCTGAGACGTAACCTGGTACTCCTCTGCCCTACCTCCTCCACCCCCTTTGCCATTTTACATTTAATTATTCCGAACATTTATTTTTGAAGTTTTATGGCAAAGGTGAAAGGTCTTCCCTACGGCCCTTGCCAGAGAGACCCGGATAAAATAAAATGTTAATGCTCTCCAAAAAAAAAATTGGACCCCATAAAGTATATATATTCTTGATGAGTCTAAGACGGTCTAGCAATGCCCATACGTTCGTCTGTGGAAAACATGATATTGTAAATTTTTGAACCCGCCCCCTTTAGTGGGCGTTGACGTACGATATTGTATAAAGGAACTCTATCCCACCAAGTTAAACATTTTAAATTTACTTACTAAATATTTGGATGGTATTTAAGATTCGACCTGGTCGAATATAACGTTTTTATTTGTTTTGACATGTAATTATTCCGCGATACTTTTGTCACAATTAAATTCCAAATATAATTTTATAGAAAATTTAGCTAATTTATTACTTAAACTGCGGTGTAAAATAGTTAAATTTATATGCATAAATATCATTTTATGTTAACAATAAATTTTTTGTTTACTTCAGAATTTTTAAAGCAGTTTTTCATTGAAGTTTTCTCTGTCATTTAATTGTGCTGCCAAATTCGTAATTTTATAAAATAAAAATAAACTAAATTGAGGATGTTGTTGGCTGAGACAAATACGTTTTCGCTTCTGATCAGAAACATTTTGTATGGATTTTAATTATTATTATATTCTGATATTTTTAAGCTTAAGGTCTCTTTATTTTAATTTTATTTCTTAATTTGAATATTTCGTCACTCCTTTGTGTGATTTCTTCAGGAAATTAATTATTTTATTTTATTTATTTATTTTTTTAAATATTGATATTAAGTAATAAAATTAAAATAAAGAGACCTTAAGCTTAAAAATATCAGAATATAATAATAATTAAAAAGAGGTCAAGAAACCAGAAGAATTTATGGATTTTAATGTTTAGGAAATTATTATTTAAAAGGCACAACTTAATTGTGGAGTCATGAGTTGTTGCAAGTAATAAGTTTGGCGGTATCAGTGATATCAATTGAGAGTATTTTAGAAATCGCCAAGTCAACACAGCCAAAGAAGTAGTTAATAACTGTATGTGCGAGAACAATTAAAATACTCAAATTTCAGCAATTAAATTTTAAAATTTTTAAATTTTAATTGCCAAATTTGTGTTAATGGGTTTTTTTGTAATTTGATACTTTAATGTGTGTGTGTGTATTTTCCCACGGTTAAATAGGGATGTTCACATTGTTGTTGTTTAATTTTTTATGATGTTGGGGTAGGCGTGGGAATTTTTGTCTGTCCATATGAGACCTTGGGAGTTTGTGTCTGTCCGTATGAGACCGTGGGAATTTCTGTCCGTCCATATGTGGGGGGTAGTTTGGTGGAGGGGTGCTGTAGTAACCAAAATGAGTTTGTATAAGTGAGCGTGAGACCGTGGGAATTTTTGTTTGTCCATATGAGAGCTTGGGAGTTTGTGTCTGTCCATATGTGACCTTGGGAATACATGTCCGTCGGTATGTGAGCGTGGGAATTTCTGTCTGTCCATATGTGAGCGTAGGAATTCTGTCTCTACATGGGTGCTATGGCCTAATAGAAAATAATAAATTTTTAGTATCTGACACAACATTTTTTAGGAAGTACAATATCTCAAAAGTGTTGTATAAATGGATGGCCCTAATGTTTGTGGTTCGTTTCTTCTTGCTGGAGTGAGATTTCTTCTTTTATTTTTTAGCTTGTTTTTAATTGTGGTGTGTGTTTACTTAAGATATTTTTAATTTTGGTGTGTGTTTACTTAAGATATTTTGTCCAGCAATTCAGTTATTTCTTTTTTGTGTGCAATGCTTGAGTGTGGGGGAATAATTTGATTATTCTGATCTTGAAGACGTTGTGAAAAAAATTACTATTGCATATATATTGAATTTGATATTTTGTTTATTTTATACATGACGATCATCGATGGATTTTATTTGGGGATCTGGATGGTGGTGCGATTTCTGTATTTTGTTGCTATGTTTAAGTGTGTGTGTGTGTGTGTTTTTGTGTTCTGAGTGGCGATTGGAATGTCTGCCTGTCAGACAGGGGGTGTGTGTGTGACGATTGGTGAGTCTGTGTGACAGTCCGCTTTTTTGTTGCTTTCCTGGATTTAGCGCAAGTGGGTCAGTATGAAATGAAATAAATTTGTAGATATTTATGTACGCATATACATACAAACAAATAATAAGCGTTTATTCGTTGTGCCCAAATATTCCCTTGACCATTTGAATGAATGAACCATTGTGTTTATTTGTTTGTGTGTTCTCTGAAATAAATATGTATATAGGTGTTTATTTGAAATAAAAGACATTTATTTTAATTTTTATAAGCATTTATTTAAAAGTTTGTTAACATTTTCATTTTTAAGTAAAATTGCATTCCTTAAGGCACAAACACCATAGTCGTGATAGCTACAATAGAAATATATTGAATGGTTAGTTTCCATTTGTTTAAAATTAATGCAGCCAATGTCTTCAATGTTATAAACTGTTTGATGAATCATTTTTTCTAGCCATTTTTTCTTCTCTCCCCCCTTAACATATATTTGTGAATTTCTTATATTGGATTTTAAAAACTTGCAAACGCTTTGAAATGAGACTGATCCATCATTCCAGTTAATATGATGATAGTTTTTTGTTAACCAAACTGCTTCTCTCTGTTTTTTGACCGATAAACATGCGAAATCAAAAGGAGGTTTTATGATGGAATTGAGGCATTCGTTGTTGCTGAAAACTACAGCTAGTTCTTTTGCGATGAAGTCATTTGAATTATTTTTGAAACCTTGCAAGTCTACAAAAACAATATCACCATCCATGTTATTTAATTTATAAGACCTTCCGGACTTGACCTTTTATTGGTATGTATTCTATTACGCGGTCATGAATAAGAACGCAGAAAGCTGATGTCGTTGCTGGAATATTTGTTGCTGTTTCAAATTCAATTTTTATGTCAATCGGTCCGGTATTGACTGATTCGTTCTGATAGCTTACATCTACTACAATAATTGGAGCGTCGTCTTTAAACTCCTGGGCAGTTAATAATGGTTGAGGCTCATTCATATAGTAGCTTTGTTGAAATCTTACATACATATCATATAGAATTGCATACCGTTCATTTTTAAATTTTATGTTAAGATCATCATATGGGTAAGAGGTTGAATTTAAATGTACTTTTAAATTAGTGAGGTCACAGTGAACAAATTTGTTACCTCGTTGAAATGCGACCAATACAAAACGTGGTCGCTCTTTACTTGCAGCTAATTTAACATTCCAAATATGACTTGTTCCTGTATTCAATTGTGGATTCATATGACAATCCCAGCTACGAAATGCCATCGGTATAGAAGCACCATTGTTAATAATTTTAATCATATTCAACTTGCTCTGATCAGATAATTGTACGTGTGGAATTCTCCAGGAGATGAGTGAAATTGTAAGTTTCGATTTTTCAGTAGAAACGCTCGAGTGTACAAGAGCTTCATCATTTTTATTGCGCAAGAGTATCAATTCATGCTTTCCATTAAGTATAACTTTGTTGTAGTCTTCAGCAAACCCCAAAAGCATTTTTAGTGGTACATAAAAATTAAAATATCCATTCTTAAGATTCAAATCATCAGTTTTATGCCATCCACCATTTTGCATTACAACGCTTTGAGTTGGTGATAGAGATACCAAATTTTTTATTGTGGTTGTTGTTCCTAAATACCTTGTATGATCGATTTCAATACCATTAAGCTCATAGCGGATTTCATCAAATAGATGTGCAACAAAGTTGTTTTTCAATTTAAAATTTTCTGAAAATTTTCCAGTTTTTTCATCTACAACGAAACCTTCCACATATATATAGCTCTCACTAGGTAACACGTACAAATCTTGATTTTGTATTGAGATTCGAATCTCATCATTATTATTGTACGATTGTAGATATGGTATGTAGGTATGATAGTCCTTTTTTATTATATTTTCGTCAGACAATGGCTTATCCAATACGTTTATTATTGAGCTCATTTTGTTTTCAGTTTGAAATTCAAAGACTTGAGAAAACTTTTGTTTGTTGTTGTAAGTGACCTTTGACGAGCAGATCTTTTCAATTGTGGTTTAGGTTGTAATATCTGTGGATGAGACGTGGCTGCCGTATTTTGTGATATACTTGTATTGTATATTATCATTACTTAGTTGGTCTTAAATGTATTCGTATTGTAATTTCCTCTCCTCTGAAATTAATTAAATCACCGTTCTGATCAACCACGCGCAGTGATAGAGAACTTATCTCTTTGGTGTTTACAGGTAAATAGATGAGATTCCGTGGAATCTCATCTATTTTATAGCCTGCAGGTACATTAATCGGAAACTCATGAAGTGTGTGTGATTTTGAATTGTTCATATATGTGTTAGTAGCGATACTACTTTCAATTCGCAAGAGATTTACTTTAAAAATATTAACTGGAAGATCTGAGTAATGATCATCGGTCGGTGTTAGAATTTTACTATTGAATCCTAAAAGATTCCCAATTGTATTTTCTTTATTAAAATATATCGGGTCTTTAGAACTATTTATTTTAACTTGCATCGTATTGTTGTTAGCTTCTATAAAAATATGCTCTCCAGGACTGAGTCGTTTGTATTGCTCTTCTATGTAGTCAACTATATCTTTCAATTCATAAGATCCAATTGGTATTTCAATTACATATTCCCCTATATGAAACATATTGTTATAGGAGTCTACATTTGGAATACTGTTGTATGAATGAAAATCAGTTAGCGCACACTCATATGAGTCGTTTAAGTCAATGGGAGGAAAATAATTAGCATATATCGCTGATGAGTTAGAGCTCAGAGTAAGTGTTATTGACATTATAACAGCCTGTTCACAAATAAATAAAGTTTAATACACACCATGGTTTATAAGAATAATTTGCATATATATTTCATAATCTTATTTTAAAATTAACATTAGTTATTAAAAATATTGATGTTATTGTCGTTGTTATCATTGCGGATGACGATTTATTTCGTTTTCCATCTATAGTATTTCATCTTTGCTTATCCAGGAATTGTGCTGATTAGAAAATCCCAACCATTTAACTAATGCTTTGTCTCCTTTCAGTCTGATCACCTTTTCAACTAGATATGTATTTGGAAATCTAGTTCTTGACAGTTCTTCCGTATAGAAGCCACCTTTAATAGGATTTCCAAGATAATCTTCTAATATGTATGTTGTAGGATATGTATTCTGAACTCTTTGGATTGTGAAAATTTCTGTTGTCCAATTCGGAGTATAGCCTTTCTCAAAAATATGTTTATATTTGCTAATACGTACATGGTCTCCTGCATTAAATTTTGACATTTTGTACATCTTTAAATGACTGTATACTGTATTTAGAAGTTGTTTTTCATTTTTTGAGTTGACTTTAATCGGTGGCATTTTAATGGTGCGATGAACTTTTCTATTGTATGCATTAAGTAAATCTTTGTATATATCAAGCCAGTTGTAGGAACCATTAAAACTAAACTCTTTCCACATCATTCCTTTTAATGTTCTATTGAATCGTTCTACTATTGATGCTTTCATGATGCTATACGTTGAGTAGTGTTTGATGTTGTATTTATCCATCAATTGATTAAAGTGTTTGTTGAAGAATTCTTTACCATCATCTGTTTGTAAGTTTTTTGGCACACGCCCCAATTGAAAAATAGTCTCCATTGCCTGCGTTGTGTCAACAGCTGTTTTTCTTCTCAGAGGTACTGCCCAAGCATATTTGGAGAATGTGTCAATTACAGTTAGCAAAAATCTATAATTTTTATTGTATGTAGAATAGTTCCCCATTTCAACTAAATCCGCTTGCCAAAGATCGTCTATTCCTTTCATAACAACTCTACGACGTCCAAACATTTTTCGAGCTTGCTTATGGAGCTCGTTCACTAAATTTCTTTTTGTATCCATGTCTAAGCTTTAAGAAGTCTTTGGGGTGTGTTGTGATCTATCTGATGCGCTTTCACCAATTGACACAAACATGTAATTTTCAAATCTATACATTTTCTCATTTAATCTTTCAATTTCTTCTTTGAAGGATGCTCTGATCTTGGAAATGCTTTCTTGCAATTTTTTATTCTCTTCCAACTGTAATATTATTTCATGTTGTTGCATTTCGATTTGATTTTTTAGAGTATTGTGCATTTTGTTGTTATCTTCTTTAAATTCTTTTATAATTTTGTGTTCTACTTCTTCCATTTGAGTTTGCAAAAACAATTTATTGATAGCATCGTTTTCCTCCAAAGCTTTTGCAACATTTTTGATTCTTTTGTTTTGGACATCAATGTTGTTGTTCGCATCCAAAAAGAGCCCCAACAATTTAGGTGCATTTTTCAATGAAATTATACTGCTAGTGTCGTTTAGATAATGTCCGAATTTATCAACAGACATAATTTATATTTAAAATGTGTATGCGTTTATATATTTTATACTATTATATTAGCTTCACGTAGTTCTTCAATAATTGAGACAATCTCGTTGTTGTGATTAGTATGACCTGCAGATTGTGATGCAAGCAGTAGTCTAAGTCGATCTACCAACTCGTTTGGATCATCCCAGTATATATAGTTTGATTTATGAGGATTTACCTGCATCAATCCCTTACCTAAATAAGTAGCCTTTGTTAATTCCGATGAGGTCTTATGATTTTTCTCTTTAAAAAGTTTTCCAATAATATGTTTGTACTTGTACCCTCTAGTCCCCTTGATTTGACCATCGGACTTATAATCTCTTCTGTGTGCATTGGTAGTAAGTAATATTTTTTTATAGATTTCAAGCTCGAATTTATCATAGTTTTTTGGTGTTTTATGAAACATCAAAGAAAACAGTCCTGGGGTGAGAGCCCATATTTGACCACCAACTTGTATTTTATCTTGATTTAACTCGATGTTGCTACTACCAAATTTCCATTCGTTATTATAATCTCTATGTGGACCATAGTTAGTATCTAGTTCATTTCTCGATTGCAATAGTGATAAGTCAGGATAACTCTCGTCATGATTAGAATGTTGTGAATAAAAGTCGTCTTCATCAAAATCGCTGTTACTTTTACTATTAGACTGTTTAAACATTGATTCTTCAATTAGTTTCTTAGGGGTACTTGTTTCCAACTTCATTGTTGAGTTCTGAGGATGAAAACTAGCACTGTCCTCATATTCAGTTTTCTTATCATTCTTTTCTTTCTTATTCGGTATATCAATATATTTAGAGCTATTTATAAATTCTTTTAAAGGTTCTGTTATGGGCTTGAATGTATCACTTAATTGCTGATGTGTATCTATTTCACCAGTTTTTATACTACGAAGCTTTTTCTTTAATATATTTCTTGTTGTCACCAAGTCTTTTAGAATTTTTTCATTCATTTTAGCTTTTCAGCTATCAGATCAGCTTATCAAGTATCAGATCAGGTTATCAGATCAGGTATCAGATCAGTTTATCAGGTATCAGATCAGCTTATCAGGTGTCAGATCAGGTATCAGATCAGCTTATCAGGTGTCAGATCAGGTGTCAGATCAGGTTATCAGATCAGATATTAGATGAGTTTATCAGGTTATCAGATCAGGTATCAGATCAGTTTATCAGATGAGGTTATCAGATCAGCTTGTAAGTATCTGATCAGATTATTATGTATCAGATCAAGTTTTTGCTTAGATGACCAGTTATAACAATCACATGTATACAGTTTAAAGCCAGATTATGTACTAAGCAATACCCTTGATGAACAGTAATTTATATTACGATGAAGTAATCAAATGATTTTCTATAACGACCATTGTTTAGTTCATTATCTTTACTTATCATCAAAAATCCATATTTATCCTTCCAACATTCTTGACATATATACTGAAACTTTTCAAATTTCATGTCGCTGGCAACATGATCATCGTATACATGTCTCATATTTTTCGCATCTTGTTTAAACATTATAATTAAATTGGCATTATCTCTTATTAAATGTTTTTTCTTCAAGACTGCTATTGTTTGAAAGAACTCTTTCCCAAGCTTTATTTTCAAGAATTTTATCAGCTTGGTGTCTACTGTTTAATTCTTTGTTTTTGGAGTAAGCTATATCGTGATTTTTGCAAGCAGCATCCAATAAATTAATTCCTTTATCTCCTCTATCTAAACGCTTTTGTAATCTTGTGCCAGGTCCACAGTACTGATATCCAGGAAGATGTAATTCAAAAGGTAGAGAATTTATTGTTTTATTTAGTAAACCTTCTCCAACGATAGTTTTCTTATGACTGAATGTTTTTTTATAAAACGTAACCATATTATTTTATTCTAGAATAAAAGATATTGTTTTGTGAATTTTACAAGTAGTTATTGAAATGCGCTTAGTAAAACAACACAAAAATATTTTAGTTCGTAATGTGGATGTATCTTCAAATGACAGTACAAAAATAAGACATAGTTCCTTGCTACCAAATTCTATTCGAGCATTAATAGTTGGTCCCTCCAATTGTGGAAAAACTAATGTAATGATCAGTTTGCTAGAAAGTCCTAATGGTCTCAAGTTTGAAAATATCTATTTGTACTCAAAATCTCTGTATCAACCTAAATATGAATACCTAAAGAATTTAATTTCGCCAATTAAAGGAATGGGATACTACACATTCGCAGACAATGAGTCCGTTGTTCCTCCTAGCGAAGCTAAAAGCAATTCAATTATGATTTTCGATGATGTTGCATGTGAAAACCAAAACAATATACGTGCATATTTTTGTATGGGGCGTCATAAGAATGTGGATTCATTTTACTTGTGTCAAACCTACACAAGAATTCCAAAACATTTAATAAGAGATAATGCCAATTTAATTATAATGTTTAAACAAGATGCGAAAAATATGAGACATGTATACGATGATCATGTTGCCAGCGACATGAAATTTGAAAAGTTTCAGTATATATGTCAAGAATGTTGGAAGGATAAATATGGATTTTTGATGATAAGTAAAGATAATGAACTAAACAATGGTCGTTATAGAAAATCATTTGATTACTTCATCGTAATATAAATTACTGTTCATCAAGGGTATTGCTTAGTACATAATCTGGCTTTAAACTGTATACATGTGATTGTTATAACTGGTCATCTAAGCAAAAACTTGATCTGATACATAATAATCTGATCAGATACTTACAAGCTGATCTGATAACCTCATCTGATAAACTGATCTGATACCTGATCTGATAACCTGATAAACTCATCTAATATCTGATCTGATAACCTGATCTGACACCTGATCTGACACCTGATAAGCTGATCTGATACCTGATCTGACACCTGATAAGCTGATCTGATACCTGATAAACTGATCTGATACCTGATCTGATAACCTGATCTGATACTTGATAAGCTGATCTGATAGCTGAAAAGCTAAAATGAATGAAAAAATTCTAAAAGACTTGGTGACAACAAGAAATATATTAAAGAAAAAGCTTCGTAGTATAAAAACTGGTGAAATAGATACACATCAGCAATTAAGTGATACATTCAAGCCCATAACAGAACCTTTAAAAGAATTTATAAATAGCTCTAAATATATTGATATACCGAATAAGAAAGAAAAGAATGATAAGAAAACTGAATATGAGGACAGTGCTAGTTTTCATCCTCAGAACTCAACAATGAAGTTGGAAACAAGTACCCCTAAGAAACTAATTGAAGAATCAATGTTTAAACAGTCTAATAGTAAAAGTAACAGCGATTTTGATGAAGACGACTTTTATTCACAACATTCTAATCATGACGAGAGTTATCCTGACTTATCACTATTGCAATCGAGAAATGAACTAGATACTAACTATGGTCCACATAGAGATTATAATAACGAATGGAAATTTGGTAGTAGCAACATCGAGTTAAATCAAGATAAAATACAAGTTGGTGGTCAAATATGGGCTCTCACCCCAGGACTGTTTTCTTTGATGTTTCATAAAACACCAAAAAACTATGATAAATTCGAGCTTGAAATCTATAAAAAAATATTACTTACTACCAATGCACACAGAAGAGATTATAAGTCCGATGGTCAAATCAAGGGGACTAGAGGGTACAAGTACAAACATATTATTGGAAAACTTTTTAAAGAGAAAAATCATAAGACCTCATCGGAATTAACAAAGGCTACTTATTTAGGTAAGGGATTGATGCAGGTAAATCCTCATAAATCAAACTATATATACTGGGATGATCCAAACGAGTTGGTAGATCGACTTAGACTACTGCTTGCATCACAATCTGCAGGTCATACTAATCACAACAACGAGATTGTCTCAATTATTGAAGAACTAAGTGAAGCTAATATAATAGTATAAAATATATAAACGCATACACATTTTAAATATAAATTATGTCTGTTGATAAATTCGGACATTATCTAAACGACACTAGCAGTATAATTTCATTGAAAAATGCACCTAAATTGTTGGGGCTCTTTTTGGATGCGAACAACAACATTGATGTCCAAAACAAAAGAATCAAAAATGTTGCAAAAGCTTTGGAGGAAAACGATGCTATCAATAAATTGTTTTTGCAAACTCAAATGGAAGAAGTAGAACACAAAATTATAAAAGAATTTAAAGAAGATAACAACAAAATGCACAATACTCTAAAAAATCAAATCGAAATGCAACAACATGAAATAATATTACAGTTGGAAGAGAATAAAAAATTGCAAGAAAGCATTTCCAAGATCAGAGCATCCTTCAAAGAAGAAATTGAAAGATTAAATGAGAAAATGTATAGATTTGAAAATTACATGTTTGTGTCAATTGGTGAAAGCGCATCAGATAGATCACAACACACCCCAAAGACTTCTTAAAGCTTAGACATGGATACAAAAAGAAATTTAGTGAACGAGCTCCATAAGCAAGCTCGAAAAATGTTTGGACGTCGTAGAGTTGTTATGAAAGGAATAGACGATCTTTGGCAAGCGGATTTAGTTGAAATGGGGAACTATTCTACATACAATAAAAATTATAGATTTTTGCTAACTGTAATTGACACATTCTCCAAATATGCTTGGGCAGTACCTCTGAGAAGAAAAACAGCTGTTGACACAACGCAGGCAATGGAGACTATTTTTCAATTGGGGCGTGTGCCAAAAAACTTACAAACAGATGATGGTAAAGAATTCTTCAACAAACACTTTAATCAATTGATGGATAAATACAACATCAAACACTACTCAACGTATAGCATCATGAAAGCATCAATAGTAGAACGATTCAATAGAACATTAAAAGGAATGATGTGGAAAGAGTTTAGTTTTAATGGTTCCTACAACTGGCTTGATATATACAAAGATTTACTTAATGCATACAATAGAAAAGTTCATCGCACCATTAAAATGCCACCGATTAAAGTCAACTCAAAAAATGAAAAACAACTTCTAAATACAGTATACAGTCATTTAAAGATGTACAAAATGTCAAAATTTAATGCAGGAGACCATGTACGTATTAGCAAATATAAACATATTTTTGAGAAAGGCTATACTCCGAATTGGACAACAGAAATTTTCACAATCCAAAGAGTTCAGAATACATATCCTACAACATACATATTAGAAGATTATCTTGGAAATCCTATTAAAGGTGGCTTCTATACGGAAGAACTGTCAAGAACTAGATTTCCAAATACATATCTAGTTGAAAAGGTGATCAGACTGAAAGGAGACAAAGCATTAGTTAAATGGTTGGGATTTTCTAATCAGCACAATTCCTGGATAAGCAAAGATGAAATACTATAGATGGAAAACGAAATAAATCGTCATCCGCAATGATAACAACGACAATAACATCAATATTTTTAATAACTAATGTTAATTTTAAAATAAGATTATGAAATATATATGCAAATTATTCTTATAAACCATGGTGTGTATTAAACTTTATTTATTTGTGAACAGGCTGTTATAATGTCAATAACACTTACTCTGAGCTCTAACTCATCAGCGATATATGCTAATTATTTTCCTCCCATTGACTTAAACGACTCATATGAGTGTGCGCTAACTGATTTTCATTCATACAACAGTATTCCAAATGTAGACTCCTATAACAATATGTTTCATATAGGGGAATATGTAATTGAAATACCAATTGGATCTTATGAATTGAAAGATATAGTTGACTACATAGAAGAGCAATACAAACGACTCAGTCCTGGAGAGCATATTTTTATAGAAGCTAACAACAATACGATGCAAGTTAAAATAAATAGTTCTAAAGACCCGATATATTTTAATAAAGAAAATACAATTGGGAATCTTTTAGGATTCAATAGTAAAATTCTAACACCGACCGATGATCATTACTCAGATCTTCCAGTTAATATTTTTAAAGTAAATCTCTTGCGAATTGAAAGTAGTATCGCTACTAACACATATATGAACAATTCAAAATCACACACACTTCATGAGTTTCCGATTAATGTACCTGCAGGCTATAAAATAGATGAGATTCCACGGAATCTCATCTATTTACCTGTAAACACCAAAGAGATAAGTTCTCTATCACTGCGCGTGGTTGATCAGAACGGTGATTTAATTAATTTCAGAGGAGAGGAAATTACAATACGAATACATTTAAGACCAACTAAGTAATGATAATATACAATACAAGTATATCACAAAATACGGCAGCCACGTCTCATCCACAGATATTACAACCTAAACCACAATTGAAAAGATCTGCTCGTCAAAGGTCACTTACAACAACAAACAAAAGTTTTCTCAAGTCTTTGAATTTCAAACTGAAAACAAAATGAGCTCAATAATAAACGTATTGGATAAGCCATTGTCTGACGAAAATATAATAAAAAAGGACTATCATACCTACATACCATATCTACAATCGTACAATAATAATGATGAGATTCGAATCTCAATACAAAATCAAGATTTGTACGTGTTACCTAGTGAGAGCTATATATATGTGGAAGGTTTCGTTGTAGATGAAAAAACTGGAAAATTTTCAGAAAATTTTAAATTGAAAAACAACTTTGTTGCACATCTATTTGATGAAATCCGCTATGAGCTTAATGGTATTGAAATCGATCATACAAGGTATTTAGGAACAACAACCACAATAAAAAATTTGGTATCTCTATCACCAACTCAAAGCGTTGTAATGCAAAATGGTGGATGGCATAAAACTGATGATTTGAATCTTAAGAATGGATATTTTAATTTTTATGTACCACTAAAAATGCTTTTGGGGTTTGCTGAAGACTACAACAAAGTTATACTTAATGGAAAGCATGAATTGATACTCTTGCGCAATAAAAATGATGAAGCTCTTGTACACTCGAGCGTTTCTACTGAAAAATCGAAACTTACAATTTCACTCATCTCCTGGAGAATTCCACACGTACAATTATCTGATCAGAGCAAGTTGAATATGATTAAAATTATTAACAATGGTGCTTCTATACCGATGGCATTTCGTAGCTGGGATTGTCATATGAATCCACAATTGAATACAGGAACAAGTCATATTTGGAATGTTAAATTAGCTGCAAGTAAAGAGCGACCACGTTTTGTATTGGTCGCATTTCAACGAGGTAACAAATTTGTTCACTGTGACCTCACTAATTTAAAAGTACATTTAAATTCAACCTCTTACCCATATGATGATCTTAACATAAAATTTAAAAATGAACGGTATGCAATTCTATATGATATGTATGTAAGATTTCAACAAAGCTACTATATGAATGAGCCTCAACCATTATTAACTGCCCAGGAGTTTAAAGACGACGCTCCAATTATTGTAGTAGATGTAAGCTATCAGAACGAATCAGTCAATACCGGACCGATTGACATAAAAATTGAATTTGAAACAGCAACAAATATTCCAGCAACGACATCAGCTTTCTGCGTTCTTATTCATGACCGCGTAATAGAATACATACCAATAAAAGGTCAAGTCCGGAAGGTCTTATAAATTAAATAACATGGATGGTGATATTGTTTTTGTAGACTTGCAAGGTTTCAAAAATAATTCAAATGACTTCATCGCAAAAGAACTAGCTGTAGTTTTCAGCAACAACGAATGCCTCAATTCCATCATAAAACCTCCTTTTGATTTCGCATGTTTATCGGTCAAAAAACAGAGAGAAGCAGTTTGGTTAACAAAAAACTATCATCATATTAACTGGAATGATGGATCAGTCTCATTTCAAAGCGTTTGCAAGTTTTTAAAATCCAATATAAGAAATTCACAAATATATGTTAAGGGGGGAGAGAAGAAAAAATGGCTAGAAAAAATGATTCATCAAACAGTTTATAACATTGAAGACATTGGCTGCATTAATTTTAAACAAATGGAAACTAACCATTCAATATATTTCTATTGTAGCTATCACGACTATGGTGTTTGTGCCTTAAGGAATGCAATTTTACTTAAAAATGAAAATGTTAACAAACTTTTAAATAAATGCTTATAAAAATTAAAATAAATGTCTTTTATTTCAAATAAACACCTATATACATATTTATTTCAGAGAACACACAAACAAATAAACACAATGGTTCATTCATTCAAATGGTCAAGGGAATATTTGGGCACAACGAATAAACGCTTATTATTTGTTTGTATGTATATGCGTACATAAATATCTACAAATTTATTTCATTTCATACTGACCCACTTGCGCTAAATCCAGGAAAGCAACAAAAAAGCGGACTGTCACACAGACTCACCAATCGTCACACACACACCCCCTGTCTGACAGGCAGACATTCCAATCGCCACTCAGAACACAAAAACACACACACACACACACTTAAACATATCAACAAAATACAGAAATCGCACCACCATCCAGATCCCCAAATAAAATCCATCGATGATCGTCATGTATAAAATAAACAAAATATCAAATTCAATATATATGCAATAGTAATTTTTTTCACAACGTCTTCAAGATCAGAATAATCAAATTATTCCCCCACACTCAAGCATTGCACACAAAAAAGAAATAACTGAATTGCTGGACAAAATATCTTAAGTAAACACACACCAAAATTAAAAATATCTTAAGTAAACACACACCACAATTAAAAACAAGCTAAAAAATAAAAGAAGAAATCTCACTCCAGCAAGAAGAAACGAACCACAAACATTAGGGCCATCCATTTATACAACACTTTTGAGATATTGTACTTCCTAAAAAATGTTGTGTCAGATACTAAAAATTTATTATTTTCTATTAGGCCATAGCACCCATGTAGAGACAGAATTCCTACGCTCACATATGGACAGACAGAAATTCCCACGCTCACATACCGACGGACATGTATTCCCAAGGTCACATATGGACAGACACAAACTCCCAAGCTCTCATATGGACAAACAAAAATTCCCACGGTCTCACGCTCACTTATACAAACTCATTTTGGTTACTACAGCACCCCTCCACCAAACTACCCCCCACATATGGACGGACAGAAATTCCCACGGTCTCATACGGACAGACACAAACTCCCAAGGTCTCATATGGACAGACAAAAATTCCCACGCCTACCCCAACATCATAAAAAATTAAACAACAACAATGTGAACATCCCTATTTAACCGTGGGAAAATACACACACACACATTAAAGTATCAAATTACAAAAAAACCCATTAACACAAATTTGGCAATTAAAATTTAAAAATTTTAAAATTTAATTGCTGAAATTTGAGTATTTTAATTGTTCTCGCACATACAGTTATTAACTACTCAAAGACATAATAAATCATGGTTAGAAACTTATTTCCCAATAACAGGTTCACGCTAGGCAATCAATCAAGCAGTTGCTTCACTTTCCATAATACGATTGCGTTTCGCACTATTCATACAAGAGGTTCTTGCTTCTGTTTAAAGATTTTTTGTTGTAATGAAATTATGCTATTTTTATAATTTTCTATGCTTTTATTTTAAGTAATATTATTTATTGAGCCTATGTCTTATTACTTAAAATAAAAAATCAAAGGCTGAAAAATTAGAACAATATTTTCTATGCATTTGTATCCTTCACCAAAACACCGAGTATATGTAGCTTTGCAATTACGTGTGTAATTTCCACGATATTAATATGTAACCTGACCCCATGGAGTATAAATATTCTAGGGCAGCCGAATAACCGATGTCCTTCTCTCTGTACGAGGCATCGGGTTTCTGAAAAACCAGAAGAGCTATAGTATCAATTTTTATATTAAATTGAATTAAGATTCTATAGGCTAATTGCTCGAAATTTTAATTTAAATCTCAGAAAGACTTGATAAATATTCCAAGGCGCAAAGGAAAGTTAACATCAGTTTTTAGTTATTCAACTTAGTCCCAGTTTACATTGTGCGATTTTTGTCGCTGCGATTTTAATTTTGTGTGAGAGTCCTGAAATAGGAATATATACCATTTGTATTTCTTTCTCGCTCTTCCTCACTAAATATCAAGAATTGCTGCGTCAAAAATTGCATAGTGTAAACCGGGACATACACAGCAGAAAGACGCAACCCTTTCATAATCAGTGCTCATGTGTATTGTGTTTGTCACCAATTATTAGGTTCTGAATTTTTTGTTCCATCATACTTAAGTCAAACTTTTTTGGCGATGACGATTGAGCGATGTCCGTCTGTCTGTACGTGAAATCGGTTTTCCCAAGCCCCCAGACGAGCTAGAGACTTCGTTCTCGAACCATTGGATTGGAAATGAACTTAAATAGAGTGGTATTGAAATTCGAAGTGCGGTTCCAGAGCTGGGAAGCTTACACCTATTTCTCGACGCAAAATTAGTACCAAAAATCAATTAATTTTTTGGTTGTTTGTAAATAAAACCTATTTCATGCTTTGGGAAGCCTTAATGGTCTATTAAAAACTAAAAAAATAAATTTTTTCCAGGGATGGGAATGTAAAAGTTTTTTTTTTGGCACATGCAGTATTTTGTAGTACATGTAATAACTAAACTGGTTAAAAATTTTAAGTTTTTCTTAAATAAAACCTTCTTATACATTATAAAGATTTGCATTTGTCAAAAAAAAATTTTAAAAATTAAAATTTCGCTTCCAGGGGCGGGAAATTGAATATTTTTTTGTACATAAAAGTAACCAAAAAGGCAACTGACGTTAGATGCATAAGTTACTAGCATTGTCAGATTCATATATAAAGTCATACCGTAAACAGTTCAAGAAGGATATATTGGAATTTTCTGATGAAGTAAAAAATTTGTTATGTTAATAAAGGTACACGAATTACTTTGTTTTTAAATTTTTTTTTATATTTTCTGCCATTTATTTACAGATATTTTCATTATATTTACAGATATTTTCATTATGTATGGACATGAATGTTGTTATATTTTAATAAAATAAAAAATCTGTGTTGCTTTTTTAAGCGATCTAGCTTTTTTAACAAGAAAAATATTGCATTTTATGTGCTCAGTTTATGTTTATGTGAGAGGTGGACGTGGCTGTTGGCAAATTTGGCTAATATTTTCACCATTCATTAATATTATCATAAAATTGCAATGAGCAAAAAATTGTGACTCTACGATGACTTTTAACTTTTGTGTTATATGGGAAGTTGGCGTGGTTATGCTCGGATTTTTTCCATATTTGCAGTATTTGTTTACCACAACCCAACATCAGTCTATACTAAAATTCAAGACTCTACGATGTCTCCTTCTATTTAATGCCACCAATCATATGAAGCTGAACCACTGTGGGCCGTGGGGGAGACATCTCACCTTTGTCGTAAAAATTTAAAAACTACATATTTGGGGTAACTTTTACACTTAGTACATTAAGGCAGAAAGGTATGTGATAGGGTAGGGCAGAGAAAGATCAGAGAATATCTCAATTTCGCTATAAAAGCTTAAAAATTTACCCCCTTATTCATAAAAGTTATGAGAGTCTAATAACAGCGTAATAAAACAAAATTTCATATGTAATTAGATCTATTACACTCTTATAAGCCTTTCATAATTTTTATGAATAAGGGTGTTAATTTTTAAGGAATTTAGGCATAAGGAATACAATTTGTTAAATATTTGAACTATTTTTGCATATAATATCTTTATTTTTTTTATCTTGGACCAGCACTCAGGGGATGACTCCTACATATGCAGTGCATTGCGCCGGAACTAGAAGGGAGGGGACAGTATTGAAAGGACAGATTAGGAAACATGAAAAGATAGACAGTTTTTTTTAGCTATTTCAACCTTTTTTACTTCGCCTGCTAATTTTTTGCTACAGGGCCGACGAAGGTGGGTGTTGTTACTCTGCTTTTTAGTACATGATCGTGTCAGTCGCTGCCAATTATGTTCAGTGATCAGTGTTATGCCTTCATCATTGAAACAGTCTGGCAACAACTAACACAACCACGCACTAATGCTGATCAGAAGAATTCAACACAATATTTCATGACTCAGCACGGGATTAAACTCAGAACCCTCCGCTTCATAGCCTCGTGGTCTACTACTTCAGCCAACAGCACCCACTATCTTATGTCAACGTCCACTAAATAGGGCGGGATTAAAAAAGTATTTTTCTGATTTCCAGGCTCCAAATTCAATCCTGTAAACCTTCTTTGACATACAAATAAAAAAAGCAGTGTGAGTCCGATCACAGGGGAAATGTGTAAACATCCAGTAATGAAAAAGCTATTAACCAGCTGTTTACTGAAATGTAATGCATGTAGTTATTTTACAGCAATGGTTTTCGAGCTGTACAGCGCAAGCACAATTATATGTTAATGAAAATTAGTAGCTACTATTGCCCACTAGATGGTGTTTACATGCAGCTGTTAAGTTTCTCTGTACTTCTTGTTGTCCGTATGAATGACAATCTCAAAGACGAATAAGACTTAGCTTGGCAAGTTTAGTAATTTTGTTTTCCTTATTTTGCTTTGTTTTAGTAAATTTCTTATTAAAAGTGCAAAAAAATCTTTTTAAAAGTTATTAAAATTAAATGTTTTTGTTGTACTCATATTATTTATTTGTTTTTATATGCCTACGATAACATACTGTACGACTACTACTATTGCACACTATACTTGTGTCCAACTAGCTCATTCGCTTAGTTTTGACAAGAACCTTTAATCAAACCTATGTAATTTATAAGGGGTTTGATCAGAGGTTCTTGTCAAAGCTAGTTGGACACAAGTCTATTGCACACTAGATGGTGTTGAGTGTATTTCTATGCAGCTGTTAAGTTTCTCTGTACTTATTGTTGTCCGTATATTACACTAATACACTCATATATAGCTCACACCGATTTGATCTTACTCTAAATTTGTGATTTTATTGTGAAAAATATTTTTACGACCAGCGTATAGATGTTTACACATCAAAAATAAAAATAAATAAAGCAAGAATATATATACTTCATGGGGTCTTAGAGGGATATTTCGCTGCGTTACACACGGAATGACGAAGTGAATCTGCCCTTCAATTATTTTTTGCAGGGTGTAAAAATCAAAAACTATCTATTCTATAGTTTGGACAGTCGAAACTTTTTCGTTATATAAAAATAACTGTATAAGCTTTTAATTTTGGGATTTTTGGAGAATTAAACATTCATACTTCAGAAAGAATTAAATTGATATCGATTCCAGGGTTGGAGAATCGATTTGTTGTTGTTGGTACATAAAAATAACAAAATAAGTTTCTAATTTTGTTTTCTTTATGGTGAATTGACAGGAAGATTTAAATTGGCATCAAAAAATAAAAAAAAATAATTTCGGCGTTGGACAGTTGAAATTTCTTTTGGTACAAAAAAGTAACTAGTTTTGAATTTTTTGTGAGTTAAACTTATTTTATACTCCAGAAAGAATTAGTTGGGTAAAAGAAACAAAAATATTATTCCAGGGTTAGACAGTCGAAATTATATAGGATTCAGCACAGCCGAATATATATAGTATTCTACTTGGTTGTGTTTGGATTATAAAATGTGAACATCAGACACTCCTAAAATTTTTTTTGCATTAATTGTTCATGCACTTTAATAAATCGAACGTTTTGTAAGGCAATAAAAAGAATTTCCTGATCTTCGTGAAAAGAAAAATGTTTTGTGTTGTTGTGTGTGCAGATGTGTGGTTCCTTGCAGTCCTTTATTTATTTTAATAGGTTGAAGAGTTCCAGCTAATGAGACAATATGACTCATACTATATGAGACTCTTCAATGATCCGACCGCGAATAATTTAACTGCAAAATATTCAAATAATTTTTTGACGTTATTTTAGAATTTCTTCCCATTAATAATTCTCATCCGTTTGTGGAAAGAAGTCAAACACATAATTATTCATTTCGTGAATATTTTTATATTCGCATGCAAAGACAAACAGACACAATAAAGATTTCGTTTAAGGTGTTATTAATGACTAGACTTAAACTAAGGTTAACTTAGAGATAAACGTTCGTTAATATTTTGTGTGTATGCACCTTCAATACAGAAGAAAAAAATTACAAATGAAAACCAATAAATCAAACGAATTAAAAAAAAATTAAATCTTAACTTAAAATGCCTCAGTGAAATTTTCGTAGTTTATGACTTTGCCGTTATCGAGAAAAAGTAATCGTGAGCCACGTTACCATTGTATGGTATTGAGAATGATGGGTTCGGGCCAAACGGGAATATGGCCTGGCTGTGGGGCAGCACCACCGCCACCACCAGCGCCGCCAGCACCTCCGGCGCCTATGCAACCACCTTTGCCTCCTTTACCACCCTTACCGCCTCTGCCACCTGTAGAACCATCAGGACCACTGGGACCGTCAGCACCGTCCAAACCGTCTAAGCCATCGGGACCACAAAGATAACCGGCTGAAATACCACCATTTCCACCACTGCCGCCGCTTGCACCCGAAAAGTAAGCGCCACCAGCAGCACCTCCTGCTCCTGCACCACCTCCTCCACCACCACCCAAAGGACCGCCACCAGCACCACCTCCTCCACCACCACTTCCACCAGCAGCAGCACCGCCGGCGCCACCACCTCCACCGCCAGCTGGACCAGAACCTCCAGATCCACCGGCACCACCACTTGCACCTCCAGCCGAACCCGCACCGCCAGCACCTGCAATTCCAAGAGCAGAACCACCAAGTCCTCCTAAGCCACCAGGGGCACCTCCGCTACCTGCAGCTCCAGGGTGTCCAGGGGCACCGGGCAAACCGGGAACAGTAGGCACAAGAGATACTGTAATACCAGAAGCAGCAGCTGCTTGCACAGCAGCGGCTTGAGCATTTGCAGCAGCAGCTGCCACTTGAGCGTTGGCTGCAGCAGCAGCTTGGGCATTGGCCACAGCGGCTGCCTGAGCATTGGCAGCAGCGGCAGCCTGGGCATTGGCAGCAGCAGCAGCCTGGGCATTGGCAGCAGCAGCTGCCTGGGCATTGGCTGCAGCAAGGGCTTGGGCATTAGCAGCAGCAGCGATTTGAGCATTGGCAGCAGCTTGAGCGTTGGCATTAGGTGCCGCAGCGGCCTGAGCATTAGCAGCAGCTGTGGCTTGGGCATTAGCAAGTGCCTGGGCATTGTTGGCAGCGGCTGCCTCAGCATTTGCAGCTGCTGCGGCTTCTACAGCAGCTTGGGCATTGGCGGAAGCAGCGGCATTAGCAGCTGCAGCTTGAGCATTGGCAGCTGCTGCTGCATTCGCGGCGGCCTCAGCATTAGCAGCAGCTAATGACTCAGCAGCCTCTTGAGCTTTGGCAATAGCAGCCGCATTAGCGGCAGCAATTTCTTCTGAAGCCTTATCGTTAGCGGCCTGGGCAGCATCCACGGCAGCTTGAGCACTTACTCCGGCAGCATCGGCCGCAATTTGGGCACTTACAACTGCTTGATTGGCGGCTTCCTGTACACTGCTAGCAATGTTTTCCGCAGCTTCGTTGGCGGCTGCTACTGCAGCAGAACCAGCGGGGATCGATGCAGCTGCCACTATCACATTTGGAGGATGTTGTAAAATAACATAAGGCGGCACCACCCCACCCAATGGTATGATACTAGCCTCAGCATAACCGCCACAAGTGGCCACCAAAGCAATAACGGTTAATAATAAAACCTTAAAATGGAAACACAAATTTAGCTGTCATAATCCTTTGATTATATTTTCCTTATTTCCAATTCTTACCGATGATGTCCTCATTATGGAATATGCATTGATGTCTTCTCTATCTCCTCTTGATTTCTTTAATCGCAACGATTTAATTTAAAGCGCTCTGATTAGTAATTAAGTCACGTTGTTTTGTGCAGTTGGAGATCAATTAGACTCTGAGTTCTTTGAAAATTTGTATAGCATTTTATAGAATCCAAGGTTGCACTGGAAGCTAATAAACAACTGCTATACAAGTTACGAGCATTTCAGCTCGTATTGCAATCAAAATTGCATTTAGTTTTTCCGTTGTTGTTATTGTTATTAAACAATAGAGAATATGAAATGTTTGCAGCAACAAGTGACTGTAAGAATAAGTATTTCTCTCATTGTCATGTGGGTAGAACTACATTTGGCCAAGAAGGTATTTTAAGTTATTAAATTGGCTTAATAAATCATTTATTTATTAATTGCACAACCTTTAAGTCTACAAATCAAACGGTTTTATATGTAAAGTACTCGTAGTTGCCCTAAAAGGAAATATTAAACGGAGTTTGGTTTTTTTTTTATAAAGAAGAGATTTACTATCAGTTAACAATTTAGAAGTGATTGATGTTTTTATATAAACAGGTTGATTTCCGTTTTTTTTTGTGAAATTTTTTTTAATATAATCGGTTAAAAAGTCTAGAAAGGCAGACAGTGTTTTTAATTGCTTTAGACTTGAAATGTCCAACACCACCTACAGGAACATGAGATATATTTACAATTCGTTCATGAAATTATTTTTGGCCTTAAAAAGCAGAACCAGCACATTTTATAGCTGACTGCGCTAGAAACTATTGATGGCCATGCGAGCCAGACATTCTTGATGGTCCTTCGAACCAGACACTCTTATGGTCCTTCCCACCAAATACCGGTGCAAAGTGTCTCATGTTTTACTAAAATTTTGCAAAAGTGTATAAACATATTACATTTAAACGGGCTTTTGCTTTAATTGATTAATCGCTGGATTAATTAACTATAGTTCCGGTTAAACGGTTAATAAGGGATTAGTTTTGTTAGTAATTGGTTAACCAGTTAACAAGGTTTTCTTTAAATTCATGTAAATTTTATTTGTCACACATATTAATTTTATTATTAAGATAAGAATTCCTGTATTGGACTCAAGCTCAAATCTGCATTCTGCAAATAATTTTTTTTAAGAATTTTTATTAATTTCAATTTATTTTATTGAGAGTGGAATATTTAAAATCATTAAACTATTCGTAGCAGAACGGATCAGTACTGATGTCGAGTTCGATATATAAAATTTGCATTCATTGCAGATTTGAACTTGAAGCCAATACAGGAATTCTTATCTCAATAATAGTAATAAATTAAATAATTTCCATAAATAAAAATATATAAAATATTTATTATTTGAAGGTTATTAGTACGAAAAAAAGAAAAAATAATTCATAAATATGTAACCCATATCAAATTTTATGTTTTAATTAAAAAATAACCTGTGAGATCATTTTATTAATTATTTCCATAGTTTATGTAGATCTTGAAGAGTAATCTTTTAGAAAATTAATCTGGCTTAAACGTGTAGGATTTAAGCGATTCTTTTCTTTGGTTTTGTAAAACTTGACTTGGAAGAAATTCGTTTCATAAAACAGAATACATATATAATCTCTCAGTCCTATTTCTGGATTTCTCTAAACATGTAAAATCTTCCCCTTACGCTATTAGAGTCAGGTTTTAAGACTTTTAATATTTTCAGTTAATTGTGACAAAAGATTGCTTGTGTCGAGAGTTTCTTCTGTTGTCAGGTCATCATCTGACTCATTGTGGCAAAAGCCCAATACCGAACATTCTGCAAAAAAAAGTTTATTTCCGAATTCCCTAGTTCTTGTTTTTGTACGGTATTTTAAGAATGTATTTCTAGAAGAAAACATACCTGAGAGGAGGTATAAAGTAAATGCATTTAAAACTTGAATTCGCCTCTTAATTCTTAGATTTTTAGTAAAATCGTTGGCAATAGTGTTAGTGACTTTTATTAAATTATTACGCAAAAACTAAATAATTCCATGAAGTTCAATAACAGTAGCAGAACTTTTATTAAGCTCTTTTATAACCACGTCGAAAGGCTTAAGTTTCCTAAAACTCGCTCATATAAATCAAAATCAGACAAAACAAGTCCCACATATTTATATATACGAAAAAAAAAATGGCCCACCATTTGGAACAAGGATGACCAAGAATACATAATAACAGGTATAAAGCTAAACTCATTTTCTTCTTTGACCTATTATAATAAACACCTTTATTAAATTCGATTAAGATTTATCGCAGTGTTGTCAGATAATTTTTTTTCTTCCCCCCAAAAATATTTAGAAACCCCGTAAATTCTACACTTTTTCTTAAAAAACCCCCTAAAGCAGAAAAGTTTAAGTAGGAATTTGGTTTCATCATTCTTATCTCTATTAAATTTGAATTGAGGTACTATCATTCTTACACGAAAAGCACGAAAACTCCCAAATTTTTATTTTATTTTTTTATAAAAGCCCAAAAAAAAAGATATCTGCAATCTGTCTTTCTTTTGTAAGAGACGGCTTGAGAAAGTTTGTTGGGGGTACATGGACTTCTTTTGTTTGGGATGCAAATCCAATATGTTTTTTCGTATTTTGTTGTGCAATAAGGTCTCCTGTTAGCCACCATAATGCTTTTACAATATTTGCATAAAGCTTTGTAGTTGTCTCCCTGGACAGGGGCTAACCAATCCGAAATTTAATTTTGCATTTATTGTGTTTAAATTTTTTTTTTAAATACAATACCTTTAAACTGCTGATCTGCTTCCGACTCATTTTTATATTTTTGTTTATATATGTTATCCTTTTTTGGAGTATTGGTAATAAATTGCAAAGATGAACAACTTTTTAAAATTTATATATTGCAGTTCTAAGAAAACCAACAAAATTGATTTAACGAGTAAAATGTTTTAATGTTTGTAGTTGCCAGATTACTTTCTAAATCGTCATTTCGTTACAATATCTTCGACATGCTCAGTTGTTAAATTGTGTACTATACCAAACTATGAATTCGAAAATCCTCTAAAAATCCCCTAAATAAAATTTTCTTACCCCCAAATTTCCCCCTAAAGGATATTAACCCCTAAATCTGCCCCTAAATAGAAGAAAACCCCCTAAATCTAGGGGGAAACCCCCTAATCTGACAACACTGATTTATGGGCTAATTGTTCGAAATTTTTGTTTTTGACCTCAGAGAGACATGATAAATATTGCAAGGCACAAAGGAAAGCCAACATCAGTTTTTAATTATATAATTTACACAGCAGAACAGAACAGCTGTTTTCGAAATCCGCTACACTTTCATCATCAGTACTCTTGTGTATTTTGTTTGCCACCACTTATTAGATGGCTTATGATTATGAATATGATAACAATTTTTATTTGTACAAATTTTATTGGGAAATTGTATACGAAAACTGTATCAAACTGAAGGTAACACATTTTTATTCACTACCCGTGTCCCATATTTCTGAATTTTTTGTTCCGTTATAGCTAAGCCAATTTTTATTTGGTTTGAATTCTGTTATATTTAAGTACTTGTGAATGTTTTCATTTTTATTGTTAGCCCAGCTTAAACATGTATGCAAATATTTTTTTAACGAACATTCATAACTATGTTACATATATACACATCAGTACTGATGATGAAAGTGCTGCGGATTTCGAAAGCAGCTGTTCTGCTCTGCTGTGTAAGTTGAATAATTAAAAACTGATGTTGACTTTCCTTTGTGCCTTGGAATATTTATCATGTCTTTCTGATATTTAAAAAAAACAAATTTCGAACAATTAGCCTATGAATCTTAATTCAATTTTATGTATATGATAATAGTTTTTATTTGTACAAATTTTATTGGGAAATTGTATACGAAAACTGTATCAAACTGAAGGTAACACATTTTTATTCAATATCCGTGTTGCCGTGTAATTATTTTCTTCATATCCCATATTTCTGCATTTTTTGTTCCGTTATAGCTAAGCCAATTTTTATTTGGTTTGAATTCTTTTACATATATTTAAGTACTTGTGAATGTTTTCATTTTTATTGTTAGCCGAAGCCACAGCCTAATTGTATGTAAGCATTTTTTAACGAGCATTCATACTACTATGTTATATACACATGACTACTGATGATTAAACTGTAACGACTTTCGAAAACAGCTCTTCTGCAGTGTTGTGTAAGTTGAATAATAAAAAAACTGATGTTGACTTTCCTTTGTGCCTTGGAATATATAGCAAGTATTTCTGGATTGGAATATTTAGCATGTATTTGTGGATTTAAAAACACCTTCTTTGTTTGCAGGAGAACATATTTTCTAAAAGCCTTTTGTATATGAGCCGTAACAAATAATTGAAAACACCAAAAAAATATTGTGGTACTACAAAAAACCAAAAATGATGTTAAAACGCTTAATCGACAGAAATTAACCGGTTTCATGATTAATCGTATATAGTAAATTTTAAATTAACAAGTCAGTTAATTGCGTACTAATTAATCGGTTAACCGGTAACTGCAAGAATACCATAATAAGCATATAGTAGTTAAAAATTTCGTGCTGCTGTCGCAAAATAGAGACCAAAAGCGGAATTACTGCATGTATTTTTTTATGGTCCTTCATATCATGTTCAGAGACGGCAACTCCTATCTTAAACTAAATCTAAGCCAGGCAATAACTTTAAGATAATCTCAAAAGTAACGCACTTACGTTCTTTTCTTTTTCAGCAGTTATCTACTTTTAGCAACCTTTTTCTCTTTCTAGCCCTTATACTCGTAGCACATTCAGCGGTTGTCCGCAATAGTCAGTTGTTTTCCATCACGAGTACATAAATGTACTCTTTTTATACCCCTCGCCGAAAATGGTGAGAAGGTATTAATTGGTTTGGTATTCCACAAAATTGCACTCCCATAAAGATCGCATAAAGAACATATAGTCTGGGTCTTTATGAATAGGGCAGTCGAATAACAGTTGGTTTTCCGAAACCCCAAAAAAGCAAGAGACTTTGGTCGTGGTTTAATGTATTGGAAAGAGTTCTAAATAGATTGCTATTGCTAAAATTAACAAAATATGATTCCAGAGCTGGAAAATGTTAACTTATTTTTGGTACATCAGAGTAACCAGCAAAACGTATTCTTTTCTTGCCAATTAAATCTACTTTATACTTAAGGAAGAATTAAATTGGTGTTAAAAACTAAACAAAATCAAAAGGATGATTGCAGCGTTGGACAACTGAAACGTTTTTCGTTTATTTATTAAACATAATTAATGTTTGTGAAAGAAATTTGGTGAAAAGTCAAAAAGACCGCTCCAGAGCTGGAAAATGTAATATTAAAGTATGTAAAACAAGTTTTTTTCTTTGGTAAACAAACATATATATATTTTTTTAATTAGGACCGGCACTCAGGGGATGGCCCCTACTCAGGCGTACATTGTGCTGGAACTAGGAAAATTGGTTGTGGGAAGGAGGATAAAGAGAGTAGTGTCTATGAACATTCCATTTGAATTTCCTCATGCTATATACGGCAGGAAATACTTCCGCAGGGAGTTTATTCCACATACGGGCAGTACGGGCCTGTAATGTGTAGTGCGGTTCCCTGGTAAATCCACCTTATATGGCTAAAAGTAAGTAAAAACGTTATATTCGACAGGGTCGAATCTTAAATACCCTCCAAATATTTAGTAAGTAAATTTAAAATGTTTAACATGGTGGGACAGAATTGTTTTATATAATATCGTACGTCAACGCCCACTAAAGGGAGCGGGGTCCAAAAATAGACTATATCATGTTTTCCACAGACGAACGTATGGGCTTTGCTAGACCGTCCTAGGCTTCATCACTGATTAAGAATATGCATATATACTTTATGGGGTCCAATTCTCTTTGGAGGGTATTAAAACTGTATTTTAGCGGGGTCGCTCTGGCAGGGGCTGTGGGGGAGACATTTCACCTTTGCCAGAAAACTTCAAAAATAAATGTTCGGAATAATTAGATGTAACATTTATTTAATTTTTTTTTTGATGGGGTCATTTAGGGGCCAAAGGGCGAGGAGAGGGTAGGGCAGAGTAGTACCAGGTTACGTCTCAGCTTCGTCATTAAAGTTTAAAAATTTTATTTTTAAGGAATGTAGGCTTAAGTAAAACAATTTGTTAAATTTGTACACTATATTTGCATATAACAACGCCCATAAAAGGGGCGGGGTCCAAAAATAGACTATATCATGTTTTACACAAGCGAACGTATGAGCATTGCCGGATCGTTTTAGACTTCATCACTGATCAAGAATATATGTATATACTTTATTGGGTTCAATTCTTTTTGAACGAAATTAAAACTGTATTTTGCCGGAGTCTCTCTGGAAAGGGGCGTGGGGGAGACATTTCACCTTTGCCAGAAAACATCAAAAATAAATATTTGCGATAATTAAATACAAAATTAAAAAAAATTTTTTTTTTTTGGTAGGGTCATTTAGGGAGCAAAGGAGCAGGAGGAGGAGGTGGTAGGGCAGAGTAGTAGCAGGTTAGGTCTCAGCTTCGTCAATAAAGCTTAAAAATGTTATTTTCAAGGAATTTTTACACTATTTTTGTATATAATAACGCCCACTAAAGGGGGCGGGGGTCCAAAATTTTTATTTTTTTATTTTATGACTCCAAGTTTAATATAAAAATTTATCATTTGTTTAACAAAATTATAAAAAACTTTAAAAATTATGTAGTTTATTACAAGTTGCTTTAGTTCTTCTTAGGGGAACCTTTTTCCCTCCCGTCCGATATAGCACATTTCCGAACTTGACCTATGGTATCCTTCAAGATATACTTGTACCAAATTTTAAGAGTCTAGCTCTTTTCGTTTGGTCTGAATCGTGATTTCCACAGACGGACGGACGGACATGCCCAGATTGTTTTAGATTTCATCACTGATCAAGAATATATATACTTTATGGGGTCTCAGATGGATATTTTGCTGCCTTACAAACGGAATGACAAAGTGAATATATCCCCCATATTTTTTTTTGGAGGGTATAAAAATAAATAAGTGTTGAAAATCAGAACGATTAAAAAGATGATTCCAGAGTTGCAATGAATGTGTATATAAACTTCACACTAACTTCAGTGAAGGGTATATAAGATTCGGCTCAGCCGAATATAACACTTTTACGTGTTGGTATTGTCATGATGTGACTTTGACAAGTAGTTACAGAATAAAGGCGAATATTAAGCCACATAACTGAAAAAAATTAATTTAAAACTCAAATCAATCTTACAAAAATTACTTAATAATAATAATTTGTAAAGATTTTTTTATTTTAAAATATAACTCGTGTGTTCTCTAAACTAGCAAAATAACACTCCATATGTACCCTCACATTGAGATGGTATTTTACATATGCATTTTGTGTCTCATGAAGTGAACTTGAAATTGCTCAAGTGCTTCTAACAATTCCATCAAAATATACCGCACACACTCTTACACACAACACTCACTACATGTGGCATGAGTTCGGTACAATAATGCTGATGGCATTTCTTTGAAAAAATGTTCAATACTCGTACATATTTTCTAAACCAATAATAATGAATTATTGGTTAACTTGTTTCTGCTCGATAAATAAAGATAAAATTACATTTCAAGTGGAATATTTATTGCAAATGCACAGCGTACGTGTGTTTGTTGTTGTCTGCTGCCATTTAATTAAAACTTGCGGCTAAGAACAAGATGCCAACTTATCATATTATTCACAGGGTTACAAGTGGAACTTGAATTAGAAGGCATTGAGAAAAGTAATACAATATTTTATTGTTAACTTTTAGTTGTTTACAAGCCATTAAAGTAAAATTTTTTTTTGCTATTTATCATATAGATCAACGGGGACAAAGAACTTGAGTGTTTCATAAAATAACCATAATGCAAATAGTTCTTTTTATCATTTAATTACAACTGAAAGTTCATCTCTTGTTAAGTAATAAAATAATTCCGATATGTGTTCAAATAATTTTGCATAAATAATCATTCTTATTTCAGTTAAAGCAGTGTCTTGTTTAAAATAGGCGCTCATATTCTGGAATACGCAACCTTTTCAACTCACTCATGGCTTAAAAACTGAAAAATACCTTTTAGTGAAAACATGTCGCACTTATTTATCCCTCTAAACCAGAGCTCCGAAATCTTCGCTCGAATTCGAGTAGAGAGTGAAACTCGCTCGAAAAAAATATCGAGTGTACTCTATTTTTCTATGCCACTCGAATAAGAGCGCGTATGCTTTGCTCGATTTCGAGTGCGAGTAAAATACGCTCGAAATCGAGCAGATTATACTCTTGCCGAGTACTCTTTGGGTCTTTCTCATACAGTGGAAAAATAGAAACTGTTTGTTTTTGCCGATTTGTGTGTGTGCGTGTGTGTGTAGTAGCAAGTATAGTATTATTTATGTCTTTATTGTTCATTATAATATAGAAAATATAAGTAAACTTTTAAAAATATAATAAAACTTTTTTTATAAAACCAACTAATTGCTCCGCACACGCGCACTGTATGGAAAGGCAGAAAGAGTACACAAAAACCACACTCACACACAAGTCAGCAAAGCCACACAGTTTCTATTTTTCCACTCGGTTTTACTCTTAAGAGTAAACTCTCACTCTATTTCGAAGATTTTTACTCCCACTCTTACTTTTTAAAAAGGAGTGCTCGCGAGTACTCCCACCCAAAACAAACGAGTGGAGAGTAAGCTATTTGTAACACTCGTAATCTTCGAGTACTCTTCTTCGCGAGTATTTTTCACTCGCGAGTAAAATCGAGTAAATCTGAGCTCTGCTCTAAACCAGACCTCCTCAGAAAACCTGACGAGTGCGATTGTCTTCATAGCATTCGAGGAGGTAAAATAATTCAGTCTTGCTCGAACACTAGAGCATTGCATTAATCGAAGTTTTTCTTTAATCTATTAATCGCTTGATTAATTGATCGAGGCTTCAACGGTTAAGCGATTAATATTAATATCATATAAATCATCATTTTAATTGGGTGAATCCATGTCAAACCATTATGGCTTTCGGCATCATCACCTGCGATTGCAATGAAATTCAACACAAGTGTTATACACTATAAGAGTATAATAAAACAAAAAAACAAATTTGGCTCCAGATCCATTCGGGTTCCGAAATATGACGTCATAAAAGTTGCAAAAAATTTTGAAAAATCACAAAACTCTCCTCACAAAAAGCAATAGAACTTTTGAACTATGCAAGATAATTTACTTTTTTTGGTATCGTTTTTAAGCTGAAAGTGCGCCCTTTAAAATGATATGCATATTGCGTTTTTTTTTAAGAAAAAGGTCAAAGGTTATTTTTTGGGGTCTTGAGTTCAAAGGTCTATATCTGAAATGTATATTCACTTCGTCATTCTGTGTGTAACGCAACGAAATATCCCATTAAGTAAATATATTCTTGATCGGTGATGAAATCTAAGATGATCCAGCCATGTCCTTCCGTCCACCTTCGTTGAAAATCACCCTACAGTCCAAACTAAAAGAGCTAGACCCTTGAAATTTTGTATATTTTCAAGGTTAGTACAGGTTCGTAAATAGGCTGAATCGGGCCAGAGGCAAAAAAGTTCCCCTAAGAAGAACTAAAGCAACCCCTAAAAAACAATATAATTTTTAAAGTTTTTTTTTTGTAATTTTATTAAGCAAATGATACATTTCTATATAAAAGAAGGTCCAAAGCTTTGAACTTGGAGCCATAAAATTAGAGAAATAAATTTTTGAACCCCGGCCTTTTTAGTGGGCGTTGACGTAAGATTTATATAAAAAATAATGTAAATAAATAACAAATTGTATTAGGCTAGGTTAGGTTAGAAGGGCTGTCCGCCATAAGCGAGAAAAACACTCGGAGGCCATAAAAGGCCCATTGTGATGCCCAGAGGACTATCACCCTACACAATCCTTTCAAAACGAAATACTGATTCCTGAGAACCACCCAGAACTTCTCACAAAGCCCGCCATTACAGCCAACGGTGAATCCCTGAGGCAGTCCAGATTCCGCAGGAAACGAGAGCTTAGATGTCTAAGTCTACGCTCCTGCAGGGACGGACATGTGCAAATGCAACAAATTGTATTTATTGTATTACTTAAGCCTAAAAAATTATAACTTTAAGCTTTTATGACGAAACTGACACGTTATCTGATCGTCCTAAAAAATTATCTTTGTAAGTTCTACGACAAAGGTGAGATGCCTCTCCCAATCCCTTCCCGGAGCGACCCTGTATAGAGTTTTAAAATTCGGCATAGAAATGTCTTAAAGGATCTCTGACGCAGCAGATTAAACATTTTTAATTTATCTCCGTCGCGTTTTTTGTGCGCGTTTCCATTGCTTTTATGGTGATGGAATGGTGTGACAGTCATGCTCCCCACATTGGAAACGACCCACAGTGGGGTGAATGGCAGAAAAAGTGGCGATTATTTCATAGAACTCGTAATTTTAAAATGTTGTTAATTTTTTATTGATGAGTATTAATAAATACATAAAAAACAGCATTTAAAAAAATTTTTTGAAAAAATAAATTTTTAACATTTTATGGGTTTTTTTTTTGTATTTTGGAGAAAATGGTCTTATTTGACTATTTTTGCTGTAACTTTGGAATGAAAAACGATAAATTAGTAAATTAAATTGTAAATTAGAGTACAAGAAAAATATAATATAAAAACAACTTGCTTTTTTGCTTGTTTTTTTTTGCACATTGAGTTTTAGCAACCGGAATTTTCTGACAAAAACCTTCATAACTCAAAACTCGCACAGATGCGTAAATAGGTATTCCGGGATTTATTAGCTAAAATCATATATTTTAAGAGCATAAAAGAATTTTTTCTTGCACTCATCCTCAAAGTTGTTGAAACTCAATGCAAATATCAAAAATACCACATTTTTGGAGATATTTAATTTTTAAACCCTCCAAAAAAGAATTTGGAGGGTATATTCACTTTGTCATTCCGTTTGTAACGCATCGAAATATCCATCTCAGACCCCATAAAATATATATATTCTTGATCAGTGATGAAATCTAAGACGATCTGAGCATGTCCGCCCGTCCGTCCGTCTGTGGAAATAACGATTCAGTCTAAACGAAAAGAGCTAAACTCATGAAGTTTGGTATAAATATATTTTGAAGCTTAGAGCAGGATAAGTTCGGAGATGGGCTAAATCGGGCAAGAGGGAAAAAAGTTCCCCTAAAAAGAACTAAAACAACCCAGAAAAAACAACATAATTTTTAAAGTTTTTTGGTTATTTTGTTAAGCAAATGATATATTTTTATGTCAAATACGGTCCAACGCCTTAAACTTGGAGCCATAAAATAAAATAAAATTATTTTTGGACCCCGCCCACTTTAGTGGGCGTTATTATATGCAGAAATAGCATAAAAATTTAACAAATTGTTTTACTTGAGCCTGCATTCCTTAAAAATAACATTTTTAAGCTTTAATAACGAAGCTGAGACTAAACCTGCTCTACCCCCTCCTCCCCCTTCACCCCCTAAATGACCAAAAAAATAACAAAAAATTAAATTTTGTATACAATTATCTCAAGCATTTATTGTTAGAGTTTTATGACTGTTGATTTCAGTCCTACCCCCTCCTCCCCCTTCACCCCCTAAATGACCATACAAAAAAAAAAAAAAAATTAAATTCCAACAAAAACAAGTAAGAATGTTATATTCGACCAGATCGAATCTGAAATACCCTCCAAGTATTTAATAAATAGAAACTATTTTTATTCTTATTAAAATTTACATTTTTCTATTATTTGGCTTAAATAATACGGTCGCACTGTGGTGTGAAACCCCTTACAAGTGACGTTTAATTCAAAAGATTAACTTTAACTTTCACAACCGTATTTGGTACCATATGAAAGTAGATAAAATTCTACATCACTAACTGCAAACATAAAAGTTCTTGGTAGTGCACTTTATTTGCAGTGTGTGTGTTCAAAATTCAATATTTTTTGTTATTTTTGCGCGCACTGATTAAAAGAGACAATTTTGAATATTTCAAGTGATTATAGTTTTTCTTAAGACTTTTATAAGTAAAAGTTTTATAATGGAACCGTCAACTTCAGGCACAGGAGCATTTAAAAAATAATTTTTTATTTAGATAAATGTTTTAGAAATATTAAAAAAAAAAACAAGTAAAAACGTTATATTCGACCGGGTCGAATCTTAAATACCCTCCAAATATTTAGTAAGTGAATTTAAAATGTTTAACTTGGTGGAACAGAATCCCTTTATATAATATCGTACGTCAACGCTTACTAAAGGGGGCGGGGCCCAAAAATAGACTATTTAATGTTTTACACAAACGAATGGGGCTTTGCCAGATCGTCTTAGACTTCATCACTGATCAACAATATATATAATCTATGGAGTCCAATTCTCTTTGGAGGGTATTAAAACTGTATTTTGGCGGGGTCGATCTGTCAAGGGCCATGGGGGAGACATTTCACTTTTGCCATAAAACTCCAAAAAGAAATGTTGAGAGTAATTAAATGTAATGTTTATTTAATTGTTTTTTATGGGGTCATTTACGAACTTGACCTGTGCTGTCCTTCAAGATATATTTATACCAAATTTCAAGAGTCTAGCTCTTTTCGTTTGGACTGAATCGTGATTTCCACAGACGTACGGACGGACATGCTCTGTCCGTCCGTCATCAGTGATCAAAAATATATGTTTATACTTTATTTGGTCTCAGATGGATATTTCGCTGCGTTACAAACGGAATGACAAAGTGAATATATCCTCCAATTCTTCTTTGGAGTGTATAAAAAAACAAACAGGATATGTCGAGCCATGTTGAAGTTAAATTATTGGCATTAAATTTATAATATAGAAAATAAAAAAAATCCCAAATTTGAATCTAAGGACCTGATAAATATGAAAAATTTTAACTTTTAGTCGTCATACGTTAATTTAATTGACTAACTGCCTGTACGCCGATGTCGAAAGCTATCGTTCGATCGAATGAATAACATTTAAAACAAAAACAATTTTTTAAATTTGAACAGGCAGATAATTATATCAATAAAGTGAATATTGACTCAATTAAAAATGCATGTCTGAACACGATATAAAAGTTAATAAAAGTTTGCAGCATAAATACACTTTCAGAATTTATTTTAAAATTTTATTTAAATACTTGATGTTTTTTTTCAGATCGGGTGTCGTTTATAACTCGTTGAAATTCAATTAAATAATCTCAATAAAATATGGTACAGCCCCACAAAAATGTAGAATAATAACTGTTACTTTGTAATATTTTATTGAACTGAAAAACTTATGAAAAAATATGACAGCTACAAACTTATATACACAAGGTTGCTCAAATCCCAGACGACTTGTTTTAATTGTTTCTAATTGCAGAATTGTATTTTTAATGAATTTCGTAATTTTTTGTTGATATTTTTTAATTTTACATGAAAATTAAAGCGCCCTCTAGCGGAAAAAATTGTTTTTTGTAATAAAACAAATCCAAATTTAATTCCTTTTTCAAAACTGGCTCAAGCATTTAAATCGGTTCACCCATTCTATTTATATAAAACTTTTTATAATAGCATTACGTTAAAAGTGAACCTCCACGGTCCTTCAAATCTTTAAAATCGATTTTCTTAAAATTCTGACGTGCTACAGCAAAACGCCGAGACACGTATTTCTTTATTTTAAGCCTATTTTCATATTCTGTTAACATTACTCATGTGTACAAACCACTGTCGTACTGTGTAATTTACGACTTGTCCCTATATTATTACTCGTGCTAGTTTTATGGATTTTCCCAGAAAATAAACAGATTTTTCGGCAAATTTAGTTTCGAATTCATTGCTTCATTCCTTTATTTATTATTTTTTTAAATAGTTGTGGTTGCATTGATTTTATAATGAAATATTTAAACACAAATTTCAATGTAAGGCAATAACGTGAGCATGAGCATGAGCATGAGCAAGAGCAGCAGCATTTGCGGCATTTACGGCAGCAATATTTTCTGCCACTCTTTCGTTAGCAGCCTGGACGGCATCGACCACAGCTTGAGCTTGCACACCGGCAGCATCGGCAACCACTTGGGCTCTAGCGACTGCTTGATTGCCAGCTTCTTGCAGGCCGTTAGCTAAATGTTCTGCAGCTTCACGGGCAGCTACTTCGGCAGCAGAGCCGGCTGGTGCCAGCACAACAACATTAGGTACCACAGCGCCCAAGGGTATGATACTGGCTTTGGCATAACCTCCACAGATGGCCACACAAACGACGACGGCAAAAACTAAAACCTAAAAAGAATAAAAAAAAAATTGCCAAATAAAAATAACACGTTTTCCTTTCCTCGCCACCACTGACTGGGTTCCTTACCAACGATGTCTTCATTTTATTTATTATTATTCGGTGAATTGAAAGGATTTGTTTTAAAGTACTCGACTTGCTGTAAAATCGCGTTGTTTTAAGCACTCGGAGATCAGTGAAACAATGATTTCTTTAAGAATTTGCCCAGCATTTTATAGAACACAAGGTTCTTTTCTAAAAGCTTACACGTCGAGGTTGATTTGGAATCGTATTGAATATTGAAATTGCTTTCATTTTGTTGTTTTATTTCATATGCTTTTCAAACAAAAGAGAAAATGCTTTTAATTTCTAGCAACTTTTTGTTGTTGTACTCTGTATACGACTCGTTCGCAGGTGGAACTACTTGGCTTACGAAGGTGTTTCAAATCTCGCAGTCTAATAAAATAATTATGCATATCGCTTTTCAGGTTGGTAAATTTTTTATGAACTTTATTAGGAAAACATTTGAATTTCTTTGCTAAATGGATTTGTGTGGTTGCAGTGCGAAGCTGGCATTATTAAAATGTTTTATATCTTTCATTTTGAAAAGAGGAAAGAAAAATTTGTGAACAGAAGTGGGGCGAATATATTTGAATCACTTATAAAGGGTGAGCAAATTTGAGGTTAGGAAGCAAAGTGGCTTAAAAACACACTCTCTTTTTTTTTAAATCGGTTTTAGTGATATCAATGTAAAGTAATAAAAAAAATATGATATCGGGTGAATGTCTACCTCTACCACGACGCCAGATGTCCACTCTTTGTACAAAATTTTGAACCATATTTTTCAACAAAGATTCACTTGTCTCGTCAATGCAACGCAAAATTTCATATTTCAGAGCTTCAATTCTTTGTAAGTTGTTCACGTAAATCCATCCTTTCAAACGGCCCCAGAGAAAATAATCCAGCGGCGTTGCGGCCAGTTGACATCGCCAAATCGATAAATTCCGCGACTAGGGAATTTCTCATGCCATAACTGAATTGTTTGGCCGGCTGTGTGACTTGTGGCGCCGTCTTGCTGAAACCAAAGGTCACTGATGTCAACATTAGCTAATTTTGGCTACAAAAAATCGCAGATAAGCCATGGTGACGGCTTTTCCTCGCTTATTTTCGAAAACTACAGGCCGATGATGCCACCTGATCACAAACCGCACCATGTGGTTACTTTCTTTGCATGTAACCGTTTTTTCGAGGATAGTTTATGGATTTTGTCAGCCTCATATGCGACAATTTTGTTTCTTTATATAATCGCCTAATTGAAAATGGCCTTCATCACTAAAGGCTATTCTGTAATTTTCAAGTAGCCGATTCACAAACGTCCGACGCAAACAATGTTCGGCCGACTTTAACTTTATAAGCAAAAGTTTAGGCTCAAAATGTTGTGCAAAGTGATGCCTAATTGTTGCGAACGTCGACGAGTTGAAGTTCCTGGCTCATTCTCAACTCTTTGCTGTTTAGCGGCAGCGTTTGCATCATTACGGCCACTGGGAGGGTATTGTTTTGGTCTATGGTCAGCAACAGTACCATGAGCCTCGAATTTAGCTATTAAATTATGCACAGCGGTCTCAGAAGGAGCCAGATTATGAGGAAAAGCTTCCCGAACTTTACAAAGTGATACAGTAAAATATTCCGAATTAAAATTCTTTGTTCAAGAGCGAAACGTTCCATAGTTAATATTTTCCCATTTTTTTTTTACTAAATAACTGTAAAAAATGACAGCTCAATGTCGAGACATTTCATCATTTGACATGCAATTTACTTCTTAACCTCAAATTTGCCCATCTAAGCAAATTTCCAGAAATTTCTATTAAATTCAATACAGAGTTAATTTTGGAGACTTTTTCCATGACCAAAAATTTCTATTTATGCCTTTGGGGGGAACCCCAAATTGATACAAAAAATAATAAAACTGACTGATTATTAAAAAGAAATTTGTGTAGCTCAACTTAAAGTTGTTTATGATCTTAAATAGTGTTTAAACTCTGCACTTATTTGTAATTATTTTCCATTCCCTCCTTTAATTTATTTTAATTTCTTAAATTTATTTACTTGTTAATATTGTATTACATAGAACATAAAACCGATTAATATTCTTTTCGCTCTCATTGAGAAATATTTCTGAAGTAATTCTTTTGAACTTGAAATTCTTCAAGTGCTTCCATCTAATCTGTCCAAACAACACGGCAGGCACTTTGTGTTACAAAGCATGAGCAAGATATTGCATAAAATATTATATTATTAGGCAAACAATAATTCTAAATTATTAGTTTAATTACTTGTTTATAGCCGGTTTAAAATAGATAAAATTCCATTTCATGTGTCTATGGCCACTTGCATGCTGTTGTCTGTTGCGGCTACTGTTTACTGATAACCCGCGGCCAAGAACAAGGTGTCAATCTGTTCAGGGTCTTAGAACTATAAGAAAAATTAATGTACATAGTATATTTTAATAAATGTAATAAACTACAATATATTGAAGTTCGTTTATTTTTGTTATCTTTAATCTGAAGCAGTGCAGCATGTGTTTCTCGTCATAAAGAAGATCTATTTTCATACAGTCGACTTAAGCCATGAATCAAATAAAATTTAATATTTATTTGAAAAAAAAAACTCTTGAAATTTAAAAATGTTTATATTAAAAATACCAAAGCGTTTTATATCACAAAAGTTTTTTAAAGAGTTTTGTGTATGGGCTTTTCCATGATGTTGAACGTTGCCGTTGTACACTTAAAGGATGGGCATATTTGAGGTTAGGAAGTGAATTGGCTCAAAAACACTCTTCTTTCTGACAAAATCAGTTTTCTTTACAACAGTTTAAAGTAGAAATATGGGAATTATTAAAAAAATATGATGCCGGGCAAATGTCTATCTCTAGCATCTCGGCAGAAGTCTGCTGTTTTCACTAAATTTTTAAATAAATTTTGCAATAATGATTCGTTTATTTCGTTAATGCAGCGTCAAATTTCATCTTTCAGAGCATAAGTTGTTTGTTCACGTAGTTCCAGTCTTTCAAATGGCGCCCGAGAAAATAATCTAACGGCGTCAAATCCCAAGAACAAGGCGGCCAATTGACATCACCAAATCGAGAAATTTCGTGACCCGGGAATTTCTCATGGAATAACTTAATTGTCTGGACCGCTGTGTGCCTTGTGGCGCCGTCTTGCTAAAACCAAAGATCACTGATGTCAACGTTAGCCAATTCTGGCCTCAAAAAATCGCAGACAATTCATAGTGGCGACGTTTCCTCGCTCATTTTCAAAAAAATGATGATGCCGCTTGCCCACAAACAGCCCCATAAGGTCACTTTCTTTGGATGTAATAGTTTTTCGAGGATTTTTTTGTGGATTGTGTGAGCGTCATATGCGAGAATTTTGTTTGTTCTCATAATCGCCTAATTGAAAATGGGACCCATCACTGAAGATAATTTTGTTGAAAAATGCGTTCAAACATCCAATTCACATACGTTGGACCCAAAAACTCGTTAGCCGGCGTTCTTTTTTTAAAATTTCCTAAATTTTTCTAAATAAATGTCAAAGGATGACAGCTCAATTCGTGACATTTCATTATTTGACAGCCAACTTTCTACCTAACCTCAAATTTGTGCAATCGAAAATTATATGGATTTTTATTTCGACCACAAGCATAAATAATTTATGGCTCTAAATTAACCTTATAATCGCTGCTAATTTTAATTTTGAGCAATGTTGCGCTTTTAAGGTAATTGCAAGAAATCCAAGATTTTCGTATGTTAAGAAAAGGAAACAATATTTTAATGAAATTTAATTTACAATATCAAGTACCAATTTCGTTTTAAAATATTTTTGATTCTACCTAAAAACAAGTAAAAGTGCTATATTCGGCTGTGCCGAATCTTACTTCTAATACCTCTGAACGTCTTTCAAAAATATTAAATATGTTTAATTTACAAACAAAAAGAAAAAATCCGTTTTATGTACCCGAAAAGGTTCTAATTGTCCAACCGTAGAAATAGTCTTTTAGATTTTTTTGGTTTTTAATACCAGTTTACTTCTTTCTGATATACAAAGTAGGTATAATTCATCAATTTTTTAATTTTTTTAATTTTTTAATACTAATTTAATTTTTGCTGATATATAAAATAGGTTTAATTCACTAAAAACACAAAATTTTAAATTTATGTATGTACTTTTATGTACCAAAAATATTTCGATTTTCCAACCCTGGAACCGAATTTTAAGTTTTTAAAATTTTTAATACCAATTTAATTCTTAACGAAGTATCAAATAGGTTTAAGTCACTGAAAAAAAAACAAAATTGGGAACTTATATGGTTACTTTTATGTACCAAAAAATTTCGATTTTCCAACCCTGGAACCGAATTTATAATTTTATGATACTAGTTTAATTTTTTCTGAAATATCTAATAGGTTTAATTCACTAAAAGCACAATATTTGGAATTTATGTATGTACTATTATGCACGAAAAATATTTCGATTTTCCAACTCTGGAAGCGAATTTTTATTTTTTTACCAATGCAATTCTTAGTGAGGTGTAACATAGTTTTACTTGACAAAAAAATTAAAATTTTTAATCACACACCTTTCATGTACCATTAAATATTTCATTTGTCCAACCCTGGAGTCGAAATTTTGATTTTTTAAGATTTTAATACCAATTATGTTCTTCCTGTATTATAAAACAGCTTAATTAGCAATAAGAAACAACGTCAATTGCTTTTTTGGTTACTTTTATGCGGAATAAATATTTCAATTTCCCAACCCTGGAAACGAAATTTAAATTTTTTTTACCAATGCAACTCTTAATGAGGCATGAAATAGTTTTATTTGAGAAAAACTTAATATTTGTAACCATTTAGGTCATTTTTATGTATCACAAAATATTGCAGTTATCCAACTCTGGAATCTAAATTTTGATTTTTTTTATAATTTTTGATACCAATTTTGTTTTTCCTGAATTAAAAAATATTTTTAATTAGTATAAGAACAACGTCAATTACCTCTTTGGTTACTTTTATGTATAAAAAAATTCAATTTCCCAACCCAGGAAGCGAAATTTAAATTTTTTAAAATTTTCTTTATCAATGCAAATCTTCATGAGGTATAAAGTAGTTTTGTTTAAGAAAAACTCGAATTTTGCAACCATTTTGGTTATTACATGTACTACAAAATATTGCACGTACCAAAAAAAATTTAATTTTTCCAAACCCTTTGTTTTTTTATCAGTGCAACGCTTCTTAAGGTATAAAGCAGTTTTATTTAAGAAAAATTGCAAATTTTTTACCATTTTGGTAACTTTTACCATAAAATATTGCACTTGTCCATCCCTGGATTCGAAATTTTATTTTTTATTTTTAAATTTTTGATACCAATTTTGTTTTTCCTAAATTATAAGACAGTTTTAGTTAGCAAAAAACAAAAAAAAAACAACATCAGTTGCCAGTTTGATTACTTTCACGTATGAAAAAATTCAATTTCCAACCCCTGGAAGCAAAATTTATATATAAAAATTTTTTTTTTTGGCCATTGCAAATCTTCATGACGTATAAAGTGGTTTTGTTAAAGAAAAACTTGAAATTTTTAACAATTTTAGTTACTACATGTACTACAAAATACGGAATGGGCAAAAAAAAAATGTTTAATTTTCCATCCCTGGAAAAAAAATTTTATTATTTTAGTTTTTAATAGACCATTGAGGCTTGCCAAAGCAAGAAATAGGTTTAATTTACAAACATTAAAAAAAAAAAATAACTGATTTTTGGTATAAATTTTGCGTCGAGAATTAGGTGTAACCTTCCCAGCTCTGGAACCGTACATCGGATTTTTCAATACCACTCTTTTTAAGTTCATTTCCAATCCAACGGTCCAAGAACGAAGTCTCTAGCTCTTCTGGGGGCTTGGGAAAACCGATTTCACATACAGACGGACATCGCTCAATCGTCATCGCTATTCATAAGGATCCAGAATATATATACTTTATGGGGTCCCATGTGCATATCGAAGAAATTACACACGGAATGAGAAAAAAATATTACCTACACAAAAGAATGCTTTTAAGAGCATTAAATAAGAAAGTACAATTACAATAACAAAATCATAATAATCAATCAAATCAAGTCGATCACATCAGCTGGCAATATAATGCCACACTCATGCCCTTTAATGAAAATGAATGGTAAATATGTAAAATTTTGTTTGTTTTTAATCATTAGAAAAGAACATTTTATATATTAGAAAAGATTATAAATAAATGTAAAAGGCAGAATAAATGCAGCATATTATTCCGCAAATAAAATGCTATTATAGTTAATAATTTTAATATTATTTTTGGCATCGAACGATAGTTTGCGATATCGTAGGATTCTTAAAAAATGTGGCACTCCCAAAAAAGTGGAACTTAAATAAAAAGTAGAGTTTTTATTTAAAATATTATTATTGTCAATAAGAAAAAAATTACTGTGGCTTTTCAGTGATCAAATGATTTGCTGTAAAAACTACAAAAAGCATAAAATAAAAATACAAAATATGTATTAATAATAATAATAAATTAATAAACATAAAAAATAAAATTAATAAACATTAAAAATAACTATTTCTTTGCAGTACTTTTTATTTAAAATATTAATGTTGTTAGTAAAGTAAAATAGGTGTGGCCTTTGATTGATCAAATCGCTTATTGTAAAAACTACTTTCCGTAATTCTTTCGTACAACAAAAGAAATATTAATTGCAAACACTATGAAATAGGAACAACAATAACAACAATGAAATAATTGTTGGTTTAATAAGCAAAAACTTTTTTATATAAAAAAAATTCTTTTGCATAATTTTTAAATTAAAAAAAATTTCTGTTGGCACATGCTGCTTAACAAGATAATCTTATTCAAATAAGAACTGATCGGTATAATTGCTCCATTTGGCTTATTTTCGTTCTTTCATAATTATTGCAATAGATAAATATGTACTCGTATGTATGTATGTGTAACTGGTTTGGAAAAAAGGCAATAAATTAACTTGCCTTCTTAGACTGTAGGTTTTATTAAAGACAATTGTTTTCCCCATTTCCTTTTCGTAAAAGGATAGTTTTTTAAATAAAATGTTTTTTAAATAAAATGTTGAATACTACTTATTTATTTGTCATAACATTTTTTGTTTGCCTTAGTATTTCGTTTTAAATAACTCTATAACTTTAAAGTATATAAAAAATATTGTTAGAGCAATATTTCTCAACTTGTAACAAAATCATGAGAAGAGTTTCTTAAAAACTCGAGTTCAGCTAAACTTAAATAATTTCGGTTTATTGTGAATAAAACAGAAGTTTATAAATTGATTTTTATACCCTTCACAAAAAAGTGAAAGGGTATATATAGGTTTGTCATTCCGTGTGTAATTTCTTCGATATGCACATGGGACCCCATACAGTATATATATTCTGGATCCTTATGAATAGCGATGACGATTGAGCGATGTCCGTCTGTCTGTCGGTCTGTACGTGAAATCGGTTTTCCCAAGCCCCCAGAAGAGTTAGAGACTTCGTTCTTGGATCGTTGGATTGGAAATGAACTTAAATAGAGTGGTATTGAAATTCATCCGAAGTATGATTCCAGACCTGGGAAGCTTACACCTATTTCTCGACGCAAAATTTATACCAAATATGAATTATTTTTTTTAATGTTTGTAAATTAAACCTATTTCGTGCTTTGGGGAGCCTCAATGGTCTATTAAAAACTAAAAAAATAAAAATTTTTTCCAGGGATGGGAAATTAAAATTTTTTTTTTCGGGTTATTCCGTATTTTGTAGTACATGTAGTAAATAAAATTGATAAAAATTTCAAGTTTTTCTTTAACAAAACCACTTTATACGTCATGAAGGTTTGCATTGGCAAAAAAAAAAATAAATTTTAAATTCAAATTTTGCTTCCAGGGGCAAGAAATTGAATTTTTTCAAACGTAAAAGTAATCAAACTGGCAACTGATGTTGTTTTTTTTTGTTTTTTGCTAACTAAAACTGTCTTATAATTAGGAAAAACAAAATTGGTATCAAAAATTTAAAAATAAAAAATAAAATCTCGAATCCAGGGATGGACAAGTGCAATATTTTATGGTACATGAAAGTTACCAAAATGGAAAAAAAATTCGCAATTTTCCTTAAATAAAACTGCTTTATACCTTAAGAAGCGTTGCACTGATAAAAAAACAAAGGGTTGGAAAAATTAAATTTTTTTTTGGTACATGCAATATTTTGTAGTACATGTAATAAACAAAATGGTTGCAAAATTCGAGTTTTTCTTAAACAAAACTACTTTATACCTCATGAAGATTTGCATTGATAAAGAAAATTTTAAAAAATTTAAATTTCGCTTCCAGGGTTGGGAAATTGAAATTTTTTTTATACATAAAAGTAACCAAAAAGGAAATTGATGTTCGTTTTTTACTACTTAAAACTATTTTTTAGTTCAGGAAAAACAAAATTAGTATCAGAAAGTAAAAAAAAATCAAAATTTAGATTCCAGAGTTGGATAACTGCAATATTTTGTGTTACATAAAAATGACCTAAATGGTTACAAATATAAATTTTTTTTAAATAAAACTATTTCATGCCTCATTAAGAGTTGCATTGGTAAAAAAACAAACAAAAATTAAATTTCGCTTCCAGGGTTGGGAAATTGAAATATTTATTCCGCATAAAAGTAACCAAAAAAGCAATTGACGTTGTTTCTTATTGCTAATTAAAGCTGTTTTATAATTTAGGAAGAACAAAATTGGTATTAGAATCTTAAAAAATCAAAATTTCGACTCCAGGGTTGGACAAAAAGTTTAAAAATTTTAATTTTTCTGTCAAGTAAAACTATGTTACACCTCAATAAGAATTGCATTGGTAAAAAAATAAGAATTCGCTTCCAGAGTTGGAAAATCGAAATATTTTTAGTACATACATAAATTCCAAATGTTGAGCTTTTATTGAATTTAACTTATTAGATATTAAAAAAAAAAATTAAGCTAGTATCAAAAAATTATTAACTCGTTTCCAGGGTTGGAAAATCGAAATTTTTTGGTACATAAAAGTAACCATGTAAGTTCCCAATTTTGGTTTTTTTCAGTGACTTAAACCTATTTTATACTTCGCTAAGAATTAAATTGGTATTAAAAATTTTAAAAACTAAAAATTCGGTTCCAGGGTTGCAAAATCGAAATATATTTGGTAAATAAAATACATACATAAATTCCAAATTTTGTGTTTTTAGTGAATTAAACCTATTTTATACATCAGAAAAAATTAAATTAGTATTAAAAAATTAAAAATTCGGTTCCAGGGTTGGAAAATCGACATTTTCTGATTCATAAAAGCAGCCATTTTATTTGTTATTTTTGATTTTTATGATGAATTATACCTACTTTTTATATCAGAAAGAAGTAAACTGGTATTAAAAACCAAAAAAAAATCTAAAATACTATTCTACGGTTGAACAATTAGAACTTTTGGGGTACATGAAACGGATTTTTTCTTTTTATTTGTAAATTAAACATATTTAATATATTTGAAAGACGTTCAGAGTTATTAGAAATAAGAAGAGTAACAAATTTACCTTCCTAGCCGAAAAATTTAAACGTTTTCTTAAATATAAAAGTAACCGATAAAATCATTTTGATTGTTTAATGTAACTTACTTTCTGTTTTGGCAAGAAAGAAAGAAAGAAAGAAGAATTACATCTGTGATGGGTATTTAAGATTCGGCACAGCCGAATATAGCACATTTGCTTGTTTAGTTGCATATATACAGTAAAAATTCGATAATCCGGATAATTGATTGTAGACCCCAATCCAGATTAGCGAATTATCCGAATTACTACGCATGTATGTATTTATTAAGGCCAACACCCTTCCACTCATACCTTTACTTAGTTCTTCAACAATTTTTACTTTATCTAAAATAGATAGAGTCCTGTGTGCTCTCTTCACTGAAGGCATCTTGCATCCATACTAAACTAAAAGCGCATGTGCTAACATACTCATTTCACACTATTCTAACTGTATTTTTTAAAGCATGCTGTGATTTGAATAAAAAAAGAAATAAAAACGGGTGTTATTCAATCCGGATTATAGAGTTGCAATCAATCCGGATTATAGAATACGCAATGAGCTGCAAAAATTCTGTCCGGATTACCGAATATTCCGGATTAGTGGAGTCCGGGTTATTGAATTTTTACTGTATGTGGTGAAAATTATATATTTTTAAAATATTAAATTTTTTCTAAACTAAAAATTTTCCATAAAGAAAAAGAAGACTGTTCGATAATGTACAAAACAATAATGTTAGTTCGGCATGAAGGCAATTTTCTTCATAGTTTCATAGTGTATTGGGCATCGAAATTGCTTAGCTGCCCTTCCCCATTATGATGAAATCGGTGGATCTCGGTTTTTGTGGTTAATGAGCCACAATAGTATGCTGGCCCGAAAAAGTCATAACATGTCAATTAAACAGCAGCAAAGAAATTAATGTGCGTTACCTTCGGTTTGCTACAGTTCTCGTATACAATTTCCTAATAAAGATTGTATAAATAAAAATTATTATATTTACCTAAGCCACGTAATTAGTGGGTACAAAGAAAAATACACATTAGTACTGAGGATGAGTGTAAGGGCTTTCGAAAACAGCTGTTCTGCTCTGCGGTGTAAGTTGAATAACTAAAAATTGATGTTGAGTTTCCCTGGTGCAAAAGCCAATATTCAAGGCAAGTTGATACTCCATTGAAAATCATATATACAACAATGAAAGCCATGAGTTCCTTTTAAAACATTTTAGAACTCTATTTTGGCAGGGTCACTCCGAGAAGGGCCCTTAAAAAGAAAATATTCGGGGTTATTAGGCGTAGAAAAAAATAAATTTTTTTTAGGGCATTTAAGGGGCAAAGTTTTGTGGAGGGGTAAGGCAGGACAAGATCAGAGAACATCTCAGCTTCGTCATAAAAGCCAACAAATTTTATTTTTAAGGAATGCATTGAACAACTTGTTAAATATTTATACTGTTTTCCATGTAATATTTTAGTTCAAAGCCCACTAAAGGGACGGGGTTCAAAAATTGATTTTTCTGATTTTCTGGCTCCTAGTTCAACACTTTGAACTCTTCTTTGATGGTAAAATATATGATTTAAAAAGCAAAGCCGACAAAACCAGTTGCCATCTCTCAAGAACTCTCTTGGTATAACCAAAAACCATTGGATTGCTGAAGTAAAAAATGTTTTTTTTTTTTGCTGAAAACTTAACTGCTCTGCTCCAATGAAGGGTATACAAAATTCGTCGCAGCTGACGTGATTACATTTTCATTTCATTCAACACTCAGCCTCCAACAACGTCACGTTGTCACTTCAATAAATTGGAGCGGGAACAGAAACTAAATTATTTACGAAGCCATTATTGTTAATGTCAAATTGTTGGCGAATGTGTGAATGCAATAAGTATTTATTGTTGTAAGGGTCTAAAGTTCAGTAAAGCAGAATCTGGCAAAGCAAACCTGAAGCAGCATTCCGAGTGCGTGTGTGAATGTGTTGTACGAGACGAGTAGAGTATGTGGTGCTAAGAAAAGTTTCCGTAATGAAATGTTTAGCCATGAATGAATGAATTGAAGTACCGAATGCGAGTACTAAATTTAATGCGGGCATTAGTTTAACTGCCGGAGTGCCAACACATCGTTGGTTTGCAAATAGTAGAATTGAAAATGTGGCTGACAAACTATTTTGCTTGTGATTTTGAAATGCTCAAGTGGTTCAACAAGTTTGTCCACTACAATCTTTCAAACTCTTTCACTTGAAATGAGATGGCTGACTGCAATCAATTTGTAGATTATACACAGTGCAACACAGACAAGTTTGTAGCGACTGATTCTTGGCAAAGGAAAGCAAACAAAACTATTGTCTTTGTAAAGCTTTCATTTTATGGGGACGTTCAGTTCCTGGAAGGTCCACGTTATTATAGGGTAGCACGTTATTATTAAATAACATTTTAATCCTCAGTCCTCTTACTCCTCAATATAAGGATCACACAAAAAAAAATAAGGCAGGGAATAAATAAATAAAGTGTCCTGAGACCTAGAAAAAAAACCCCGCAGATGCCACTTGCCTGTGGCTCTTAGAAATTCGCACCTGCTTCGGAGCCTAAGAGCTGTTATAGTTATTAATCTCGTCTAACTGGAAATGCTTCTGGGATCAGATATCTGATACAATCTGTCAGTTCATTGGAGTACCCGGGAAAGGTTATTAAAGTGTAGATTCAAGAAAAATATAACCCCTTAATCTGTAACTATTTGTGAACGTCACGTCTAGAATTCTTTTCCACTCCTTTTCTTTAGCAATTCAAACCCTCTTACAACTTTCTATACGTACTACTCCTTATGGAAAACAATAAACTACTTTTGACTGTCTGTGGCTACTTTCTAAGGCCTTGAATATAGTAAGAAGTTGTTAAAAATGGCCAATTGCTGGAGAAATGGAGTACAGACGTGATTTGGCTTTCAAAGAGTTACAGATAAAAAGTTCCTGCAATAAATAATGAGTGCTTACATAGATGTCTTACATGCATGCAAAGGCTTTTCCAACAGGGATTTTCGAACTTTAACAACTGATAATGGTCATCTTCTTGAAGTTACATCTGTCAAAGGTCATGGATAAATTTGTGTATCTGATTGAGTGCGTCGACGAAATGCTAAGTCTGCCAGAAACATCGCCTTAAAAGTGTAAAAAAAATCCGAGGCTGTCATTTTCGTGCCTTTCGCAAAGCACAACTTGGCGAATTTTGCGGTGTGTCGTGGACCCACATCCAAGCAAAGTACAAAGGACCGAGGAAATCGCGGTGAACGAAAATAGCCAACGACTTGTATTCGCTGAGTGGACTTGGGAGGAGTTGGCAACTGATCCTAGTTTCGACAATCACCTTTAGAGATGAAGCCCATTTCTGGAAGTGGAATGGGTAAGTGAAGAAACAGAATTGTCGAATTTGATACGATTCCAATCCACATGAGCTCTAAGAATGTTCAATGTTTCCCGAAAAAGTCACTATTTGACGTTCGCTGTAGACTGGCGGCTCCAGCGGCGGTTATTTCTTTGAGAACGACGTTGACCACGTCATCACTGTCAACGGCGAGTGGTATAAATCGATAATTATCAACTTCTTTTATACTCCATTGTATGATCTGGACTCCAAGGACAGCGCCATGTGTCAGACAGCTTGTGCCTCAGGAATCTGCACGACCAAATTGAAGGCATCCGCATCTCACGTAATGGAGGTGGCAACCGAGAGCTTATGATTTGTACTCGTTTGAATTTAGCTTGTGAGGTTTTCTTAGGTGAGGTTAGCTTATATATAAGAGGGTAGCTACTACTCCTATGTCCTGGATATGCCTCAGTCCGTAAAGGCCTCTTGTACGCTCTCAAGTAGCAGAAAGCAAAAACCTCTAACTTTAGAAACTCTTACTACGGCTACATTTATTTTCGTCGTGTGAGGTTTTCCTTAGTCGTAGATTTATGCGAATGCGTCACGAATGACAGGTGTTCTCAAAGCCACCATAAGAGAAAAGCCCTCGATCAAATTCAGTCTGTTTTATGCGTGAGTGTCATGGAAAATTGGACATCTGACGTTAGCTTAAATACAAGAGGGAAGCTATTATTTTCATGTCCTGAATATCCTCAGTCAACAAAGGCCCGTTGCAGCCTTTGTAGAAAGCAAAAACTTCTAATTTTAGAAACTCTTACTGATGTGTCACCTCAGTTTCTTCCATGCAATACCCCTAAGCCGGCTAATGTCTAGTAGAATGTCATTCACAACAAAAACGGGGCCTCAGTTGAGCAAAAGCGGGGCAGTGACAAAGGAATTGCTCCAACGTCTCTACATTTATTTTCGTCGGGTGAGGTTTTCTTAAGTCGTAGAGGTATACGAATGCGTCACGCACGACAGAGGTTCTCACAGCCGACAGAAGACAAGCCTTAGGTCAAATTCAGTCTGATTTATGCCTCAGCGTCATGGAAAATTGGATATCTGGGTTGAGCTGTACCCAAATAAGCCGTGGCGGACATATGAATGATGTTATATTCCACACGTAGACATCAATAGGTCTTTCAAAACAATTGAGGTATCTCACGCATACTTTGTTAAATAGAAATCTCTTAATGAAACACTCTACGAGGTGTGATAAATAAAAGTATTTATTTATTCATCAATAACTATCTTGTCCTCTTCAAAGTAATCCCCCTCAGATCTTATACACTTATGCCAGCTTTTTTTCCAATCCTCGAAACACTTCTGAAACGCGCTTTTTGGTATCGGCAACAGCTCCTGTTTCTATTTTTCTTTTATCTCCTCAATCGCAGCAAAACGGTTTCCTTTCATCGTTGTCTTCAGTTTTGGGAAGAGGAAAAAGCCAGCGGGGGGCCATGTCCGGTGAATACGGTGGTTGAGGCATGATAACGGTTTTGTTTTTGGCCAAAAACTCACGCACAAGCATCGATGTGTGAGCTGGTGCGTTATCATGGTGCAAAATACATGATTGTTTTTTCCACAATTCTGTGCGTTTTTTGGCGAATTGCTTCTCGCAAACGGCGCATAACTTCAAGGTGGTATTCCTTATTGACCGTACGACCTTGTGGCAAGAATTCGTGATGCACCACACCATTTTTACATCCGTAAAAATTGCTTAGCATAAGCCGAACGGTATGCCAACATCATCAGCAACCTCTCTGACAGTGATTCGACGATTATCCAAAATCATTTTCTTCACTGCTTCAATGTTTTCATCGGTTGCTGACGTGCTCGGGCGACCAGGACGAGCATCGTCGTTGACATCTTCTCCGCTTTCCTTAAACCGGTTATACCACAATAGAACTTGTGTTCTGCTCATACTAGACTCGCCAGACGCCTCAGTCAACATTGCAAATGTCCTTGCGCATTTAATTTAATTTTTTACACAAAACTTTTCTTGATCCATTTTTTCCAATAGTAAAAAATCTGTCAAAAACTAACTGACAATCCAAAATGGCTGGCATTACCAACATATAAAACAGACATGTGTACCAACATAACAGAGAAAAAATATGCGATAATCGAACATGCGTAACTCACGAAAGATGAAAATAACATTTATTTTTTGATCAGACCTCGTATATTACTGACATTGATATCTGATAGATAGTGTGTACAGTTCCGATCAGCCTTATGAGCGCATGATTGTGTTAGTTGTTGTCAGTCTGTTTCAATGGCGAAGGCATGGCACTCTGTCTCTGAACTTAACTGCTACAAAAAATTCTCTACCTTCTCATCTATCTTCATCTGTCATCTCAATACTATCCCTTCCTTTCTAGTTCCGGCGCAATGCCAATTCATGTGTAGAAGTCATCACCTCAGGGTGTTTGCTGTTGGCTGAAGTAGTAGATCACGAGACTATGAAGCGGAGGGTCCTGAGTTCGAGCCCCTGCTGAGTCATGAAATATTGTGTTGATTTCTTCTGATCAGCATTAGTGCATGGGTTGTATTAGTTGTTGCCAGTTTGTTTCAATGATGAAGGCATAGTCACTGACCATAATTGGCAGCGACTGACACTATCATGTACTAAAGGAAGAGTAACAGCACCCACCTCCGTCGGCCCTGTAGCAAAAATTAGGCGGCGGAGTAAAAAAGGTTGAAATAGCTACAAAAAAAAACTGTCTATCTTCTCATCTTTCCTAATCTGTCGCCTCAATACCTCCCCTCGTTTTCAGTTCCGGCGCAATGCATTGCATACATAGGGGTCATCCCCGGAGTGCTGGTGCAAGATAAAAAAAGAACAATAATCGGCTAATTACTTTACGTTTAACTGGCTATTTTCGAATAACGATTAAATAGTTTAATTTATGGCGAACATTTAATTTCTTTTTGAAAATTTAAGAATTCAGAGCAAATTATGAATTGACAAAACATTTTGTACAATTTCAAAATATTTTGCACACGTAATTGAATTTGTTTATCTGGCGGTTTTTTCGCTGAAGTTACGGACTTAGTCTGTTTCATTATTAACGGTTACATATTTCCCAAGTCAATTTATTACAACAAAATTTAGCTGAGAAATATTTTTTATTAATCCTAAAATTAAAGCCACACATAGACGTGTGTGTTTCCTTTTTATTTCTCCCTGTCAAAAGCAGTTATTGAATTCGTGTTACTTTGGAAAAAGATTGATTTTGTTGCACAGTGTTATTAATCATTTTATGAATGTTGTTTACATGACACTTTATACACAATGGATTTCTTTATGCAAATTAGTTTATCCAACAATTTTTCTTGTACTTATTTGTTAAATGGTTTAAATGGAATATTTATTATATTGAAATATTTGTCAATCAACCAAGAAATTGAGTTCAGGAATATGTGATTTAATATTGTAAAACACTTGAGATACAAAATGGTAAACCAGTTTCAGTGACGCAGTCTGTTTTTGTATACAATTCCAGCAACACTTACGAGAATGTGTGTGCGGTGAATGTAACTGAGAACAAGTGTAGGTCAGCACTAGACTTTGGACTTGAAAAAATAAAAGTAAATTGCATCATATTGAGACTTTTCAAGGAAAATAATGTTCCTGATGCAGATGAAAGACCTTTTTTTGAAGAGAAAAGCTAGGGTATTAAAAGTGGATAAAAATTCGTAAAAGTCGATTCTATCGTGATCTACGAGGTTTGTTAGAAAAATCATATGAATTTTAACATTTCGCGGGATGCGTACATTCGATTAGCATATGTCTTTTAGCATATGAAACTTGCCGAGGATGTTTGTCTCACGCTCTCTGCACACAGCCGATATGTGCAAAGAGCGTGAGGAATCGAACCTTAGTTTTCGTATCCACAAGATTTAAGAGACCCGTGAACAGATGTGATTTGCCACGATTGAGGAAATACAAATGTAATCGCTGAGACACCTCAAGGGATATACCAAAAAGTTCATATCAGAGCTGTTTCGAGAATAGGATACAGAACTGGCACTGCTTTGAAAGTGACAAAAAAGAAATTGATGAACAAACAAGTAAAACGTTATATTCGACCGGATTGAATCTCAAATACCCTTCAAATATTTAGTAAGTAAATTTAAAATGTTGTAACTCGGTGGGACAGAGTTCCTTTTGAGGCATCCCTGTATCCAATTTTAAATCTCTATTTTAACAGCGTCGTTCCGGGAAGGGCCGTATGGAAGAGGTTTCACCCCTGTAAGATCAGAGAACATCTCAGCTTCTTATAGGCTTAAGGAATAAAAATTGTTCAATATTTACACTATTTTTGGATATAATATTGTACGTCAACGCCCACTAAAGGGGCGGTATTCAAAACTAGACCATATCATGTTTTCCACAGACGAATGTATGGGCATTGCTGGATCGTCTCATACTTCATCAATGACCAAGAATATATAAACTTTATGGGGTCCATTTCTTTTTGGAGGGTATTAAAACTGTTTTGTCGGGGTCTCTCTTGCAAGGGTCGTGGGGAACACATTTCACCTTTACCATAAAACTCTACAAATGAATGTTTTCGATAATTATATGTAAAATTTATTTTAATATTTTTTTTATATTGTCATTTAGGGGCGAAGGGGGAGGAGGGGGTAGGCCAGAGTAGTACCAGGTTACGTCTCAGCTTTGGCATAAAAGTTTAAAAATTTTAATTTTAAGGACTGTAGGCTTAAGTAAAATATTTTTTAAATTTCTACAAATTTTTGCATATTCTAACGCCCACTAAAGGAGGCGGGGTCCACATTGTTTTTGTATTTAGTGGTTTAAGTTTAACGTGTTGGACCTTCTTTGACATAAAAATATATAATAAACAAAATTAAAAAAAAAACTTTAAAAATTACGTTGTTTTTTAGAAGTTGGTTTAGTTTTTCTCAGGGGTACTTTTATCCCTCTCGCCCGATTCAGCCCATTTAGGAACTTGACCTGTGCTATCCTTCAAGATATATTTATACCAAATTTCAAGAGTCTGGTTCTTTTCGTTTGAACTGAATCGTGATTTCCACAGACGGAGCTACGGACGGTCATGCTGAGATCGTCAGATTTGATCACAGATCAAGAATATACATATATATATATATATATATATATATATATATATATATATATATATATATATATGTATATATATATATATATATATATATATATATATGTATATATATATATATATATATATATATATTTTTTTTTTTTATGGAGTCTCAGATGGATATTTCGGTGCGTTACAAGCGGAATATACCCTCCAATTCCTTTTTGGAGGATTTAATAAAGCTTTTTTGAGAAAAATTAAAAGTTTATCTTAATTTTTGGACAGACCTCGTATATCAAGATAATGTAATTTAAAGCTATGGCTAACGATGGCAAATACGTTTTGCCAAGGATTTAGTTCTGTTTAACAACGTTCGACGTATACAATAAATTGAATTCCTTATCTACAGGGTGTGCACCACAATTAAGGTCAACTACACAGAATAAAGAGACTTGTTTGCATCGGTATTACAGGATCTTTACGTACTAGTCCTTCTGGGGCATAACAAGATTCTCAAAGTATTTAAAAAGTGGAGACCAAAGAGTCAAGATCATGTCGGACTTCTAGATTCCTATATTGATTAAAGCTTTCAACTATATGATCCCTCAAGTGGTCTCTGACAATGTTTTTTTTTTTTTAAATTCGGACCAGCATTCAAGGGTTAATACCTACATATGCAGCGCATTGCGTCTGAACTGGAAATGAAGGGATAGTATTGAGATGACAGATAAAGAGAGAGACTTTTTTTGTAGATTTTTCAAATTTTTTACTTCGCCGGCTAATTGTTGCCACAGGACCGACGAAGCAGGGTGCTGTTCATCTGCATACGCAGAGGAAGATCAGCGAACATCTCAGTTTCGTCATAAAAACTTAAAAATTTTATTTTTAAGGAATGTAGGCTTAAGTAACACAATTTGTTAAAAATTTACATTATTTTTCCATGCAATATGATAATTCAATGCCCAATAGAAGGGCGAGGTCCAAAAATGGATGGTTCTGATTTTCTGGCTTCAAGTTCAACATTTTGGAGCTTCGTTGACATATAAATATATTGAATTAAGATTTATAGGATAATTGAAGTTTTTTGTTTTAAACTCAGAAAGACATGATAAATATTCCAAGGCACAAAGGAAAGTTAACATCTGTTTTTAGTTATTCAACTTACTCAGCAGAGCAGAACAGCTGTTTTCAAAAGCCGCAACGCTTTCATCATTAGTGCTCATGTGTATTGTGTTTGTCACCACTTATTAGGTGGCTTAGTTGAATGTGATAACAGTTCTTATTTAAAGAAATTTTATTAGGAAATTGAATACGAGAACTGTATCAACCTGATGGTTACACATTTTTGTTTTTTAATACCCGTGTTACCGTTTGATTATTTTCTTCATAGTCCATAAATCTTAATTCAATTTAATATAGCAATATGAATGTTCGTAAAAAGTATTTACTACATAAAAATATATTATTTGTTTAACAAAATTACAAAAAATAATTATATTGATTTTTAGAGGTTGGTTTAGTTCTTCTTAGGGGTACTTTTTTACTTCTGTCGTGATTCAGTCCATTTTCGAACTTGACCTGTGCTGTCCTTCAAAATTTAATTATACCAAGTTTCAAGGGCGTGGCTCTTTTCGTTTGGACCGAATCGTGATTTCCACAGACGGACCGACAAACGGTCAAAATAATAAGTACACCAACGTGTTTTACCAATTATATTAGGCAAATTTTTTTATACATATTTCAACACAATTAAACTTTTAAAATTTAATTTTTTAACAAGTTTCAATTATAAAAAATACTACTATTATGCTAAAAACATAAAACTACTTCCTCAGGTTAATAAACAAAAAAATTAGTGACAAAAAAGAGTGGTCAAAATAATAAGTACATTCATTGCATCATTAAGTGAAAACATTTTGTTCGATATTTTTTCGCGTTTTTATATTATTTATTTAGTATCCAGTGTATCCACCTTTATTTTGAATAACTTTTTGCATTCTTTTGGGCATACTATTGATCAGTTTACGACAAATGTGTACTGGAGTTTCATACCAAGTTTTTTCAACAAATTTCCAAAGTTGTTTCTTATTTTGATGTACACTCTTCGATATTCTTTGCTTTAAGTCTCCCCAGAGATTTTCAATGGGATTTAAATCCGGTGATTGACTTGGCCATGATAGCAAATCAATATTGTTAGCATGAAACCAATCTCTTACATAGTGGGACGAGTGTTTCGGGTCATTATCCTGTTGGAAGACCCATCGAAGCGGCATGTTTTCCTCTGCATACGGCAGCATTATGTTTTCCAGTATATTTTTGTACTCAAATCGGGTCATAGTATCAGTGATACGAAAAATTGGACCTACGCCATACCATGAAAAACAACCCCATACCATGATGTTACCACCACCGTGTTTGACGGTCTTTTTAGTGAACCGTAAATGAAATTCCTTACCCGGAGGGCGACGTACGTTACGGCCATTATCGTTACCAAACAGATTTATTTTGGTTTCGTCACTAAAAAGAATATTATGCCATTTATTGTCATGTGAACGTTGGGATGAAGATAAATGTCTTTTTGCGAAGTCCAGTCTCGCCTTTAAATTTTTGTTTCGAAGTAGAGGAACTTTTCTGGCTAATCGCCCTGGTAGGTTAGCATTTTGTAGGCGTCGCCGAACAGTTCGAGCAGATATAACACATCCGATATCTGCTGAAATTTCCCTGGATGATGCAAAAGAGTACTTTTTAGCGAGGGTAATAATCATATTATCCGTTCTTGGATACGTTTTTTTTTTGGCCTTCCACGTGTTTCCGAATTTTGTTCTGGTTTTAATGCATTTTGAACAAAAAACAGCGACCTATCCAGCTGTTTGGCAATTGATCTCAAAGATTCTCCTTTGTTTCTTAACTTTAGCGCGAGTCTTCTTTCTTCTGGCGTACAGTGTTTATTTCGACCCATCTATTAATCCAATTTTATTTCTTCTTGATTACTTTTAAAGAGACAATAAATTAACTAACAAACCTTTTTTAAAAATTATTCAACTTGAGGTAATATATTAAAAATATAAATATGTACTTATTTTTTTGACCAAGCAGAATTCGCCCTTAAACACAAAATTTACAAAGAAACAAAAAGTGACGGGATCTTTGCAACTGTCTAGCAAAAATAAGTGCTACCATATCAGAACTTGCTATTTATGTCGAAGTTGCCAAATTAAATTTTAAAAAAGAAGGCTAAAAAGTAGTTGAAAACGCATGAATGGATGTGTACTTATTAATTTGACCATATGTCTCAGATGTATACATATATCGCTGCGTTACACACGGAATGACAAAGTAAATATACCCTCTAATTCTTTTTTGGGGGTATACAAATTACAGAGTTCTGAATTAGTCCCTCGTATAATATTTAAAGTCCATCAAGGTTTCTATTTTAGATGGGCCGGCACTTGGGTGATGAAGGCGATTCATTCACTGCTTTGCACGGGAGTTATTAGAGTCGAAAGATCAAATGGAGAAGATAAACATATAGATAATTTGTTTTTTTTTACTTTTTATTTTGCTACAGCATGTGACCTTTATTTTTATCGATTTTTTGTTCGCCAGTTTGAATCGAATTCGCCAAAGACCGTGTCGCAAAACTTTTGAAATAATTTCGTGAAGAGCGCCGTTAAAAAAATGTGTTTACATAATTTCCTTATTTCCATTATCTCATTCCTCTTGCCTAACTTTTAATTTCTGCTTTGATGCAAGATTAAACTATTTTCTACGATATTAATTATATGCCCGCAAACCATATTTCCTGCGATTCTTCACAGTTTCTTTAGCCAGCGTCCTTTGAACTTCAAGTTTCTTGTTACGTACAATATTTATTTTGAGTTTTTTCCTTTGCTTTTTTAACTTTCTAATTTTCTCAACCTTGTATTTTTTCTTCTTGTTCTACTTGTAACTCTTCCGATAGATGTTTGTGCGCTTGTTTGTATAGACCTAAAGGATTTTGTATACAGTAAGAAGGATTTAATTAGCTTTTTGTTAAGGTGCAACTAAGACTGTTAATTTTTTGTTATTGCCTTGCAAGCCAGCTTTCGTTAACAGTTTATTTTGCTTGTCTTTATAAATAGTTGGAAGTCAATGGGAGTAAATTAATGCAAGAGAGAGAGAGAGAGAGAGAGAGAGAGAGAGAAAAACAATAACAAAAAACTTGTAGTGTTTTTAATTTATTTTTAATCTTGACAAGGAAATGGTTTTTTATTTCTTGTATTACAATTCTTGTTGTAAATGATGTTAAGGGTGATTTTCCTAGTTTGTTCCATAATTAAAAGTCTTATCTGATGTAATATGCCCATGATAAGGTCGTACAAGTAAAGAGAGAGAAAAAAAAATAATAATAATAAAAATTTAAAGTTAAAGCTTAATAAGTGAAATTGTATCAAAGGCGGCAGTAATCAGGCGCATGTACACACTACAATGAAGGAGTGGAAGGAAAAACTTAAATACAAGTTGAGAAAAGAAATCATAAAAAAAGAAAAGACTAAACAATTTTTTTTCGTACAATTATATTTAAAACAATTTATAAAATTAAACATGAATATAAACTTTTATTGGTCCAAGTTATAAACTGGCGATTTCACAATGTCGCCAGAGTTTTTTCTTTCGTATAAATACATTTGAAACAAAAACAATTTATAAAATTTTGTTTTTGTTTTATATATATTTTGTACGAGATGAAAGAATTCATTCGACATTGTGAAATAGGCAGTAATTTTATTATTAAGATAACAATTTCTTATTCAGACTCAAGTTCAAATCTGCAATCTGAAAATTAAATAAACGTAAATATTTACCAAATTCTAGTTATTTTATTAAGACTGGAATATTTAGAATATGTTTATAACCATCAAAGTAGCAGAACGAATCGGGGTCGCTAAAATAATTTGCAGAGAGCAGATTTGAACTTGAGTCTGAGTAAAAATTCTTATCTTAATAATATTTTGTAAAATTTTGTTTATCTTTCGCTGTATTTGTGAGACAGAAACAAATCTTTCGAAATTGCTAAATAGTTAATCAAGTAGAGGACTAGTTCCAGAAGCCTCTAAACATGCCTTTCACATTTGGAACATGAATTAAATATTTCTGACAGGCTGTGACGATCTTCTAAGGTCTTGAATATTGCAAAAAGCTGCTAGAAATTGTCATTTGCAAAAGACATGGAGTACAAAAGTGATACATATATTTTTGATATTGACAAATACTTACAGAATAAGGGGGATTTCACCTTATTAAATGTTAAAATTCTGAAATCAATATTTTTACCCATAAAAGCGAGATTAAAATAAATCCACTCCTTTAATTGAAACATTGCCCACAATAGAGTAGAGTGCAAAATATTCAAACTGAAAGTGTAAAATAATAAAATTTCATGACTGTAGTTGCCAAGACAAAAAACAAGAGCGAAAGCTGAGTATTGCAAAGGCAAATTGTAAAACTCATTTGTCATATTGCATTAACTAAATATTAGAAGAAAAAAAAATCAGCAACAAGTCAGCACTACACAGACAAAAATTCGCATTTTACTACAAAAATTGCGGATCTAATTTTAAAAGCTATAATGCTTTTTACCTTATTAAAGAAATACCACATTGACGAAAAACTTTGTTCGATAATGTTGGAATTTTCATCAAAAAAGTTTGTCAGATATATAAAAACATTATCTAGCCGATTCTGATTAAATAATTTGTCAAATTGAAAATTTAATTCTTTGATTTTCTACCGACTCGGATTAAATATTTTGTCAAATCAACAATTAATTTCTTTGAGTTTCATGCCGATTCTGATTAAATAATTTGTCAAACTAACAATTTCAAGCCGATTCTGATTAAATAATTTGTTAAATTAACAATTTAATTCTTTGAGTTTCATACAGAATCTGATTAAATATTTTGTGAAATCAACAATTAATTTCTTTAGGTTTAATAACTTAACAATTTATTTCTTCAAGTTTCATGCTGATTCTGATTAAATATTTTGTCAAATCAACAAATAGTTTATTTTTGAGTTTCACTCTGCTTGTGATTAAATAATTTGTCAAATTAACAATTTCAAGCTGATTCTGATTAAATAATTTGTAAAGTTAACAATTTAATTCTTTGAGTTTTATACCGACTCTGATTAAATATTTTGAAATTTCTTTGAGTTTCATGCAAATTCTGATTAAATAATTTGTCAAACTAACAATTTATTTCTTCAAGTTTCATGCTGATTCTGATTAAATATTTTGTCAAATTAACAATTTATTTCTTTGAGTTTCATGCCGATTCTGATTAAATAATTTGGCAAACTAACATTTTCAAGCCGATTCTGATTAAATAATTTGTTAAATGAACAATTTAATTCTTTGAGTTTCATACCGACTCTGATTAAATATTTTGTCAAATCAACAATTAATTTCTTTGAGTTTCATCTCGATTCTGATTAATTAATTTATCAAATTAACAATTTATTTCTTTGAGTTTCATGCAGATTCTGATTAAATAATTTGTCAAACTAACAATTTATTTCATCAAGTTTCATGCTGATTCTGATTAAATATTTTGTCAAATCAACACATAGTTCATTTTTGAGTTTCATTCTGCTTGTGATTAAATAATTTGTCAAATTAACCATTTCAAGGTGATTCTGATTAAATAATTTGTCAAGTTAACAATTAAATCTTTTGAGTTTCATACCGGCTCTGATTAAATATTTTGTCAAATCAACAAGTTATTTATTTGAGATTCATGCAAATTCGGATTAAGTAAATTTTTAAACTAAAAATTTATTTCTTCGAGTTTTATGCTGATTCTGATTATATATTTTGTCAAATCAACAAATAATTTTTTTTAATTCCATGCTGGTTCTGATTAAATAATTTGTAATAATTTGTCAAATTATTTAATCAGAATTTGTCGTATCAACAATTAATTTCTTTGAGTTTCATGCTGATTTTGATTTAATAATTTGTCAATTTAACAATTTGTTTCATGCTGATTACTTATTAAATATTTTATTAAATCGACAATTTCTTTGTTAGTTTATTTTCAACAATTTTATAAAAAAAAATCATGAAATGATAAAATTATTTGTTTGGTTTAGTTATTTTTTTTAATATTACAAATTTATAGCGCTTAATAAGTTTTTTTAATATTATTTATAACTGATTAAAAGTTTCTGACTAATTCTTTATCGCTTGAACATCTTTTTAATCAAATATGTTTTCTTGTAATATTAATCAAGCTTGTGCTCGTTTTTTATAAATATTTATTTCGTCTAATTTTTATTCCATATATTTATGGATTAAATTAAATTATTAAAATTTTATTTCCTGAAGATGTTAGCAAGCTGTTAACGAAATATTGAATTAAAATTAGACGAAATAAAATTTTATAAGAAACGACCACAAGCTTGATTGATATTACAATAAAGTGATAAGGCCAATAAAAATAATTCAACAATATGTTTTCTATTGTATTATTCGATGTAAATTTGTTTTTGTAATTTAGCCCCTACCGTTTTTTGCTGTGTAACAGAGAGACATATTTTTTATGCTAAATGTCTATTTCATTTTGCCTGTATTTTTCTTATTTCTTTATGTTTTCTTTTGACTCTGTTGTGTGGATACAAGCTGTCGAGTTGTTGGAAGGTTGTGTTTTTAAGTTGATTAGAAATTAAATTATAAGAAAATTTCAAATCGTTATTAATAGTAAAGTACTTGGCAAACAATTTTAAAGCTTTGAATGTAAAAATATTGTTAAAATCAATTGAATTTAATTTTCTCTTCAACAATTTTAAGATTTATCCAGCCAAACTGGAAGTTCAGTGTCTTTTCATGATACAGAGTTTTAATTAATTAAGTCTGTTCTCATGTTTTAAGAATTATTTTTCTATGTGTTCGGCCTTCAATTAAAGGCTAATAAATAATAATTCGTTTAATAGAAAAATTAACAAAGAAGTAGAAAAAATTAGGAGTGTAGTTTCAGAATTAATTTAAGTAACGCCGCATTTCCGTCTACCCCGTTATCGAATTTAGTAGGACTGCATGCAACTAAAATGAAATTGTTGGGCCTTATTTCCATGTGACCATCGTTTGCGTAACATTTTTGCTGATTGGGCTCATTTGGCCTAGAATGGAAATTTTTATCAAAGAACTGTGCTCATACGATGGATGGACTCAATAAGCGAAATTGCCGAATTTGGGGCAAAGAAAATATTCAAGCCGTGAACGAGTCGCTGGCGGTAACATCGGCCCTTATTTATTTCGAAATCACTTTTGAGCCAAGCCGACTGAAATTTTATTTCCAAAAACTAATCAGTTACACATCGACGACAATTGGTTAAAACAAAACGGCGCAACTTGGCACACAGCGCGCTGTAAATTTAAATCTCTATTTAACGTCGCATCAGTGATGTTCGTGAAATGATATCCATGAAAGAATTTGTAAAACATTGATACAAAGAAATGCCAAAATAAGTTGGGCAAAAAATATTATGTGGCGCACATTTAACATTTTGCGTTTTGATTGGACCACCCTTTATAACTACAGTGCATTTGCACTCTATGTATCACACATCCGAGTGTTTTAAACACCGCAAGAAAATTGTGCGTATTTGAAGTTTTTCTTTCCTTACAAAATCTAGTTTTATTGATACCACTGTAAAGTAGAAATATGGGAACTAATAATGGAATATGATGTCAGGCAAATGTGTACCTGGCACGTCCCCAGACGTCGGCTATTTTCACGAACATCTTTTAACCGCATTTTGCAACAAAGATTCGCTTATCTCGTCAATGCAGCGCCGAATTTCATCCTTCAGAGCGTCAGTTGTTTGAAATTTGCTCACGTAAATCGGGTCTTTCAAATGGTCTTGGACCATTAATTAATAATTGAGCGGCGTTCAACCAGAAGAACAATCATGACATAACCAAATCGAGAAATTTGCCGGCACGAAAATTTTTCATGCAATAACTGAATTGTTGGGCCGGCTGCGTAGCTTGTGGAGCCGGCTGCGTGGCTTGTGGAGCCGGCTGCGTGGCTTGTGGGGCCATCTTGCTGAAACCAAATATCAATGGTATGAACATTAGCCAATTGGGGCCACAATAAATCGTTTATCATAGTTTGGTAGCGCAGAGAATTCACGGTGACGGCGCACAGTGGGATTTGTTCATAGAATGTTTGGCAAAAAATTTAAGGAGTGCTCGTAGAATATTGAAATTTTGCTCTGAGCCTTTGGTTAGCTCAATTAAGAATAAAATAAAGTTTCATCAAAATTGACCACGCCCAATACCCACCGCCCACAGAAACCAAAACTTTTTTTTGGCCCAAAGTTTTTGAAATTTGGCGCAGAGCCTTTATTACCTCAATTAACGCCCACCATTTACCGCCCATAACCCGTATTATATTTTTTCCCACAACTTTTTGTTTCTTTACCAAAACTAATTATTTTATAAATAATTATTTTATAAAAATTTCATGAATTTGGAGACAAATTTTATGTTTTTATAAAAGATCATTAACCCCCTTATAAGAGTGTAAAACTACTCTCATAAAACTATGAGAGGCTTATAAGAGTGTAATACAGCAAATTTCATATGAAATTTTGTTTTATTGCGCTGTTATTAGACTCTTTTAATTTTTATGAATAAGGGGGTTATTATTTAACTTTTTTTTTAATTGACAATATGGAGTCTTAAATTTATCTTACCTTTTTTTCTTCCAAAGAAGTTTGCAATCACGGCACATTACGGAACAAATTTTTTTCCATCATTTCTTTATAATTTTTTTTGAATACGCAGAAAAGGCTATATTTGAAAAAAAATCACTATTTAAATCACAGCAGTAAAATTATCTTACGTACAAACACTATAGAAGTGCGTAAACAGTTTTCAATATTTTGGATCAAAATTATTTCAAAGATAAATAAAGGTTTTTTTTTTGGGATACAATTTATGGATTCTTCATACTGAATCAATTTTCTACAAAACTGCTACATTACATTTTTAAATTTTATGTATCGAAAAAATTACTTATTATTACAAAAAATCCCACTGTGCGGCGTTCCCTCGCTCGTTTTCGAAAAAGTAAGGGCTGAAGATGGGGCTTGACCATAATGGATGTAATGGGTTTTCGAGGACTGTTTGTGGATTTTGTGAGTCCCATCTGCGACAATTTTGTCTGTTTAAATAATCGCTTAAGCGCAAATGGGCCTCATCACTGAAGATGATTTCATTGAAAAATACCTTGTTTTCGTTAAATTTTTCAAACTTCCTATTCACAAACGTTTCACAAAAACAATGGTTTCCATCCATCATCACATAGAACAAATCAATATCCGACTTGCGCAAAGTACGAATAGGATAGCCGTATGCGTAAAGCAATCATCGCCTAAAAATATATTGAATATCCTAAAAACTGAATACTTATTGTGCACAATTATGGGAAATATTTAACAAAATCAAATGCTTTGGAGAAGACACCGCAACCACATTAAAGACGAATATAGTCAAAAGAACCACTCTTGCAGTTCTCTGGTACATACGAATATTGCAAAAATTTTAATTCGGGCTTTGCAATTAAGTTGCAAACCATACGAAAAAACTTTAAATTTTCACTTCCGTGGTCCAACAGCATTTTGCCTATTAATGCAAATAACTCCTTTTTTGGTTTTCAAGAACTAAAATGTTTAATTAAATTCGCTATGAACCACTTGTCCTGTCTAACAACGACTACTTTTTTCTTTTCTCTATTAACTTTCGCTGTCATTATATGTCGCATACTTCTTCGGTTGGCTTCATATTACAATTTTCCTTCTAGTAAAAAAAACACACACACACACACACAATTGCCTTTAGTAATCCTTCCTCTATTATGCCATTTATTGAATTGGTTCTTTATGTTTTCATTATTTTCCTGTCGAACACGATTTGGGCTCAATAAATTTTAATACTTTTAAAGCATTATTTTCCTCTGTCATTCATTTATCTTATTTTAACAACAAGTGGGTCGTTGCCAGGAATGGAAATCATTATGCAAGTGAGATATTTTTTATGCAATTTGCTTGTTCAGAAAATACATGAAATTCGCAATATGTTTTTGTAACCTCCAGAAAAGAATGTTCCGTGTGTTACGTAGCGAAATATCCCTCTAAGACCCCATAAAGTATATATATATATATATATATATATATATATATATATATATATATTCCTGATCAGTGAAAAAGTTTAAGAGGATCTTGAAATTTGGTATTGATAAGTTTTTAAGTATAGCACACGGCTAGTTAGTAAATGGGCTAAATGGGGCCACAGGGCAAAAAGTTCCCCTAAGAAGAACTAAACCAGCCTTTAAAAAACAACATAATTTTTAAAGTTTAAAGTGGAGGCGTTCCAAGGCATTGAAATTGGAGCCAGAAAATCAGAAAAATTCATTGTTGGAGCCCGTTCCGTTAGTGGGAGTTGGCACAAGTTATTATATGAAGTTGCTTCAAATTAAATTTTTGAGCTTTTACGACGAAGGTAAGATGTTCTCTGGTCTTCGTCTGCCCTACCCTCTCCCCTCCCCACTTTTGCCCGCTAAATGACTATAACAATATTTATTTCTATACTTAATTGCCTCAAAAATTTACTTTTTAAATTTTTACGACAAAGGTGAGATGTCTCCCCCCTCCCCCCCACCTCCGGGTCCCTTCCGGGAGTGACCCTTTTAAAATTGGGCACAGAAGCGTCTTACTACATACAAATTAAGCTATGGCTTGAGCTACCCAATAATAAATTGGAAAAACGTTCACATGTACTTAAGTATAAAATTCAAACCAAAAAAGTTTCACTTAGGTATGATGGGACAAAAAATTCAGAAAAATGGGACATGAAGAAAAATAATCAAACGGTAACACGGGTATTATAACAATAACATGTTAACATCAGGTTGATACAGTTCTCGGATTCTTTTTCACAATAAAATTTGTGTAAATAGGAACTGTTATCACATTCATTTAAGCCACCTAATAAGTGGTGACAAACACAATACACATGAGCACTGATGATGAAAGGGTTGCGTCTTTCGAAAACAGCTGTTCTGCTCTGCTGTGTAAGTTGAATAAAACTGAATGTTGACTTTCCTTTGTGCCTTGGAATATTTATCATGTCTTTCTGAGATTTAAAAACGAATTTCGAACAATTAGCCAATCTTAATTCAATTTAATATAGCGTCTTAAAAGAATTTTGACTCAGCAAGTTAACCATTTTTAATTTTCTCGGTTCCATTTTGTGCGCAAAACTACAAAAATAAATCGCTTTTGTGCTCATGGAAAGGGGTCTCAGCCATGCTGCTCCTATTTGGACGATATATAAGATTCGACCCGGTCGAATATAATGTTCTTATTTGTGTTTTTTAATAAATTAATATTGATTTAAGCCTTTTTTATTGTATAAATTGTAATTTTCATAGTCCTTAAATTTAAATTTCATTGTAATAATTGCCAAAAAGTTTTAATACCGATTTCCAGCCCTGTTTCTTATGTAATAAAATTTACGAAAACGAAACAGATGGAAGAGATTATAAAAAAAGAGGCTGACAGAAATAAATTAAGATAGAATATCAACATCAGCCATTGTGTGAAGGCAATTTAAATTGGTGTAAAACATTCAGCGGCTGTTGCAGCATCTGCGGTCGGGGGGTCAAATAAAGCAACAAACGCAAGGCAAATAGAAAGCGTTAATAAAATAGGCTAGAGCGGGAACTTAAAACGGGTTGAACTAGATAAAAAATAAATAAAGCTTTTTTTATAAATTAAGCGAAAGGGAAAGTAAGATTCGTTTTAATTGGTAAGGCTATACAAAATTTCACGAAATTTGAATTTTCCAAAAATAAAAAAAAAATATTAGAAAATGAAACATGCAGAAAATACTCAAACGGCAACACGGGCATTAAATAAAAGTGTGTTACCATCGGTTTGATACAATTCTCGTATTCAATTTCCTAATAAAATTTTTAAGAATAAAAACTGTTATCACATTTATTTAGGCCGCCTAGTAAGTGGGTGACAAACAAAAATACACATGAGTACTGATGATGAAAGTGTAGCGGCTTTTGAAAAGAGCAGTCCTGCTCTGCTGTTGATTCTCATATGTGCCTTGCAGTATTTATCATCACGTCTTTCTAAATTTAAAACAAATTTTCTAACAATTAGCCAATCAATCAATTAACTATAAAATAGCAATAAAAAATGACGATACAAAAATACTTGCAGGGAGAATTTTAATATTTTTGCGAAAAAATGTAATCTTTATTTTTTTTAAACCTGAATAAGAATTTTCTTAGTTGAACTTATGAATTTTATTTATTAAGCTCTAATGGGCTTTAATATCAAATCAGCAATCTGAAATTTATATAACATTCAAATTATTTATTAAGAGTAGAATATTTGGAATATTTTTAAAAAATAATTTGTTTCATATATAAAATAGATATTCTCTTTAAAACAATATTCTTTTAACAATTTTTTTATAAATTAATAATATGTGAAATTTTTTAATTTTATTCGTGCTGATTCTTTTCCCAAGTTTGCAAAAATTAAAGTTCAAAATTGATTATTGAGGGGTTTTAGCTGGTTCCTATGCGCATTTCACTGGGCTAAGGCAGATCATCAGGGGGCACCTTTCCCAACATTTCTGAGAATAGCTAAAGATATTATTTTGAACTTCGACTCAATTGAATGAGAAGCTTAAGCAAATATCAACGCTATAACAAGAACTCAATAATCACTTTTTTCTTTTTTGCTTTCTTACCTTGTCATATATTTATTTACGATTGATATCCTAAAGATATCGAAGTATTGATAATAAAAAATTTGTAATTTTTTTTTACAAAAAAGCGACTTTAGTGTTAAGTAAGTAAATTTAAAATGTTTAACTTTGTGGGGTCAGGGTTCCTTTAACACATCCCTGTACCCAATTTTAAACCTCTATTTTGATAGAGCCATTCCGGGCTCATCACTGTATGATCAGAGAACATCTCAGCTTCTTATAGGCTTAAGAAATAAAAATTTTACAATATTTTTGCATATAATATCGTAAGTCAACGTCCACTAAAGGGGGCGGGGTCCAAAAATAGACAATATCATGTTTTCTACAGACGAACGTATGGGTATTACTAGACCGTCCTAGACTTCATGATTGATCAAGAATACTCGTATATATACTTTATGGGGTCCAATTTTCTTTGGAGGGTATTAAAACTGTATTTTGGTGGGGTCGCTCTGGCAAGGGCTTTGGGGGAAACATTTCACCTTTGCCATAAAACTGTAACAATAAATGTTTGGGATATACAAAATTTAAATTGTTAATTTTATCAACGGGCTTAAGTTCGAATCTGCAAGACTGCAAACCATTTTTTATTATTTTATTAATAAATGAATTTGTTCAAATTCTATTTTTATTAATTTATATTAAGATTGGAATATTAAGAATATTTTTCAATAATCATCAAACCAGCAGAACGGATCAGTACTGATTTCGAGGCCGCTACGCCATCTCATCAGCGTTCTTTGTTCAATTTTTCCACTTTTGCAAGTGGTGCTAGTCAGTAGGAATATCAACTATTGAACCAATGTTTTTAACGAAAATTGAATATGAGAAGTTCCCACATTCATATTTTTAAGTTATTACATTTTTGTTTAGTACGAAATTCCCCAACCCTGACGATTCATATTCCCAATATTCCATGTATCTCTTTCGCTTTTTCCAGAGCCATCGGCTGCTGATAACTAAAGCTTCTTTGTTATTTATGTTCAAGTAATTGAATTTAGTTGTCAATTTACAAGGAACAAGTGCGCGTGCCCCCGCAATTAATTAATCGTCAGGGTTGGGGAATTTCGTACTAACCAAAAATGTAATAACTTAAAAATATGAATGTGATAACTTCTCATATTCAATTTTCGTTAAAAACATTGGTTAAATAGTTGATATTCCTACAAAACTAGCACCACTTGCAAAAGTGAAAAAATTGAACAAAGAACGCTGATGAGAAGGCGTTGCGGCCTCGAAATCAGTACTGATCCGTCCTGCTGGTTTCATGATTATTGAAAATATTCTTAATATTCCAATCTTAATATAAATTAATAAAAATAGAATTTGAACAAATTCATTTATTAATAAAATAATAAAAAATGGTTTGCGGTCTTGCAGATTCGAACTTAAGCCCGTTGATAAAATTAACAATTTACATAAGAAAGTTCGACTAATAAAAATTCATACATAATTCAAAATTTAAATTTTTTTCTTATAGGGTCATTTAGGGGCGAAGGGAGAGGAGGGGGTAGGGCAGAGTAGTACCAGCTTTCGTCTCAGCTTCGTCATTAAAGCTTAAAAGTGTTATTTTTAAGGAATGTAGGCTTAAGTAAAACAATTTGTTAAATTTTTACACTATTTTTGCATATAATAACGCCTACTGAAGGTGCCGGGGTCCAAAAATTATTATTTTTTATTTTATGGCTCCAAGTTTAACGCTTTGCTTAACAAAATTACAAAAAAACTTTAAAAATTATATTGTTTTTTAGGGGTTGGTTTAGTTCTTCTTAGGGAAACATTTTCCCTCTTGCCCAAATCAGTCCATTCACGAACTTGACCTCAGCTATTTTTTAAAATGTATCTGTAATAAATTTCAGGGGTTGGACTTTTTTCGTGTGGACTGTATTGTGATTGCCACAGACAGTCGGACGAGTTTTTATTTACTAAATATTTGGAGTGTATTTAAGATTCGACTCAGTCGAATGTAACATTTTTACTTGTTTTTTTTAAGTCCCAGTTAAGTTCCGTTTGGAACCAAACATTTATTATACCCTCCAAAAAAGAATTTGGAGGGTATATTCACTTTGTCATTCCGTTTGTAACGCATCGAAATATCCATCTCAGACCCCATAAAGTATATATATTCTTGATCAGTGATGAAATTTAAGACGAACTGAGCATGTCCGTCCGTCCGTCCCTCCGTCTGTGGAAATCACGAATCAGTCCAAACGAAAAGAACTAGACTCTTGAAATTTGGTACAAATATATTTTGAAGCTTAGAGCATGTTAAGTTCGGAGATGGGCTAGATCGGGCAAGAGGGAAAAAAGTTCCCCTAAGAAGAACTAAACCAACCCAGAAAAAACAACATAATTTTTAAAGTTTTTTGTTTTTTTGTTAAGCAAATGATATATTTTTATGTCAAATACGGTCCAACGCCTTAAACTTGGACCCGTAAAATAAAAAAAAAATATTTTTGGACCCCGCCCACTTTAGTGGGCGTTATTATATGCAAAAATAGTGTTAAATTGTAAATGAAATGAGTCCGCCACAGATCTTGCCAGAGCGACCCCGCCAAAATACAGTTTTAATACCCTCAAAAGAGAATTGGACTCCATAAAGTATATATATTCTTGATCAGTGATGAAGTCTAAGACGGTCTAGAAATGCCCATACGTTTGTCTGTGGTAACCATGATATTGTCTATTTTTTCAACCCCGCCCCCTTTAGTGGGCGTTGACGTACGGAACTCTGTCCCGCCAACTTAAACATTTTAAATTCAGTTACTAAATATTTGAAGGGTATTTAAGATTCGACCCGGTCGAATATAACGTTTTTACTTGTTTTCTTATGGGATAGTAGAAAAATTTCGAATAAATTCGCTGTTTTCTAAAAACAGAATAAAGTGACTTTTCTTTGAAAACTGCAACAATTTTTGCACTTTTTTTGTAGAAAAGAAAAACAGCATGAGGTTTTAGAATAATTGTAAAATAATTTTTTTTTTGCAAAAAATCAAATTTGTGGACGTGACAAAAATTGCACTTCATTTTACTAGTTTTTGTTTATTTTTTCTTTATAAACAAATTTATCAGTTTTAAGCAAGTTTTTTTAAGTTCTTCACACAAATACAGCCATAAGTGGAAATTTACAAGCAAAAGCTAACATTTTTATGGGGCAATTTTTTTCAATAATTTTTTTTTTATAAAATTATTTGTTTTGAGGTATTCCATTTCCATTTCAGATAGAACGTTTTTCATAATTATAAAATATTTCCAATATACCTTAAATAATTTAAATTTAAATTTAAAAATTAACAATTTAAATAATTTACGAGTCTTTTAAAGTCAAATTTTCATTCGGAATATAAAAAAATGTAATATTTAAAATTTTCTTTTCATGTTTCCCTTATTTTAGTCATCAAATCTGGTGCTAAGGCTTAATTACTTTTGGCGTAAATATGCTCATTTTTTTATAAAAAATCATTATTGGACATCTTCAGAAAACTTATCGAACAGTGATTCTCCTTAAAAATTTCCTTTAAATTTTCATGGGTTCTGTTATGTTTCGTTGTCTAGGACGAGTGTCGTTATGGGAAACCTTTTTTGGTTTTTATTTTCATTAATTATTTACGGCTATAAATTTAATAAATTTAAACATCACAGCAAATGCTAGAGGACTTCATTTTATTACTCCTATATTAACTTTTATCTTTAATTTTTCTCTTTCATTTCAGATGGTGAGTTGAAAATTATTCATCGAATTCATTCATTTCGTTTGTCTGTAAGTATTTTTTACGCTTTATTAATTCTTAGATTTGAAAATGTTTAATGGTTAGTTGACTTCAAATTGTGTCGATGGGTTTCTATTTGACAATTTTTCACAGAAAAAAAGGACAGCTGCTACAGTTATTTGGAAAGCCAATATGTATTTCTGTTTAGTTACAAAAGCATAAAAGAAATTGAAGGTTGGAATTCAATTTATTTGAGGAAAATTTGAAATTGGGACCTTGAAGCAACGTGAGCCTTTTTCGTTTGTTTAAACGAGTTTTAAAGTTGCAATCATACTTCAGTCTGTTGCGAACAGCGAGGGCAAAATTTTAACTAAAATGATGTATTCAATAGATTGTATTTTAGTTTAAAGTTTTAGTTTTACGAAAGCAATACATCGCTTTAAGGCATAAAAGCGGCCAAAAATATAAGAAAAAGTTACCCCAATTTCTCTAATGTGTTGATATGTTATGGACAGGGAGAAGACTGCCAGATGTTTTTCGCTGTCTTCCCCAAATAACTAAAAATATTTCCTCACAGAATTCCCCGTTGAATGGCCAAGTCCTAAAATCCATTAAATTTGTTAAAGGGAAACTTATTCCAGTGAGTTCAATACTCCTCCTAGAAAATCCTAAGCCATTTCAAGTTTTTAAAAACGAACTAAAACGATGGGCTATAGAATTGCATACAAGAGATTGGCGGCACTCTACCGTAGGTAGGGTGACTAGAATTCTATGGGGCGACCCAGATGGCAACAGGACAAAGGAGATCCTAACATTGAGTAGGCCAATACTACGGAGGTTGCTTTATTTAATAACAGGACATACAGAGTTAACAAATCACCTGGCACGCATGGGTATCGTTGACGATATAACATGCAGGGCCTGTCAGGAAGATGACGAAACACTGGAGCACTACTTGTTCTACATTCCAGTTTTTAGTCAAGTCAGGAGACAGACATTAAATCGGGCGATGATACAAGAGATGGAATTTCTTAGGGGTTCTATTTGGAGAGACTGAAGAAGATACATTGAGGAAACTAGGTTGTTAACGTAATCAAATTCAAAGGTTTCTATGGATTTTAATGGAGACTTCCTATAATAGAATAGGAACTCCTTATAAAAGAGCGCACAACTGGCCTATGAGGCATAAGTGTAATCCTGAACGGATTGGGACAGATCTTCAACCTAACCTAGTCTCCATACTCTTCGTGGGGTAACTTGTGCATTCATGAATTTAAGCAATATATCTTTGACGGAAGTTGTGGCTCGTGGCACCGACTTCTTAAAACTACATCATCGTCCAACCCACCATCTTCGATTGTAGGCCAAAAGAAATCAATTGCACTGTACAACACAAAAAAAAATTACAAGGTTTGTCTCCTCAATTTTGATAGAGGGGACAAAAAAAAAAAAAAACATGTGTATCGGCGTTTTGAAAGTTTACATCTGAATTTCATTTGAGGGGGCATTAAAGTTTCCCAGCTCTGGCACATTCTTATTGTTAATCGGCATAAGAATCCATGTGATACTTGCATTTTAGGTACAAAATGTGTTCAGCAAATTTGTGTAAAATGTTACGGAGAACATTTATGTAGAATATGTTAACCCTTTAACTCCTCAAGGTATGGGTCTTTTTTGTCCTTCTTTTAAAAAAGAGCAAATTTAACTAAAAATCACTAATACCTTTATTATTTTACCTTCGGTAGAAAAATTTGGATAGGAATTATTCATTAATTAAATTTTTTTTAGCTCTAGGCAATTTCACTTCATTATTATACAATGTGCAGCATATATCAGCGATAAGCTTTTGCCTTTATAGCGTTCTGCATTGGATGCGCATTGAATTTCGTTGACCTTCAGCTAGAGTTCAAAAATAAAACTATAGTTTTTGAACACAAAAATTAATTACCTTTGGACTACCAACATTAAGCCGTTATAACAAATGCGACAGCAATGCTTCGGCGTCCACAGTTCATGCGGAAAAACTTCTAGCTCAAAATACCTTTTATAGATGTCTTCAACTTTACTATTGAAAAACGTAACTTTATATTCCGGTATAGTATGTTTACCGCAGGTATAGCAAAACAAATCAAATTTTTCCAAACAATTGGACATTTTTGCCAAAAAACCCTCTTACACGTAAAGTTAAATCGTTTATTTTAATTATTTGTTATTTTTCAAGTAAAACACTCAATCACAAAACAAATTATGTACACAATATATCGTATGAACCGCAAATTGACACGTTTTCAGTACAATAAGAAATATAGCACTTGATTTTTGTTTTGGTTTTGCTTTTCATTGTTTTTGTTGTAATGTAACGGATAACATTTTTGCGAAACATTTTCACCCCTTAAATCCCTGATTTAATGGTGGTTTTTGCTCTTTTTTAAAAGAAGGACAAAAAAGACCCATACCTTGAGGAGTTAGAGGGTTAACATATTCTACAAAAAATGTTCTCCGTGACATTTTACATAAATTTGCTAAACACATTTTATGCCTAAAATGTAAGGATCACATGGATTCTTATGGCGATTAACAATAAGAATGTGCCAGAGCTGGGAAACTTTAATGCCCCCTCAAATAAAATTCAGATGTAAACTTTCAAAACGCCGATACACGTGTCTTTTTTTGTCTCCTCTATCAAATTTTTTAGGTCGGACCTTGTAATTTTGAAAAGAAGTTTGATTTTGTTGTACAGTGTTATTATGCGTTTATAAGGCACTGAATGGATGGTAAATGTTCTTACGGCCTCATCTTTGAAAGCAACATATCCCCGTGACATCTCCAGTCCATAATGGGCACTAAAGCGGTCACTTTTCCCGAATTCAATGACTTTCAGCAATAGTCCTGGACTCTCCGGGATTTATATGCGACAATTTTGCTTGCAGACGGAACTCGCGGGTAAGAAAAGGGATTTATCGCTGAAGAAAAAAACATTTTTTTTTAAATTAGGCTAGGCCCGTAGGAACCGGACCCCCTTACGGCTCCAAAATTTTAGAATCCAAAAATGCAATAAAACTGCAAGATGAAGAAATTTTGTACAAGACAATATTTTGCAACAAATAATTGCGATTAATAAATCACTCGCAAAAAGAGGACTACCATTTACAGGACACTTGGAACGAACTCAGCATCCTCCAAATTGGGTATTCCTTGGGAACGTTCGAACTTCTTGCTAAATTTGATGTGGCAGCGAAGTTCTTTCCAAAATTTTGTTTAAAAATAGCGTCGCATGTTCGTAATTATTTTGGCTAAAAATAACAACGTAATCCTGGCACTGCCGCTGGAAGTCTAAAATTTCATGATTTTTTCCTGTTACCAAGATTAAAGAGGGCCGTGATTGAAGAGGTCCCTGATTGATGAGACCCGTTTCGCGACAATTGAAGAGGTAAAAGCTGAATTGCTGAGAGGACTCAAGGATATGCCAAAAAGTGTAAATCATAACTTCTTTGAAGATGGGGGAAAAAAAACTTTGGCACAAATATAGGGTCCGCAATCTAACGTTTTTTTTTTCAACTAGTGCTTATTTCATGAATGGTAACACTTAGTTCATGTCTGATTTGACAGATAATTAGTTTTATCCTTCCGCTGAACGAATATGGTTGACCATCCAATGCTTTTTCGCTTCGCTAAGTGGGCCTGCGATCGACTTACAGAAGATGCCGATTTTGCCAAAAAATCATCTTTTCAGATGAAGCTCATTTTGATCTTGGCGGGTAAACGACGCACCCAAAACTAGTCACTGTTTGGTGCGGATTTTGGTCCATGGGGCACAATTGGGCCATTTTCTTCGAAAATGAGCAAGGAGTGGCCGTTGCAGTCAATGGCGATCGTTATCGGGCCATGTTGAACGAATTGTTGTTCACAAAAATTGAAGTGGAGGATATTGGCAACATTTGGTTACAACAGGACGGCGCTACGTGCCACACACAGCCGAAACTACACTCGATGTTTTGCGCCCTGTTTTTGAAGATCGCATTATCAGCCGCAGAGCTGATGTCGTTTGGCCACCTCGGAGCTGCGATTTGACACCGTTGGACTATTATTTGTGGGGTGCCGTCAAAGATAAGTGTTACGCCGACCAGCCAGAGACAATTGACGCTTTAAAGGACAATATTCGTGAAGCCATTGGTGAAATACAGCTGCACACAATCGATAATGTGCTTAAAAATTGGACCGATTGTGTAGGCTACTGCATGGCCAGCCAAGGCAGCCATTTGAATGAAATTATTTTCCATTATTAACCGGAAGGATTGTACTTTCAAATAAAAAAAGAAATTTGAGAAAATATTCAGTAGTTTTTTTATAGCATTTTCAAAAAAAAAAGTTATTTGGCGGACCCTATATAAGACATCTGGCGCAAAACAAAAATGCAACTTCTATTTTGAACAGACCTCGTAATTGATAACATTGAGTCACAGTGAATAGAATTTCAGAATTTTGTAAATCAAAAAGAGTGGTGGCGCATCAGACAAAATAAAAATTGATAAATAAATATTTTCGAAAAAAATATGAAAATGAACAGACCTCGCAAATGATAATATTGTACAATTAAAATAAATTAAGTTAAAAAGGCGGGCTCATAAGGCATGGTCAAGAGAGCAGGAAATCGAAATCCGCCACTGAGGGGCCTTTGATGATTGCTTGGGTTGGTCTTTATGTGGATGGAGTTGGATATCTAAAGGCACAGTACGCCATTAGTGGAATCCTCCAAGAATGAATTGGAGGGTATATTCACTTCGTCATTCCGTGTGTAACCCAACGAAATATCCATCTGAGACCCCATAAAGTAAATATATTCTTGACCAGTGATGAAATCTAAGACGATCTGAGCATGTCCGTCCGCCCGTCTGTGGAAATCACGATGCAGTCCAAACGAAAAGAGCCAGACTCTTAAAATTTGTTATAAATATATTTTGAATGATAGCACAGGTCAAGTTCCTAAATGGGCTGAATCGGGTTAGAGGGAAAAAAGTTCCCCTAAGAAGAACTAAACCAACCTCTAAAAAACAACAGAATTTTTAAAGTTTTTTTTTGTAATTTTGTTAAGCAAATTATATTTTTTTTGTCAAAGAAGGTCCAACGCGTTAAACTTGGAGCCATAAAATAAAAAAAATTAGTTTGTGGATCCCGCCCTCTTTAGTGGGCGTTATTATATGCTACAATTTTTTTCACTTAAGCCTAAATTCCTTAAAAATATCTCCTCTGTGCTACCCCTTCCTCCCGCTTTGCCCATAAATGAACCCATAAAACAAAGATTTTTTTTAATAAATTTTGTATTTAATTATCCCAAACATTTATTTTTGAAGTTTTATGGCAAAGGTGAAATGTCTCCCCCACGGCGCTTGCCAGAGAGACCCCCACAAAATACAGTATTAATATCCTCATAAAGTATATATATTCTTGATCAGTGAAGAAGTCTGAGAAGATCTGGCAATGCTCATACGTTCGTCTCTGGAAAACATGTTATAGTCTACTTTTGGACCCCTCCCCCATTAGTGGGCGTTCCCGTACGATATTATATGCAAAAATAGTGTAAATATTGAACAATTTGTATTCCTGAAGCTGAAGATGTTCTCTGATCTTGCAGAAGTGAAACGTCTCTCCCACGTCCCTTCCCGGAATGACTGTCTCAAAATAGAGATTTGAAATTGGGTACAGAGATGTCTTAAAGGAACTCTGTCCCACTGAGTTACAACATTTTAAATTTACTTACTTACAATATTTGTAGGGTATTTAAGATTCGACCCGGTTGAATATAGCGTTTTTACTTGTTTTTGTTTTCTACCCACCCTAGGGTACCTACTCAAATATATGACGCTCAGTTATTTGCAATAAAATTATTCAGATCAATTCAAATCCATAAAATATTAAAATTATACTAAAAATTTAATTTTTAATGCTGGGTGTTCTGGCAAAACTATCTCTTTTAATATCCTTTTTTCAAGTTGCTGCCGACAAGCATAATCATTTACAATAAGAGTTTTTGCCTGTTCTATTGTTGTTGTTAATCCAATAGCGCGCATTGTTTGTAAGAAATTATAGTGATAGCTTAAAAAAGGAACTACAATAAAATATGTATGAATGTTTGCGTACTTGTATTTTTAATAACAATAACACAAAAATGTCTTAAAACAAAAATGGAAGGGGATGGGGGCCTCTATAATCCGTTTGCAAACTGAAAGTTGGAACATGTGGAAAATTCAATCTCCAACTGCCTGCCGTTTTTTTTTATTTATTCATTAATTGCGCAGAGTATACATTTACGTACTTATGGATGTGTGTAAAGGGTCTGTCATTAAGCGCTTTCTATCTTTAAACCAGATATAGGCAACGTGGGTGAGCGCACTTTAAATGTATATAAATTCGCTCTTGAGAGTCACACGTATTTGTAGTTACTCACAAATCACATAAATTGTGATTTACAATTCAGTCCATCACAAGCTTCCAACCCAGACGGTTGTTTGAGCGTTTGTTGAAAAAATTAGTTAAGGGTGGGGTTTGTTTACAAAATTGTGAGAGACACACACAAACTCAAAATGTTGATGTGTTTGTGCCTATGTCTGCTTTAAACTTAAATTAAACCAAATAAAATTTTATGTTTAATAAATTCAATAGGCCCGCCACGGCTTCTCTGGATGGAGTGCACTCTGGCGCATAAGCCGCGATTTAAGAAAAACGTGCAAGAAAAACTCTAACGGGGTCAAATCGCACGAACCCGGTTGCCATATTACATCACCCCGACGTGTTGAGACCAAATATCGTTGGTATCCAAATCATCCAATTCAGGACCGCTGTGGTTTGAGCCTTAAGACAAGCCCACAAGAACAAGTCTAGCGGATTCAAGTCGCACGATTTCTGTGGCCAGTTTACATCATCTTCACATGAGATGATCATGCCTTCAAGTCGCTCGTGCCGAATAACCAACGTGGCTATGTGACACGCAGAGCCGTCCTGTTGAAATCACAAGTTATCCAGGTCAAAAAATGATAATCATCTGCCTACAGCGCTCGCCGTGATGGTATGACCAACGTTCACAAAGAAGTATTCTCACCGAACAGTAACTTTTGGGGATGCATTGGACGGTCTTGGCTCTCAAGTGAATTGGTAACGATCCTAATTCGACAATTCTGTTGGTTCACGTATGCATTCATCCACAAATGAACCTCATCACTGAAGATAATTTTTTTTCGCGGATACGTTCCTCATTTTCATAAAACAATTTTGTGATTTGCATGTATTGTTGAATACCATATCGATCTTGGCGAAATAGATTGACAAGTAATTTGACAGATGAAAACATTTTGTACAGGAAAAGGTTTTACAACAAATAACATCGATTAATAGATCGTTCGCAAAAAGAGGGCAGCCATTTGGAACGAGTTCAACATCCCCAAAAATGAAAATTTCTTCTCAACGTTCGAGCTTCTTCCTAAATTTGAAGTGTCCGCGAAGTTTCTTGTAAAATTTTGTTTAAAAGTAACGTCGCATTTTTGTAATTGTTTTGGGCTAAAAATACCACCGTAATCCAGCCTCATCCACTGTATTCTCCGGATTTGTCCCCTTATGACTTTTTCTAGCCCCAAAAAAAAGAGACCCTTGAATAATTGTCGTTTCTCGACAATTGAGGTACAATTTGAATTGTTGAGATTTGACAGATGTAGCCTTAGCAAGGCAGCAGTTTTGAATTGTCAAAATTCTAAAGATCCTGTTGGAAGAGCCTGTGTTTAAGGACATGCACATAAATATCTATTTAACCATATTTGCCCTCAAGTTCAAAGGCGGAGGGAGCTGTAAATAATGTGAAGCATGTTGGCAAACAGATTAAAAATGTGTTGAATTTTTGCCACAATAATGTTGTGCTTTATATTTTTGACAGTTTTATTACATTAAACTTGCCAGATGATAATGATGCCGATGATACGAAAAACGTTTCTTGCTAATAACTTTATATCACAAAAGAAAAATTAACATTCAATAGCATCGAAATGTATAGGGTGGTTTTTTCGGGTAAGCGAATTAAACGCCGTGTGTAGCAAGGTCCAAGTGAGGATCGACATAAAGGAAAATATGAATACCGCCATTTTTTCCGATAGCAAAGCGGCATTTCTGTTATTACGATCTAATCAGTACAATCCGGGTTAAAGGTCAAGGACTGTCATAGTCGTGACGGGGAACTCAATGATTGAAATGACGTTTGCTGTAGTTGTCATGAAGACATCAAGGAAAAGATTATTTTCCCCTTTTTCACACGTATATCCAGCCTTTTATGTCTCGAGACATAATTTTTTAGGCACCCATGTGCTACATGACCTCTCGGAGTTATCACATATCGGCCTAGGCCAACTGCTTAGATATTTCAATGTGATAGATTGCATCCAGTGCCAAAAAACGGAACCGAGTGCTTGAATTCGGGATTCTAGTGCTTTAATTCGGGCTAGCATAAGTTGGCTACGACTAGATTACTGATCTGTCAGAAGGCCTGCTTATAAAGGGTGTTTTTTATGAAGTTTTTTTTTTTTAATACGAATCACTCTGTTGTCTGACAGCTGTTTTGACAGTTTAAAGTGACGTCTCTACTCAGTATTGTTTGGCAAATCATCATGAACAGGCTAACTCCAGAACAACGCTTCCAAAACGTGGAAATTTATTTTCAAAAACAGTGTTCAATTAAAAATGTTTATCCGCTTTTTTACCGCAAAATTCTCTTCAGTGATGAGGCGCATTTTTGGTTGAATGGATGTGTCAACAAGCAAAATTGCCGTATTTGGAGCAAAGATAATCCACACGCCGTTCAAGAATTACCAATGCATCCCGATAAATGTACTGTTTGGTGCGGTCTATGGGCTGGTGGAATCATCGGTCCTTCTTTCTTCAAAAATGAGGAAGGACGACGCGTTACCGTGAATCGATACAGAATCATGATCAATGAATTTTTGGTGCCAAAACTTCAAGATATGGATGTAAACGAAATGTGGTTTCAACAGGATGGTGCCACTTGTCATACTGCGGGCGAAACAATGGACTTATTGAAAGAACATTTCAACGACAACATTATTTCGAGAAATGGACCGGTGAATTGGCCTCCGCGTTCGTGTGATTTGACGCCACTCGATTATTTTTTGTGGGGATACCTGAAATCATTGGGTTACGTGGATAAACCAGCAACGATTGACGCTTTGGAAACCAGTATTCAACGTGTCATTGCTGAAATACGCCCTCAAATGCTTGAAAAGGTGGTCGAAAATTGGACCTCCGGAATGACCTTTGTGCAAAATAGTCGTGGTGGTCATATGCCCGAAATTATATTTAAATTTTAAATGACAAGAAATTATCTACCAAATAAAAATTTTTTTTGGCCATTTCATAATTTGGCATGTGTTTCATTTAAATTTCAAATCAGCAAGCTCTTATAAAAACACCCTTTAGAAGGCAAGCTAAGAAGTGTTTTACAATATCAATTAAGTTTATTTTAGCTATTCTTCGAAATACTATGTACTATGTTTTTGCTTATATGTAATTCTCATTTGGTTTTTGAGAGTTGGTGCAACTGGTTTGTTTGTTTGTTTTGATGAAATACTTTACAAAGTAAATTTGCAAAGTATTTGGTGCACAGATGCTGACGGGGTGACTTAGACCATATGCCGGCGATGTTATTAACCCATATTTTTTCCGTTACTGTGACTGACTGTACACGACCGATGCCTTCACATAGAAAGTAGCAACGTAATTAAGCACAGAATATTCCTCAGAAGAACTGAAATAGTATACAGTTATCTGAGGCGTTGAAATTAACTAGTGTGAGTGAGACGCAAAACTCTTGAAAGAGACCAAACGATCAGTGGTGTGGCTACGCTTAAAAAATAATTGCCAACAAGGCTTGATGTTGACTGACTCAGAGCTGCTGTGCCACTGTGGTGCAAAATTATATCAAACTTTTTTTTTTATTATATTGTTAAAAGAGTTTGTATTATATTAATTCCTTATAAATCGACTAAAAATTAAACAAAATCAAAATGGTTAGCAATTCTGCTGTAGGGTGATTTTTCAAGAGCTTTCGGAAGAAAGGCATACAAATTAGAGAATTATATGAAATCTTTATATGAGTCGATAGAACGATCTATAGATTTCAATATTTAAAGATGATTTCGTGTTAATGTTGGCCACGGTTACGCCTCAAATGGTTCATACGGTGGGTCCAATTTCAGCATACTCTCCCCAACATATCGGACTGTATCTCTCGAATGTGTACTTCAGTATTGGTTTCAAGTACTTCAACTGCTGCGATCTTGTCCCTACGGGCATAAGCCTTAACATAGATCCACAAGTCTGAAGGCGTTAAATCGCACGATCTAGGCGGCCAATTGAAAAGCCGAAAACGTGAAGTAAACTTCCAAGAACTCGCCTCGCAAATTGGGCTATTGTTTCGCATGCTGTGCATGTCGCACCATCTTGTTGAAACCACATATCAGCCCTTTCATTTTGTAAAAAAAAAATTTAAAAAAAAAATAATAATATGTTAATCATCGGACGGACCGTAGCGCTCCTCATTCACAGTAATGATCCTGCCTTCGTCGTCTTTGAAAAATGATGTCCCCTGGACCACAATTCACACCAAACAGTGCATTTTTCGGGAAACATTGGCAGCTTTTTTGTTTAACTCGGACCACGAGTTAGGACATGACCCTTCCATATGCAGTGCATTGCGCCGGAACTAAAAAGCAGGTGTTAGTATTGAGACGACAGATGCAGAAAGATGGGGAGATAGAGAATTTTTTGTACCTATTTCAGCCTTTTACTTAGCAATCTGTTTGCTAGAGGGCCGACGAAGAAGGTTGCAATGCTTCTGGCTGCTCTTCCCACCAAATACGGCCATTTCGATTGATCCCGTATCCATTCAACCAGAAACGGGCACGTTGCTCTTTCTCAGCCTGACATGAAGTTTGATAATCACCCCCATCATGAATAATTTTTCCCTCGAAATTTTTCGCTTTTCCCTAAAATTGCAATCATGAAAAAATTCCCCGTGAATGATTTCACGCTAAAATTAAATTCCCCTGATCGTGAATGATTTTTTTCCCGCGAGTTTTTTCACTTTTCCCTTTAATTTATTCACTTAGTTATTGGTGGGGAATAGAGTAGAAAATTTAAGTATTTTCTGTTATAATTCCAATATTAGAGTTCAAAAATTCCATTTTAAGTGTAAGACCCGTTAATAAGACACAAACTTATATTTTTTGCAACAAATCAATTGCGTGCGTCTTTTTAAAACTTGTTGCACCAATTCTAAAGATTAAGAATATTATGTATGAATTTTTATTAGTCGAACTTTCTTATGTAAAATGTTAATTTTTTCAACGGGCTTAAGTTCGAATCTGCATGACTGCAAATGTTTTTATATTATTTTATTAATAAATGAATTTGTTCAAATTCTATTTATTATTTTATATTAAGATTGGAATATTAAGAATATTTTCAATAATCATCAAACCAGCAGAACGGATCAGTACTGATTTCGAGCTATCAGCGGCCGATGAAAAAGCACCACTTGCAAAAGTAGAAAAATTGAACAAAGAACGCTGATGAGATGGCGTAGCGGCCTCGAAATCAGTACTGATCCGTTCTGCTGGTTTGATGATTATTGAAAATATTCTTAATATTCCAATCTTAATATAAAATAATAAATAGAATTTGAACAAATTCATTTATTAATAAAATAATAAAAAATCATTTGCAGTCATGCAGATTCGAACTTAAGCCCGTTGAAAAAATTAACGATTAAGAATATTTTTAATATGTTTTTTTTCGGTTTCCAAAATTTATCCAAATTAATTTACTGCCAAATATTTAGCCATTCTTTTTTTATTTATTTTTTTAAGTCTTCGGCTTATTCTCTTTTTTTTTGCATTCACTGAGAACTGATAGCGCGAATAATTTCTCACGGGAGATTCACGATACCGTTTTTCCTTCGAGTGGAATACAAATTTTATGTGAACAAAAATTCCCCTTGTTATTCACGATAGACGTGAATAAAATTCAACAATATGCAATCGATGTTCGTTTGTAAGATCGATTTACAGTTAAATTAAAAACCAAACTGAACATGTTTAACATTAACATGTGGAACAAAAACAGCTGAGCTGAGTTGCCTAAAACAGTGTTGTCAAAAAGAAAATTGCTAAAAAATCGCGAAGCTGTTTATGATTGATAAATTTGATTTCAAGATCAGAATTACAATTAACAATGGCAATTTTGTGAATTCCATAAGTCCTGTGGCTGGAATGCATCACAAAGATTTGCGGTTTCTAGTCAGTTTTCTCACTTTGGCTGATAAGTATTCCCCACAAAAATTTCCCCATTAATTCGGTTGCCTCTTTATTAACTTTTATTTCAAACTATAGCTGAGAATGTATAATTTACAAAAATATGATTTACAAAAATATGTTTTATACGCAGTAAATAAGCAGCAGAAGTTTGCAGACATGCCAGTAAAACAGGAAGTCATTTATATCGAACAGAAAATAAAACATTTGAAATATTCTGTAGTTTCTCTCGTATGATTCAAAATCAATAAAGGGCAAATACTATTTTGCGGTAAATTTTTAGCATCTTATGATTACAAAATTCATGTGGAAAGAAGGAAATGCTTTGCTCATGTAACTTAACAGGCGGATGCCAGAGCGGATAACAAGGATCACATGCTTATTTTGTTTGATATAAAAATATACGAGTCATCATATATTTCAATAATACGGAATGACATCCTGTTTCTATTTGAAATTTCTATCTACATGTTCATTCTGTCGTCTTTATTTTCCTGCTAATGCCTGCTTTTGCATGGAAATAAATAATTTAGGGAAATGTAGAGAAACCGTTCATCATTATTCTTCAGTTATTCCTTTGTGAAATATACAACGTACGCTGTTTTTGTTGTTCCAAATTACAAGCAGATTTCAACTGAACTCCGAAATAATAAATCCTCTTAGCTTTTGTACAAACTTTCAAAAAGCAATTGAAAACTACACATGAACAAGTGAAAGTGCCATATACGGCTGTGCCGAATCTTTTATACCCTTCACCAGTCTTTTATATTCTTCATTCCAACTCTGGCGCCATCTTTCTGATCTTTCTGATTTTCAATACTAATTTCTTTCTTTCTAAATTTTAAAATATGTTTGATTACAAAAGAAAAAAAAAATAGTTTCATATATTGACTTCGATATTCCCAGAGAAAGTTCCAATTTTTCAGCCCTGGAGATGGGATTTTTGCTTTTCTGATTTGTAATATTATTGAACTTCTTTTAAAAATATCAAATACGTTGTATTTATAAACAAGTAAAAGTGCCATATTCGGCTGTGCCGAATCTTAAATACCCTTCACAGATTTAATTCTTCTTTCTTTCTTGCTAAAACAGAAAGTAGCTTTAATTAAAAAATAATAAAAAAAAACAAAATGATGTTATCAGTTACTTTTATATACAAGAAAACGTTTAAAGTTTTTGGTTAGGAAGCTAAATGTTTGGCTCTTCTTTCTTCTAATACCTCTGAAGGTCTTTCAAAAATATAAAATATAATTAATTTACAAACTAAAAAAAAACCGTTTCGTGTAACCCAAAAGTTTCTAATTGTCCAACCGCTTTTTAGATTTTTTTTTGGTTTTTAATACCAATTTATTTCTTCCTGATATATAAAGTAGGTATAATTTATTATAAAAATCAAAAATAACAAATTATATGGTTACTTTTATGAATCAGAAAATGTCGATATTCCAGCCCTGAAATTGGATTTTTAATTATTTTGGTTTTTAATACCAATTCAACTCTCCCCGAAGTATAAAAAAGATTTCATTCACACACTACCAAAATAAGGAACTTATATGGCTACTTTTATGTACTAAAAAATTCGATTTTCCAACCCTGGAACCGAATTTTTAATACCAAAATAATGCTTCCTGAATTATAAAATAGGTTTAATTCACTAAAAAAAACTAAATTTGGAATTTATGTGGGCACTATTATGTACCAGAAATATTTCGATTTTCCACCTCTGGAAGCGAATTCAAATGCAATTTTTATTGAAATTTTAAACTTTTTGAACACTTTCATGTACCATAAAATATTTTAATAATGAGGTTCATGCAACTCTTAATAATGAGGTTTATTTAAGAAAAACTTAATATTTGTAACCATTTTGGTCACTTTCATGTACTACAAAATATTGCAGTTATCCAACCCTGCAATCGAAATTTTGATTTGTTTTAATATTTGACACCAATTTTGTTTTTCCTGAACTAAAAAATAGTTTTAATTAGTAAAAAACCGACGTTAGTTGGCTTGTTGGCTATTTTCATTTATAAAAAAAATTTCAATTTCCCATCCCTGGGAGCTAAATTTTAATTTTTGTCTTCTTTTTTTACCAATGCTAGTTTCCATTACTTCTAAAGTAGTTTTATTTACAAAAATCTTACAATTAGCAACCTTTTTGGTCACTTTCATGTTCTACAATATATTGCATGTACCAAAAAAACTTTCAATTTCCCAGCCCTGGAATTGAAATTTAATTTTTTTTGCTTTTTCATGAGATATAAAGCAGTTTTATTGAAGAAACATTTTAAATATTTAACCATTTTGGTTACTTTTATGTATAAACATTTTAATTTCCCACCCCTGGAAGCGAAATTTTCATTTTGAATTTTTTTTTATCAATGCAAATCTTCATGAAGTATAAAGTGATTTTTTTTTAAGAAAAACTCAAAATTTATAACAATTTTGGTTATTACATGTACTGCAAAATATTGCATGTACCAAAAAAAACTTTCATTTTCCCAACCCTGGAAGCGAAATTTTATTTATTTATTTTTTATCAGTGCAAGTATTCTGGAGGTATAAAGTAGTTTTATTTAAGAAAAATTAAAATTTTTTAACCATTTTGGCCATTTTCATGTAATCAAATTCTCAATGCAAATCTTCATGACGTATAAAGAGGTTTTGTTAAAGAAAAACTCAAAATGTTCAGCAATTTTAGTTACTACATGTACTGCAAAATACGGAATGGGCCGAAAAAAAAATTTTAATTTTCCATCCCTGGAAAACAAATTGTTCAATATTTACACTACTTTTGCATATAATATCGTACGTCAAAGCCCACTAAAGGGGGCGGGGTTCAAAAACAGACAGTATCATGTTTTCCACAGACGAACGTATGGACATTTCTAGACCGTCTTAGACTTCATCAATGATCAAAAATAAAGGGCGTCCCAACAAAAACGCAAGATTTAAATTTTAAATAAAACAAAGATATTTAAAAAAAATCGTGAAACTTTATTATATCGTAAAGTAGAGAGAATGAGGTTATGTATGGAACAACATATCGGGCAGATAGCCGCCGCGGCTTTGCTGGCACACACGCGATCTTTTAATGAAATTTTCAATGACCGTTTTGCATAAATGCTACGGTATTTCATTAATGCAGCGTCCAATTTGCTCTTTTAAGGCTTATTCGCGTAAACCATCGACTTCAAAAAACCCCAACGAAAAAAGTCTAATGGTGTTAAATCGCACGATCTAGGCGGCCAATTCTGGTCTCCAAAACGCGAGATAACACGATCGGGAAATGACTGATGCAGCAATTGAATTGTTTCTCTGCCTGTATGACATTTGGCGCTGTCTTGTTGAAACCACATGCCCTCCACATTCATTTCTTCAATTCTAGGCATGAAAAAACTGGTTATCATTTCACGATACCGAACACGATTGACTCTTTGCGCTTGACCTGCCTCATTTTCATAAAAAAATGTCTAATGATTGCTCCAGCCCAAAATCCACTCCACACAGTGACACGTTTAGGATGCATTTGCTTCTCGTGAATCACTCGAGGATTTTCCTAACCCCAAATGCCACAATTCTGCCTATTGACGAAGCATTATTGTGACCCCAAATTGATCGCAATTTGCGAACTGTAGCCGCAAAACTTTCACCATTTTGCTAAAACAATTCCACAATGAGAATGCGTTGTTCATTCGTGTAGCGCTCCATTTTTACTAACCTCGTACCTTCTACTAGCAAACAATAACAATTCTTCAAATGTCAAATAATGACACTTCGAATGGCACCAAATTTAAGTCTTGCGTTCTTGTTGGGACACCCGGTATATATAATTTATGGGGTACAATTCTCTTTGGAGGGTATTAAAACTGTATTTTGGCGGGGTCGCTCTGGCAAGGGCTGTGCGGAGACATTTCACCTTTGCACATAAAACTCTAAAAATAAATGTTTGTGGTAATTAAATACAAAATAAAATTTATTATTTTTTTGATAGGGTCATTTAGGGGTCATAGGGGGAGGAGGGCTTAGGGCAAAGTAGTATCAGGTTACGTCTCAGTTTCGTAATTAAAGCTTAAAAATGTTATTTTTAGGCTTAATTAAAACAATTTTTTTAAATTGTTGCACTATTTTTGCATATAACAACGCCCATTATAGGGGGTGGAGTCCAAACATTTTTTTATTTTAACGCGTTGGACCTTCTCTGACATAAAAATATATCCTTTGCTTAACAAATTACAAACAAACTTTAAAAATTATGTTGTTTTTTAGTGGTTGGATTAGTTATTTTTAGGCGAAGTTTTTTCTCTCTTGACTGATTTAGCGCATCTCCGAACTTAACCTGTGCTATCCTTCAAGATATATTTGTACCAAATTTCAAGAGTCTGGCTCTTTTCGTTTGGATTGAATCGTGATTTCCATAGACGGATGGACATGCTCAGATCGTCTTAGATTTCATCACTGATTAAGAACATATATATATACATATATATATATATATATATATATATATATATATATATATATTATTTATGGGGTCTCAGATGGATCTTAGGCTGCGTTACAAACGGAATGACAAAGTGAATATACCCTCCATATTCTCTTTTCGAGGGTATAAAAATATGGAAAACGGTTGACTTTAAGGGACATCCCTGCAATTTCCCGCTAAAAAATTTAACCGTTAAAATTCGTATTATTTTGATTTTAAAACTGCTATAATTTTCGAACGGGTCAGCCGATTCCCAAATGTTAAGCGGTGATTAATACCTATAAAAGAATAAATTTCGGAATGTTTTGAAAAATTACTTTTTTCGAATTTTTCATTTACGATATCTCACAAACGCAAACGCCATTTTGACCCGGTTGATAGCACCCGACGTGGTCGGTTGGCAAGAGGTGGTTAGTTTTTGAAAATCGATCGGAAAAGCCGTTAAAAGGTTATTGCAGAAACAACCTATTTTGAAAAAAAAAATTTGTCCCGCTTTTTTAATATTTCCGAAAATGTACCGGTCCGTACTGGTTCCAATTCATAGCAATTCTGAAGGAATCCTTTGAACCCTGACTAGTTTCGTTGGATTCGGTTCAGCCGCTTAAAACTTCACACACATACAGACATTGTGACGGCTTCTCAGGAGTAGTCAGTAAAGCTTCCTAGGAGATCTGGAGAAAACTCAATTTTTTCAAAACGGGGTAAAACCGGTAACTTCACACTTTTTTTCAAAATGTTCAATTTTCTTAGCGGATAGTGTTTCATGTGGGCAATTACTTATGGAATACAATATTAGGGGCCAAATTACCGCACTCGATATCGATCGAAATTTCAATACATTTTAAATACGAATTTCGATCGATATCGAATGCCGTAATTTGCCCCCAGATGAATGTAATCCTGGCTGTATGCGATGCGACATTGAATACTTTTTCATAATAAATTTGCCACGTGTCTACTTCACGACTGTTAAATATGAACTGTCAAGACTAAGGTTTACCAAAAAGGCAGCAAAACAAACTAGTATACCTTCCCGGTGGACACCCTGTAAATGTAATTATTTAATTTACACAACAAAGCACAACAGTTGTTTTCGAAAGCCACTACACATTCATCTTCAGTACTCATTGACTATAAACAACAGTTAGACTACACTAAATTTCATCCGTTGCAGTCACTTGTCATCTCAGGATTGCCTTATGCCACTGACATTGATGGCTTCTTACGATTGGAATTTGTGCTGGCGTGGCTGATCTACCTGTGAAAGACAAAGTTTCCTTATCCCCTCGCAGGCAGATTATAGTTGCACACATATTATTCTGTTCCTCTAATTAAATTTGAATCTTACCCTCTGCCACATCAGAGTATTTGTGTTCCTGACATTTAATTTCGTTTAATAAACTTAAAATTAGTCCCCTTTATTTCCACTCGCTTTAAAGCTTATTAATTTGACGATACTTTTAAGCTGTTCCTTCTTCATGACAACAACAAGTAACAGGAAAATTAAATATTCACAAAAAAAAGAAATATTTCGCATCTTTGAAAAACATTTTATTAAACATGTATTTTTCTTGGGCAAAAAGTGAAAGTTGAGGAATTCCTTAACTCTTGCACTTCGTTTTTAATTTTTTTGTTTGTCTCTAAAGTTTCCTGCGTCATATGTCTGTCTCTACTTAAGGGCCTTTTGTTTTTGTTCTCCTTTGTTCTTTGACAGTCAGCCACTTTTGTCGGCTGTCACAACTTTCATAATTCTCTGGCTTTTCTGCTGTTGCAACAATAACAACATGAGATACTTCGTACTTCTTCTCCTAATCTGTTCTTTAACTTGCTGTCAGCTATAAACCTTTTCTTTTAGTCATATTTTGTCAGATTGTTTTTCTGCCTTCTGAATTTACTGTGTGTGTGTGTGTGTGGTGGTTTCATGTTTTTTGCTCCGAAAAAGTTGTGGGAAACATTTTGTCAAACTGAAAGAAAACGAAAAGTGCAAAAATCTGCTGCATAAATGTTAATTCGTTTAAATTCCCTTTCATTTGAATAAATTGTTTTGTTTTCATCTCTTGTGCTACGGAAACATTCTGTTGGAGCAAATTTCGTTGAAATACCTCATGTGTGTGGGTGACTTTTAAGGTACATGGCACACACACTCACGTTTAATTTTCAAAAATTTTATTCTTTTATGTGTATATGAGGAGATAGAGAATATTTTGTAACTATTTCGACTTTTTTTACTTAGCCGGATAATTTTTGCTGCAGGACCGACGGAGGAGGGTGCTGCTGTTAGGTTGGGTTAGGTTAGGTTGAAAAAGAGGGGCATAAGCATCCCAATCCGTCCTGGATTACACTTAGGCCTCATAGGCCTGTTGTGCGCTCTATAATAAGGAGTTCCCATTCCCCTGTAGGGAGCCTCCACCGATACCATGGAAACCTCTGAGTTTGATTACGTCAAGAACCTAGTTTCTTCAATGTACTTCCTAAAGTCTTTCCAATTAGAGCCCCTAAGGAATTCCATCTCTTGTATAATCTCCTGATTGAATGTTTGTCTTCTGACTTGGCTTGGTGCTGCTGTTACTCTGCTTTTTAGTCGCTGCCAATTATGTTCAGTGACCAGTGACTATGCCTTCATCATTGAAACAGGCTGGGAACAACTAACACAACCACGCACTAACGCTGATCAGATGAATTCAACCCAATATTTCATGACTCAGCGCGGGGTTGAACTCAGGACACTCCACTTCATAGTCTCGTGTTCTACTACTTCAGCCAATAGCACCCTCACCTTAGGCTGCGTAGCCTAAGTGTTAACTATTTAAGTCTACAGCCTCCAATATTTCTGAAAAAAAAATGCACGGCGTTAGCCGGCTGCTATGCGGCCAACTTCTCCATAATAATTGTCTAGACTTTCTCCTCATTTTCATGGGTTGTTGATTCCCTGAGGCGTGCAGAAGGAGCGTTGCCAGTTTTGTCATGTCGAGCTTGTAACACTTGGAAACATTTTTCTGATCTAGAGTAGAAGCTTCCGTATGTCGCGGTTCACCATTCAATTGCTTATGAGTTCTTAATCTCACTTTTTACACAAAATTTTATGCAAATTCTTTAATCCAATATTTTGATGACGCAACTCGCACCTTTTTGCAAAAAATTTTGGAAATTCATCTTACTTTTTGAACACACCTCGTATTCTGTGCAATAATGCGCAAATGTTTGTATTTCTTAAAATTATGTTTTCTTTGTTTCAGATACAAACAATTCTGTTTTATTTAAAATATTTCCGCTCCATATTCTTCCACATGAGGATGTTCTTCTGCACTAAATTCGTGCTAAATGAAAATGTGTTTTCGATGATCTCTTTGATTATTCGTTGCAACGTGTTGTGTTCATGCGGTGACAATGAAATTCTTATGCAGACAGAAGCTTAAACCAAACAAAAGCAGAATAAAATGGATTCTACGTTTTCTTTTTTTTTTGTTTTTGTCTGGCTTAACATTCGTTAAGGTTGTGTGTCATTCTGAATTTTAAAACATTTCATGTCTTTGCAATTTTAGGCATCTGATGAAATTTATGTGAATAAATTTCTCATTTTACAAGATTTCTTTTTCGCATAATTCTTTGACATGAGCAGAATATTTTGTATTAGGCAAATTGTACTTGAGTCTATGGGAATGTTTTGTTACCCTTCACCAAAAATGTTGATAGGGTATGTACAGGTTTGTCATTCCGTGTGAAATTTCCACAATATTAATTTGTGGTCCAACAAACTATAAATAAACATATTCTGGTTCCTTATATAGGGTCCGCCAAGCAACTTTCTTTTTTTTTGAAAATGCTATAAAAAAAACTACTGAATATTTTCTCAAATTTCTTATTTTATTTGAAAGTACAATCCTTCCGGTTAATAATGGAAGATAATTTCATTCAAATGGCTGCCTCGGCTGGCCATGCCGTGGCCTACACCATCGGTCCAATTTTTAAGCACATTATCGATTGTGTGCAGCTGTATTTCACCAATGGCTTCACGAATATTGTCCTTTAAAGCGTCAATTGTCTCTGGATTGTCGGCGTAATACTTATCTTTGCCGGCACCCCACAAATAATAGTCCAACGGTGTCAAATCGCAGCTCCGAGGTGGCCAAACGACATCGGCTCTGCGGCTGATAATGCGATCTTCAAAAACAGGGCGCTAAACATCGAGTGTAGCTTCGGCTGTGTGGCACGTAGCGTCATCCTGTTGCAACCAAATGTTGCCAATATGCTCCTCTTCAATTTTTGTGAACAACAATTCGTTCAACATGGCCCGATAACGATCGCCATTAACTGTAACGGCCACTCCTTGCTCTTTTTCGAAGAAAAATGGCCCAATTATGCCCCATGGACCGAAATCCGCACCAAACAGTGACTCGTTTTGGGTGCGTTGGCTTTTTAATCAATGCGTGCGGGTTTTCTGTGCCCCAAAAGCAACAAATTTGCTTGTTTACATACCCGCCAAGATCAAAATGAACTTCATCTGAAAAGAAGATTTTTTTTTGGCAAAATCGGCATCTTCTGTAAGTCGAACGCCGGTCCACTTAGCGAAGCGAAAAAGCATTGCCTGGTCAACCAAATTCGTTCAGTGGAAGAACAAAACTAAGTGTTACCATTCACGAAATAAGCACTAGTTGAAAAAAAAAACGTTAGATTGCGGGCACTTAAATAAAACGCCCAGAAGAGACTTCATGATTGGATGGATGGATTGGGCTAAATAGAGTGATTATTCATTTCATAATTCAACAAGAATAAAACTTGAACAGAAAATAAAAATAAAATCAATGAGATGATTCCAGAGTAGGACAATTGAAACTTTTTTTTGGTTATAAAAATAACCAAATGAGTTTTTTTTTGTTAATTAAGCATATTTTGTGCTTAAATAAATAAGTAATTATATGAGACGATTCCAAAATTGGACAATTGAAACCTATTTCGTTACAGGAAAAAGGCCAAATAGGTTACCAAGTTCGTTTATTTTTTTTGTTTGTTAATTAAGTGTTAACAAATCAAAACGTTATATTCGACCGGGTCGAATCTTAAATACCCTCCAAATATTTAGTAAGTGAATTTAAAATGTTTAACTTGGTCGGACAGAGTTCCTTTAAGACATCTCTGTACCCAATTTCAAATCTCTATTTTGACAGAGTCATTCCGGGAAGGGCCATGGGGGAAACGTTTCACCTCTGCAAGATCAGAGAACATCCTTAGCTTCAGGAATACAAATTGTTCAATATTTACACTATTTTTGCATATAATATCGTATGGAAACGCCCACTAAAGTGGGAGGGGTCCAAAAATAGGCTATATCATGTTTTCCACAGACGAACGTATGGGCATTGCCAGATCGTCCAAGACTTCACCACAGATCAAGAATATATTTAATTTATGGGGTCCAATTCTCTTTTGAGGGTATTAAAACTGTATTTTGTCAGGGTCTCCCTGGCAAGGGCCGTAGGGGAGACACTTCACCTTTGCCATAAAACTCTAAAAATAAATGTTTGGGATAATTGGAATAACATTTATTTTTAAGTTTTTTTTTTTCATAGGGTTATTTAGGAGTCAAAGGGGGAGGGGGATAGGGCAGACAAGTACCAGGTTACTTCTCAGCTTCAACATTAAAGCTTAAAGATATTATTTTTAAGGAATGTAGGCCTAAGTAAAACAATTTGCTACATTTTTACACTATTTTTGCATATAATAACGCCCACTAAAGGGGGCGGGATGCAAAAATTATTATTTTTTATTTCATGGCTCCAAGTTTATCGCGTGGGATCTTCTTTGACTTAAAAATATATCATTTGCTTAACAAAATTATAAAAAACTTAAAGAATTATGTTGTTTTTTAGGGGTTGGTTTAGTTCTTCTTAGGGGAACTTTTTTCCCTCTTGCCCGATTTAGCCCATTTCCAAACCTGACCTGTGCTATCCTTCAAAATATTTTCATACCAAATTTCAAGAGTTTGGCTCTTTTCGTTTAGACTGAACCGTGATTTCCTCAGACGGACAAACTCAGATCGTCTTAGATTTCATCACTGATCAAGAATATATATACTTTATGGGGTCTCAGATGGATATTTCGCTGCGTTACAGACGGAATGACAAAATGAATATACCCTCCAATTCTTTTTCGGAGGGTATAAAAACGAATTGGACAGAATATTGACCTTGTCATTCCGTATGTAATGCACCGAAATATCCCTCCAAGACCCCATAAAGTATATATATAATTTGATCAGCGACAAAATCTAAGACGATCTAGCAACGTCCGTCAATTCGTCTGTGGAAATCGCGATACAGTTCAAACGGCAAGAGTCATACCCTTGAAAATTGGTATATATAAATTTGAAGTATAGCACAGGTGAAAATTGTAAATGGACTGTATCGGGCCAGGGCTCAAAAATTCTCCTAAAAGGATCTAAACCGAAATCGAAAAAACTAAAAGATTTTTAAAGATTTTTTGTAATTTTGTGAAGTAAATGTTTTATTTTTATGTCGAAGAACAAATTGTTTTACTTCAGCCTACATTCCTTAAAAATAACATTTTTAAGCTTTAATGACGAAGCTGAGATGTAATCTGGTACTCCTCTGCCCTACCCTCTCCTACCCCTTAGACCCCTAAATGACCCTTTAAAAAATTTATTTTAACTAAATTTTACATTTAATTATTCGAAACATATATTTTTGAAGTTTTATGGCAAAGGTGAAATGTCTCCCCCACGGCCCTTGCCAGAGCGACCCCGCCAAAATACAGTTTTAATACTCTCCAAAGAGAATTGAACCCCATGAAATATATATATTTTTGATCAGTGATGAAGTCTAAGACGATCTATCAATACCCCATCGTCTGTGGAGAACATGATATAGTCTATATTTGGACCGCACCCCCTTTAGTGGGCGTTGACGTATGATATTATATGCAAAAATAGTGTAAATATTGAACAATTTGTATTCCTTAAGCCTATAAGAAGCTGAGATGTTCTCTGATTTTGCAGAGCTGAAACGTCTCCCCCACGGCCCTTCCCGAAATGACTCTGTCAAAATAGATATTTAAAATTGAGTACAGAGATATCTTAAAGGAAGTCTGTCCCACCAAGTTAAACATTTACCCCCATATTCATAAAAAAATAAAACGTATTTGAAATCTGTTTTAAGAAAATTTTGTATGAAAAAATTTGATTAAAATACATTTCAAACTCGTTTTCAATTTTATGAATACAGGGATTTAAATTTACTTACTAAATACTTGGAGGGTATTTAAGATTCGAGTATAACGTTTCCAATTGCTTTTTTTTGTAGGGTATAAAAAAAGTTATTTCTGTTATAAAAAACTGACCTTAAGCTTCACACTATTAAATTAAAAAAAAAGAGACATGATCAATATTCCACTAGTTCATCGCAACAACAAAATTAGAAAAATTGTCACACGTGACAATTGCGTTTTTGTTCAATAATTACTTTTTATATTGTTTCATGCATAAAAAGCTACAAAAACTGAAAATGAATTTTCCATTTTCCATGTTGCGTAAAAAATGCGAAAGCAACGAAAAATGCAATTAAACGTCGCCGCTCGGTTGTTATTAATATGAACATGAAAATAGTTCTTTGCTTGCTGACATAAATTTATTAGATATCAATACGCAAAATTGTAGGGCAAGCATTCAATTTTTAATATACAAGCCATAATTCAAAAAAAAAACTTCTTAGATTTAAAGATTTACAAAAAAAAATTACTGAGCGAGACAATAGATTTTAAACGCAATCAAAGTTCTGCGTACCAAATAACTTTTTTCTAAACGCAGACTCTCTCTAAGCGAAAAAGTTTCAGTGTCCTTTATTTAAAAATTATCTTGTTTTATTTTGTTTCAGTGCAATTTTAATTGCTCCAGTCAAAACAATACGAAGAAAAGTCGAAATAGTAAAAGGTATTAAGTGACTTTTATTTTCCAAAAGTTTCCAACGCATTTTCACGGCAACAACAAAAAATGAAAAGACATTTAAATTATCACTTTGACTGCAGTCTCGTCTTGCTATTTTCCACAGAAAATGTTTTGTTTTTTTTTTTGCTTAATCTATGATGGTAATTTTTCTGGTTTAAACTAATTTAGAATTCCTCTTGTACTCGAAATTAGTTGCATGTAGCATAACGTAATACGATACGTTAAGTTACCTCAAGTTAAAAGAAATTTATTTTACTTGCTGTTCTCTTCATTTACGTTCAATTTTAAACACTGTGGGGCTGAATGTTGGTAAAATGAGGGAGTTCGTTTGTTCAACTCTTTTTGCATTTTCGCTTGATTTACAAAAGTTTCAATGCACTCGTTTGTTTTAACATATTCAAATGATTTGTAACGACTGCTATATGCAGTTTTTTAAAGGCATTTTAATAATTCACTTATCGCCTTACTAATCTTCCTGTTCACATATACAAAATTTAGTCAAATAAATTATCGTATGAAAACTAAAAAATATTTTCACCTTCCCGCCAAGGAAATTGATAATTTTCAAAAAATCGGGAAGTTATTGGATGTCGACGTTTTGAGTTCCAGGAAGCTTTCCTTCAAACTTAGATTTCCTGGCAATTGGAATCGGTTCGGACTGGTACATTTTGGGAAATATCAAAAATACTGAAACATCTTGCGCTTTCAACCGGGTCAAAATCAGTTAATGCCTTCGTGAAATATCGTGAACGAAAGCGAAATTCGAAAACAGTGATTTTTTAAGAAAACTCTGAAATTATATATCTGATAGACTTGTACCGAACTCTTTCATTAGCTCGTTTTTGACAAGAACCTTTAATCAAACCAATGTAATTTAAATGGGTTTGATCATAGGTTCTTGTCAAAAACGAGCTAATGAAAGAGTTCGGTACAAGTCTACAATTAGTGTTCGAACCAAGCAAGTTGCGTTTGAACGGTTTCTTTCCAACTTCGATATTCTGTGCAGACTAGACTTGTACCGAACTCTTTTAGACTTGTACCGAACTCATTAGCTCATTTTTGATAAGAACCTATGATCAAACCCATTTAAATTACATTGGTTTGATTAAAGGTTCTTGTCAAAAACGAGCTAATGAAAGAGTTCGGTACAAGTCTAAACTCTTTCATTAGCTCGTTTTTGACAAGAACCTTTAATCAAACCAATGTAATTTAAATGGGTTTGATCATAGGTTCTTGTCAAAAACGAGCTAATGAAAGAGTTCGGTACAAGTCTGAATTGTAAGCGTTTCGGACTAGTAGATTTTGAGAAATATCAAAAAAAAACTGAAAATATTTTTTAAATGCTTTTTTTTATTTAGAATAACTCTTAAAAGGGGTTTCCTATCGATTACAAAAACTAATCAGTTTTTGATAATCAAAAACTACGTCGAGCTCTATCAACCGGGGCAAAATCGGTTAACACGTTGGCGAGATATTGTGAACAAAAATTTCGAAAAAAAGTGATTTTTTCAAAACATTCCGAAATTATATATGTGATCTATTAGTGTTCTCGATTCTTTTATAGATAACAAAGAACTGCTATCAATCACCGTTTGCCACGTGGGAATTGTCATATATATCCGAACGCTGTAGCAGATTGAAAATTAAAATAATAGCCCCCTTATTCATAAAAATTATGAGAGGCTTATAAGAGTGTAATAGAGCAAATTTCATATGAAATTTTGTTTTATTACGCTGTTATTAGACTCTCATAATTTTTATGAATAAGGGGGTAGATTTTTAGCAGTTAGCTTAGTTTGGCTTAGTTGAATGTGATAACAGTTCCTATTTACACAAATTTTATTGTGAAAAAGGATACGAGAACTGTATCAACCTGATGTTAACATGTTATTGTTTTTTAATACCCGTGTTACCGTTTGATTATTTTTCTTCATGTCCTATTTTTCTGAATTTTTTGTTCCATCATACCTAAGTCAAACTTTCTTGGTTTGAATTTTATACTTAAGTACATGTGAACGTTTTTCCAATTTATTATTGGGTAGCTCAAGCCATAGCTTAAATTTGTATGTAATAAGTTATAGCCTATGAATCTTAATTCAATTTAATATAGCAATATAAATTTTCGTGAAAATACTTACTACATTAATTTTTTTAATTTATTAAGGGCCATTATTACAACTTGAAGTTAGTTAAAAGAAGGATTTTATCGGAAGTATAAAAACTTTATCATTTGCAAAATTTTAGTTTAGCCTAAAGTGAGCGATAAATTACAGCTAAGTTTATCCTACCTGGTAAGTTAAATCCAATTTGCAATAATGGAAAGCAATAATATGCTTATTTTGTGCCTTTTTCCTTCCCAACGTCCTACTGTGCGAAGCTTTTTGTCCTCTTGCGACATTTACCGCACATTGTGAGTTTGCTGTTGCAAGGTGACCCAACGAGCACAAAGTTTACACTAGATATTTATTTTATAATATTAGATTGCAAAAAGTTTTGTTACATGTACTTAAGTATAAAATTCAAACCAAAAAAGTTTGACTTAGGTATGATGGAACAAAAAATTCAGAAAAATGGGACATGAAGAAAAATAACCAAACGGTAACACGGGTATTATAACAATAACATGTTAACATCAGGTTGATACAGTTCTCGTATTCTTTTTCACAATAAAATTTTTGTAAATAGGAACTGTTATCACATTCAACTCAGTCACCTAATAAGTGGAGACAAACACAATGCACATGAGCACTGATGATGAAAGGGTTGCGTCTTTCGAAAACAGCTGTTCTGCTCTGCTGTGTAAGTTGAATAAAACTGATGTTGACTTTCCTTTGTGCCTTGGAATATTTATCATGTCTTTCTGAGATTTAAAACAAATTTCGAACAATTAGCCTATGAATCTTAATTCATAGATATGGGCAGATTTAAAAATGTTGGTTTACTCTCGTTTCTCTGCAATTGTAAACTTTGTAAACTTTGAATGTGTTGCATCTTATGAATCTTTGCAATAGCAAAATCTTCATGTTTTAATATGTCGCCATAGACTTGGTATGTTTTTTTTTTATCTTGGACCAGCGCTCAGGGGATGACCCCTACATATGCTGTGCATTGCGCCGGAACTAGAAAGGAGAGAATGGTATTGAGGTGACAGATGAAGAAAGAAGAGAAGATAGAGAATTTTTTGTAGCTATTTTAACCTTTTTTACTTCACCGGCTAACTTTTTGCTACAGGACCGACGAAGGTGGGTGCTGTTACTCTGCTTTTTAGTACATGATCGTGTCAGTCGCTGCCAATTATGTTCAGTGCACAGTGACTATGCCTTCATCATTGAAACAGACTGGCAACAACTAAGACAACCATGCACTAATGCTGATCAACTATGATAAACTTTAGCGTCAGCTTCTGTCCAAAAGGACTTTATCTGACGATGTTCTCAACATAGTGTGAAATTGGGTGTTCACCACCACCCCGTGCACCTCAGGGGCCACACCTAAGCGACGCTTGAGTAATCCAGGTGGCAATTTCTAGAACATGATAGGGTAATTAAATTGAATTAAGATTCTATAGGCTAATTGTTCGAAATTTTAATTTAAATCTCAGAAAGACATGATAAATATTCCAAGGCACAAAGGCAAGTCAACATCAGTTTTGGTTATTCCACTTACACAGCAGAGCAGAACAGCTGTTTTCGAAAGCCGCAACACCTTCATCATCAGTACTCATGTGTGTTGTGTTTGTCACCACTTATTAGGTGGCTTAGATGAATGTGATAACAGTTCCTATTTACACAAATTTTATTGTGAAAAAAGGATACGAGAACTGTATCAAACTGATGTTAACATGTTATTGTTTTAATACCCGTGTTTTAATACCCCGGCCCGAAGCCCAACCTTAAAGATCGGTCATCACTTATTATCTGACAAATCTTCTAATAATTGGTATCAACCACAAACCACCACGTGTACTACCGAAGGAGACCTCATCAATATCCAGTCGCAGTAAACTGCTGGCCCAGTACTGGATCCCGTGGTACCAGTGTAGACTACTGGTGAGGCCTCGAAAGCCAAACTAGTGTAAGTTCTATAAACTTTCTATTGACTTCAGTTTCTGTTTTACCCAAACTCAAGTGTCCTTGCATCTACTGTTTCTTACTCAGACTCGTAGGCGAACCTACTTCTTTTAGATTCTTATATACACATCCGTTCCACTGTTTTTAGAGATTGGGCAGTAGCATATACGTTTTAAGAAGCTAGCTGCAAAAGTAATGTCTGAAAAGCATTGTAACCCCTCGAAAGCCAACCATTATAGGTTTTAACTTTCTATTGACTCTTGATTTTAACAAGAATCTAGGCGTCCTGTGCCTAATTTCTTATTTCAAACTTGCGTAGGTGGCACGTGGACCACCCTACTACTTTAGATCTCCTTACAGTAGTCCATCTAAGTTTTCTACTGGGACCTGTCCAACTTGCTAATGGGTAACTAGGCAGGTACTTATAAGTTTTATGGGCTATCAGCAACAGTTATGTTTGAGAAAACAGTCTAACCCCCGAGAGCAAAACCAGTATAGGTTTTCAGCTCTCTATTGACTTCGGCCTCCTTATCAGTGTTGTCAGATAATTTTTTTCTTCCCCCCAAAAAAATTTAGAAACCCCTAGATTCTACACATTTTCTTAAAAAACCCCCTAAAGCAGAAAAGTTTAAGTAGTAATTTGATTTCATCATTCTTATCTCTATTAAATTTGAATTGAGGTACTATCATTCTTACACGAAAAGCACGAAAACTCCCAAATTTTTATTTTATTTTTTTATAAAAAGCCCCAAAAAAAAATATATCTGCAATCTTTCTTTCTTTTGTAAGAGACGGCTTGAGAAAGTTTGTTGGGGGTACATGTACTTCTTTTGTTTGGGATGCAAATCCAATATGTTTTTTCGTATTTCGGTGTGCAAAAAGGTCTCCTGTTAGCCACCATAATGCTTTTACAATATTTGCATAAAGCTTTGTAGTTGTCTCCCTAGACAGGGGCTAATCAATCTGAAATTTAATTTTGCATTTATTGTAATTTTATTAAAAAATACAATACCTTTAAACTGCTGATCTGCTTCCCACTCCTTTTTATATATTTTTATATATTTTTTATATATGTTATCCTTTTTTGGCATATTGGTAATAAATTGTAAGGATGAACAACTTTTTAAAATTTATATTTTGCAGTTCAAGGAAAACCAACAAAATTGATTTAACGAGAAATATGTTTTAATGTTTGTATTTGCGTGATTATTTTCTAAATCGTCATTTCGATACAATATCTTCGACATGCTCAGGAGGCAAATTATGGCATTCGATATCGAACGAAATTTGTATTTAAATTGTATATAAATTTCGATCGATATCGAATGCGGTAATTTGGCCCCAGTTGTTAAATTATGTACTATTATGTACCAAACTATAAATTCCAAAATCCCCTAAATAAAATTTTCTTACCCCCAAATTTCCCCCTAAAGAATATTAACCCCTAAATCTGCCCCTAAATCTAGGGGGAAACCCCCTAATCTGACAACACTGTTCGTTATGGATGCTAGGCGTCCTTAAACCTTCTTCCTTACAACAGACTACGTAGGAACAAGCCTCTGCCAAATTTCCATACGTGTCTTCGGACGTGCTTCGGAGTGGAGGGCAGCTCCTACTACAGTGATCGTACTAGGGCGATGTAAATTCCAACTTTTAAATTTCTTATATGCCCCCCTGTTGCACTGCCATTTCAGGGATTCGGCAGGTAACATATTAGTTTTATGGGTTAGCAGCAAAAGCAACTGTAAAAACTGCATAACCCTTTCCTCGGATCTGTGCTGAAACGAGGTCTGACATCATAGCCAAGCTCCTCAACAGCATCCCCGGGGGGACTAATGCTGATCAGAAGAATTCAGCACAATATTCATGATTGAGTGTGGGGTTGAACCCAGGACCCTCCGCTTCATAGTCTCGTGTTCTACTAATTCAGCCTAATTTTATCAGTATTTCATGTAGATTTTGAGATATCTGGTAGTTCTTGCCTGCAGTCTCGTGGTAACAATATCACAGCACCGCCAACTAATTTTTGATTTCCATGCAAATCGTTCATTGTTCCATTCAAAGTTGGAATTGATTGCTGTTCTTTATAGGACTGATTGGAGTATGTTTGAACTTGTTGATCTTGGGAAATTGCTAATGATCTCCAAGTTTCACGGTGCCACAAGCTATCGTCCTTTTACTTAAATAATTTTTACAACAAACTGTAAAGTTTTAATAATAATTTGTTTAGGATTGATGACTTTTTATTTAAAAAATTCAATATTTCGCAACTGCTTTGGGTGGGGCTTCTTCAGAAAAAAGTTGCTTGTCGTTTTATTTTATTTATTTTTTTTAAAACAATAAAAAATAATTAAAAAAATATGGAAAACGGTTGACCCTAAGGGCCAACGCTAATTTTAACCGCTTTTTTATTATCTTAATTTTAAAACTGGTATAACTTTCGAATGGAATAACCGATTCCCACGTGGCAAGCGGTGATTGATCTAGATGCCTGCAGAGGAAACGAGAACACTAATTGATCACATATATAATTTTGGAGTGTTTTGAAAAATACACTTTTTTCGAATTTTTCGTTACCGATAAACCAATTTTGATCCGGTTGGTAGCGCTCGACGTGATTTGCTATTGTCAAAACCTGATTAGTTTTTGGCATTAAGCTGCTTAGCAAATATTCGAAAAAATGACTTTTGAAAAATATAAATTTCAAATATTTTGATATATCCGAAAGTATAACGTTCCGAACCTGTTCCAATTCACAGGAAATCTAAGTTTGAAGGAACCCTTTTAAACGCGGCTAGTTCGGTTGGTTTCGGCTCAGCCGTGCAAAACTTATGAGCGAGTCGCACACTTACACACATATATGCAAACAGACAGAGTGACCGCTTCTCAGGAGTGGCCAGGAAAGCCATCGTGTGAAAACTCAACTTTTTCAAAACGGGGTAAAACCAGTAACTTTTTACATATTTGAAAATTTTCAATTTTCTTAGCGGGAAGCTAAAAATATATTAGTTGTTTTTATATAAAAAGATCTCATGCTTAAATAATTATTAGTAAAATAAAAAAATAAAAAAAATCAAGAATAACTAGAAACCAAATTCTAAAAATGTATTTTAGTTTTGAATGATTTTTTTGTTTGTGACAGACCGACATTGTGGAACAGGCAATAATCCACGTATTAAATTTTCCTTTTATGGAATAGGAACTAAAAACGAACGAGTAATTCTAGTCAACGGAACAGTGGCGAAACATATAAGCCCTATTCACAATCTTGTGCAAATGGTCTTGCATCATTGCATTTGCAAAATAATTGTACTCTACACCAACAAAATACATTGAAAATCCTCTCAAATACTCTCTCAATTTGCAAATGCTATAATGCAAGACCATTTGCACAGGATTGTGAATTGGGCTATAGTTTTTACTTCAAAAAGACTGCATACTTGAGTAAGAGCATTTGTCAATTTTGATATAAAGCCTATTTGTTCACTGGGATGCAGAATGGGACAGTGACTGTTAAGAGGTGTACGTGGATTAGTAGGTTTGCTAGGATTTGTTTAAACACCCAATTCTCGTTTTACGCGGCATATTTTTTTTAAGATTAAGGATTTGATTTAATAGAATATAAAAATAATTGTGTAAATATTTTGGAATTTAATAAGCGGTTGCTAAATGTATATTTTTGTTAATTTTCTACCAGCAAATAAATTATTTTTTTAGCTTAACTTAATCATTATTTAGTATTTCCATATGTTACTTCAACCCTTACTAAAGAGGACGGGTTCCAAAAATTAATTTTTTTGATTTTATGGCTCCAAGTTTAATGTTTTCGACTTTCTTTCACTTAAAAATACAGTCGACTCTTGATAATTTGAAACTCGTTAATTTGAATCTCGCGGTAATTTGAACTGTTTTCCAAGTCCCTTGAAAAACACTCAATAAATTGAAAAATATCTATGTAATTTGGTCCCTTCAATAATTTGAAATTATTTGAATGGCATTTTGATCGCCGATTCGCTACAATTTGAATTTTTTGGCTCTACGCTCTATAATTTGAATTATTTTAATTGCTGTGTTTTATGCAAAATATAAAATAAATAAAACAACCATTTATTTTAGTTTTTTGCGATGTGCTACAAAAATGACATCTGGCTCGCCAACGTTCTATAATTTGAAGTTCGATTATTCTACACTCTTTAATTTGAACTCCTGATGTGATTTTGTTTCTGTTTTTGAAAGAAATTTAAATCGTTTGCATTAGTTTCTGTGCCACGATTTTAGTACTCGTATACACCATTACATCGACAGTTGCTAACATTAGGAATTAAATTTCTGTGCTTTGCTTTTGCGGAATTTAGTGCGTGCAAATGGTTTTGCTTTTTTTGTGAAAACTCTTGTTAATTTGAATTTTTTCTGTCTCTCTTTCGATATTTTGAAGTCTCGTTAAAATGAAAACTCGATTATTTGAACTTTTTCTCTGGTCCCTTCAGTTTCAGATTATCAAGAGTCGAGTGTATATCATTTGCATAACAAAATTTAAAAAAAAGTTCAGTAATTATATAATTTTTTTAAAGGTTGGTTTAGTTCTTCTTAGGGGAACTATTTTGTCTCTTGTCCGGTTCGGCGTTGCATTGACGACATATACGTGGCCTTGTTGCAAAATGTGGCCGATCGGCTAGAGGCGCAAATATTTTTTTGTTAATTCATATATTATTGATATCAATAAAGCTGAGCTTGTCAAAAAGGGTTGTTTTACTTTCTAACTTCGAATTTTCCCACCCTTTATTACATGCATATGTATATGAAGTTGTATACATGTGTTTGCAAATAAAAAATACAAATTTTAAAATTTCTTATATTAAATGGAATTAAGATTCATAGGCTAATTGTTCGAATTTTTTTTATACCTCAGAAAGACATGATAAATATTGCAAGGCACAAAGGAAAGTCAACATCAGTTTTATTCAACTAACACAGCAGAGCAGAACAGCTGTTTTCGAAAGCCGCAACACCTTCATCATCATTGGAAAACCTTCATTAGAAAACGTTCACATGTACTTAAGTATAAAATTCAAACCAAAAAAGTTTGATTTAGGTATGGTGGACCAAAAAACAAAAATTCAGAAAAATGGGACACGAAGGAAAATAATCAAACGTTAACACGGGTATTAAAAAACAATAACATGTTAACATCAGGTTGATACAGTTCTCGTATTCTTTTTCACAATAAAATTTGTGTAAATAGGAACTGTTATCAAATTCAACCAAGCCACCTAATAAGTGGTGATAAATAAACACAATACACATGAGCACTGATAATGGCAGTGTTGCGGCCTTCGAAAACAGCTGTTCTGGTCTGCTGTGTAAGTTCAATAACTAATAACTGATGTTGACTTTCCTTTGTGCCTTGGAATATTTATCATGTCTTTCTGAGATAAAAAAAACGTAATTTCGAACAATTAAATAAATGTTCGTGAAAATACTTACTACATAAAATTTTTTTTGTTGGTTTTGAAGCAATAATAAAACGCAAATTTCAACATTATTACACAAATAATTTAGAAAAATATTTATACTGTGCATAACTAGACGAGAATGCCTTTTATATGAGATATGGTTCATCAATAATGATGCACGTTAAGAGACCCAAATGTGTACTACAAAAACATGTGTGCCGTTTTGGGACGCGAAATACTGCAGATAAGCGATTACTGTAAAAGCGGGCATATTGTAAAAGTATTTCCATTTTGTCAAAAACTATTGACTGCAGCCTCAAGACAAACGTGTTTGTGGCTTGGCAATAATTTAAACTCAACATTGAAACAACTTTTGACGGTATGGAGGTATTAACACGGCCAAAACACAGCCCTGCAGAATCATATAAAGAGTTTTCTACTTTAATTTTCGAAGATTGTCCGTACCGCGTAAAACCTGCATTAGGTGTAGTTAGACGAGTGTCTTATTATTTTATCTCACAAATAATGGTTTTGTTTGAGTTAGAAGGATGAGTGTGTGCGTACGCGTGAGTGTTTGAGTTAGTTAAAATATTTTTCACAGCTTGTGGCACTTCCGGCTATAAGCGGGCCTGGCTAACCAAGCAAAATACAGCTTTAGCTACCAGTAATTTAAGCTCATCTCTTTTTCTGCGTCAAGTCTTTTATTTAATAATTCCCTGTCGCTATTTAATGGCTCCCAGTACATAAAATGTATTATGTTGCTCTGCATTGTTTGCTATTTTGCTACTTTTTATTTGTTTTTTATTTAATTTGAAACAAAAGTATAACCTGAAGCTATTTTTCTATTAGCTAAGAAACAAAAAAAAAAAAGACACAAATCCTCATTTGAAAGCAGGCGGCTGAGGGATTTGTTTTAGAAACTGTAATTTAATGTCACAGTTTCTGTCTGCGTGGGCGTGACATGGAATACAAATGAAAATTTAAGCCCAAAGGTTTTACGGGGTCAGACAGCATACAAAGTGTTTTCTCACTCAAGACTTTAATGATTTCTTGATGAGCTGGACGGCTCTTGCATATGCAATTTTCCACTATTTGTTTCACATTTAGTTAAATGCTTAAATATTTTGGGAAATGTTTTTGAGATTAGAACTGAGCTGTACTAAAACTACATCAGAATTCAATTAGAGTTAAACTCAAATCGTAGAAAACTATAACAGGACAAGGAATAGCCTTAAATTTAAATGTGATTTCAGCAGAGTTCTTGTACTGTAAGTAAAAAATTTATATGAAACAGCAGGAGTTTAAATAACATATTTATTCTCTAAAGGCGTGGCAGTGTCCTTTTTGTAGTCATAAAATGGTATTGTCGCAAGAATACAATTTTTGTTGATGAAATAATGATGCTGCAGACATTCTTATAATCCTATACGGCAGTTCCTTTTGATATAAGATATTTAAAAATACATATAATAGAAAATTTCAAAAGCCTGAAATAAAGGGTGGGCAAATTTGAGGTTAGGATGTCAATTGGCTAAACAACACACCTTTTCTATGACAAATTCACTTTTATTTATACGAATGCAAAGCAGATATATAAGAATTAATGACGAAATATGATGTAGGGAAAGATTCCCCTCTAGCACTTCGGCAGGCACCCGCTCTTTTCACAAAATTTTGCAACAAATCTTCACTTATCTCCTCAATGCAGCTTTCAGAGCGTTACCTCTTTATGGGTTTTACACGTAAACCCTATCATTCAAATGGCCCCAAAGAAAAAAAAAAACTGTCGATCTTTTCATCTTTCCTAATCTGTCCCCTCAATACTATCCCCTCGTTTTCAGTTCCGGCGCAATGCATTGCATACATAGGGGTCATCCCCTGAGTGCTGGTCCAAGATAAAAAAAATCAAATGGCCCCAGAGATAATAATCCAGAAAATAATGGCGAGAACGAGGCGGCCAGTTGACATCGCCAAATTGAGAAATTACGCGACTAGGGAATTTCTCATGCAAATACTGAATTGTTTGGCAGACTGCCAGACTTGTGGCGCCATCTTGTTGAAACCAAAGGCCACTGATGTCAACACCAGCTAATTGTGGCTACAAAAAATCGCAGAGAATTCATGGCTCGCCCCCTATGCGACAATTTTGTTTGTTCACATAATCGCCTAGTAAAATGGAACTCATCGCTAAAGGTGATTTTGTTGAAAAATTTACAAACGTTCGATGTTAAGAATGCTAAGCCGGCTTTCAACATTTCCCAACGTTTTACTAAATAAATGTCATAGGATTATAGCTTAATATTTGGCATTTCACCATTTAACAGGCCACTTATTTCCTAACCTCAAAGTTGCCCACCCTGTATATATATACATATGTATGTATATGTTATCTCACACACATACAAATTATTGCATACACAGTAGAAACTTCCCCAACTAAACACCAGGCGGCGCGGTATTTCTGTCCAGTTATTAAAGATATCACTTTACGAGTATTATTTCCTAGACAACTTTAATATTTCATATATTGTTTTAATAGTTCACGTAATCATTGAAAATTATATATTAAAGGCGGATTCACCCATGTTGTCCGGACAAATATTTTTTTATATGTAGTTTGACGTCTCTCTTCTTGAGAGAGAGAAAATATTTTTTACGAACAACCAGCGTTGCCATAACTTTTTCAAAAAAAAAAACTGCAACTTTAGAAAAAAAAACTGGTTTTCACGTAAAAAAACTGCACATAAAAAATTCACAAAAATATATAGTTTTTTTTCATATTTTTTTATTAAAACAAAAACATAACACAACAAATTAAATATGATATACATCTACATATAACAAAGCAATTCATTTTAATAAAAAATATATAGGTACATAGGGTTTAAATAAACAAAAAGAGTTCATTATTATTCAGATATAATACTGTCTGTTCCAGAATCTCGACAAGTCGATGTCGTTCTCATATTTATATTGAAACCAATAATTAAAAATTTAAATTTGTGTGTATGTACATAGAAAAACACAAGGCATATCTATCTAACAGGTACAACCATTTCTACAAAAATAGAACACTTATTGTAGAAACTACCTTAACAGTTGCAAAAATCGTTAAACGACACTACTAAGTTTGACGTTTTATCAGGTTAGGCAAGTGAGCTCGTGCTCCCACCTGCAATATACACCTTGGTAAAATTCAACTTGCTTTGTGGTCAGGGGTGCAAAAAGATGTATGTGATAATTACATACTCGTATAAAAAAGTATAGTTAAACCTTGCCACTGTTATATTAAGCAAATGGGGTAAAATTATGGTTTCAGAAATTGGAATTAAAATAACAAAATTAAGAGTAAAAAAGTAAAATGTAAAAACTGCAAAAACTGCACAATTTACAGAAAAACTGGTTTTTAAAGAAAAAAACTGCAAAACTGCTCAATGCTTAGAAAAACTGTCAAATGCAGATAAATCTGCACATTTGGCAACGCTGCGAACAACTCTCAGCTTGAATTGGTTTAATTTTATATTTTGTCCGGACAAAATTGAACTGAGTTGCCAATACGTTAAACTTTTTGTGGGTGCTGTTGGCTGAAGTAGTAGAACACGAGACTATGAAGCGGAGGGTCGTGAGTTCGAGCCCGCACTGAGTCATGAAATATTGTGTTGAATTCTTCTGATCAGCATTAGTGCGTGGTTTCAATGATGAAGGCATAGCACTGGTCACTGAACATAATTGGCAGCGACTGACACTATCATGTACTAAAAGCAGAGTAACAGCACCCACCTTCGTTGGCGCTGCAGCAAAAATTAGCCGGCGAAGTAAAGGGTTGAAATAGCTAAAAAAAAAACCAACTGTATATGCATTGCATATATAGGGGTCATCCCCTGAGTGCTGGTCCAAGATTAAAAAAAACAAAACAAAGTTGAGGTGTCATTTTGTGTTTGATATATTAAATTGTGTGTGAGAATAAAAAAATAAATTTTGAGAATTAATATTATCCATTTGTTTCTTTTTTTATATGTATTTTGCTAATAACAATGATTTATGCAATTCAATGGCCATAAGGTAAAGCAATTTACTTTTCTCGTCCATTATTATTATCACAAATTCTTGAAAAATAATTTAAAATATGTAATATCCAAATATCTAAAATATCAAGAAAACAATGCAAAACATAAAAAATCGCTTGCAGTACTACCATCTTGCAAAACTCATTTTTTTATATGTATGGCAGCTTTGATTTTCCGAACAAATTTATCGAAATGAGTGAATCGTGCTGCAGAAAACTCTCAGTAAAATAAATTTTGTCCGCACAAAATTTTTGTTCGGAAAACATGGGTGAATCCGCCTTTAAATACCCTCCAAATATTTAATAAGTAAATTTGAAATGTTTAACTTGGCGGGACAGAGTTCGTTTAAGACATCTCTGTACCCAATTTTAAGTCTCTATTTTGACAGAGTCATTCCGGGAAGGGCAGTGTGGGAGACGTTTCACCTCTGCAAGATCAGAGAACATCTCAGCTTCTTATAGGCTTAAGGAATACAAATTGTTCAATATTTACACTATTTTTGCATATAGTATCGTACGTCAACGCCTACTAAAAGGGGCGGTGTCTAAAAATAGTCTATATCATGTGTTCCACAGACGAACGTATGGGCATTGCTAGATCGTCTTAGACTTCATCACTGATCAAGAATATATATACTTTATGGGGTCCAATTCTCTTTGCAGGTTATTAAAACTGTGTTTTGGCGGGGTCTCTCTGGCAAGGGCCGTGGGGGAGACATATCACCTTTGCCATAAAACTCTAAAAATAAATGTTTGCGATAATTAAATGTAAAATGTATTAAAATATTTTTTTAATAGGGTAAATTAGGGGCAAAGGGAGGAGGAGGGGTAGGGCAGAGGAGTACCAGTTTACGTCTCAGATTTGCCATTAAAGCTTAAAAGTTTTATATTAAATTGAATTAAGATTCATAGGCTAATTGTTCGAAATTTGCTTTTAAATCTCAGAGAGACATGATAAATATTCCAAGGCACAAAGGCAAGTCAACATCAGTTTTTGTTATTCAACTTACACAGCAGAGCAGAACAGCTGTTTTCGAAAGCCGCAACACCTTCATCATCAGTGCTCATGTGTATTGTGTTTGTCACCACCAATTAGGTGGCTTAGTTGAATTTGATAACAGTTCCTATTTACACAAATTTTATTGTGAAAAAGAATACGAGAACTGTATCAACCTGATGTTAACTTGTTATTGTTTTAATAAAATTTTATTTTTAAGGAATGTGGGCTTAAGTAAAACAATTTGTTAAATGTTTAAATCAGTTTTGCATATGTTAACGCCCACTAAAGGGGACGGGGTGCAAAAATTCATGTTTTTTTATTTTATGGCTTCAAGTTTAAGGCGTTGGACCGTATTTGACATACAAATATATCATTTGCTTAACAAAATTACAAAAAAAAACTTTAAAAACTATGTTGTTTTTTAGAGGTTGCTTTAGTTCTTCTTAGGGGAACTTTTTTCCCTCCGGCCCGACTCAGCCCATTTACAAGCTTGACCTGTGCTAGCCTTTAAAATATATTTATACCTAATTTCAAGAGTCTGGCTCTTATCGTTTGCACTGAATCGTGATTTTCACAAACTGACGGAAGTGGGCTAGATCGTCCTAGATTTCATCACTGATCAATAATTTATATACTTTATGGGGTCGCAGATGGATCTTACGCTGCCTTACAAAGGGAATGACAAAGTGAATATACCCTGCAATTCTTTTTTAAAGGGTATAAAAATCGGCCCGTTTTGTAAAAATCAATTTCTCACCAGATCTCGAAACACAGAGATCCTAAAAAGCTTCCCTGGCTACTTTTGAGAGGGCGTCACTAAAATAAATCCAACGAAACAGTTTCATTAGATTTTTTCACAAATTCAATGAAAATTTTGCGGATATTGTAAAAGAGTTTAATTGAAATTGCTTCGTTGGATTTCATATTTTCATAGAACTATTTCATTGAATTTATGACAACATTTCGTATCCACTGTTCTTTAACACAATTAATTGTTGTTGTAAATTTTTTTAAACTGAAAATATTAATAAAAAATTAAGGAATTTATCATTTCATTGTATCTATGAAATATATTCGTTGGTTCAGTGAAGATTTCTTTTTATGATTGTCTGCTAAAGTAAATGATAATAACATTTTTTCCTTGATTCGTTAGCAACCAAAAAGGCATGTAGCAAGATTCTGTTGACGTATTCTTTTTTTTATCTATATTTCATAGATACAATGAAATGCTAAACTTTTTAATTTTTAATTAATATTTTCAGTTTTAAGAAATTTACAACAACATCCAATTGTGTTGTCTGGTGTTTAGTTATGGAAGTTGTTACTGCGTGTGCAATAATTTGTATGAGTGTGAGATGATAAATATATTTTAAAAATTAATGTCTTATTTTGCTTTTCGAACTTGTTAATCTTATTATTAAGAAGATAATTTTTTATTCCGACTCAAGTTCAAATCTGCAATATTTTTTTGAAATTTTACTTAATTCAAATTATTTTTATAAAGAGTTCTAAACACTTTTGCAATCATCAAACTAGCAGAACAGGGGCCAAATTACCGCATTCGTTATCGAGCGGAATTCCCATACAATTTAAATACAAATTTCGTTCGATGTCGAGTGCCATAATTTGCCCCCAGATCGGTTCTAATTTCCAGCCCTCTACGCCATCTCATCAGCGTTATTTTTTCAACTTTTTCCATTGTCGAAATACAATATGAGAACTTCTTATATTCATTTTTTAGATTAACTCACTTTTTTTTAAAGTAATTTTAATTTAATCAAAATTATTAAAATCTTCTATTCGACATATTGTCTCAATCAAATTAGTGCTTTTTGTTTGTTTTATGGTTAAGTGTGTCTATATGCCTGTATTTCATTGGTTCTTACGCCAAATCATCAGTAGACTTTAATCTAATTACAAAATAACAAAACCTCTCAGCTTATACATAAACTGCCAAAAATGAATTGAGAATTACACAAGCAAAATCATAGGATTTAAAATTTCAGAATAGCACAAAATTATTAAAAATAAAATAATTATTGACTTTCCTTTGGAATATTTATCATGTCTTTCTGAGATTTAAAAACAAATTTCGAACAATTAGCCTATGAATCTTATTACAGCCATTTTCACAGCGTATGATTACGACTTAACGTTTACTTTAACGACAAATTTTGTATGGCAAACTTGACGTTAAAGTCCACTTTAATTTTGAATCGTACATTATGAAAAGGGCCGTTATTAATTCAATTTAATATAGCAATATAAATGTTCGTGAAAATACTTACTACATAATAATTTGCATTTTGCATGCTTGAGCATGCATAAATTTTGCATGCTTGAGCATGCATAATATTACATAAAAGATATTTTTTCTAAGTGAATCGTAAATAAAATGTCAGATTTTTTCGATGTGTTTTATTTTAGCAATTTTGGTTTCGAACAACTAGGAGAGCCTTTAGAAAATTTCTATTTAAGAATTTTTAATAATTAAAAGAAAAAATTCCTTAACTCAATTCCGTGAAGTTTAAAAGCAATTTTTTTGGCACCAGCCAGTGGTCCTACTTTCCCTGGGATTCCATTTCTTTGTTTTGAAAATGCTATAAAAAAAACTACTGAATATTTTCTCAAATTTCTTTTTTTATTTGAAAGTACAATCCTTCTGGTTAATAATGGAAGATAATTTCATTCAAATGGCTGCCTCGACTGGCCATGCCGTGGCCTACACTATCGGTCCAATTTTTAAGCACATTATGCAGCTGTATTTCACCAATGGCTTCACGAATATTGTCCTTTAAAGCGTCAATTGTCTCTGGCTGGTCGGCGTAACACTTATCTTTGACGGCACCCCACAAATAATAGTCCAACGCTGTCAAATCGCAGCTCCGAGGTGGTCAAACGACATAAGCTTTGCGGCTGATAATGCGATATTCAAAAACAGGGCGCAAAACATCGAGTGTTGCTTCGGCTGTAAGGCACGTAGCGCCGTCCTGTTGAAATCAAATGTTGCCAATATCCTCCTCTTCAATTTTTGTGAACAACAATTCGTTCAACATGGCCCGATAACGATCGCCATTGACTGTAACGGCCACTCCTTGCTCATTTTCGAAGAAAAATGGCCCAATTATGCCTCTGGACCAAAATCCGCACCAAACAGTGACTCGTTTTGGGTGCGTCGGCTTTTTAACGAATGCGTGCGGGTTTTCTGTGCCCCAAATGCGACAATTTGGTTGTTTACAAACCCGCCAAGATCAAAATGAGCCTCATCTGAAAAGATGATTTTTTTTTTGACAAAATCGGCATCTTCTGTAAGTCGAACGCCGGTCCACTTAGCGAAGCGAAAAAGCATTGCCTGGTCAACCAAATTCGTTCAGCGGAAGAATAAAACTAATTATCTGTCAAATCAGACATGAGCCAAGTGTTACCATTCACGAAATAAGCACTAGTTGAAAACAAACCGATAGATTGCGGACCCTATATATAAAAAGTCTCGGTGTGATTTCCTTAAAAATAGATAAAATGAAATATATCGCATGCCAGTCACGCACATCACAAATAGCAATTACTTAATTCAAACACTGATAAAGCCGTCCGTATAGAAGATAATTTTTATACGTAATTACTGGAGCAGGCCAATAAACATTTATTGACAACTCATGCCAAATACAAGAGATTTCTGTTAAAACTACTCTCATCAGCTTATCTCCATAAAAAGAATTTGACATACTTTTGTGCTACGGTTCTAACACTTCTAACACGATTCTTGCTTAAGAAATAATATTAGTTTTAGCCAAACTTTCATGGTCGCCGGTAATGAGTCTGCTGATAAATTTAAAAAACTAAAAATTAAGAAATAAATAAATTTAATCGAACTAAACAGGAAGAAAATATGAAGTTCCAAATAAACTCAAACTGGCCAAGGATATTGATACTTTTGCTAGTTCAAGTAATTGTAAGTGGGAAATCAGCATTGAACGATTACATTTTGAAAATATTTTTTTCAGCTCTCATATTCGCGTGAACTTGTGGATGTCAGTTACCTCGACAGCAATATCGGGAAACCATATGGAAATGATATGTTAAACTACCCAAATCCTGTAGAGAAAAATAACATCATCGAAAGTGAAACTATTCCTCAACTAAGAAGACAAGCCTGGACGTTAGGAAACTTATTCCAAACATCCTCAAAATCAAGCACAAAAAATAGCAAATACGTTACAAATACGTATAAAATGCGTCAAAGATCGTCGTACATGAAAAAAAGTTTTGTTTTGTAAAAAATCGATTACGTTTTTCTACTATCAATTAAGCCTTTCCTTTTTACTAAAAGAAAACTAATACCTCATAAAAATATTGCAAAAAGTGTGCGTACAAGTTAATAAGTGATTTGGAAAATTGCAATCAACACGACATGAAATATTATTTATTTGATCATTTTTGCAAGTCGGTTTTTTTCAGTGTATAAATTTAGTGACTCGATGATTTCCATGAAATCAGAAAAAAGGTCTAGCTAAAACTGTTTGGAATCAAGTGTTAATAAAATTTTGTTAGCAAATTTAAATAAAATAAAATTAATTTTTGTTTAAAATATGTAAAATAGTTGCAATAGCAATAATTATTATAATTAGATTTAAAAATAACTAGACTAAAGCATAATGAATTAAATAAATAGGTAACATTAAAAAAATGCATGAAAATATTTTTATACCCTCCAAAAAGGAATATGGAGGGTATGCTCACTTTCTTATTCCGTTTGTAACGCAGAGAAATATCCATCTCAGACCCCATAAAGTATATATATTCTTGATCAGTGATGAAATCTAAGACGAACTGAGCATGTCCGTCCGTCCGTCCGTCTGTGGAAATCACGACTCAGTCCAAACGAAAAGAGCTAGACTATTGAAATTTGGCATAAATATATTTTAAAGCTTAGAGCAGGTTAAGTTCGAAGATGGGCTAAATCGGGCAAGAGGGAAAAAAGTTCCCCTAAGAAGAACTAAACCAACCCAGAAAAAACAAAAAAATTTTTAAAGTTTTTTGGTTATTTTGTTAAGCAAATGATATATTTTTATGTCAAATACGGTCCAACGCCTTAAACTTGGAGCCATAAAATAAAATATAAATATTTTTTGACCCCGCCCACTTTAGTGGGCGTTATTATTATAAAAATAGCATAAAAATTTAACAAATTGTTTTACTTAAGCCTACATTCCTTAAAAATAACACTTTTAAGCTTTAATGACGAAGCTGAGACGAAACCTGGTACTACTCTGCCCTACCCCCTCCTTCCCCTTCGCCCCCTAAATGACCCTACCAAAAAAAAATTTTTTTTTAAATTTTGTATATAATCATCCCAAGCATTTATCTTTAGAGTTTTATGACTGCCGATTTCTGCCCTACCCCCCCTCTTCCTTTGCCCCCTAAATGACCCTACCAAAAAAATTTTTTTTTTTTAAATTTTGTATATAATCATCCCAAGCATTTATCTTTAGAGTTTTATGACTGCCGATTTCTGCCCTAAGCCCCCCCCCACTACCCTCTTCCTTTGCCACCTAAATGACCCTATCAAAAAAATTTTTTTTTTAATTTTGTATTTAATTATCCCAATTATTTATTTTTAGAGTTTTATGTGCAAAGGTGAAATGTCTCCCCCACGGCCCTTTCCAGGGCGACCCCGACAAAATGCAGTTTTAATACCCTCCAAAGAGAATTGGACCCCATAAATTATATATATTCTTGATCAGTGATGCAGTCTGAGACGATCTAGCAATGCCCATACATTTGTTTGTGGAAAACATGATATAGTCTATTTTTGGACCCCGCCCCTTTAGTGGGCGTTGACGTACAATATTATATGCAAAAATGGTGTAAATATTGAACAATTTTTATTCCTTAAGCCTATAAGAAGCTGAGATGTTCTCTAATTTTGCAGAGGTGAAACGTCTACCCCACGACCCTTCCCGGTATGACTCTTTCAAAATAGACCTTTAAAAGAGATGTCTTAAGGAACTCTGTTGCACCAAGTTGCTAAATAGTTGGTTGTTATATTCGACCCGGTCGAATATAACGTTTTTACATGTTTCATTTCATTTCTTACCCAACGAAATAAATAAACTAATAATAGATCCAATGGTCCCAGATAGAAAGGCTCTAACTCGAATTTTTCCCCCATATTGAGCTTTTTAGCAATTCTAATAAATTTCTTATAAAAAATTAACAGCAATAGTATAAAAACTTATATTCTACTTCCATTAGTTCATTAAAGTTTTTTATTGGCAGTAGGATAATTATTAACCTCTTCGTTGAATGGAATCTGTTGTGCTAGGACTTTTTGACAGATTTGCATTGATATATATATATTTGTTTTGATTCTACTGCCCCCTGAACCCAACTGCACAATATATTTTTATTTCCATAAAACATTAAGTGTTTCTTCCAAAGTGTTCTTAAAAAAAACACTTTTTAAATAAATATCTTATTTTAAAAGTACCTTTCAAATTTGTTTTCCAAGAAAGCACCTTTTTCAATAAAGTAATTTTTCAAAAAAGTACCTTTTGTAAAAAGAACCATTTCAAAAAAGTATTTTTTTTAAAAAGTACCTTTTCTAAAAAGCGGTTTTTTTGTTTCATTAAAAGTACTTTTGTTTAAAAAGTACTTTTGTTAAAAAATTACTTTTTCCTACAAAAGTTCTTTTTCTTAAAAAATACATTTGCTTAAAAAAGTACGTTTTCCTACAAAAGTACGTTTTCCTAAAAAAAGTACTTTTTCTTAAAAAAGTACTTTTTCTTAAAAAATACTTTTTCTTAGAAAATAGCCTTTTTTTCTAAGAAGTACCTTTTCTAATATGTTTTTTTTTTGTTTCTTTAAAAGTACTTTTCCTTAAGAGGTACTTTTTCTTAAGAAAGTACTTTTTCTTAAAAAAACACTCTTTCTTAAAAAAAATTCTTTCTCCTAAAAAAGAACTTTTTCGTAAAAAAGTACTTCTTCTTAAAAAAGTACTTTTTCTTAAAAAAGAGTTTTCTCTTAAAAAAGTACTTTTTCTTAAAAACAAGTTTTCTCTTAAAAAAGTACTTTTTCTTAAAAAAAATAACTTTTTCAATTATGTATGAATTAGTCGAACTTTCTTATGTAAATTGTTAATTTTTTCAACGGGCTTAAGTTCGAATCTGCATGACTGTAAATTTTCGTTAATAACATTGGTTAAATAGTTGATATTCCTACTAACTAGCACCACTTGAAAAAGTGGAAAAATTGAACAAAGAACGCTGATGAGATGGCGTAGCGGCCTCGAAATCAGTACTGATCCGTTCTGCTGGTTTGATGATTATTGAAAATATTCTTAATATTCCAATCTTAATATAAAATAATAAATAGAATTTGAACAAATTCATTTATTAATAAAATAATAAAAAATCATTTGCAGTCATGCAGAATCGAACTTAAGCCCGTTGAAAAAATTAACTAAATTACTTTTTCTTAAAAAAATTATTTCTCTTACAAAATTACGTTTTCTTAAAGAACATTCTTTCTAAAAAGTACCTCCTATAAAAAGTACTTTTTTATGTTTCTTTAAAAGTACTTTTATTAAAAAATAACTTTTTTAACCATCAAAAATCATATTTACTCTACCACTTTTTATATTTGACATTTCCAATAATTAAAAGTTACTTTTTTTGTCGCTGAAAAACCGACAATTGGGCCTACCAAAGCTGAAAGTATGACTACAATTTTTATAAAAAAGTACTTTTTCTCAAAAAAGTTTTTTATTAAAAAAAAATTAGAGGCAAAAGTATAGAACCTTCGTATATTCGACTTTGATGAAATAAGAATCTTTTTATTTAACAAGTATAACATTTTATTGCCTTACGGCGACCACACGATTTTTTGTGGTTTAGTAAAATGTTAACCTTGTTTTTCGAATATTATACTTAGTAACTAAATAAAATTTATTTTTTTCTTTGGTATTTCAACAAGGGGGGCAAATTGACAAATTCTTAGACAATTTTTTTTTAAACATTCTATTCCCTAAGTGTGGTGAGCATTTCTTTCGTAATGGAAGAAAACAAGTTCAATTATCTATATGAAGTGAAAAAATGGCAATCATTGGCTATGAAAGCAAATTACCACGAAGAATTCATATTCAGTTGAAAACAGTAGGTACGATGGGAAAAACACTCTATATCTCACGTACTGGAAATATCAGAGCCGCTATAAATGGCTCTTGACTTTGTCGAATATATCCCCGATATAATAAAATCTTTTAGTTGCGCATATATTTTTATTAGTGCCATTCATAATTCCAAACAATTGTTTAAGATGAACAACCAAATAATTAATTCTTTAAATGATAATTATTAATTCTATGCAAATAATCTAATTATTGCTTTGATGTGACAAAACTTGTTTAGCTGAAAACGAGCGATAGACAACTCTTGTAGTTTATTACTTGAGCATGGAGATAAACACGACAGACAAAACGTATCGCAGACGCGAAAGATGTATGCTAAAAGTAATATTGTTTTTCCTCAAGTTTTTAACTTATTTCAGTTTTTGCTTTTCTTGGCAACAAACTCACATTTTTTAAATCGACTATTAGATTCCGCCCATTCCGATGTTAACTACTTCAGCAAACATAATAATGGCAATATATTACTCAATAATATTGCCTAGTATTCGATCGGGTCGAATCTTAAAAACCCTTAAAATATTTAGAAAATAAAAACTATTTTTATTGTTATTTGAATATTTTAATAAAAATGTTTAACCTGCTGGGTTAGAGTTCCTTTAAGTCATTTCTGTGTCCAATTTATCTATTTTGATAGGGCCACTCCCGGAAGGGCCTTGGCATCTCCCCTTTGGGCTGAAAACTTAAAAAGTAAATGTTTTTTTGATAGGGCCATTTAAGGGGCAAAGGTGGGTGGGGGAGTAGGCCAGGGGATGATCAGATAACGTCTCAGCTTCATCATAAAAGCTTAAAAATGTAATTTTTAAGAAATTTAGGCTTAAATAATACAATTTGTTAAATTTTTACAATATTTTTACTTATAATAACGCCCACTAGAGGGGGCGGGGCTCAAAAAAGTATTTTTTTACTTTATGGCTCAAAGCTGAACCTTCTTTGTCATAAAGATATATTATTTGCCTAACAAAATTGCAAACAATTTCAAAAATTATGTAGTTCTCTAGAGGTTGGTTTAGTTCTTCTGAGGGGAACTTTTTTCCCTCTGGTCCGGTTCAGCTTATTTAAGAACTTGGCTTGTGTTATCCTTCAAAATTTATCTATACCAAATTTAAAGGGTATGGCTCTTTTCGTTTGGACTGAGTCGTGACTTCCACAGACGAACGGACGGACATGCCTACATCGTCTTAGATGCCATCATGGATCGAGAATATATATATACTTTATACGGTCTTAGAGGGATATATCGCTGCATTACACACAGAATGACAAAGTGAATATACTCTTCAATTCATTTTTGGAGGGTATAGGAGGTAACAGCTTTTACCTGAATCAATAAAATCATCTTTATAAAAATTCTTATAATTATTTTATATCAAAGAGATGATGAAAATTAGTAAAATATGGATGTCTTATGATGCATAGAATTTAATCTTTACTCGATAAACATCTACTTGATATGAAATTGACCATCAATTTGAAAACGGTAAGAAACCAAAAACCTGAAAGTGTGGCTGCAGTGTAATAGTGTTTTCACACTGACATGGTTTTAAAAAGTCTGTTTTTAACGTTAAAACCAACTGTTAAAACCTGCGTTTAGCATACAAAATGATTTTGTTAAAAGCCACTTTCGAATTGGTTTTAAGTAGGATTTTGCCTTTTTTAGGCTGTGCTGAATGCTGCCAAGTTGTACATTAGAAACAGCTGGTATTGTTTATGTCAATTAGAATATATACTGACGACTGAAATATTATGAAAACATTGTCAAAATGGATGCAGCTACCAGAAGAGCTAAAAAATAGCAGAGAAAAAGGAAAGTTTGAATGGAGATTCATGAAAATATTGTTTGTGATGGCAAGGAGGAAAAAATAGGAGAATTGAGAATTTTTTTTCATACAAAAATTTCTGTTGTACAGGTTGTCAATTACGTGTTGTCAAATTCACACATTTCTATGGACAATTTAATTTTGAACGCAAAATCAGCTGTTTATGCAACATTGTTTTTGTCTGTGCTAAGTGGAGTGCTGCCAAGTTAAATACTAGAAACAGCTGATAATGCACCCTAAAGAATTAAATTTAATTTAATATCAAAATTAGAGTTTCAATTTCAGAGTGCACTGTAAAATTTCTTAGTTTTTTATACAAACAAAAAATGCTGTTGTACAGTTTGTCCATTAAGTTCTATAAAAAGTAGAGAAAGTATACAAAAAAAAATATTTCTGTTGAGAAATTTAATTTATGGTGTTGGATTTAATTGGACAACCAGAATTTATTAAACTTGCGGTGATAGCGCAAAGTAAGATGTTTGTGGTTTTAAAGTTAAAACCAGATTTTAACTATCGTTGGGAAAAAACTATAGCAAAAGTTTGAGATACCTCAACCACGTCTTAAGATTCTTGCCGTAGAAATAACATCAGTTTACTGCAGACTTGCAAGCTAAACGGCATCATCTGTTAATAATTAAAAAATAAAGAATTCAAGCTGAAAAGGAAGCAAATATGAATTTTCAAATCAAATCAAGTTGGCCAAGGCTATGGATCCTTTTGTTTGTTCAAGCAATTGTAAGTAGGAAATTAGCATTGCGCAACTACACCTCTGAACGATTGCATTTACGTAAATAGTTCCCTGTTTTAAAAATACTTTTTTCAGCTTTCATATTCACTTGGACTCGGAGTTGACAATTATGTCGATCAAAATATCGGGGTGCCATATGACAATGATGAGTTACACTACCCAATTCCTTCAAAGATTGACAATCAATTGCAACATGTTTCCACAAATCCTCCAAATTAAAAAAATACATGTTTTATAAAAAAGTTATTGTTTTACTATAAAAAAAAATAATTGAGCAATTTCTTTTACTATATAGAACAAAGCAATTATATAATAGAAATATGAATATCAATTGTTTCTTGCCGAAGCTCTTTTTGTGCATCGTTCCCGCGTTTGTTGCTCTTAATCGATCATGGCTGCTTTCCTCTTGATGACGAATTAAGAACGCTTCGAACTAAATTACAAACTTTATTGCCATTGGCGATATACTTGGCGATATTTGAAGTCCATGGCGACATTTTTGGCTGTTTTTTTTTATTTTTCCATAAATTTCTGACTTTTTTCGCTTAATTTCCTTAGAGTCTAAAAAAATCTGTCTGGCAACTTTTATTTAGGTGATTGAGTTTAGTTAGTATGGTATGTATACAAAGGCGAATTCAAAGTATTTACATGTGTGTCTAAATAAAATTAAAACAAAAAATTAGCAAATATTACAAATTTTTTTTTTTATTTGGGCGATATATGTCCCATTTTGGCAATATTTGGTAAGGCATTCGAATGTTAAACTAAAACAAGTAAAAACGTTATATTCGACCGGGTCGAATCTTAAATACCCTCCAAATATTTAGTAAGTGAATTTTAAATGTTTAACTTGGTGGCCCAGAGTTCCTTTATATAATATCGTACGTCAACGCCTACTGAAGGGGGCGGGTTTAAAAATAGACAATATCATGTTTTCCACAGACGAACGTATGGGCATTGCTAGACCGTCTTAAACTTCATCACTAATCAAGAATATAGATATTTACTTTGTAGGGTCCAATTCTCTTTGGAGTGTATAAAAACTGTTTTTTGGCGGGGTCGCTCTGGCAAGTCATAAAACTCTAAAAATAAATACTTGGGATAATTATATACAAAATTAAAATTCCGTTTTTTTTATAGGGTCATTTAGAGGGCAAAGGGGGAGAGGAGGTAGGGCAGAAACAGGTAGACATAAAACTCTAAAAATAAATGCTTGGGATGATAATACACAAAATTAAAAAAAAAATGTATTTATTTTTAATAGGGTCATTTAGCGGGCAAAGGGGGAGGAGGGGGTAGGGCAGCAACAGGCAGTCATAAAACTCTAAAGATAAATGGTTGGGATGATTATATACAAAATTTAAAATTTTTTTTTTTTTTGTAGGGTCATTTAGGGGGCGAAGGGGAAGGAGGGGGTAGGGCAGAGTAGTACCAGGTTTCGTCTCAGCTTCGTTATTAAAGCTTAAAAATGTTATTTTTAAGTAATGTAGGCTTAAGTAAAACAATTTGTTAAATTTTTATGCTATTTTTGCCTATAATAACGCCCACTGAAGTGGGCGGTGTCAAAAAATATTCTTATTTTATTTTATGGCTCCAAGCTTAAGGCGTTGGACCGTATTTGACATAAAAATATATCATTTGCTTAACAAAATAACCAAAAAACTTTAAAAATTATGTTGTTTTTTCTGGGTTGGTTTAGTTCTTCTTAGGGGAACTTTTTTCCCTCTAGCCCGATTTAGCCCATCTTCGAACTTAACCTGCTCTAAGCTTCAAAATATATTTATGCCAAATGTTAAGAGTCTAGCTGTTTTCTTTTGGATTGAATCGTGATTTCCACAGATGGACGGACGGACGGACGGACATGCTCAGTTCGTCTTAGATTTCATCACTGATCAAGAATATATATACTATATGGTGTCTGAGATGGATATTTCGATGCGTTACAAACGGAATGACAAAGTGAATATACCCTCCAAATTCTTTTTTGGAGGGTATAAAAACTGCTACAATTTTTTGTAATAAAAAAATAAAAATATATTTTATTACTTGAATTACATTCTTTAATATTTTGGCGATATTTTAGCGATTTTGGCGACATTATACAAACCATTTGGCGATGAAGCTCGAAAAAAACTGGCATCCCTGCCTAGAGGTTTAGCCATTTTTATAGTCTTCACAAAAAACTAGAGTTTTTATTTTACCGGGTTTTTTTGATTCCCGGGAAAGCGGGGAAAAAATAAAACTTTCCGGGATCTCGGGAATTCCCGCTCTAAATAATAATAGAAATATTGATTAAAAATTATGAGAGTCTAATAACAGAGTAATAAAACCAAAATTTCATAAGAAATTTGCTCTATTACACTCTTATAAGCCTCTCATAATATTTATGAATAAGGGGATTGGTATACGTGGCTGCCTGTAACCCACAAGCACTCAAGTAGATTCTCTGAGATCCCCCTTGAATAAGGGGGTAAATATTTAATAGTTTAAACAGGGAAATAATCGCTATTAAAATTTTATTTTATTTTTTTAATTTATTAAAAATTCGTTATAAAGAAAACTTAAAAATCTTAATTAAAATCCCTCAAGTGGTTGCAAGTAAGACTAAAGTTGATTCAAAAACAAGAGCAGTAAATTCCATGACAAACTTTTATGTGTTAAACTGTTTGAAAAGCTAAAAAGAATAACAGGAGAGTTTCAAATTAAAACAACAAATGTTAAGTGTTTTTATTCATTATTGTCAGTTGGGAACTTGGTTGGCATTGTGTTAGTGTTTTGTTTTGTACGTGTCAAAAGATCGTTTAGAGTCTAAAGTTTAGACGGTACTATTCTTACGCAAGATTTTTTTGTGTGCTATCCCGGGATCCCGGCACAATTTCCGGGGAAATCGGGAAATTGTAATAACTGGATTTCCCGGGAATTTTCGGGACGGGAATCCTGGGATAAAAACCCTACAAAAAACTGTATTAATATGGGACCCTTATAAATAATATTCTGGATCCTTATAAATAGCGATGCCCGTCTGTCTGTACGTGAAATCGGGTTTAACAAGCCCCCAGAAGAGCTAGAGACCTTATTCTTGGACTGATGGATTGGATCTGAACTTAAATAGAGTGGCATTGAAATTAAAAAAAAATAGGTTTCCAGAGCTGGAAAGCTTACACCTATTTGTGGACGCAAAATTAACTAACAAAAACCATTTATTTTTTGCTAATTAAATCTCTTTGATACATTGGAAAGAATCAAATTTGTCTTAAAAAATAAACATTTTTATTCCAGGGATGGGAAATTGATTTTTTTTTTTGGTATATAAAAGTAAGAAAATAAAATTAAATATATACAAAATTGGTATTAAAATGTAAAAAAAATTAAAATTTCGATTCCCGGGTTAGAGAACTAAAATATTTTGTAGTACATGGAGTGGCCAAAAAGGTTTAAATTAAAATATTTTGTTATGTAAAACTATTAGACCTCATTAAGAGTTGCATTGGTAAAAAATAAATTGAAAATTTGTTTCCAGGGCTGGGAAATTGAAATTTTGTTTATACATAAAAATAGCCAAAAAGGCAACTGAGTTTTTTTTTGCTAATTAAAACTATTTTATAATTCAGGAAGAACAAAACTTAAAAGTAAATTTTTGGGCTAGATACTCGTGAGTGTAATTTATTTTTTTGATAACGTCATTTAAGATGCGTGCAAGAGAAGGGCAGGGGAAGATCAGAGAACATCTTACCTTCGACGTAAAAGCTTAAAAATTTTATTTTTAACGAATGTAAACTTAAGGAATACAATTTGTTAAATTTTTACACTATTTTTCCGTGTAACATGTTACTTCAACGTCCACTAAAGGTGCGGAGTCCAAAAAAGGTTTTTTTGTTTTTCTGTTTTCAAGTTCAGTGCTATGGACCTTCTTTGACGTAAAAAATATATCATTTGCTTAACAAAATTACAAAAAAAAAATTTTAATATTATGTTGTTTTTTAGAAGTTGGTTTAGTTCTTCTTCGGGGAACTTTTTTCCCTCTGGCTCGATTCAGTCCTTTTACGAACTTCTCCTGTGCTGTCTTCCAAAATTTATCTGTGCCAAGTTTCAAGCGGCTAATTCTTCTCGTTCAGATTGTATAGTGATTTCCACAGATGGACGAACGGATCATTTTAGATTTCATCACCGATCAAAAATATATATATATATATTATGGGGTTTTAGAAGGATATTTCGCTTCGTTGCACACGGACTGACGAAGTAAATATACCCTCCAATATTTTGTGAAGGGTATAAAAATTTGTTTCAGAGTTACCAAAATGCCCTTGAAATTTTCGATACTTCAAAAAGTAGACTTATAGCACTTTCAGAAATACCAGTTCAAATATTTCGCGTGTTGACAAAATAATTTCACTACCAATAAACATTTTTAATGCATGATAGATACTGTGATGAACTGTTTTTGTTAACGTTAAGTCATTGTTTTACTTCTTTTATTCTCGGAATATTTTAATTTGTTCCCCTACAGCACATGATGATTATTTCAGTTGAAAATGTGTCGAACAGATGTTGAACAAAGCGCCCAGCAACTACTTAATGTCTTTTGAAATGAAACAAAAAGGTTTATTTAACGTTTGAATTTAAATGGCAAATTTATAACACACGAGTAACTTCGTTGTATAGTAATTAATTTATTTAAAGCGCCAACAATTTGCATTTTTCTGATGAATGGCTCACAGAATATTTTGACGGGAAAAGTAAAATTTCAGTGTATTTAAAATTAACTGAGCCTGAGTTTCGGCTGGTTTCTCAAATCTCGACTTCCAGCAGCAGTGAATCCTAAAATTCCGGAATTGGCAAATTGAAATATACTGTAGCGGTTCAATAAGTCCGTCACTTTTTGAATTTGGCGCTTTTTAATTGAATTGGCAACACAGCTGCTGCCAACATGCAACTGTCAGCTGACTGCTGTCAAAATTTGAACTAGCAGAATCATTTATGTAGGTTGTGTTTGCGATGATATCAGACTATCACAATTTTTAACAAGAAAATGGAAAAAAGGAAATTTCATGTGCTCATTAACCATTATTTCTCATATACACGGACGGGTCGAGGATTGGTGACCGATCGGGTGGAGGTTTCTGTGACATGGGTCGTAACTTTAGCAAATACTTCCGACTGCCGGATCATAGCACGGTATTTCAGAGTGAGATCGTGGCTATTACAGAAGGGATAAAATGGTTGAAGGAAATCGATAACAGACTACCGATTCGTATATTCACGGATAGTAGGAAGGTCATCGAGGCCCTGAGGAATCATGTAGTTCAATCTCGGTGTGTACTACAGTGCAAGGATGACTCATACGCGCACTGTGTTGGCATAGAGATAATATGGATTCCAGGACATCAGGGGATACCTGGAAATGTTGAGGCAGATAGGCTAGCAAAGATGGGAGAATTAATGGCGAACATTACGCTAGACAGTCCGAAGCCATTTCAGGTTTTTAAGAACGAACTAAAGCGAGGGGCTATAGAATTGCATACCAGAGATTGGCAGCACTCTACCGTAGGTAGGGTGACTAGAATTCAATATGGGGGGACCCAGATGGTAGAGGGGCAAGGGAGGTTCTAACATTGAGTAGGTCAACACTACGGAGGTTGGTTAATTTAATAACAGGACATACAGAGTTAAGGACTCACCTGGCACGAATGGGTATCGTTGGCGATATAACATGCAGGACCTGCCAGGAAGAGGACGAGACACTGGAGCACTACTTGTGCTACTGTCCAGCTTTTAGCCAAGTCAGAAGACAAACATTTAATCAGGAGATTATACAGGAGATGGAATTCCTTAGGGGCTCTAATTGGAAAGACTTAAGGAAATACATTGAAGAAACTAGGTTCTTGACGTAATCAAACTCAGAGGTTTCCATGGTATCGGTGGAGCATCTTTACAGTGGAATGGGAATTCCGTATTATAGAGCGCACAACGGGCCTATGAGGCCTAAGTGTAATCCAGGACGGATTGGGATGCTTATGCCCCTCTTTTTCAACCTAACCTAACCTAACCATTGTTTCTTGGTGAAAAAACCAGCCCTCAAACCCAGGAAGAGCTTGATAATTATTATGGGAACCCTGCACCATCCATTTTCATGGTAAGGAAGTGGTTTACTGAATTTCGATGTGGCCGTACAAGCACGGAAGACGCCGAACGTCCTGGGCTATTAAGGAAATTCACGATTTTGTTTTAGCTGATCGGATATTGGAAGTCAGAAAGATCGTGGAAGCCATTGGCATCTTCTATGGCGCTGTCGTTTCAATGAGAAAACATTACAAAAGATGGATGCCGCATTTGCTCACAATACAAGAGTGCACACACGTACACTACTGCATGCCAAATAACCTTCGATTGGGCTACAAATTGCTCCCTCATCCGCCCTATTATCCAGATTTAGTCCCGAGTAACTATTTCTTGTTGCCAAAATGGAAGAAATGACTTCGCTAAATGAGAATTGACTCCAACGATGAAATCATCCCAGAAGCAATTGCTTGTTTTGATGACCTCGTCAAATCATATTTTCCGGAGGAGATAAAAAATAAATTAAGAAACGTTTTATTAAGTGTGTAGAACTCAAACGAGACTGTACTGAAAAATAAAATTACCTTCTATATAAAAACCTGTGTTGCATTCAAAAAGCCAATGACTTATTAACTTACCATCGTCTTGCTGTCAACCTTTACACGAGGCATGCTTCATAACTCTGTGCATGTTTGAACATGATTATTTTTTGTGGAAATAATCGTTTTATTTTTCAGCGTTTTTATACCCTCCAAAAAAGAATTGGAAGGTATATTCACTTTCTCCTTCCGTGTGTAACACAGCAAAATATCACTCCTTTTAAATATCCTTTTTTAAAGTCCCAGTTAAGTTCCGTTTGGAACCAAACATTTATTATACCCTCCAAAAAAGAATTTGGAGGGTATATTCACTTTGTCATTCCGTTTGTAACGCATCGAAATATCCATCTCAGACCCCATAAAGTATATATATTCTTGATCAATGATGAAATCTAAGACGATGTAGCCATGTCCTTCCGTCCGTCTGCGGAAATCCCGATTCAGTCCAAACGAAAAGAGCCAGACCCTTGAAATTTTGTATATTTCGAAGGATAGCACAGGTCAAGTGCGTAAACGGGCTGAACCGAGCAAGAGGGAAAAAAGTTCCCCTAAGAAGAACTAAACCAACCTCTGAAAAAACCCATAATTTTTAAAGTTTTTTCGTATAAATTGTTAATTTTTTCAACGGGCTTAAGTTCGATTCTGCATGACTGCAAATCATTTTTTATTATTTTATTAACAAATGAATTTGTTCAAATTCTAATTATAATTTATATTAAGATTGGAATATTAAGAATATTTTCAATAATCATCAAACCAACAGAACGGATCAGTCTGATTTCCAGGCCGCAACGCCATCTCATCAGCGTTCTTTGTTCAATTTTTTCACTTTTGCAAGTGGTGCCAGTCAGTAGGAATATCAACTATTTAACCAATATTTTAACGAAAATTGAATATGAGAAGTTCTCACATTCATTTTTACAAGTTATTACTTTTTGGTTAGTACGAAATTCCCCAACCCTGACGATTAATATTCCCAATATTCCATGTATCTCTTTCGCTTTTTCCAGAGCCATCGGCTGCTGATAGCTAAAGCTTCTTTGTTATTTATGTTCAAGTAATTGAATTTAGTTGTCAATTTACAATGAACAAGTGCGCGTGCCCCCGCAATGTTTTAAATTATGTATGAATTTTTATTATATTTGATAAGGATGTCCCGGTTTACACTATGCAATTTTTGTCGCAGCAATTCTTGATATTTAGTGAGGAAGAGCGAGAAAGGAATACAAATGGTATATATAACTATTTCAGGACTCTCACACAAAGTAAGAATTGCTGCAACAAAAGTTGCATAGTGTAAACCGGGATTAAATGATATAGAAAAATGCATCTTTGGACAACGACCCTTTAGGGGTCGTTGAAGTGACATATTACATGAAAAAATAGTGTAAATATTTTAAAACCCATATTCCTTAAGCCTACATTTTTTAAAAACTTGAGTTTTTTGCTTTTATGATGCAGCTGAGGTGTTCTATGATCTTCTTCTGCCCTACCTTTCCAATTTTTGCCCCCTAAATGACCCTAAAAAAAAAAATTCTTTTGTACACTTCATTACCCTAAAAATTCTCTTTTAACGCTCCGATGAGTGAGAAGGTGTCTAGGGACCTTTTTGCTTTTTCAAACTGAAATTACTCCTACATCGGCCACACACTATTGTTTCAACACATAATTTACTTGTTCTGAACACAAAGACCTAAACTAAAAGACATGATGATAAAAAACAAGTAAAAACGTTATATTCGACCGGGTCGAATCTTAAATACCCTCCAAATATTTAGTAAGTGAATTTGAAATGTTTAACTTGGTGGGTCAGAGTTCCTTTATATAATATCGTACGTCCACGCCCACTAAAGGGGGCGGGGTTCAAAAATATACAATATAATGTTTTCCACAGACGAACGTATGGGCATTGCTAGACCGTCTCAGACTTCATCACAATTCTCTTTGGAGGCTATAAAAACTGTATTTTGGCGGGGTCGCTCTGGCCAGGGCTGTGGGGGAAACATTTCACCTTTGTCATAAAACTCTAAAAATAAATGCTTGGGATAATTATATACAAAAATAATTTTTTTTTTTTAATAGGGTCATTTAGAGGGGTAGGGCAGAAACAGGTAGACATAAAACTCTAAAAATAAATGCTTGGGATGATTATATACAAAATTTAAAAAAAAAATTTTTTTTTTTGGTAGGATCATTTAGGGGGCAAAGGAAGAAGGGGGGGGGGGGGGGTAGGGCGGAAATCGGCAGTCATAAAACTCTAAAGATAAATGCTTGGGATGATTATATACAAAATTTAAAAAAAAAATTTTTTTTTGGTAGGGTCATTTAGGGGGCAAAGGAAGAGGTGGAGGGTGGGGGGAGGTAGGGCAGAAATCGGCAGTCATAAAACTCTAAAGATAAATGCTTGGGATGATTATATACAAAATTTAAAAAAAGAAATTTTTTTTTGGTAGGGTCATTTAGGGGGCGAAGGGGAAGGAGGGGGTAGGGCAGAGTAGTACCAGGTTTCGTCTCAGCTTCGTCATTAAAGCTTAAAAGTGTTATTTTTAAGGAATATAGGCTTAAGTAAAACAATTTGTTAAATTTTATTTTAATAACGCCCACTGAATTGGGCGGGGTCAAAAAATATTTTTATTTTATTTAATGGCTCCAAGTTTAAGGCGTTGGACCGTATTTGACATAAAAATATATCATTTGGTTAACAAAATAGCCAAAAAACTTTAAAAATTTCGTTGTTTTTTCTGGGTTGGTTTAGTTCTTCTTAGGGGAACTTTTTTCCCTCTTGCCCGATTTAGCCCATCTTCGAACTTAACCTGCTCTAAGTTTTAAAATATATTTATGCCAAATTTCAAGAGTCTAGCTCGTTTCGTTTGGACTGAATCGTGATTTCCACAGACGGACGGACGGACGGACGGACATGCTCAGTTCGTCTTAGATTTCATCACTGATCAAGAATATATATACTTTATGGGGTCTGAGATGGATATTTCGATGCGTTACAAACGGAATGACAAAGTGAATATACCCTCCAAATTCTTTTTTGGAGGGTATAAAAATTAAAAAATTGAAAAAATTATTTTTGTATGTAGAATTTAGTTATAAACAATAAAAACAAAACAAAAATAAAAACAAAATTTTTTTATATGAAAAAAACATGATATACAAAAAAGGTCCGTAGGGACCTTTTCACACGGCCGTGAAGTTCAAAACTGTCACTAATCGGAAGGTTAAGGATTTTACGACGGTGATGAGATGTCTCTTTAACGGCCCTTCCCATAGCGACCCTGTCAGAATAGAGTTTTGAAATTGGGCACAGAACTGTTTTAATAGAACTCTGACCCAGCAGGTTAACATTTTTAAATGATCTCCCTTCCTTTTTGTAAGCGTTGATATAAAATATTAACTGCAAAAGTAGGTTAGGTTAGGTTAGAGGGCCGTTGTCCCTGGCGGGACAATCCACTTGGGTCCGTCAATTCGGTCCCTTTGTGATGCCCTTAAGCAGAGGACCTCTTAAGGGATGTCCTCCGCCGTTTCAAACCATCCTGTACCCCTGAGGAAGGATGATATCCCTGAAAGCTCCATGTTTGCCAGGCTGTCTAAGTCTGACAGGAATCGGGAGCCCAGCGCCGCTGCCCTTGCATTAGCGAGGGCAGGACACTGACACAGAAGATGGAGGACAGTTTCTTCCTCCTCCTCATCATTGCAGCTTCTGCAATAGTCGTATATTAGACCCATCCTCCTAGCATGAGTCCCAAAGCTACAGTGTCCTGTCAGAACAGTCACCAGTTGACGCATGCGCGCCTTGTCAAATTTGAGAAGGTCGAGCGTTTTGCGCAAATCGTAATGGGGCCACGTGGCTCTTGCCACGAGACAGTTAGCCACACTATCCCACCTAAGTTGAGCTAGTTTGTATGATTCGCTTTGAATCAGAGACTTGCATCGCGCTAATGGAATGCCAGTGAAGTGACTGATCATTGAACTGTTCAATTCAGTCCCTTGTCTGGCAATCTCATCAGCAGTATGGTTGCCTGGACATCCAGAATGCCCTGGCACCCAAACCAGTGTCACCCTCGAATGTCTCGCTATCTCGTTGATAGACAGTCGGCATTCGACCACAGTTTTTGATGTACTGTACACACCACTAATAGCAGAGATGGCTGCCTTGCTATCGGTAACAATGAAGATATCATTCGATATCCTATAGTACCTTAGCCACCTCGCTGCCCGAGTAATAGCAGAGATTTCGGCCTGTAAGACAGTACAACCGTCCTGGAGCCGGAATGGAGATCTAACATTGAAGTTCTCCACATAGAAGCCTCCGCCCGTTCTTATTCCCCTTTTGGATCCGTCAGTGAAAACTCTAACTGAATCCTCGGGAAAGGAAAGCCTGTCCACCTGTTCCCTGTCAACGACAATGGAACGGAAAAGTCCACCAAAGAAGGGTCTTGGTACACAGTAGTCAATGTTGGCATGGATTTCCGAATGCTCTCTTAAAGTCCTAGCATGCCCATAGTCAGTCCTAGTCCATGGACATACTGTATTCAACCTGACCGCTGAGAATAGAGCCAGTTGTCTGGCCAGAATGTCAACCGGGAGCCAGTTTAGCATTGCAAAAATTGCTCCCGTTGGTGTAGATCGTAGTGCGCCTGTCATCAGTCTCGCTACGACCCGAAAGACTTTTTCAAAGGTCCTGCGATGAGCCTGCTTGTCCATCGCATTCCACCAAACCAATACCCCGTAAAAGAGTACTGGTTTAATAACAGCCTCAAGGATCCAATTGATCCCCTTAGGGTTGATACCCCATTTGAGGCCTACTGCCCTTTTGCATGTATAAATAGCCACTAAGGCCCTTTCCGCTCTCGCCTGTATGTTCTGATTCCATGATAGCTTACTATCCAGAATCACACCCAGGTACTTGGCGGTTTTAGATAGTTCCAAGGAGGTGCCGTTAAGCTTTGGGTGTATAAAGCTATCGGTCTTGTACCTCCTAGTGAAGAGCACCAACTCAGTCTTGGCTGGGTTGATGCCGAGCCCACAGCTGACGCTCCACCTACTCAGCAGAGCCAGCGCAGACTCCATACACTGAGATATGGTATCCAAGTGCTTACCCGATATCGCCACCGCTACGCCATCCGCGTACGCGACAGTCATAATCTGTCTGCGTTCTAGACTTAGCAAAAGCGAATTAATAGTCAGGTTCCACAACAGAGGTGACAGAACACCTCCCTGTGGAGTGCCCCGATAGACTGCCCTATACTCAGTGACATCCCCAATCGAGGCCCTGACTACCCTGAAAGTTAGTAAGTTTCTAACAAACCGGCATAAATTGTCATCTGCAAACTGCAAAAGTAACTTAAATTGCTTTTATGCTCATAGAAAGGTGTTTCAGCCGTGCTGATTCTATTTGGAAGGTATTTAAGATTCGACCCTTCAAAATAATAGCATTGCTTAAGTATCTCCAAATAGGCGTCCTGGTCTTCATTCGACCAGGAATCTCTTACCACCCCACATTTCTTCGGGCTTAGAAGGAAATAGTTGCCATAGGGGCTAAGTCATGTGAATATGCTGGATAGGGAATAGCAGTTCGCAGCCCAATTTATGGATTTTTGAAACACTGATTTTTTTTTAGGAGTAGGAATAGCGCTCAAGACATGACCCCTATATATGCAATGCATTGCCCCGGAACTGAAAAGAAGGTAGAGAATTATTTTTGTAGCAATTTTAACTTTTTACTTCGCCGGCTAATTATACACTTGTGCATTCCTGCCTTGTCTTGATCGTGGCAACCATCTAGTGGATAACTTTTTCCTGTGATCCCTTAAAATCGTATGTTATATTTTCATTTTCCGATCGGCCAATATTATTCCATGAATCGACAATTTCTGGTGCAATGATCTCATCCGACGTTTCTTGTTCTGGTGGGTGCTTTTGGCTGAAGTAGTAGAACACGAGACTATGAAGCGGATGGTCGTGAGTTCGAGCCCGCGCTGAGTCATTAAATATTGTATTGAATTCTTCTGATCAGCATTAGTGCGTGATTGTGTTAGTTGTTGCCAGCCTGTTTCAATGATGAAGGCATAGTCACTGGTCACTGAACATAATTGGCAGCGACTGACGCGATCACGTACTAAAAAGCAGAGTAACAGCAGCATCCTCCGTCGTCGGTCCTGTAGCAAAAATTAGCCGGCGAACTAAAAAGGTTCAAATAGCTAAAAAAAAAAATTATAATAAAAATAGTCTCATCTCTCCTAATCTATCCCCTCAATACTATCTTCTCGTTTTCAGTTCCGGCGCAATGCAGTGCATATATAGGGGTCATCCTGTGAGTGCTGGTCCAGGATAAAAGAAAATTAAAAAAAAAATAATGGAACTTGATAAGCTTGACTGAGTTTCGCTTGTTTTGGTTTAGAAATGTTATTTGGACATTTTTTTAGTCGGTTAACCGATTAAAGCAAACCTATTCGATAATTAGTCGATTAAAAATAAGTCGATTGATTAATCGAGCGAACCATACTTCGTCCACTTTATAATCTCCAAATGCAGGCAAAAAGGAAATCGGCAGAATGAGCTGTAACCTAGGCGCGATTACTGAGAACTCCCTGGAATCGACAGATTTTGACGACACGGCACACTTTCTCGAGCAGCAGCAATATTTTCGCAAGTGCACTCTTTGCTGAGCCTAAGCACAATAGCCACTCTTCTAGCCTCTTCAAACTTCTTTATAATCTTGAAAATTCCCTGCACAGTACGACGGTTTTGGCCACCATAACCACCCTGTAATGATCGAAAATGGTGCCATTTATTAATGAAAGTTCAGATGACAAATATTTGACAGGTAGCAGCGTTGCCAGACCAGTGGTATTAGCCGCTACTTTAGTCAATTGCGTTTCACTTATTTCATTATTTATTTTTTTTTTGGATTACGAAAGTGTAGTGGCTTTCGAAAACAGCTGTTCTGCTCTTCTGTGTAAGTGGAGTAATTAAAACCATTATTGGCTTGTCTACCTTGAAAAATTTTTTTAAATTAAAAACACATTTTCAAACAAACAAATAAAATGTTTAACAAAATTTTTTTACAAAATATTAAAAATATTAAACAAAATTTTTTAGGCATAAATATATTTGCAAGCGACCATTTTTGCTGGGATAAATTGTTGAAACTAAAAATACTCTTAAAAAAATAATGTAAGAACCAAAAAGAATATAAAATGAGAAAATAACTAAGTGATTATAGAGATAATTGTCTACCATAGAAAAGGCATAACTTTAAATCCTGCTTAATACTTTTGTCCTGTTGTTGAAGTGTAATTCTTTGGTACTGGTATTAAAATGCCTTTAACATAAATAATTCACCAAAACTACTGCAAATATTAAATAGATTCTTTAGCAATTTTGTGTTGGCTTAAAAAGGAAAGTTTGACTAAATATGACCGGGAGAGAAAAAGGTTTAAGTGACAAAAAAAAATTAAATTGAAGAAAAACTTAGTGTCATTTAAGAAATTAAATTTTCGTGATTCCTTTAGAAAGAACTTCTTTAACTTTGGGCGACTTTACAAAAGCTCTTTAACTGACAAGGCAGATACACAAATTCATAAATGTTCTTATATGAATATAAGCAGTCGGCTTGTGCTAGAAACCAATTGCTTATGTCTTTCTCATATATTTGCAATTTTGTATACCCCGCAGTTCTGGAAACAAAAAAAAAATTATTTTAATAATGGCCTCCCCCCGCGGGTGCTGTTGGGGAGCTTGGTTATGATGTCAGACCTCGTTTCAGCACAGATCCGGGGAACGGGTTATGCAGTTTTTACAGACGTTGCTTTTGCGGATAACCCATAAAATCTCATATGTTACCTGCCCAATCCCTGAAGTTGCAGTGCAACGGGAGGGCATATAATAAATTAAAAAGTAGTAGGAGCATCTTTGGTGGAAAGTACATCGTCCTAGTACGATCACTGTAGTAGGAGCCCACACCACTCCGAAACACATTCTAAGATACGCATTGAAATTCGGCAAAGGATTGTTCCCATGTAAGTCTGTTGTAAGAATGAAGGTTAAGCACGCCTGGTACCGTAAGAGGGCCGAAGTCAATAGAGAGTTGAAAAACTATACTGGTTATGCTCTCGGGGGTTACACAATTTTCTCAAACAGAACTTTTGTTGGTAACCCATAGAACTTATAAGTACCTGCGCGTTACCGAATGGGACGTTAGGGACAGGTCTCACTAGGGAAACTATGCTGGCTACTGTAAGAAGAATGAAAGTAGCAGGGGATTGCCTTGACCCTTACGTATGTTTGAAATAACAAAGGAGGTCCAAGGACACCTCGATCTAATTAAGAGTTCAAAAGTCAATAGAAAGTTGAAACCTATAATGGTTGGCTTTCGAGGGGTTACGATGTTTTCAGGCAGTACTTTTGCATGTACCCCCGTAAAACTTATATGTTACTGCCCAACCTTTGTTACAGTGTAACGGATGTGCATATAGGAGTATAAAAGTAGTAGGTCCGCCGACGTGCCTGAGTAAGAAATAATAGGTATGGCGACACCTAGGTTTGGGTAAAAAAGAAACCGAAGTCGATAGAAAGTTTATAGAACCTCCACTGGTTTGACTTTCGAGGCTTTACCAGTAGTCAGAACTGGTACCACGGGATCCAGTACAAGCCTCGCAGTTTACTGCGGCTGGATATTGGTGAGGTCTCCCTCGGGATTACACGTGGTGGTTGTGGTCACCAATTCGGTGGAAGGTTTGTCAGATAAGGATTGATGTTCAATCCTTGCGGTTGGACTTCGGTCCGGTTGATAGTAACAAAACCTACATATGTGTTGTTGTGAATCAACAAATAAACGATCATCTAGAGAGGATCGTCACTTAGGCAAGGTGTTAGATCATGGGGCAAATCATGTTCTAGAAATTGCCACCTGCGCGACCCGAGGTCGCCTTCGTGTGGTTCCTGGGTGCTAAAAGGGGTGCTGGTAACATTCAATTTCACCCGATGTTAAGAGCATCGTCAGGTTAGGCCGCGAGGCAGGAACTGACGTAAATCAAAGACATATTTAATAATGGCCGGATATTTTGTTAGAAATTTTCTATAATATCCCAGAATATGAATGTCACAAGAGTATGTGAGTTATATTGAAAATCACCTCTTTAAAACTTAACTGTCAAATGAACTGTCACGACCACGCTCGCTCCATATTTTTATTATTATATTTGGTAACCATATAAACATATTTTCTATTTTAAAAAGAAATAAATTAGCATTGAAAATGATTAACATCAAAAATATGGTTCTAGGGTTGGAATGAATCCGTGAATTTTGCCCAGACGTACGTCGATGAAGGGTATAAAAAATTCGGCGCAGCCGAATACAGCACTTTTTTATATATGATTTCCGGCATATCTATCACACGACTGGAACTTACACGGGGGCCATTCGATAATTTTTTGTTTGTTTTTAATTCGGGCGAGGACACAGGGGAATGACCTACAGAAGCAGTGCATTGCGTCAAAACTAGAAATGAGGAGATAGTATTGACAGGACAGACGAGAAGATAGAGAATTTGTAGTTATTTCAACCCTTTACTTCGCCGGCTATTTTTTAGCTACAGGGTCGACGAAGAAGGTCCCTCAGCCTTCATAGTCTCGTGTTAACTACTTCAGCCAACGGCATACTACAAGAAAATTTCATGTTTATAAAAGTAGACCTAGAAGACCTTGGAAAAATGTACAGGACCTCCCAGCGACTGAATGAGAATTAGAGGACTATGAATACAAAAATTTTGAAACCAAGCAAAAGTCTATATTCGGCTGTGACGAATCTTAAATGCCCTTCATAGATGTATTTCTCCTTTTTATCTAAAACTGAATGTAGATTTTATACACCGAAAAATCCAAAAAAAGAACATATTTGGTTATATATATGTTCCAAAAAATTTTTTTTTCGATTTTCCATCCCTTAAATCTAATTTTAAATTTATAGAATTTTTTACGCGAATGTAATTCTTCCTGAAGTATAATAAACGGCTAATAAAAAAAAAAATGTTAATAAAATTGAGGAACTTATTTGGCTACTTTTACGTACCAAAAAATTTTGGTTTTCCAACCCTGGAATTGAATTTTCAATATATTTGTTGTTAATACCAATTTAATTATTCGCAAAGTATAAAATAAGTTTAATTCACTGAAAACCCCAAAATTAGGGAACTTTTATGGCTACTGTTATGTACCAAAAAAAAATTCGATTTTCCAACCCTGGAATCAAATTTAAAATTGTTTTGGTTTTTAATACACATTTAATTCCTAATTTAATTTAGCGTAAAAAAGGCTTAATGCACTAAAAAAAACAAAAGTAGTGACTCTTTTGATTGTGTTATGTGCCAAAAAAATTCCGTTCTCCAACCCTGGAATCGAATATCTAACTTTTTCGGTTTTTAATACCAATTTAATTCCTTCTACAGTATAAAATAGGTATAGTTCACAAAGAAAACAAAAGTAGGAAGTTGTATGGCTGTTTTTATGTAACAAAACTATATTGATTTTCCAGCCCTGATATAGAATTTTTTTATATTTTTGGGCAGAACATCAGGTTGCGTCTCTGCTTAGTCATAAAAGCTTGAAAATGTTATTTTTAAGGAATGTAGGCTTTAGTAATAACATTTGCTAAATTTTTCACTATTGTAGCATATAATAACGCCCACTAAAGGGGGAGGGGTCCAAAAATTATTTTTATTTTATAGCTCCAAGTTTAACTTCCTTTGACATAAAAGTATATCATTTGCTTAACAAAATTACAAAAAAACTTTAAAAATTATATTGTTCTTTAGAGGTTGGTTTAGTTCTTCTTAGGGGAACTTTTTTCCCTCCGGCCTGAATCAGCCCATTTACGAACTTGACCTGTGCTATCCTTCAAGATATATTTATACCAAATATCAAGAGTCTGGCTCTTTTCGTTTGGACTGAATCCTGATTTCCACAGACGGATGGAAAGACATGGCTAGATCGTCTTAGATTTCATCACTGATCAAGAATATATACACTTTATGGGGTTTCAGAGGGATATTTCGCTCCGTTACACACGGAATGACAAAGTGAATATATCCTCCAATTCTCGTTTGGAGGGTATAAAAATACTATGACAAACATTTATTTTTCTACACCCTAAACGTCACACCGGCAACTCGCCGCTAATTTTAAGCACATTGTGAACTGGAGTTACGATGTGGAGTTTTTTAAAAAATCACGTTTCGAATTTCATCGTTCACGATATCTCACGAACGCAGCAACATTCTTTAAGAATTATATTCTTCAGCTTTTATGATGAGCCTGAGATTTTGTTTGATATTTACCCTTCAAATGATCGTATCCAATTTTTTTTATAGTTAACCCCAAAAGGGTTTTATGGCAAAGGTGAAATGTTCCGCGCCAACCCTTACCGTAGCCACGATGACAAACAAGTTTTAAAAGTGGGCACAGAAATATCTTAGAGGAATTCTGAACCAGCATGTTAATCATGTTCCTGAGAAGAGTAATAGCCCGTCATCAGATCCGTGGGACCCCTTTGATGGATATTTTATTCCATATTTAATCAGAACATGTCTTCTTTACAATCCGGTAAAAAATGTACAACGAGCTTTAAAAATACATGGTTTTGTTATCAAATGAAAAAGTTTCTTCTTACTGTGACAGCCTTTATTCACGCATCTAAATTAAACACCCGATGCACGTTCAAATTAAATCAGTTTATTACAATCTTTTAACTGGGAGAATATGGGTTCATTCTATACTAAGTAAACATATTTTATGTTCTCTACTGCCTCAATAGACGTAATAAAACCGTCTCGCAGAGACACAATAAGGATTTTGATTGCAAATCATTTATGGTGCGCAGTGCCATAAGCCATGAATAGCAAGATTTTGTATGTCATAATAGTACAGCAGCACGAATATTAATTCATGTCAGTAATGAATATAAATGTCTGCTAATAATTTTTATTACATGCAGATCAAATTAGAAAACAAATAAATAATTTATACTCTCAGTAAATGATGTACATGTGCCAATTACTCGTATATAGAAGATGTTAAATTGTATGTGCTTGTTAAAGGATACTGGCAGTGGAGCGTGTGGATATATGAATGGAGTTGAACTTTCCCAAATTGTAAATAAGTGGCTGGAAGTGGCTCTGCACCACCGTTCCGCTAAATAACAACTTTTTTTAGTGCCGCGTGCCATTGGCGCATCGACAACAAATCGCTTAGCTATTAATGGAACTCGTGTTGTGCGCTGAAAACAATAGGTTTCAGAAAAAATTTCCTGATTTCATTACAACAGTTACCAAAAGAGTTTTGGTTGCCCAATACAGTTGCTATCTTATAAGTTGGTTCGCTCTCTCCTGCACCAGGTGGAATACTTTCAAATAACGCGCCACACATGAAAGTTGTAATCCCTTTTCAGTTGGTTGCAATGAAATAAATTTTAAGATCAGATTGAAGTGAAGTATTTCTTGTAACGTCTTAAGAAATCCGTGCTCTGGAATGCTTCACTTTGCTGATTGAGAAATGTGATCCGCAGGTTTTACATCACGGTGAAATTGCATACCCAACAACATCGGGAACATCTGATCTCTTCATATATATATATATATATATATATATATATATATATATATATATATATACCACCTATAGTTACACATGAAGCGGCATTATCGACACGTGAACACACTACGCTAATAAAAATTTTGTTACATCGGTTAATTGGTTAATCGACTGAAATTAATCGCTTTAATTGTTAATCAAAAATTGCCAATTTAAAATTAACGACTCAGTTAATCAGGTGGTAATTAATTGGTTAATACTAGTGATGTCAATCGGGAAATCCCGATCCCGATCCCGAAAACTTTCGAATCCCGGGATTTTACAAAATCAATCGTGGGATGATGTATATGATATATGATGCATCCTATTTTAAAAGTTGAAATGTTTGATACACCCTGTTGAAAATGTAAACAAATTAATTGTCAAAAATAACCGCTCCGTGGAACAATCGACTATTTAGAAAAGTATTACAAACTAGATAAAAAATAATTTAAACATAAATAAGCGCAACTAACACATACATGGAGTTTGTGCCTCACAAATAGTGATGTCCATCGGGAAATCCCGATCTCGAAATCCCGCGATTTGTGAAAATCAATTCCGTTTGACATTCCTAGTTAATATATTGTTTTATCGTTACTAAAGGGTGTTTTTATAAGACCTTGCTGATTTGATATTTAAATAAAACACATGCCAAATTATGAAATGGCCAAAAAATGGTAGATAATTTCTTGTCATTTAACATTTAAATATAATTTCGGGCATATGGCCACCACGACTATTTTGCACAAAGGTCATTCTGGAGGTCCAACTTTCGACCAGCTTTTCAAGCACTTGAGGGCGTATTTCAGCAATGACACGTTGAATACTGGTTTCCAAAGCCTCAATCGTTGCCACGTAAACCAATGATTTCAGGTATCCCCACAAAAAATAATCGAGTGGTGTCAAATCACACGAAGGCGGAGGCCAATTCACCGCTCCATTTCTCGAAATAATGTTGTCGTTGAAATGTTCTTTCAATAAGTCCATTGTTTCGCCCGCAGTATGACAAGTGGCACCATCCTGTTGAAACCACATTTCGTTTACATCCATATCTTGAAGTTTTGGCACCAAAAATTCATTGATCATGATTCTGTATCGATTTCCATTCACGGTAACGCGTCGTCCTTCTTCATTTTTAAAGAAATAAGGACTGATGATTCCACCAGCCCATAGACCTCACCAAACAGTACATTTATCGGGAAGCATTGGTAATTCTTGAACGGCGTGTGGATTATCTTTGCTCCAAATACGGCAATTTTGCTTGTTGACACATCCATTCAACCAAAAATGCGCCTCATCACTGAAGAGAATTTTGCGGTAAAAAAGCGGATAAATATTTTCGATTGAATGTTGTTTTTGAAAATAAATTTCCAAGATTTGGAAGCGTTGTTCTGGAGTTAACCTCTTCATGATGATTTGCCAAACAATACTGAGTAGAGACGTCACTTTAAACTGTCAAAACAGCTGTCAGACAACAGAAAAAACAGCCTTTATAATGCGTTGTGCTCCAATGAAATCATGGATATCTTTCCCGCAAAGAGCACTTTCCCACGCTCTACACGCTCATTGTTTTCATACCCATATGTGGTAGACTAACTACTGAACTGCACTACGCTTTACGGGCAAAATTCGTTCTTTGCCCGGATCGCCCTGCGGAGGTCTTTCCTGTCGTATATAACATGGAGAAATTCAAATCGATTGTTCATAGGCACTCCCTTTGCTTCCCTTTATCCTTGTTCCCACAATCAATTTGCCCGGTTCCTGTTAAAAAATATTAATATATTATATGATTCTTGTGTCTAATTTTTTAACCTTTTTTCTTTTAATAGTTAATAAATTTGTTTGAGTCTTGAAGTTATTTTATATTAATTTTTATTATTCTTCGATATTTCGCTAACCATCGGTTAGCTTCTTCAGGAAAAAAACTAAATAATTTCCTGAAGAAGCTAACCGATGGTTAGCGAAATATCGAAGGATAGTAAATATTAACATAAAATAACCTCAAAACTCAAACGAATTTATTAACTATTAATATATTATAAATTACGCTGTACAACACAAAAAAAAAAAATATTACAAGGTCCGACTTATAAATTTTGATAGAGGAGACAAACAAAAAAAGACACGTGTATCGGCGTTTTGAAAGTTTACATCTGAATTTCATTTGAGGGGGCATTAAAGTTTCCCAGCCCTGGCACATTCTTATTGTAAATCGGCATAAGAATCCATATGATCCTTACATTTTTATGTAAAATGTTACGGAGAACATTTTTGTAGAATATGTTAACCCTCTAACTCCTCAAGGTATGAGTCTTTTTTGTCCTTCTTCTACCCCATTTGGGGTACTCACACTGTGCGCTATTAAGTCATGTTGTCATATTGTGTTACTTTCTAGAACACTTAAAATATTTTTTGTTGCGCTGGTTATGGCAAAGTCATAAAACAAAGGGTGGGCAAATTTGAGGTTAGAAAGTAAAATGGCGGTCAAATGATGAAATACCAAAAAACGATGTATCATCCTTTGACGCTTATTTAGTAAAAGCTTGGAAAATTTTAACATGAAACGCTGCACTCTTCAACAAAGAATTTTAATTCTGAAAATTTTACTGTATCACTTCGTAAAATTCGAGCCGTTTTTCCTCATACTCAAGCTCCTTCTGAGAGCGCTGTGCGTAATTTAATCGCTACATTTGAAGCTCACGGTACTGTTGCTGACAATTGACCAAAAAATACGCTCCTAGTGGCTGTAGTGATGCAAACGAGGCCGCTGTACAGCAAAGTGTTGAGAATTAGCCTGGAAAATCAACTCGTCGACGTTCGCAACAATTGGGCATCACCAGACGCACTTTAAGCACCATTTTTTCAAGAATTAAAGCCGGCCAACCATTGTTTGCGTCGAACGTTTGCGAATGGGGCTGTTGGAAAAATTGAACAAAAACAACGCATTTTTCGACAAAATCATCTTCAGTGAAGAGGCCCATTTTCAATTAGGCGATTGTGTAAATAAACAAAATTGTCACTTACGGGGCTCACAAAATCCACAAACGGTCCTTCGAAAATCATTACATCCAATGAAAGTGATCGTATGGTTTAAGCGCCATTCTCAGTCCTTACTTTTTCGTAAACGAGCGAGGAAACGTCGTCACCCTGAATTCACTGCGCTACCATACCATGATAACCGATTTTTTGTGGCCTCAATTGGCTAATGTTCATACCAGTGAGTTTTGGTTTCAGCAAGACGGCCCCACAAGCCACTCGGCGGCCCAATTATTGCATAAAAAATTTCCCGCTCACGCAGTTTCTCGATTTGACGATGTCAATTGGCCGCCTCGTTTTTGTGATTTAACGTCGCTACATTATTTCCTCTGGCGTAATTTGAAAATTAGGTTCCACGTGAACAAAACACAAACAATTGACGCTCGGAATGATGGAATCCGGCGCTACGTGGACGGGATAAGCAAAGCTGTCATGCAAAATAGGGTTAAAAATTTAGTGAAAAGAGCGAACGTCTGCCGACGTGCCAAAGGTGAACATTTGACCGGCATCATATTCTGTTACTAATTCCTACATTTTTTCTTTAAATTGGTATCAATAAAACTAAATGTGTTGAAAAAATGTGTGCTTTTAAGCCAATTTACTTCCTAACCTGAAACTTATTGCGAGCATCCGGTGCGACAAAAGACTAATTTTATTGTTTAAAACACACGTGGAGTTTTTAGAAGATTTTACAAACGTTTTAATTTCTTGTTTGTTTGACAGAAAATAAGTGAAGATGTGCTATTTTCTTATCAGGCGGATGGTTCACACAAGTCATATATTTTCGTGCTGTTATTTTATGCCATACATATGACTTTATGACTGCAGCCTAAATCCCCAATAATAAGACATGGACTTATTATTAGGGTATTAACACACATGCAAAAGTGTTTACTTAAACCTTTCATCTATTTTTTTGTTAAACTGATTTTATATACCAGGATAATTGTAAAAGAAATCCCAGGCTTTTGTATTAATATTTTTTTAGTACGACTATTTTGGAAAATATGACAGTATCATCAGACGCTATCGTCAGTGGCATACAATTTTCGAAATGTACGCATTTAAATGAACCTTTATTAAAGTTTTATTTCGGCTAAAAATTCTCTAACCTAAATATGATAAGAAAAAAAAAATATTTTCTTAATAAAAGATATACGAGTATCATAAACTTAAATCTGCTTCGCAGATAGTGTGAGGATGTATTCATTTTTGTTCTTTTAAAGATATGATAATAATTAATTTATACATCATATCATAAGATTCATTTTGTTCTAATTAACGTTTCGTCTTTTGCAGGTTAAAACTTTTTCAACAGATAATGAACGGTAAGTAAGAAGTACTATTCAATTTAAATGTTCATAAAAACTTAATATTTAGATTCAAAATACAACAAGTAAAAGTGCTAAATTCGGCTGTGCCGAATCTTAAATACCCTTCACAGATGTAATTCTTCCTTCTTTCTTTCTTTCTTGCTAAAACAGAAAGTAGCTTTAATTAAAAAATAATTAAAAAAAAAACAAAATGATGTTATCAGTTACTTTTATATTTAAGACAACGTTTAAATTTGTTGGGTAGGAAGCTAAATGTTTGACTCTTCTTACTTCTAATACCTCTGAACGTCTTATATGTTTAATTTACAAACAAAAATAAAAAATCCGTGTCATGTACCCCAAAAGGTGGTAATCTTTTAGATTTTTTTGGTTTTTAATACCAATTTATTTCTTCCTGATATATAAAGTAGATATAATTCATCATAAAAATCAAAAATAACAAATTATATGGTTACCTTTATGAATCAGAAAATGTCGATATTCCAGCCCTGAAATTGGATTTTTAATTATTTTGGTTTTTAATACCAATTCAATTCTTCCCGAGGTATAAAAAATATTTCATTCACACACAACCAAAATAAGGAACTTATATGTTAACTTTTATGTACTAAAAAATTTCGATTTTCCAACCCTGAAATTGGATTTTTAATTATTTTGGTTTTTAATGCCAATTTAACTCTTCCCGAAGTTTAAAAATGATTTCATTCACACACAACCAAAATAAGGAACTTATATGTTAACTTTTATGTACTAAAAAATTTCGATTTTCCAACCCTGGAACCGAATTTTTAATACCAAATTAATTCTTCCTGAAGTATAAAATAGGTTTAATTCACTAAAATTAACAAAGTTTGGAATTTATGTGGGTTCTTTTATGTACCAGAAATATTTCGATTTTCCAACTCTGGAAGCGAATTTTTATATTTTTACCAATGCAATTCTTAGTGAATTTTTAAACTTTTTGAACACTTTCATGTTCCATAAAATATTTCATTTGTCCAACCCTGGAATCGAAATTTTGATTTTTTAAGATTTTAATACCAATTTAGTTCTTCCTGAATTATAAAATAATAACATAAAAACAACAACTTCAATTGCCTCTTTTGTTACTTTTATGCATAAAGAATATTTAAATTTCCCAACCTTGGAAATGACATTTTAATTTTTTTGTGTGTTTTTTTTAGCAATGCAACTCTTAATAATGAGGCTTATTTAAGAAAAACTTTTTATTTGTAACCATTTTGGTCACTTTCATGTACCTACTACAAAATATTGCAGTTATCCAACCCTGGAATCGAAATTTTGATTTGTTTTAATCATTGATTCCAATTTTGTTTTTCCTGAATTAAAAAATAGTTTTAATTAGTAAAAAATCGACGTTAGTTGGCTTGTGGGTTACTTTCATGTATAAAAAAAAAATCAATTTTCCATCCCTGGGAGCAAAATTTTATTTTTTGTCTTCTTTTTTTACCAATGCTAATTTTTATTACTTATAAAGTAGTTTTATTTACAAAAATCTTAAAATTAGCAACCACTTTCATGTTCTACAATATATTGCATGTACCAAAAAAACTTTCAATTTCCCAGCCCTGCAATTGAATTTTAATTTTTTTTGCTTTTTTATAAATGCGACTCTTCATGAGGTATAAAGTAGTTTTGTTGAAGAAACATTTCAAATTTTTAGCCATTTTGGTTACTTTTATGTATAAAAAATTTCAATTTCCCACACCTGGAAGCGCAATTTTAATTTTTAAAATTTTTTATCAATGCAAATCTTCATGAAGTATAATGTGATTTTATTTAAGAAAATCTCCAAATTAATAGCAATTTTGGTTATTACATGTACCTACTATAAAATTTGCATGTACCAAAAAAAACTTTTATTTTCCCAACCCTGGAAGCGAAATTTTATTTTTTTTATTTTTTATCAGTGCAAGTCTTCTTGAGGTTTAAAGTAGTTTTATTTAAGAAAAATTTTAATTTTTTAACCATTTTGGCCACGTTTATGTACTACAAAAGATTGCACTTGTCCAGCCCTGGATTCGAAATTTAAATTTTTTTTTTTTTTAATTTTTGATACCAATTTTGTTCTTCCTAAATTATAAGACAGTTTTAGGTACCAAAAAAAAAACATCAGTTGCCTGTTTGATTACTTTCATGTATAAAAAAATGCAATTTCCCATCCCTGGAAGCAAAATTTAATTATTTATTTATTTGAATTTAAAATTTTTTTTTGGTCAATGCAAATCTTCATGACGTATAAAGAGGTTTTGTTAAAGAAAAACTTAACATTTTTAACAATTTTAGTCACTGCATGTACTACAAAATACGGAATTAGCCGAAAAAAATGTATTTCCCATCCCTGGAAAAAAAGTGAATATCCGATCCGATTCCTTTTTGGAGACAAAGCCAGGGGGCGAACCCCGCCCCTTTTGGTGGGAGTTGAAGTAACATATTACATGGAAAAAGTAGTGGAAATATTTAACTAATTGTATTCCTGCAGCCTATATTCCTTAAGACTTAAATCTTCAAACTTTTACGACGAAGACATGTTCCTCAAGCTCTCTGCCCTTGACCCTAAACAAATTTTTTTACATTTAATTAACCTAAGAATTTACTTTTTTAATTGTTTACGGCAAGGGCGAGGTATCTCCCTCACGGGCCTTCCAGGTTGACTGTAAATTTCTTACTTATCTTTAGGTCCTTTAAAATTTTCTGGGGAAAAACCTGGAATGAAATAATAGCGGGGGTTTCCCCATCTGCTAGTGAAGAATGTTTAATTCTTTCTCTGTGAGAAAAAATTCGTGGGGAAATTGAGAATAAGAGGAATGGGAAAAGGGAGCAAATTTCTCATTTATTTTATATTTGGAAACCAATTGCTTTGTATGGCGGCAGCATTGTGACCTCTTCCAAAAAGTCAAGATTCTGTTAAAAGTTTTATTTAGTCTCAGATATATTGAGATAGGAGAAAATTTAAAACTCCCTCGTTTTTAAGGTAGCACTGTTACTATTCCCCAAGTTAATGCTGCAAGTAGCACTCACTTTCTTGTAGAAGTATTCATATCATCGGTTGAAGTTGTGCTGATATAAAAATATTTGTATTTGCTTGGAAAGGGGGTATCTGTTTCCCTTTCCTATAAATCCAAGAGTCTGCAGCAATTAAAAAAAGCTTAAAAACTGAGTATTAACAAACAAAAAATTCCTATTTGAATTTTGCGGCCGTAATGAACACAACTTCCAAACTTCGAAGTCATCGGTTCTACCGTTTAGCTTCCTATAGAGAACACACATAAAAACAAGCAAAAACAATCACACTCACACTCTCAAACACAGATTAATTTTTATTTGTATACATTCACCGATTCTTGGGAAAAATAAAGAAATTACTGCCTCTCAAGTTTCCCCAAAACTCTGCAATTACAGATAACGAGTTTAACAAAAAATATTTGTTTCATTTAGTATTTTTTATTATCAAGCCGAAAAAGAATATGGAGGGTGTATTCATTTTGTCATTCCGTTTGTAACGCAGCGAAATATACATCTGACACCCCATAAAGTACAGGGTCCGCCAAATAACTTCTTTTTTCTCGGAAAATGCTATAAAAAAAACTACTGAATATTTTCTCAAATTTCTTTTTTTATTTGAAAGTACCTACAATCCTTCCGGTTAATAATGGAAGATAATTTCATTCAAATGGCTGCCTCGGCTGGCCATGCCGTAGCCTACACGATCGGTCCAATTTTTAAGCACATTATCGATTGTGTGCAGCTGTATTTCACCAATGGCTTCACGGATATTGTCCTTTAAGGAGTCAATTGCCTCTGGCTGGTCGGCGTAACACTTATCTTTGACGGCACCCCACAAATAATAGTCCAACGGTGTCAAATCGCAGCTCCGAGGTGGCCAAACGACATCAGCTCTGCGGCTGATAATGCGATCTTCAAAAACAGGGCGCTAAACATCGAGTGTAGCTTCGGCTGTGTGGCACGTAGCGCCTTCCGGTTGAAACCAAATGTTGCCAATATCCTCCTCTTCAATTTTTATGAACAGAAATTCGTTCAACATGGCCCGATAACGATCGCCATTGACTGTAACGGCCACTACTTTCTCATTTTCGAAGAAAAATGGCCCAATTGTGCCCCATGGACCAAAATCCGCACCAAACAGTGACTCGTTTTGGGTGCGTCGCCTTTTCAATGTATTCGTGCGGGTTTTCTGTGCCCCAAATGCGACAATTTTGCATTTGAAAATATGATTTTTTTTTGGCAAAATCGGCATCTTCTGAAAGTCGAACGACGGTCCACTTAGCGAAGCGTTGTTCAAGCGTATACACAACCATATTCGTTCAGCGGAAGGATAAAACTAATTATCTGTCAAATCAGACATGAGCTAAGTGTTACCATTCACGAAATAAGCACTAGTTGAAAAAAACCGTTAGATGGCGGACCCTTTATATATATATATATATATATATATATATATATATATATATATATATATATATATATATATATATATATATTCTTGATCAGAGATGAAATCTAAGACGATCTGAGCATGTCCGTTCGTCCGTCGGTGGAAATCACGATTCAGTCCAAACGAAAACAGTACAGGTCAAATTCGAAAATGGTCTAAATAGGACAAGAGGGAAATAAGTTCCCCTAAGAAAAACTAAACCAACCTCTAAAAAACCACATAATTTTTAAAGTTTTTTTTTGTAATTTTGTTAAGCAAATGATATATTTTTATGTCAAACTTGGAGCCATAAAATCCAAAAAAATTATTTTTGGCCCCGCCCCCTTTAGTGGGCGTTTTTATATGTAAAAATAGTGTAAAAATTTAACAAATTTTATTATTAAAAATTTAAAACATTTTGTTATTAAAGCTTAAAAATAACATTTTGAAGCTTTGATGACGAAGCTGAGACGTAACCTGATCCTCCTCTAACCTACCCACCTCATCCAGCTTTACCACCCATCTATCAAAAAAAAAAAAAAAATAAATTTTACATTTAATTATTCCGAACATTTATTTTTGAAGTTTTATGGAAAAGGGGAAATGTCTCCCCCACGGCCCTTGCCAGAGAGACCCCTACAAAATGCAGTTTTAATACCCTCCAAAAAGACCCCATAAAGTATTTATATTTTTGATCAATGGTCTGAGACGATCTGTTTTTGAACTCCGCCCCCTTCAGTGGGAGTTGACGTGCGATATTCTATGCAAAAATAGTGTAAATATTGAACACTTTTTGTTCCTTAAGTCCATAAGAAGCTGAGATGTTCTCTGAGATGTAAAATTTCTCCCCCACCGCCCTTTCCTGAATGACTGTGTCAAAATAGACATTTAAAATTGGGTACAGAGATGTCTTAAAGGAACTCTGTTCCATCACATTTTAAATTTACTTTTTAAATATTTGAAGGGTATTTAAGATTCGACCCGGTCGAATATAACGTTTTTACTTGTTTATTATCAAGCTATTTTTTGATATTGTATTATTAGCATGTGCTGTTTTGTATGTGGCAACTATAAACTAAAACAAGAAAATGTGTTTTGTTCGGCAATACCGAATCTTATATATCCTATATACCCTTCCCCCTTATGTGTGGAGTATGTACTTCTTTTAAACGGTTCATTGATTGAGGAATTAACTGAGGTTTTGGTTTAATCGGTTAACCTATTAAAAGATTTATTTTTATAGGGAGATCTTTGAAAATAATCATACAGAAAAACAATTTTACTTAAATATTAAGAATTTTTTCTTAAATTATTAATACGCAATATCTAATTCCTCAGTTCTCTTGCTGGAATTTTCTATATATATAAAATTTTCCATTATACAATTAGAGTCCTGTTTTGATTGTTAAAAAATTTTAGCACTTGTATTTATTCCGGTTAATTCGGTTAAAAAATTGCTTGTGTTACTATCGGGAGTTTCTTCTGTTTTCAGGTCATCATTTGACTTATTCTGGCAAAGATCAGGAAAAAAAATATAAAATAACTACTAAAAAATTTAAAATTTCGTTACGTTTTGTCGTTTGGTTAAGCGATTGAAATTTACCGGTTTTAATGTTAATCCAAAAACGCCAACTTTAAATTAACCGATTGCCTAATGGCGCTTTAAAAATCGGTTAGCTGAATGAACACTTTGGTATGGTTCCATCTCTGGAGTCATTGATCTTTTAGTTTTTAATATTAATTAATTTCTTTCTAAAAAAATATTGCTTTGCAGTTACTTTAATCGTTCAAGAAAAAAAAAAACATTTAAATTCTCCATTTCTGGAGAATTTCTTCCAATATTATCATATATGTTTAATATACAAAGAAAAAGAAACAAGTAAAAGTGCTACATTCGGCGGTGTCGAATCTTAAATACCCTTCACAGTTATAATTCTTCTTTCTTTCTTGCTAAAACAGAAAGTAGCTTTAATTAAAAAATAATAAAAAAAAGACAAAATGATGTTATCAGTTACTTTTATATTTAAGGCAACGCTTAAAAGTTTTTGGTTAGGAAGCTAAATGTTTGGCTCTTCTTACTTCTAATACCGCTGAACGTCTTTCAAAAATATTAAATATGTTTAATTTACAAACAAAAAGAAAAAATCCGTTTCAGGTACCCCAAAAGGTTCTAATTGTCCAACCGTAGAACACTATTTTAGATTTTTTTGGTTTTTAATACCAATTTATTTCTTCCTGATATATAAAGTAGGTATAATTCATCATAAAAATCAAAAATAACAAATTATGTGGTTACTTTTATGAATCAGAAAATGTCGATATTCCAACCCTGAAATTGGATTTTTAATTATTTTGGGTTTTAATACCAATTTAACTCTTCCCGAAGTATAAACAAAATTTCATCCACAAAAAAACGAAAATTTGGAACTATATGGCTAATCAAATTACACCTAAAAAATTTTGATTTTCCAACTCTGAAATTGGATTTTTGATTTTTTTGGTTTTTCATACCAATTTAATTCTTAGCGAAGTATAAAATAGGTTTAGTTCACTGAAAAAAAAACCAATATTGGGAACTTACATATATGGTTGTTTTTATGTACCAAAAAATTTCGGTTTTCCAGCTTTAATTTTTAATGAGGTATAAAATATGTTTAATACACAAAATTTGGGATTTATGTGGGTACCTTTATGTACCAAAAATATTCCGATTTTCTAACTTTAGAAGCGAATTTTTATTTTTTACCAATGCAATTCATAGTTTAACTTCACACAAAAAAAAATATTTAAACTTTTTGGTCACTTTCATGTATCATAAAATATTTCATTTGTCCAACCCTGGAATGGATTTTTTTTTTGTTATATTGTAATACCAATTTTGTTCTTCTTGAATTATAAAATAGTTTTAATTAGCAAAAACAACAACGTCAATTGCCTCTTTGGTTACTTTTATGCATAACAAATATTTCAATTTCCCAACCCTGGAAACGAAATTTAAATTTTTGTTCGTTTTTTTTACTAATGCTCTTAATAATGAGGCATGAAATTTTATTTAAGAAAAACTTCAAAATTTTGTAACCATTGTGGTCACTTTCGTGTTCTACAAAATATTGCAGTTATCCAACCCTGGAACCGAAATTTTAATTTTAATTTTTTTTAATCATTGATACCAATTTTGATTTTCCTGAATTTTTTAAGAGTTTAAAACCGACGTTAGTTGCCTTTTTGGTTACTTTTATGTTTAAAAAAAATTTAAATTTTCCATCCCTGGAAGCGAAATTTAATTTTGTTTCCTTTTTTTTACCAATGCTAGTCTTCATTAGTTATAAAGTCGTTTTATTTAAGAAAACCTTAAAATTTGCAACCATTCTGGTCACTTTCATGTAGTAAAACAGATTTCATGTACCAAGAAAATTTCAATTTCCCAACCCTGGAATTAAAATTTTATTTTTTTTTTGCTTCTTTATCAATGCGACTCTTCATGATTTATAAAATAGTTATATGGAAGTAAAATTTTTAATTTTGAACAATTTTGGTTACTTTTACGTATACAAAAATTTCAATTTCCCAACCCTGGAAGCGAAATTTTAAGTTAAAAAAATTTTTTTTTTTATCGATGCAAATCTTCATGAGGTTTAAATTAGTTTTGTTTAAGAAAAACTCGAATTTTGCAACCATTTTGGTTACTACATGTACTACAAAATATTGCATGTACCGCAAAAGTCTTTCATTTTCCCAACCCTGGAAGCAGCATTTTAATTTTTTGGTGTTTATTTTCATCAGTGCAACTCTTCATGAGGTATAAAGTACTTTAATTTAAGAAAAATTTAACATTTTTAAAAATTGTTATTATTTTAGATTATGTATGAATTTCTATTTTAATAGTGACCCTTATTTATTTAAATTGTATAAAAGGATGTTAATTTTCTCAACAGGCCTTAAGTTCAAATCTGCGAAACTGCAAATTATTTTTATTTATTTTGTATTTTAATAAATGAACATGATTATATTCTATTTATTATTTTTGAGAGTGGAATATTAAGAATATTTTCAATAATCATCAAACCAGCAGAACGGATCAGTACTGATTTCGAGGACACTACGCCATCTCATCAGCGTTCTTTGTTCAATTTTTCCACTTTTGCAAGTGGTGCTAGTTAGTAGGAATATCAACTATTTAACAAATGTTTTGAACGAAAATTGAATATGAGAAGTTCTCACATTCATTTTTACAAGTTATTACTCTTTGGTTAGTACGAAGTTCCCCAACCCTGACAATTTTATTTTAGTTTTTAATTATTTTAGTTTTTAATAGACCATTGAGGCTTCTTAAAGCTTGAAATAGGTTTAATTTACATACAACCAAAAAAATAATTGTATTTTGGTATAAATTTTGCGCCGAGAAATAAGTGTAAGCTTCCCAGCTCTGGAACCGTACTTCGGGGCTTGGGAAAACTGATTACACGTACAGACAGACGGACAGACGGACATCGCTCAATCGTCATCGCTATTCATAAGGATGCAGAATATTTATACTTGAGGGGGTCCCATGAGAATATCGAAGAGACTACACACGGAATGACAAACCTATTTACCCTTTTACCGTTTATAGTGAAATATAACACAGAGAAACTTTATATAAAATTTAGATTAGGAAATTTTTAGCTCAAAAGTCGTTACTATCGCAATTTATATTCCTGGCATTCAAACGAGAATGGCACTGTAAAATTAATTCCTAAATTTTTAATTAAATTATTTAGTGCAGAATTATTGACTTTCGTCAAATTATTAATCATAAAACGAATCATTTTAGAACGGATGTAGTAAAAGCTGTTTGTTCGCTCTTAAACCATTTTTATGGTTTGCATTAGAAATGATTTAGTGTATGTGTGGGTGTGTCTTTGTCGTGAAGTTATCTCTATCATATGCGAGTATAAATTTTTAGAAATTTGGCAAGTAATTATAAGCATTAGCTGCTGTCACTTGTGGCTCAAACATACAAAAGAAGATAAATAGAAAATTATAAAACTGTAGGCCTTTCAGAAACATTAACAAACTCTTTGTCAGATCAACAGCAATAGACATGAAAGCTTTTGTTAGCACCCTTGGGTTTACGCAACCACCCCCAGCAACACCTACTTTAGCAATTTGCATTTTACAAATTATTCCCTTATTGACGTCGGCCTGGTAGTGGAAAAATCAATTGCTGCTCCGCATTGCCCCCTAATCCCCGCCACATTCCAACACATAAACAAATGCCAGCAGTTTTTAAAATCTATAAATAATTGTGGATGTGATTGCATCTAAGTGTTAGTGTCAGTTCTTTGTATTCGCCATTGAATGGAAGCCATTATTATCCTCATCTAGTCTGTGAATGCTATAATGAACATTATTGTCCTTTAATGAACATTATTGTGCCTCACTCACATACATCCATCGGCTTTATTTACCAAATAAACATTCGATTTCATAAAGAAACACAAATGCAGTGTAAATGTTGTTTAAAGATTTTTTCATTTTATTTGTGCTCATTGCTGCTGTTGTTGCTATTAGCGCTTTTGTCGATTAATGAGATTAAACAACAGTCACAAGCAGATGGATCATTTCGAATTTATAACTCTGGCTGGTTCATTGCAGACGGACGAAAAGTCAATTTTGATGCACTCAATGCTCTGGTTCACAACTTGAATCACTACGCAAGAAATTAAGATAAATATGTCAAGTTAAATAAATGAAGGTGAATTTTTTTTAACATAAAGTACGGACTATCTGGTAGTCCTCCTGGATTTGCCCATAATGTAAAATATTCCCCATCAAAACGAAAAGAGCTCTTTGATCACAAACAAAATTAACTTTTGCTTAAATATTGTTTTAGACTATTGAAAGCCTTTATTTATTTATTTTTATATATTTTTTGTAATAACTCCTAGTATATAGGCCCCATATAAACGATATGGTTATCTTTTCAAAGTTATTCATATTTTTCAAATTCATTGACATGTTGGAAGTATTAAAAAATTTTGAAATTTTGTGTCTGACTTTTCAAGTAAAAATTCCATTATTTGAAATACTCTAGTTTTGTATATATTTGATAGCCGTTATCGATAAAAGACGTTAGTTAGGTCACAACTGAATTAACTCATAAACTCATTTTCATAGTGCCATAACAAAAAAAAAAAAAAAAAAGGACATCAAAATATATTTATTACAAATGCAAAAGCAATAAAGAGCTATAAACAATAAAGTATTTTTATTATTAATTTTGTTTCGGTCTATAAATAGATTTAGAATAAGCGCTTTTTTATATATGAAAGTGGCACCACTAATATGAGATGTTGACAAAGTAGCTGCCGTCTCAAAAATAATTAAGTAGCTGACTACGAGGCGGCGATTGTAGCCAACGGCTTTTGTAGTCGTGAACTATTTTTCCATGCAATATGTTACTTCAACTCCCACTAAAGGGGCGGGGTCTGAAAATGGATTTTTCTGATTTTCTTGTTACAAGTTCAACGACTTTGATGATAAAAATATATCACTTGCTTAACAAAATTACAAAAAAAAAACATTAAAAAGTATGGTTTTTTTAGAGGTTGGTTCAGTTCTTCCCAGGGGAACTTCTTTACCTCTGGTCCCATTTAGCCCATTTCCCAACTTGATTGTTATCCTTCAAAATCTATCTATAATAAAAGAATGTTACTATAATGATACTATAACAAAAATTCGTCGCCGAAGTAAAGAATAAAAGAAATACAACAGCCTTCATATTCTGAATGCCGGTCCCAGTAAAAAATGTAAAACAGGTGAACTTAACTCACAAACACAAAAATATATTCTCATATATAAAGCAACTATGTTTTGTACTAGCTCAAAATATTAGGTAATTTAAAAACGTAAACAGTTGCGTTACGTAACAACGTAATAACATATCATTACGTTACGTAGTACATTACGTTATGTAATATAACACAAAACTAAAAAATTTCCACAACTTCTTTAATTTTTATATAAATACTCGTATATAGTGTTAGTTAAAAAAGTAATAAACATATCGCTCGGTAAATGCAATAAAGTCATTTAGTTATTTAAACAAAAATTCTCTTTCATAGCATCAAGCAAAATATATGCAGCAAATATGATTTGTATTACCGTAAGACATTGCGTCACATAATACACTACATCACGTAATAAAAATGTTTAATAGAAAATAATAAACAATTGTTTCTAGTTTTACAATTATTCACAGTTTTAAGTGTTATGATAGGAACACACCTGCGACGAACGACGAATTTTTGGTCGCGAATATTCGTCGCCAAAAATAAAACAAATTGGTGTATATGAAAGTGCCCACAATCGTGGTGTTGGTCGAAATTCGTCATACTCAGCGAAAGTTGAAATAGATTTATTTCCAATTGTTTCGTCAGCGAACGACGAACAAAACAGTATCAGGTGACCAGGTTTCATATACTCAAACTGGTTTTTTGTGGAAAAACATAGTTTGCTACTGCATGTGGCACGAACATTTTCTGTTCATTCTAAAAATACATTCACTAATTCACAAAAATTTATCATTCGGACGAATTTTTATTACTTTTGAACACTTTTATAACATAGTATTTCTCCTATTTCCTGCGTTTTCATATCGTCCCCTCATCAGCTGTTAAATGAAATGAATAATTTGTTTACAGAAAACAAAAATTCTGAAAATAATTACGAAAAAGGAATTTGTTCTGGAAAAAATGGACACCACCACCAATGTCTAAACAATCTGGCATCAGAGGATTACAAAGATTAAAAAAATTTAAATTTTTGTTCATTATTTTAATATATTCGTCGTTATTGTGTTGCATACGACGAATTTTTACGAACGAAATCGTCGTACTGAACGAAATTCGTGGTTCGTTTCAGTTGTGTTCCTATCATGATGCCTAAGAGATACTAAGATATATAATTACGTACTCTATTACGCAATACATTACGTTATATAATTACGTAATAAATTACTTTATATAATTACGAAATCCATTACGTTATCCAATTACGTAATCCATTACTTTATGTAAGTACGTTATATAATTGCGTACTCTATTACGTAATCCATTACGTTATATAATTACGTAATCAATTACTTTATAGAACTACGTAATCCATTACGTAATATACTTATGTTGTCCATTACGTTATATAATTACGTAACCCATTATGTTATATAGTTACGTAATCCATTTCGTTATATATTTACATTCTTCATTACGTTATATAATATGTAAACCATTACGTTACATAATAACATAAGGCATTACGTTATGTAGTTACATAGTCCCTATCTTTATGTAATAACGTATATATAGTAGCTCAATACAAGATGTTTTACAATTACGTAATACAGTACGTTATATAGCAATGTAAAACATACGGTAATATAATCATTTGCTTTATATAAAAATGTAATCATAACGTCAATCTATTACAAAAGCAATAACATTTTATAATAAAGTAGAACTTTACGTCGTATAATCTCTTATGGCTTTAAATTACATAACAACGTAATTCTTACATATAGCAACAATATGTCTTGCGTTAACTTATATCTTGTAATAACTTAAAGCTTTGCTACGCATAATATGAAACCTTACGTACTCCGTAACTTATGGTTTTTACTTATATAATAATGGTGTTATGTGCAACAATGTATCTTGAGAGCGATAATGTCAGGATTTGGGTAAAGTAGTGCTGCTTTAAATAACGTAAGGATTCTCCGTCATATATTAACCTAAAACAATAATATTTTCGATTTCCTTTTCTATTATTCTTGCAATAGACTACTTTGTATTAGTATTTTTTTTAAGTACTTGAACCCCTCGTTTTTTCTTGCTTCTTTAAGAATTCATTAAATGATCATTAACTTGCTACTGTAGTAAATTCCCTGTTATTCTCCTCGGAGTTGTGTAAACTTTTTTGTGATAAGTGCTTTAATGGAACTTTATTTTCACAAAATAATAAAGTTTAATCTTCTTGGACAGGTAATTACAGATAGTCCAAGCAAATTATTGTTTTGAAGCTACTGATTTCCAAATTATGCTAGACAAAACCCAGGTGAATTAAATAAAATCCTTATATACGATAAAATTAATAAAAAAAGAGAAATTAAAGAAAATGCAAAAGTTTGTGTAATAGCCCGCTTAAAGCAACATGTTTTTGTTTGTTTGCGTGTTGTTGTTGTTGTTGCTGAATTTTCTCCTGGGATTTAAAGTTCGAATTATTACAACTGCAAGTGTAAATTGGCTTTTACTGTAGGAAGGAACAGCAAGCAATTCTTTGTATTAAAAATAAAAAAGAAAACAAACGGTCTTAATATTTCACCTCGACATTAAAAATAAAGACTTTGCATGCGCCTACAGATGGGAGGCCAGCAGATACAGCGAAAGGTAGTTTCTACTGAACGGCTTTAGCTACAAAATGCTTTATTAGGTTTTTGTATTACTCTTCTTTAAAAAATTATATATCTTGTTAAAAGTCTTCTGTCTGTTAGAATTCTTCTTATTCCAAATGCAACAAATTCATCTAAGAACTTGAAACTAACAAGTAAGAACGATATATTCGACCAGGTCGAATCTTAAACCCCATCCAAAACTCTAGTTTTATTATTATTAAAATTGAAATTTTTATGGTATTTGGCTTAAGTGAACAAGAAACAAAGTTATTTTAATACGGTCGTTTCAAATATTTTATGTGAAAATTAAAAAAAGGGAATGACATAAACTAAACATTTTTAAGCCGCTGGATCAGAGTTCCTTTAAGATATTTCTGTGCCCAATTTTAAAACTCTATACAGGGTCACTCCGGGAAAGGCCGTTGGGGAGATACCTCACCAAAATCGTAAAAACTTAAAAAATAGATTTTCGGGGTAGTTAAGTGTAGAAAATAAGTTTTTGATGTGTTAACATCTATACGCGCGCCTCTAGGGCAGTAAACTATCAGTTTCAATACATACGCAAGTGTAAGGTGTAAGATGCAAGAGTATGTGTTTGTTCGTTGCTTGGCAGTCGGTATTGAAAGTGATTATTTGGCGATTTTCATATAATTTTCCCACGCGATTTTCTCCGGAAATTCATAGCTGATTTTATTAATTTTTGGATTAAAACGCTAGTGCGGGTTTCGACGAAGAGTTTAGGCCAAAAATTAAGGCGATCCGATATCGGCGAGCGGAGATTTAAGTGTTTTAATTTGGAGTAATATTAAAAAAGTGTTTTATGTTGATCTTCGGTTTTGTCTTATGCATAGCAAAGAGGATAGTGACGTGGTTATACGTACATATATAAAAATGAGATAGCAAGACAGCAACGTATGTAGCTTATGTACAAATATAACAATGTATGTATGTACATTTGTCTGTTGCTTTGCATTCTCTTTGTTTTTTGTGGGTTTAATATAAAATAAATAAACAAAAAGGTGTTAACACATCGCCCGTGGGTTCGAACACTCATTGATTTTTTTTTTGTATAAGGTCATTTAGGGGTCAAAAGCTGTGGAGGGGTAGGGCAGGGTAAGATCAGAGAACATATTACTATTGTCGTAAAAGCCTGTAAATAAAATTTTTAAGTAATGTAGGCTTAAGGGATACAATTTATCAAATATTTACACGATTTTTTCATACAACATTTAACTTCAACGCCCACTAAAGGGGGTGGGGTCCAAAAATATATATTGTCTATTTTTCATAGACGGACGTATGATCATTGCTAGATCATTTATACATACTTTATGGTCTCCAATTATTTTTGGAGGGTATTAAAACTGTCGCGGTCGCCCTGCCAAGGGCCGTGGGGGAGACATTTCACCTTTGCCATAAAACACTAAAAATAAATTGTTAAGTGTAAGAAAACGTTGTTTTCTGAGAGGGTCATTTGGGGGGAGGAGGGCGGTAGGGCAGAGGACGATCAGGTTACGTCTCAGCTTCGTCATAAAAGCTGAAATATGTTATTTTTATGGAAAGTAGGTCTAAGTAATTTGTTATATTTTTACACTACTTTTGCGTCTAATAACGCCCACTAAAGAGTCTAGATATAAATTTTATTTTATTTTATGGGTGCAAGTTTAACGGGTTGGACCTTCTTTGACATAAAAATATATCATTTGCTTAAAAACCACCATAATTAAGAAATTATGTTGTTTTTTAGAGGTTGCTTTAGTTCTTCTTAGGGGAACTTTTTTCCCTCTCACCCGATTTAGCATATTTACGAACTTGATGTGCTATCCTTCAAAATATATTTAGACTAAATTTCAAGAGTCTAGCTCTTGTCGTTTGGTCTAAATCGTGATTTCCACAGACGGACGGATATGCTCAGATCGTCTTAGATTTCATCACTGATCAAGAATATATATATACTCTATGGGGGTCTTGGATGGATATTTCGCTGCGTTATACACAATTATTTTTTGGAGAGTATAAAAATACGATTCCATAGTTGGAAAATTAAACTTTTTTGGGTACAGAAAAGTAACCAACTGAAAATATTTTTCTTCTTTTTTCCTTATAAATAAAAAAAATTCAGAAAAATGGGACATGAAGAAAAATAACCAAACGGTAACACGGGTATTATAACAATAACATGTTAACATCAGGTTGATACAGTTCTCGTATCCTTTTTCACAATAAAATTTGTGTAAATAGGAACTGTTATCACATTCATTTAAGCCACCTAATAAGTGGTGACAAACACAATACACATGAGCACTGATGATGAAAGGGTTGCGTCTTTCGAAAACAGCTGTTCTGCTCTGCTGTGTAAGTTGAATAAAACTGATGTTGACTTTCCTTTGTACCTTGGAATATTTATCATGTCTTTCTGAAATTTAAAACAAATTTCGAACAATTAGCCTATAAAATCTTAATTCAATTTAATATAGCAATATAAATGTTCGTTAAAATTCTTACTACATAAAACGCATTTGATTCTTTTGAAAAAAAAATCGGTATCATTAGAAATCAGAAAATTGAAAAAGGCAGGAAACTTTAAACTTTTGTTTGATGATCTCACATATTTTGCATTTTAGAAAGAAATTTGTGTTAAAAATTAGAAAGATCAAAAAGATGGCCCAGAGTTAAAATCAATATTCGTCTATACCATAGATGTACGTGGCTGAAGGGTATTTAAAATTCGGCATGGACGCATATAGCACTTTTACTTGTCTTATCAAACTTTATTTTGTATTACTCTAGTTTATTCTATTCTCTTTCGTGTTACTTCCACTTAATGTTCAGCTGTCCATGTGTCTCTTATGGTATAAGTTTCTTCGCTACAATGATTATTATTTCTCTGCCACTGGAGGGAGGTTATTTATACTCGCAAGAGTACGTGAAATCTTCAAAAAGTCTTAAACTGTTGGCAATTGTTTCTTATGAAACAGCTGGGATTCCATAGATTTACTGTGAATTGTTACCTTTCGTGCATTTACATTTTATCGTGTCTTGCTTTGGACGATTTGTTAAACTAATTTCCTTCCAAATTGTGATGTGCTTGAGTGTCTGTAGGTGCTGACAGCAATAATGCCAACAATAAACAGCAAAATTACAGTTAATGAGCGCAGCAGCGGAAGCCATCACTTGGGCATCCACAGTAAAAACAAAATAATTTTGTCGTAAATGTTTTAGACAATTTTGAATAATTGCTGAATTGATGTTTTCTCTGCATGATACGAAGCACCAGTAGCTGGAAAAGTGGAATTAAATGTCACAAATATTTGCGGACGAGGAACAAGTTTATTTCGTCTTTTATTTTAAAATGTTCAAAACGTTAGGAGTTCTTATAGCATTAATGCAGCATCAAATAACTTTTGAACCCACTCGTATAATAATTTATTTTATAAAAAGTGCTTCTGTCGGTTTACCTGTTCCAGCTATAGAAGTGGCATGAAGGAAGAACTTTTTGAAAGCGAATATTCATCACCAAATATAAAACACATACATGTAATAGCATGTATTTACAGTCAAGGACTCAGCCGAAATTTGTCACTTGCGGTGAATTCACTAATAGTTGCGAGGTTTTTTATCGGATTGTAAGGAAATGAAATATTCGCTGAATAGCCCCCACGACTCTGCCAACAGTAAAAAAGAAGTTGTCGGGCCAAATTTGAAGAACAACTGTTTTCAGCTTGTTTTGGAGGCTATTAATAAAAGTGGGCTGACCATGCCCATTTTTTCTACAAAACTTCTGTCATACAAATGAATCCATACCAATTTTAATTCCGATATCTGCTTCAGAACCAGATTTATTAATTTTGGCATGAACCTTTTTAATTCAATGGTACAATTTTATGCATTCGCGAAGCCATTCAGACTGAAAAGCGCTTTAACGGAAAATATGATTTTTATCGAAAAATTGGCGTCGTCTTCACTTTGCTTCATTCTGAGCCAGCACGTTAAACATTTTTAATTTATTTAGTCTATTTGTAGGAGGTATTTAAGATTCGACCCGGTCGAATATATCATTCTTACTTGTTATCTCCTCGAAAAAATAATTCGCCCGTCCGTGTGTCTGTGGAAATCACGATTCAGTCCAAACGAAAAGAGCCATACTCTTGAAATTTGGTATTAATATATCTTGAGGGATAGCACAGGTCACGTTCGTAATTGGGCTGAATCGGGCCAGAGGGAAAAAGGTTCCCTTAAGAAGAACTAAACCAGCCTCTAAAAAACAATACAATTTTAAAGTTTTTTTTTTGTTTTAATTTTGTTAAGCAAATGATATTTTTTTGAAGTCAAAGCAGGATCAGTGCGTTGAATTTAGAGCCATAAAATCAACAAAATTTATGTGTGGACCACGACCCCTTTAGTGGGCGTTGCTACATGCAAAAATAGTGTAAAAATTAAAATTTTTTTTTTTTATCTTGGACCAGCACCCAGGGGATGACCCCTATGTATGCAATGCATTGCGCGTCGGAACTGAAAACGGGGGGGGATAGTATTGAGGGGACAGATTAGGAAAGATGAGAAGATAGACAGTTTTTTTTTGTAGCTATTTCAACCTTTTACTTCGCCGGCTAATTTTTGCTACAGGGCCGACGAAGGTGGGTGCTGTTACTCTGCTTTTAGTACATGATAGTGTCACTCGCTGCCAATTATGTTCAGTGGCCATTGACCATGCTTTCATCATTGAAACAGGCTGGCTACAACTAACACAACCACGCACTATTGCTGATCAGAAGAATTCCCTCCGCTTCATAGTCTCGTGTTCTACTACTTCAGCCAACAGCACCCATAAATTGTTTTATTTAAGCCTTAAAAATAACATTTTTAAGCTTTAATGACGAAGCTGAGACGTAACCTGGTACTACTCTGCCCTATCGCCCTCCTCCGCCTTTGCCTCCCAAATAACCCTGTTAGAAAACAAATTTTTTATACAGTCCAAAAAAGAATATGGAGGGTATATTCACTTTGTCATTTCGTTTGTAACGCAGCGAAATATTCCTCTGAGACCCCATAAAGTATATATATTCTTGATCGGTAATGAAATCTAAGACGACTTCTGTATGTCCGTCCATCCGTTTATGAAAATCACCATTCAGTCCAAACGAAAAGAGCTAGACTCTTGAAATTTAGTACAAATATATCTTGAAGGATAGCACAGGTTAAGTTCGGAGATGGGCTAAATCGGATAAGAGGGGGAAAAGTTCCCCTAAGAAGAACTAAACCAACGTCTAAGAAACAAGTTTTTAAAGCTCTTTTGTAATTTTGTTAAGCAAATGATATATATTTATGTCAAAGGAGGTCCAACGCGTTAAAGTTGGAGCCATAAATAAAAAAAAATAAATTGTTCGACCCCGTTCAATTTAGTGGGCGTTATTATAGGCAAAAATAATGTAAAAATTTAAGAAATTGTTTTATTTAAGCCTACATCTCTTAAAAACAACATTTTGAAGCTTTAGTGACGAAGCTGAGACCTGATCCTCCTCTGTCCTACCGCCCTCCTCCCCCCCCCCCCAAATGACTCTTATCAGAAAATCAATTTTTTTACACTTAATTATCTCAACAAATTATTTTTAGTGTCGAATAGCAAAGCTGAAATATCTCCCCTACGGCCCTTGCCAGAGCGACCCCGACAAAATACAGTTTTAATACCCTCCATTGGATCCCATAAATTATATATATTCTTGATCAATGATGAAGTCTAAGACGATCTAGCAATGCCCATACGTCCGTTTGTGAAAAACACGATATGGTCTATTTTTAGGCCGCGCCTCCTTTAGTGGGCATTGAAGTTATATGAAAAAAAAAATAGTGTAAATATGAAACAATTTGTGGTACTTAAGCCTACAAGAAGCTGAGATGTTCTCTGATCTTGCAGAGGTGAAACGTGTCCCTTCCGACATGACTGTCAAGATGGAGATTTAAAATTGGGTACAGTGATGTCTTAAAGGAACTCTATCCCATCAAATTAAACATTTTAAATTTGTTTAATAAATATTTGAAGAGTATTTAAGACTCGACCCGTTCGAATATACTTATTTTAATTTATCTTATTTTTCTATGCCCCATACACAAGACTCCAAGTATCGCATTGCGGGATTGAACGCAGTACAAGTGCTAACAAAAATATATTTAATATAGAAAAAGGGATGTAAATTTGTAAATAACTCCAAATACACACAGCCATGTAACAAACATATGGATGTCTAGTGAAGATAATTAAATGTGGCGCAATAATAAAAGCATAATTATCAAGCAAAAGTAAATAAAATTAAATTATCCTCAAAGTCAAGCAGAATCAGCTCAAAGTGGAGAGATAGTGTATCTACTGAATCGATGTGCGTTACTAATCACTTGAGAGCTGTAAGCAATATTGTTCCAGAAACTTATTGCGTGTTAAAAAAACTGGTATTTGAGTGTTGTGCTGAGTTCATAAAAAATTTCCTTAAAATAGACTTTAAATACATTGTAACGTGGTTTTGTCGTCGGCTGAAGTAGTTCAGCGATTGTCCAAGGTCGACTTACGGATCCACAAACCTTAAGTAAATAATAACCCCAATATTTTCCCTTTCTTGGGCAAAATTAACAATCTTGTTTTATTTAAAGTTTTATATCAAAATATAATAGCAGCCGAGGCGATGATCAGGTGCGATGAAAGCGCAGTTTCGGTAGCTTAGCTCTTCGTCGTAGTTTCGGTAATATTTCTCCTCGGTTCAGGTTCGGTAGTTTGGCTTATCGGCCCAGGTTCGGTAATCTTCGGTTCAGGTTCGGTGACGACGGTAGTCGGATTGAAATCGTTGACGGTCGAAGATGTGTTATAATTAATCGTAAAATAAGTACAATAAATCTTAGAGCTAGTTATAACTAAAGGCTAACTACGGTAATCTACTTCCGCTAGTCGGACTACGCTCTACAGTGGTAAACAGTCAGCCGAAGCCGCTGTGCAAAACAGTCAGCCGGAGCCGCTGTGGAAAACAGTCAGCCGAAGCCGCTGTGGAAAACAGTCAGCCGAAGCCGCTGTGGAAAACAGTCAGCCGAAGCCGCTGTGGAAAACAGTCAGTCGGAGCCGCTGTGGAAAACAGTCAGCCGAAGCCGCTGTGCAAATTTATTAAAACAGTGAGGGGTCCCTGGATAGCTTTCCACTACGGAATCTCTAGGCAGAGTAGTCCCGACCTCGGTGTTGGTGGGATTCGTTTCCTTTCGTAAATCCCCCGGTGCATTATCAATCGTTTCCCTTCGTGCTGAGACGAAGTATAAGGCGTGTTCGCCTTATACTTCTTATGCCGTACCACTTATGAAGTCTCTGAGAATTATCATGTACAAACAGTGGCTTGCGTATACTGCAAATGTGCTGTGAGCAGTGTGTATGTCGTATGTGTGTGTGTGTGTGCAGTGTTGTACACAAGCAGTGAGTATTTAATTATCACACATTCTTTCTGCCCTGCAGTTCTCAATACACACACTGCCCTGCAGTACTGAGTTACGCCGTGGAAACTAACTTCATGTAAACGTGTTTCACGTTACAACATATTATTATTATTATTCTTTTATGAATATTGAGGACAGCACAAAGAAATTAATTCACAATAACAATTAAATTTCCATAAATCTGGGCAACGAAAATATTTTAAGTGTGCATTTTTAATCTGTTGCGATTTAAAAGTTTCAATCATATTAATATGCTTTAGCAAATTTGCACACACTCACACACAGAAACTCTCCAATCCGTAGCCATTCATAAAATGATTATCATTTTGATTTGGATAGTATGAGTTCATTCCATTGATATTCAACTGCAGCCAGAACAATAAAAAAGTATTTTAAAATATTTCTACTTTTTATCTCATGTTCTGTGTACGAGAATTAACCCACGTACCCAAGCAAAATATCTACATTTAGATTCCAATTGTGTTGTGCATTTTAATTTCTATATATTAAACAATGATGTGTGTGTGTGTGTAAACTTATATAGAATTTATTTTAAGCCCCGTTGAACTTATGAAAAAGTTAATTGCATTTTACATTTTGAAATCTATGATCAGTATTTTCAGGAAAATTATCTGAGTTCACTACGCATATGCAGATTTTTCTCACAATCTAACAGACGATTGGAACAAAAATTAGGATAAATAAAAATCAAAGTGCGTGGCCCAACATATAAAAAAATTCTGCATTGAAGAGTTGAGTAAAAATAAGTAAGAACTTTATATTCCACTGGATCGAATCTTAGATACCCTACAAATATTTAGTAAATAAATTAAAAAGGTTTAACCTGCTGAGTCAGACTTCCTTTAAACATTTCTGTGCTCTATTTTAAAACTATATTTTGTCGCAGTAGTTTCGGGAAGGACCGTGGGGGAAACATCTCAATTTTGCCATAATGCACTAAAAAGGAAACTTTTTTAGGGTTATTAAGTGTAAAAAAAAATGTTTTTGGTAGAGTCATTTAGGTGGCTAAAGTGGGTGGAGGGGTGGGACAGGGCAAGATCGGAGAACATCTTACTTGAAAAAAGTAGGCTTAAGGAATACAATTTATTAAATACACTTACACTACTTTGCCATGTAATATGTTACTACAACGCCCACTAAAAGAGGCGGGGTCCAAAAATGAATTTATCTGATTTCCTGGCTTCCAATTCAACGCTATAGACCTTTGGCACAAAAAATATTTAATTTGCTTAACAAAATTACAAAAGAAACTCCTTCATGGCAGGCACCGACGATAATATTAGGCATTTCGGTTGTACGTTTCTCAAAGTGAATAAGTAAAAACTTTATATTCGACCGGGTTGAATCTTAAATACCCTGTAAATATTTATTAAACAAAAATCCTATTCTCATTCTAATTAAAATGTACAATTTTTATAATATTTGGCTTAAGTAAACAAGGGTGCTTTTGGCTGAAGTAGTAGAAGACGAGACTATGAAGCGGAGGGTCGTGAGTTCTAGCCCGCGCTGAGTCATGAAATATTGTGTTGAATTTTTCTGATCAGCATTAGCGCGTGGTTGTGTTAGTTGTTGCCAGCCTGTTTTCAATGATGAAGGCATAGTCACTGGTCACTGGCTGCAAATTGGTACTCCCACTAAAGGGGGCGGGGTCCAGACGGACGTATGGACATTGCTAGATCGTCTTAGACGTCATCACTGATCAAGAATATATATACCTTATGGAGTCCAATTCCTTTTGGAGGGTATTAAAACTGTATTTTGTTGTGGTCGCTCTGGCAAGGGGGGGGAGACATTTCACTTTTGACGGAATACACTAAAAGTAAGTTTTTGAGATGATTAAGAGTAAAAAAAATTTTTTTTTATGAGGTCATTTGCGGTGAAAAGGGGGTGTGGGTGGAGGAAGCGGTAGGGCAGAGAGGATCAGGTTACGTTTCAGTTTCGTTGTAAAAGCTTAAAGATTTTATTTTAAAGGAATGCAGGCTTAAGTAAAACAATTTGTTAAATGTTTACACTATTTTTGCATATAATAACGACCACTAAAGGCGGCGGGGTCCAAAAATATTTTTTATATTATTTTATAGCTCCAAATTTGATCCTTCTTTGACTTCAAAAAATATCATTTATTTAACAAAATTACAAAAAAAAAACTTAAAAAATTATGTTGTTTTTTGGAAGTTGGTTTAGTTCTTCTTAGGGGAACTTTTTTTCCCGCTGGTTCGATTCAGCTCATTTACGAACTTCCTTCAAGATATATATATATATATATATATATATATATATATATATATATATATATATACTAAGTTTCAATGGTCTGGTTCTTTTCGTTTGGACTGAATAGTCATTTCCTCAGACGGGCGAACGGATGTGGTCAGATCGTCTTAGATTTCATCACTGATCAAGAATTTATATACTTTATGGGGTTACACACAGAACGACAAATGGAATATACCCTCCAATTCTTTTTTTGAGGGTATAAAAACTGTTATCACATTCAACTAGGTCACCTAATAAATAGTGACAAAAAAAACTACACATGAGTACTGATGATGAAAGTGTAGCTGGTTTCGAAAACAGCTGTTCTGCTCTGCTGTGTAAGTTGAATAATTGAAATTTATTTTTATGGATTCTCACACTCACTCTCAGTCACCGCTTCGATATTTTGGGGTGTGCGCACTGTGCGAGCATGTCTACGTCTGGGCTCATAAACGATGAATGTCACGAGCTTTAGCAATAAACTCGTGTATACGGAGGAACTGTTGGTCCTCCTCTGCGGCCAAAGTTTGCACGACATTTCCATGCAATTTCCGAGCAATTGTCTTTGCTTTGGAAATTAATTTACAATGAATCCCAACGGTTCGCAAGCGCAAATCGATTAATTTTCGTTCAGTGGATATGATATAGTGAATTCTGTGACAGAATAGAATGACAGGAGTGTTGCCAGATTCGAAATAACAGTTGTTTCAAATTTAACCTGAAAGATGGCCTACTCGATAGTTGGTTATCGTACTGACACCGATGAAATTCTAGGCCCTGTCGTGGGGCCAAATTACGGCATTCGATATCGATCGAAATTTCAATACATTTTATATACAAATTTCGATCGATATCGAATGCCGTAATTTGGCCCCTGTACACTGTCGAGTTATGGGCATGAGAGTTATATCCCAGTTACGGACAGACGATGGTGGTATATTTAAATAATGCGAAGATCAAATAGGCAGCAGTAGGGCCTGCATCGTGTTTACGAGTAAAAATCGAAACACTTGAACTTATCTTTTAGGTCATGAAAAATGTGTTCGGTCCACCGACCGTCACTCTCTATTTCCTTTCAACTAGGATTTTTTCTCTGAAGTGCTACACTTCTTAATTTGGTTTTCAAAGATTTAAAAAATAATTTCCTTAATTCGATGCAACATTTAATTGGCGCATGTCCAGTGGAAGGAACTGTTAAAATTTGTCCGTGAATTTTCAATTGAAATAAATTTCGCCAAAAGGCAGCCGACAATTATCTCCTGAACATAAAATTTAATAATAACTAAATTAATATCTACTACGATCACTAATGATGGGAAAATGTTTGATTTTAAATATTGATTTTTGAATAGAAATTGACACCCTATTCCTTTAAATTACAAAATTTGATAACGTTATAGAAAATAAATACGTTCGCTGGCGTCCATTAATGTTTCCATAGTTATCGTTGTGTTATTTTAGTTTGAAAAATCACCAGCATGAAGTGCAACAAACATTGTTCATACACACACACACACACGTACACACATACACACAAGACAGCATACATTTGTGGAAAAGAACTTTGTGGTTGTCAAAGGAAACGGAAGTGATAAAGGCAGCGCAATGCATGCAGTAACGACAAATGTTCAATAACATTGACTATGGAAAATCAGAATATTAAAGAGATTGTTGTTTTATCTCTCCCTCTTTTTTATTCCTTATTTTTTGCTGACTACAAAACCAAAAATTCAATAAAGTTTTTGTATTAAAGAATTTCAATTAAATATTTATGTGCCATGGACATGAAACAATAAATTATGTCTCTGTTTGAGATCAAACAGGCCCAATTATAGTGTTGCTTTAAGTCGACAGAGCTTTGAATTGTAAAAAAAGAAAAAAAATATATTTAATTGTAATAAAAAAAGAAATTCTATAGATTATTAACAAGTGAGCATCATTTCGGTCATATGGCCAACGTGGCTGTTTTAGAGGCCTTCCAATCTGGGGTCACTTTTTCGAGCATTAATGGGCATATGCCGCGAATAAGTTTGGCCTCTACGGCGTCAATCGTTACTCGCTTAATATAATAAACCAGTTCCATCAACCAGTCCGCCAGGAAATATTCTAGAGGCGTCAAATCACACGACCTTGAAGAAAAACTGACAGATCCATTTTCAGAAATCAACTTATTGCCAAATTCTTATTTTTTATATCCGCCAAAGAAGAATTGGAGGGTATATTCACTTTCTCATTCCGTATGTAACGCAGTCAAATATCTCTCTAAGACCCCATAAAATATATAAATTCTTGTTCAGTGATGAAATCTAAGACGATCTGACCATGTCCGTCCGTCCGTCTATGAAAAACATGATATAGTCTAAACAAAAAAATTTTGATTTAAGTATGATGGAACAAAAATTCAGAAAAATGGGACATGAAGAAAAATAATCAAACGGTAACACGGGTATTATAACAATAACATGTTAACATCAGGTTGATACAATTCTCGTATCCTTTTTCATAATAAAATTTGTGTAAATAGGAACTTTTATCACATTCAATTAATAAGTGGTGATAAATACAATACACATGAGCACTGATGATGGCAGTGTTGTGGCCTTCGAAAACAGCTGTTCTGCTCTGCTGTGTAAGTTGAATAACAAGAACTGATGTTGACTTTCCTTTGTGCCTTGGAATATTTATCATGTCTTTCTGAGATTTAAATTAAAATTTCGAACAATTAGCCTATAGAATCTTAATTCAATTTAATATGATATAGTCTATTTTTGGACCCCGCCCCCCTTAGTGGGCGTTAAGGTTACATATTATACGAAAAAAGAGTGTAAATATATAACAAATTGTTTTCCTTAAGCCTACATTCCTCCAAAATTTAATTTATAAGCTTTTACGACGAAGGTAATTTGTTCTCTGATCTTCGGCTGTCCTACCCCTCCACCACCCTTTGATGACCTTATCAAAAAAAAAAAACTTTTTTCTACAGTTAACTACCCCGAAAATTTAGCTTTTAAGTGCTTACGATTTAGGTGAGATTTCTCTCCCACGGACTTTCTCAGACTGACCCCGTATAGAGTTTTAAAACTAGGCACAGATATATCTTAAAGGAACTGTGATCCAGTAGGTTGAAAATTTTTAACTTATCTCAGTCCCTTTTTTGCACGTTGATAGAAAATATTAACACGTGGATTTTTATGCTGACAGAAAGGTGTCTCAGTCATGCTCCTCCCAGCACATTTTTTTTTATCTTGGACCAGCACTCAGGGGATGACCTCCCTATATATGCAATGCATTGCGCCGGAACTGAAAACGAGGGGATAGTATTGAGGGTACAGATTAGGAAAGATGAGAAGATAGACAGTTTTTTTGTAGCTATTTCAAGCTTTTTTACTCCGCGGCGAATTTTTGCTACAGGGCCGACGAAGGTGGGTGCTGTTCACTGCTTTTTAGTACATGATCGCGTCAGTCGCTGCCAATTATGTTCAGTGATCAGTGACTATGCCTTCATCATTGAAACAGGCTGGCAACAACTAACACAACCATGAACTAATGCTGATCAGAAGAATTCAACACAATATTTCATGAGTCAGCGCGGGCTCGAACTCATGACCCTCCGCTTCATAGTCTCGTGTTCTACTACTTCAGCCAACAGCACATCGGAAACGGCCGTATTAAAATAAATTTTTTCTGTACACTTAAGCCAAATACCATAAAAATTTAAGTTTTAATAAGAATAAAACTGGAGTTTTCATTTACTAAATATTTGGATGATATTTAATATTCGACCAGATCGAATATAAAGTTTTTACTTGCTATAAATAAAAATTTTAGCAGGAAATTGCATACGAGAATTGTATCAAACCGATGGTAACACACTTTTATTTAATACCCGTGTTGCCGTTTGATTATTATCTGCAGGTCCTAATTCTTACAATTTTTATCCCATAATACTTAAGAAAAACATTTTTTTTTGGTTTGAATTCTTTTATACTCGAGTACATGTGAACGTTTCATTTTCATTGTCAGCTGAAGCCAGCAGCTTAAGTTTGTCTGTAAGCATTTTGCTTACCTCCATGAGGCGTTTATAAACTTTAGTCACAACCACAAATTTCACGTCAAATGCTGCGGCACACTCCCTTCAGTATTCCTTTCATATTTTCCACCACGTTTACCAGTTCGTTTAATTAAACATTTTGGCTCTTGTTAAATTTCTATGTAAAAACTCTTTTAATCCAACTCTTTAAAAAAAAAATCTTGTCACCCAGAAGTTTTTAGCACAACATTTTTCTTCGGAATAATACGTGAAGTAAATTTTTTGTTACACTCTCATATACGTTGATAATAATGTGTTGGCCACATTTGCAGGTAACTCTTTAAGTCAACTTTACCTTTCACTCGATTGAACTTTAGAAGGGGAAAAATGCCACTTGGATTTTCTCATCTTCCATTCAACGTTTTTTTTTTATTTCATGTTGTTATTTTTTTCGAGATTTCTTATGGTTTCGAAATGCTTAAAAGCTGTTACGTGTCGTGATTGAATGTGTGTGTTGTTGTCCTTATTCCTCTGTCTCCTGGCTTCTGCTTTGGTTGTGTTTTGGAATGTTCTATTACTTGAGGGATTTTCTTTTCACATTCTGATTGCAAGTAAAATAATGCACGTACACTTCACAATAAGTGTTTGTTTGTTTGTTTGTTGAGCTATTGTTTGCATTTCTTTTCTTTTTTTTTATAAAATGGCAAACTTGAAAAAAAGTTTGTTGGAAATATCTTAAACCAGGCTAATAGAAATTGGTGTTGTCTTGTTAGAAATATATTTTGTGATCTTAATGCTTTATAAAGGAGCAAAAGGATTGAATTAAGTTGTTTGCTAATTTTTTCATTTTCAAAACATCTTCCATTTGCAAAATGCATGAAACAGCATAGAAATAATACAGGGTGGGCAAATTTGAGGTTAGGAAGTAAATTAGCTGTCAAATGATGAAATGTCAAGAAATTGTGCTGTCATCCTTTGACATTTATTTAGTAAAAGATTGGGAAATTTAACACATCAACACTACATTTTTGAACAAGGACTTTTAATTGTGAAATATTTACTATCAAAATGTTTAAACTTTTATTGTACTACTTCGTAAAATTCGAGCTACTTTTCCTCGTAATCTGGCTCCTTCTAAAACCGTTGTGCGTAATTTAATCGTTAAATTCGAGGCTCGCGGTACTGTTGCTGACACTGGACCAAAACAATACACTCGTAGTGACAGGTAGTGATGTAAACGAAGCCGCTGTACAGCAAAGTGTTGAGAATGAGCGTGGAACATCAAATCGTAGACGTTGGCAACAATTGGGCATCATCAGAGGCACTTTGCGCAACATTTTGCATAAAGATTTCCATTTTCACTCTTATAAATTTCGACTCGTTCAAGAGCTAAAGCCCGTTGAATATTTTTTGTGTCGAACGTTTGTGAATTGACTGTTTTGAAAAACTCAGCGAAAACGACGATTTTTTTTCAACAAAATCATGTATAGTGATGAGGCCCATTTTCAATTACGCGATTATGTAAGCAAACAAAATTTTTGTTTATGGGGCTCACAAAACCCACAAACAGTCCTGGAAAAACGATTATATCGTCAGCCCTTATTTTTTCGAAAATAAGCGAGAAAACAACGTCACCGTGAACTCTCTGCGCTACAAAACCATGATAACCGATTTTTTGTGGTCACAATTGGCTAATGTTGACCTCAGTGCCCATTGGTTTGACCCTCACAAGTGGCGATTAATTCAAAAGATTAACTCGCTGGGTGGTTGTTGTTTCGTACAAAATTTTCGAAAAACACTTTTCGAAACCCGAACCAGAGTTTTTACTTCCAAATTCCCTACATACAATTTGGCATCATTCGACTTTTGCTGAGTTGTTGTTGCTTCGAACAAAATTTTTGACAAAACTTTTCGAAACCCTCAAATCGCTTTCTGTTTGACCTATAACTCCCGAACCAGATTTGTACCACCAAATGACCTATATCAGCTTAAAGAGCATAAAAAGGGCTGTAATTTTACATCATTAGATTTTCGCTGAGTGGTTGTTGTTTCGAACAAAATTTTCGAAAAACACTTTTCGAAACCTTCAAATCGCTCTCTCTCTCTCTCTGACCTATAACTCCCGAACCAGCATTTTAACCTCCAAATTCCCTAGATCACCTTAAAGGGCAGGAAAAGGGATACAATTTGGCATCATTCGATTTTCGCTGAGTTCTTGTTGCTTCGAACAAAATTTTCGAAAAACACTTTTCGAAACTTTCAAATCTCTCTCCCTTTGACCTATAAGTCCCGAACCAGATTTTGACCACCAAATGACCTATAACACCACAACCGTATTCAATTTTCGTTAAAAACATTGGTTAAATAGTTGATATTCCTCCTGACTAGCACCACTTGAAACAGTGGAAAAATTGAACAAAGAACGCTGATGAGATGGCGTAGCGGCCTCGAAATCAGTACTGATCCGTTCTGCTGGTTTGATGATTATTGAGAAATATTCTTAATATTCCAAACTTAATATAAATTAATAAAAATAGAATTTGAACAAATTCATTTATTAATAAAATAATAAAAAATGATTTGCAGTCTTGCAGATTCGAACTTAAGCCCGTTGAGAAAAATAACAATCGAATATTATTATTAATTATTTATTTTGATTTTCGTTTCATTAACAAAAACGAATAAAGGGTGGGCAAATTTGAGGTTAGGAATTCAATTGGCTATCAAATGATGAAATGTCAAAAATTAAGCTGCCATCCTTTGACATTTATTTAGTAAAAAGTGGAAAATTTTTAATTATAGAACGCTCAACTCTTGAACAAAATAGTTTAATTTGTGAAAATTATCTACCATAATGTTGAAAACCAAGTAAACGAACAAAATTATCGCATATGAGGCTTAAAAAATCCATAAGCAGTCGTCGGAAAACCAATACATCCAAAAAAAGTGACCGTATGGTGCGGTTTGTGATCAGGTGGCATCATCGGCCTGTGTTTTTTCGAAAATGAGCGAGCAAATGCCGTCACCATGAATTATCTGCGATTTTTTGTAGCCAAAATTAGTTAATGTTGACATCAGTTTCATTAAAACGGCTCACTGTGGGGTGAAAGCCCTCACAAATGGCGTTAAATTCAAAAGATTAACTTTAGCTTTCACAACCGTATTTGGTACCATATGAAAGTAGATAAAATTCTACATCACCAACTGCAAACATAAAAGTTCTTGGTAGTTCACTTTATTTGCAGTGTGTGTTCAAAATTCAATCATTTTTGTTATTTTTGCGCGCATTGATTAAAAGAGAAAATTTTGATATTTCAAGTGATTATAGTTTTTGTTAAGACTTTTATAAGTAAAAGTTTTATAATGGAACAGTCAACTTCATTTATATGAGCATTTAAAAAACTATTTTTTGTTTAGATAAATGTTTTAGAAATATTTAAAAAAAAATAAATGTCTCCAAAAATGTGGTATTTTTGATAAATACATTGAGTTTCAACAACTTTGCGGATGAGTGCAGGAAAAAATGCTTTTATGCTCTTAAAATATAAGATTTTAGCTAATAAATCCCAGAATACCTATTTGCGAATTTGTGCGATTTTTGAATTATGAAGTTTTTTGTGAGAGAATTCCGGTTGCTAAAAGTCAATGTGAAAAAAACAAGTTGTTTTTATTATCTTTTTTATTATTTTTTCTAAAGGCACATAAAGTATGTTCTAGTTTAAAATTTAATTTACTAATTTACCGTTTTTCATTCCAAAGTTACAGCGAAAATAGTCAAATAAGACCATTTTCTCCAAAATACAGAAAAGCCCATAAAAGGTTAACAATTTTTTTTTCAAAAAATTTTTTTAAATGCTCTTTTTTTATGTATTTATTAATACTCATACAATAAAATATGACAACATTTTAAAATTACGAGTTCTATGAATTAATCGCCACTTTCTCTAACATTCACGCCACTGTGCGGCGCCTCAGTAGGCCAAACTAGTTAGTTATTGCATGACAAATTTCTAGGTCGCCTAACTTTCCTATTTTGGCGATGACAATTGGCCGCCTCGTTCTTGTGATTTAACGCCGCTGTATTATTTTCTCTGGGGCCATTTGAAAGGCAGGGTTCACGTCAACAAACCACAGACAACTGGCGCTCTAAAAGGTGAAATTCGGCGCTGTATTAACGAGATAAGCGAATCTTTGTTACAAAATGAGGTTCAAAATTTTGTGAAAAGTGTAGAATGTTGAAATTTTGCTTTGGGCCTTTGGTTAGCACAATTAAGAAAAATATAAAGTTTCATTAAAATTGTCCACGCCCACCACTCAGCGCCCATATAACCCATATTATATTTTTCCCCACAACTTTTTGTTTCTTTACCAAAACTAATTACTTTTTGTAATATTTTAAAATTAAAAATTTTATGAATTTGGGAGACAAATTTTATGATTTTATAAAAGATTATTAATTATTTTAACTTTTTTTTAATTGATAAAATGGAGTCTTACCTTTCATTTTATTATAGCGGGAGCACGTAGCACGACCGCGCAACCCTGTTTTCTTCTAAGGAAGTTTGCAATACGGCACATTATGGAATAAATTTTATTCTATCATATCTTTTACACCATATGAGCGAACGTTATATATAATTTTTTTTTTTTAATACGCAGAAAATGCTATATTTGAAAAAAACACTATTTAAATCAGAGCAATAAAATTATCTTACGTACAAACACTATAGAAGTGCGTAAACAGTTTTCAATACTTTGGACCAAAATTTACATGTGACTTTACCTCATTATTTTAAAGACAAGTAAACGTTTTTTTGGGATACAATTTATGGATTCTTCATACTGAATCAATTTTCTACAAAACTGAATCATTACATTTTTAAATTTTATGTGTCGAAAAAATTACTTATTGCACAAAAAATCCCACTGTGCGACTTGGTAGAGGTAGACATTTGACTGACATCATATTTCATTATTAATTCCCATATTTTACTTTAAAAATAAAAGTTTTTTATGTGTTAACATCTATACGCGCGCCTCTAGGGCAGTAAACTATCAATTTCAATACATACGCAAGTGTAAGTGTAAGACTTTGTTTGTTTGTTGTTGTTGCTTGGTAGTCGGTATTGAAAGTCATTATTGGGCGATTTTCATATAATTTTCCCACGCGATTTTCTCCGGAAATTCATAGCCGATTTTATTAATTTTTGGATTAAAACGCTAGTGCGGGTTTCGACGAAGAGTTTAGGCCAAAAATTAAGGCGATCCGATATCGGCGAGCGGAGATTTAAGTGTTTTAATTCGGAGTATTAATTTGGAGTAATATTAAAAAAGTGTTTTATGTTGATCTTCGGTTTTGTCTTATGCATAGCAAAGAGAATAGTGACGTGGTTATACGTACATATATAAAAATGAGATAGCAAGACAGCAACGTATGTAGCTTATGTACAAACATAACAATGTATGTATGTACATTTGTCTGTTGCTTTGCATTCTCTTTGTTTTTGTGGGTTTAATATAAAATAAATAAACAAAAAGGTGTTAACACATCGCCCGTGAGTTCGAACACTCATTGATTTTTTTTTGAGACAATTAATTTCCTAACCTCAAATTTTCCCACCATTCATCTACAATTATAATATATTAATAATCTATGACTTTGAGCTCATCTTTTGTCACTCACTTGGAAATGAGGCTTCACTTTGACCTTCAAGATCGTACTATTTTGCACGTTTGCATTATTTCCTTGACGACCAAGCGAAATTACTGTTGTATGCCTTTAAATCAACAACAACTTGCCCCTTGAAGGCCAATAGTGTTAGTGTTGTATGTGACATACGGCCAGCCATGTTCGAAAAATGGGCCTCAATTGGGAGTCACGGTGTTCTTATGTACGAAATCATTTTCTAATGTCAATATATTGGATAAATATATTGTGTGTTAAACATTAAAATATAAAGCTCCTTCGGGTACAAAAGAAGAAAAAAAACAATTAATTATGAAACTTCTGTGTTGTTCTAGACTGAACCGGAAATGAAATGATTTTTATTAAACGTCACTCACTATTAATTTAATCATGGCCTTTGCAACTCACAGAGTTATTGTTTACATAATTCATAAATTGTACGATAAGTGAATATGAATATTAGAGCACACAACATTACGGCAGTGCACCCTTGCGAATTCCTTTCTTTTGGCATTTAATGAATAAAATAAAAACTTCACATTAATGATATTAAGATTTATTAATAAAACAAAGTAAATAAGTTTCGACATCTTGCTCTTATTACTGTTTTTTTAATGAACACAGGAATGGCAACCAGCTGCACGTTATCTGAAAACACACATACACACTTGTGTCATTTTTAATAAAGTCTTTTGTCAAGAGCACAACATACAGCCACACACACACAGACACGGAGAGGTAAACAACATCAGAAGAAAAATGTATGTCAAAGACAATTATTGTTCACACCAGCTTCACTAGCAAAACCACTATCATTTTACACACACACACACACAAAAGGAAACTAAAGAAAAAGCAACTAGAAACTGAAAAGTATAAACAAGCATCAAGTTAATCAACTAAAAAACTTTATTAATAGCAACATGTTCCCAATCGCCCTAATGTGAATTCTTGCGAACAGCCCTACCGCTCTGTGACCTTTAAGCAGACGCAGTAAGAGACCTACTGAGCATAAATAATATGTAATTCTTCAGGATATTGTGTTTAATAAAAAATTATTAATTTATATGTGATTTTCATAAAGTAAAAACAAATAGGCAAATCAGGGGCCAAATTACCGCATTCGATAGAGAGCGAAATTTGCATACAATTTAAATACAAATTTTGATCGATATCGAAAGCCGTAATTTGCCGCTGGGGTTCCCGGCTATTTTTGGACCTTACCGTTATTTTGATACCCTCCAAAAATAATTTGTAATTCCCTGTGGCAGGGAAATATTCCTCTAAGACCTCAAAGTATATATATATATATATATATATATATATATATATATATATATATATATATATATTCTCGATCAGGGATGAAATTTAAGACGATCTAGCCACGTCTGTCCGCTCGTCTGAAAAAATTTCGATACATTCCAAACCAATGTAGCCAGACTCTTGAAATTTGGTATATATCTTGAAGGCTAGCATCGGGCCAGAGGGAGAAAAGTTCCCCTAAGAAGAACTAAACCTACCTCTAAGAATAATTTTATATATATTATAATTTTTGTGCTCGTTGGTATAAAATATTAGTTTAGGTTAGGTTGAAGAGAGGGGCATAAGCAAGAGCTCTCCCAATCCGTTCAGGACAGGGAAAGGCAAATGCAGGGCGCGGCGCCTTTTCATTTGCTCTTCTGTTACGTACGTGTGTACACGCATTGTAGAGCTGTAAACAACTTTAATCAGTCTAGTTTCAGCATTCAAACAGGCAGGTTGTGTTTATCGCATACTTTAAGAATCAGCGTTGCCAGAAAGCAATGTGAGTCCGATCACAGTTGAGAAATCTTTATGAAAAAAATATGATTGCTCATGCTAGTACAGGGAAAGGCAAATGCTTTGGCGAAAAGTATGAAGAGATGCGGAAAATTATGAATGACATTCCCGTATGACCACTTGGTGTTTTGTTAACAATTTGAACCACAATTCATGTGTTCATTACATTCAAACTTTTTGCAAATAATGTCTGTTGGTGAATAATGCAATGAAAAATATATAAGTATGTACGTATGTGTATTTGCATTGCTCTTTGTCAAATGTCCTACAAAACCTTCTTATTTACACACCATCACTGCATACAGAGCCGCAAACATCATTTTGCCCCAATGCCATGGCGATACTAATTTTCTAATATATTGCAAATACCCATAATAAAATTAAGTTAGTTTTTGGAGATTTTAAAGTTTTAATTGGGGAGAAGTGACGAAAGTTGATTGGCAATACCGAGTCGTGGTGAGAGCGCAGAGAGTAATAAGTAATACAATCGCAAAATGTAATAGTATAGGTTGCCCTGGTTCAGAACTACACTTAAGCCTCATAGGCCTTATGGGCGCCCTATTATAGCGAGTTCCCATTACAATCCGTAGAAATCTGTGACTTTGATTACTTTAAGAACCTAGTTTCCTCAATGTATCTTGTTAAGTCTCTCCAATTAGAACCCCTAAGAAATACCATCTCTTGTATAATCGCCTGATTAAATGTTTGTCTCCTGACTTGACTAAAAACTGGACAGTAGCACAAGTAGTGCTCCAGTGTCTCGTCAACTTCCTGACAGGCCCTGCATGTTATATCGTCAACGATACCCATGCGTGCCAGGTGATTCCTTAACTCTGTATATCCTGTTATTAAATTAACCAATCTCCGTAGTGCTGGCTTACTTAATCCTAGGATCTCCTCTGCCCTGTTACCATCTGGCTCACCCCATAGAAATCTAGTCACCCTACCTACGGTAGAGTGCTGCCAATATCTTGTATGCAATTCTATAGCCCATTACCTCAGTTCGTTTTTATGTTTGTCATTAATGCTCCCATCTTTGCTAGCCTATCTGCCTCAATATTTCCAGGTATTCGTCGATTTCCTGGAATCCATATTATCTCGATGCTTCCACAATGCGTGTATGGGCGCTGCTACACGTTCAATATATATTGAACGCGATCCAGTATCGCGATATTTATTGAACGTGTAGTATTGATGGATTGCGATCCATATCGCAGAATGGCCTAAAATATGAAATCCAGACCTGCTTGTTTGAATGCTGAAACTAGACTGATTAAAGTTGTTTACAGCTCTACAATGCGTGTACACACGTACGTAACAGAAGAGTATCCCTGCAATATAAAGGGTGTTTTTTATGAAGTTTTTTTTATACGAATCACTCTGTTGTCTGACAGCTGTTTTGACAGTTTAAAGTATTGTTGGCAAATCATCATGAAGAGGTTAACTCCAGAACAACGCTTCCAAATCGTGGAAATTTATTTTCAAAAACAGCGTTCAATTAAAAATGTTTATCCGATTTTTTACCGCAAAATTCTCTTCAGTGATTTTTGGTTGAATGACAAATACAAGCAAAATTGCCGTATTTGGAGCAAAGATTATCCACACTTATTGAAAGAACATTTCAACGACAACATTATTTCGAGAAATGGACCGGTGAATTGGCCTCCGCGTTCGTGGTATTTGACGCAACTCGATTATTTTTTGTGGGGATACCTGAAATCATTGGTTTACGTGGATAAACCAGCAACGATTGACGCTTTGGAAACCAGTATTCAACGTGTCATTGCTGAAATACGCCCTCAAATGCTTGAACAGGTGGTCGAAAATTGGACCTCCAGAATGACCTTTGTGCAAAATAATCGTGGTGGCCATATGCCCGAAATTATATTTAAGTGTTAAATGACAAGAAATTATCTACCAAAAAAAAATTTTTTTGGCCATTTCATAATATGGCATGTGTTTCATTTAAATTTCAAATCAGCAAGCTCTTATAAAAACACCCTTTACATAGTGAATAATATTCAATGGCAATATTGAATAGCATAAGGACTGAACAACATAAATAAATAGACTCAACAACTCTAAAGTATTCACCAAGATTGGCCGTGTCTGCGAGTTAACTGACACGCATGCCAGCAAAAGCATGCTTTACACTAAACGAACTTATTATGAACTATTATCTTTATATCCGGTTATCTAGTTAAGGCAACTCCAAAGTCAACGTATTTCATGTGTCAGAACTACTGGGTACATGACCAGTTTACTGTAATGGATTTGCTTGAATCGTAAACGAATATCTATGAATAATATTATGTGTTATTTTATATTGACCTTCGATATTTGCGCAAAAATGAGATGAACATTTACGCCCCAGTAATTTACAGCAGCACATTGAAGAATAGAAAAAGAAAATGCAAGAATTACGGAACACTTAAAGCACTAAAGGACTCAACAATCTCGCAAGTTTATAAATAAGGGGCGGTCAAGAGACTAAAAATATATTCTTTTTTTTTTTGGACGTCAAACAAGAAAATATGGAAATATTTATATCAGAAATTACGTTATAGTCTGCTAAAACATATTGAGGAAAATATAAGTTCGTGTGTCACTTGACAAAATTTATACGACTCATTGTCCATTTCTTTCGACAGCAAAAAACTCTAATTGATTTAAATCTCAGAATCTGGAAGGCCACTTCACATCATTTCCGCCGGAGACGGCCATGTCCTCTTGCGGAATATCCAATGTGGCTTCAGCTGTGTGGCACGTAGCACCGTCCAGTTAAGACCACATCATCCAATTCAGGCCAGCAGAAGTGGACAAGCATGACCTATAGCGCTCGTCGTTGACTCTGATAATCTGGTCAATGTCGTCGTGAAGAAATATGGAAGGATGACGCCACCAGCCCAAACTCTACACTAAACAGTGATTTTTTCGGGATGCATTGGACACTCCTAGATCTCCTGGATATTGGTGTCGTCCCAAATTCGACAATTTTGTTTGTTCACGTACCCATTTATCTAGAAATGGGTCACATCGCTTGAAATAATTTTTTTTCTGTACGTAAAATCGTACTCTACGGAAAGGACACCCATTTTTATACCCTCCAAAAAAGAATATGGAGGGTATATTCACTTTGTCATTCCGTTTGTAACGCAGCGAAATATCCATCTGAGACCCCATAAAGTATATATATTCTTGGTCAGTGATGAAATCTAAGCCGTCCGTCCGTACGTGGAAATCACGATTCCGTCCAAATGAAAAGAGCCAGACTCTTGAAATTTGCTATAAATATAACTTGAGGGATAGCACAGGTCATGTTCGGAAATGGGCTAGATCGGGCCAGAGGGCAAAAAGTTCTCCTAAGAAAAACTAAACCAACCTCCAAAAAACAACATGATTTTTAAAGTTTTTTTTTTTGTAATTATATTAAGCAAATGATATATTTTTATGTCAGAGAAGGTCCAATGCGCTAAACTTGGAGCCATAAAATAAAATAAAAATAATGTTTGAATCCCGCCCCCTTTAATGGGCGCTATTATATGCAAAAATAGTGTAAAAATTTAACAAATTGTTTTACTTAAAAATAACATTTTTAAGCTTTAATGACGAAGCTGAGACGTAACCTGGTACGACTCTGCCCTACCCCCTCCTCCCTCTTTGCCCCCTAAATGACCCTATAAAAAAAATTTAAATTTTGTATATAATTATCCTAAACATTTATTTTTGTTAATTTGAGTTTTATTTAAGAACTAATTAATATTGACAAATTATGAAAACTTACAAAATCAAAGGCAACGTCGTTACAATAAAAATATATAAATAAACATTGCCTGTAGATTAATAATAAAGTGAAAATTATCATTCCAAATTCAACACTCTCCCAGAATGATTAATTTCCAAATCTTAATTAAAATAAATAAATATACATAAATTTAAATGATTTAGAAAAAAAAATAACAATCTTAAAGAAGACCAAAGTGGTTTGCAAAGAACTTCATCTTCTGTGGGGTTACTGCTTTAGTTAAAACATCAGCTATCATCTCGTTTGTGTTCAGATACTTCAGTACAATTTCCTTGTCTTCGATTTTTTGTTGGATAAATTTTGCTTTGATGTCCACATGCTTTGTTCGGTTTGAATAGTTGTTGTTTAAAGCTACTTGTATAGCTCCTTTATTATCACAAAATATAGTCATGCTTCGTTTGCTGTCGGGGTTTATTTCAGTTTCCAAACGTTTCAACCAAATCGATTCTTGAATTGCAGCAGTCATGGACATGAATTCAGCTTCAGTAGAAGATAGTGCTACTGTCTTTTGCCTTTTTGTAGCCCATGCTATTGCACCCGATTGAAAAATAAAAACGTAGCCAGTTGTTGATCTACGATCGTCTACGTCTCCGGCCCAATCAGCATCACAAAAACCTTTTATTTCATCATTTGCTTGTTTTTTATATATGACACCTTTACTTATCGTTCCTTTCAGGTATCTCATTACCCTCTTAACGGCTTCCCAGTGAGGTTTTCCAGGATTCGAACTAAATCTACTTAAAAGATTTACTGCATAACATATATCTGGTCTTGAGATTTGTGCAGCAAATAACAAGCACCCTATAGCTTCCATATATGGTATCTTTGACATCTGTTTACCTTGTTCATCTGTAGGAATCATGTTTGCAGTCAACTTCTGATTGTAATCAATAGGCGTTGAAACTGGATTGCAATCATTCATACCAAATCGAACTAAAACATCTGATATATACTTTGACTGATCAATTTTTATTGCATCTTTCTTACGACTTATCTTCATACCAAGAAAAGATGATATTTCACCCACATCTTTCATTTTAAATTTAGATGCGAGTGTACTTTTCAGTGATTGAATACATGCCAGATCATTTGATAATAATAAAACGTCATCAACATATAAAGCGACGTATATTATCTGGCCTTCGGTCACTTTGTAGTAAATACACTGATCTACTTTACTTCTCACGAGTCCCATTTCAAGGAAAACTTTATTAATTGTCTGGTTCCACACTCTGCCAGATTGTTTGAGACCATAAATTGACTTCTTTAATTTACAAACTTTACCAGAGCCATCATCAAACATTTCGGGTTGTTCCATGAAAACCTCTTCATTTAAAGTTCCGTTTAAATATGCGGTTACTACATCCATTTGATGTATTTTTAAATCGAATTTAACAGCCAAAGCCAATAAAAATCTAATTGACTCGTATCTTACCACTGGAGCAAAAGTTTCATTAAAATCTATACCTGGACGCTGTGAGAAACCTTTTGCTACCAATCTCGCTTTCAATTTAGGTTGAGAACCATTTTCAACTTGCTTTAATTTGAAAACCCATTTGGATTTTATCGCTTTCTTTCCTTTTAGAAGTTTTGTCAACACCCATGTGTTGTTAGCAATTAGAGAATCATATTCACTCTTCATTGCAATTTTCCACTCTGTTGATTTTTCTGACAACATAGCCTCTTGAACATTTGCCGGTTCCTCAGTAATAAACTGCATTGCACAAAAATTGTGAGAATGCGATGTTTTGTTTGCGATTCTTTCTGATCGTCGAACTACTTCATTCAACTTTAAATTTTTCAATTCGTAAGATCCTGGAACCCATTCATCATGAATTTGATTATTTGATGGTGATAAAGCTAATGACCAGTCTTTTGAATTATACAAACTATCACTGCTGCTTTCAGGGTCTTCAATTCGTTGATCAGATTCTTCAATTGGCAATACACTGCATCCGTTGTCAACTTGCTGCTCAAAAAATTCAGATGTCAATTCACCATAGTCATTACTCTCCCTAGAATTTAAAATTTCTTCATCACTAAACAATTCCGACCAAACATATTTATTAACCTTTTTAAGATTCACTCTCTTTTCTTCAAAAAATACTACATCATGACTTATCAAAATCTGCTCGGTTTGCGGATTAAATAATCTGTAGGCCTTGCTTTCTAAACTATATCCCACCATTATACATTCTATTGATTTTGAATCTAGCTTATGACGTTTTTCTTTTGGTATATGTACAAGAGCAGGACAACCAAAAACTTTTATAAATTTCAAATTTGGTCGCCGAACAATCCATTTTTCTTCAGGAGTACAATCTTGACCTCTACACGGTGTCCTGTTCATCAAAAAACAAGCTGTGTTTGCTGCTTCAGCCCAAAATTTTTGTTCTAAATTGCTATCAATAAGCATACATCTAACTCTCTCTATAATAGTTCGATTTATCCTCTCCGCGACACCATTTTGTTCCGGAGTATATGGGCAAGTTTTCTGATGTACAATGCCATGGTTGTTTAAGAAACTAGCAAACTTATTGTTTACATATTCCCCTCCGTTATCAGTGCGTAAAATTTTTATTTTAGTAGAGCACTGATTTTCGACCATGTTCTTAAATTTTATAAATGTATTATATACCTCAGATTTACTCTTCAAAGGGTATACAAAAACCTTTCGGGAAAAGTCATCTACAAAAGTAACAAGGAATCTTGAACCGGAAAATGAACTCGTATTCAACGGACTCAATACATCTGAATGGACTAGTTGCAAAAGATGTGTTGCTCTAGTACCACTTTCTCTTGTTGGTCGTCTAGTCTGCTTTCCTTTTACACACGTAACACAATTATCTTTACTCTCCTTTCCAAAATCAATACCGACATTTGTTTCTTTTACCTTATGTAAAATTTTGTTGCAAACATGGCCCATTCTTCTATGCCATAGGTTAAAATTTTCTTTTGCTATGAAAACTTTTTCATTTCTCATCAGCATCTTGCTATCCAAACAATAAAGATCATTGAAAGCTGTAGCAGTTACAACAAGATTATTGTTTTCGTCAAAGATTTTACAAGTTTGTTCTTCAAATACAACTTTCTTGCCGGCATCTGTCATTTGTTTTACGGATAACAAATTTGCACACAAGTTTGGTACAAATTCCACATTCTTAATTGTAATTTCCTTCTTCTTGTTTTCACAATATATTTCCAGATCAATATCGCCAGAAGAGTCTACAGAGAGCTCACTGTTATTAGCTATAATTACCTTCTTATTTTCTATCTTCCGCTTGTTGTACATATAACTACTGGTACCCACCATATGGTTGCTTGCACCACTGTCCACATACCAACACACTGAGTTCGTTTCATTTCGGCTTTGATCCATTTCTTTATTCATACACGCATGCATACTTTTACCCGCTTTGGCAATTAATGTTGTTGCTACATTTCCTCTAAATTTGTTTCCTTTTTTGTAATTATTGTAACTTCTTTTATTTCTGTTTGGACAATTTTTTAACATATGCCCAAATTCTTTGCAATTGAAACATTGAATTTGTTTTTTATTCTTCTTATGGTTTTTTGAATATAATGCTGCTTCACTTTCCACTTTTTGATCGAACTTTGCGTCCTGCAGGAGAAGATTTTTAACAGCATCAACGGTTAGTTTTTCTTTTGAATTTTCAACAGCCATCACAAGGGGTTTGAAATCATCAGGTAACCCAGCCAGCATAAGTGAAGCTGTCAACTCGTCGTCAATTTTTAGACCAGCATTTTTCACCTTTAATGCGATAATAACCAATTCATTGACATACTCTTGCATTGAACTAAACTTTTCCAATTTTAAATTTACTAAATGTTTCAATAGTTCAACTTTCCTTGTCAATCCTGTGTCTTCGTAGGCATTCATAAGAGCATCCCAAGCTTGTTTCGATGTTGTAGCCGTAGCTATATGACCATAATTGCTCGAGTCCACCATCAACGTTATCTCTGCCAGAGCACGTTCATCTAATTTTTCATCGCGGCCTTCACCAATACCTTCTTTCACCACGGACCAGCAATTCTTTATTACCAACAACGATTTCGCTTGCCTTTTCCAAGCATCAAAGTTTTCACGCCCATGTAGAATTTCCATCTGTAAAGCTCCTGGTACCATTGCCATTTTTATTAATTGAAAAAAAAAATATTTATATTTTTCGTATTCTAAGGCCCATAACCTGTTAATTTGAGTTTTATTTAAGAACTAATTAATATTGACAAATTATGAAAACTTACAAAATCAAAGGCAACGTCGTTACAATAAAAATATATAAATAAACATTGCCTGTAGATTAATAATAAAGTGAAAATTATCATTCCAAATTCAACAATTTTTAGAGTTTTATGACAAAGGTGAAATGTCTCCTGCACAGCCCCTTCCCGGAATGACTGTTAAAATAGAGATTTAAAATTGGGTACAGAGATGTCTTAAAGGAACTCTGTCCCACCAAGTTAAACATTTTAAATTCACTTACTAAATATTTGGAGGGTATTTAAGATTCGACCCAGTCGAATATAACGTTTTTACTTGTTTTTGTTGTTGTAATTTTGTTAAGCAAATGATATATTTTTATGTCAAAGAAGGTCCAAAGTCTTGACGTTGGAGCCAAGATATCAAAGAAATTCATTTTTGGACCCCGCCTTCTTTAGGGGGTGTTACTATACGCAAAAATTTAACAAATTGCATTACTTAAGCCCACATTCCTTAAAAATAACATGTTTAAGCTTTTATGACGAAGCTGAGACATAACCTGATCCTCCCCCTCTCCAATTGCCACCTAAATGACCTATAAAAAAATTAACCCAATTTTTAGTGTTTTATGGCAAAGGTGACATGTACCCCTACCCTTCCTTGCCAGCACCCTGATCAAATAATACAGTTTTATTTTTGATCATTGATGAAGTCTAACACGATCTAGTTATACCTGTACTTCCGTCTGTGGAAAACACGATATAGTCTATTTTTGGACCCCGCCCCTTTAGTGGGCGTTGAAGTTACATATTATATGAAAAAATAGTGTAAATATGTAACAAATTGTATTCCTTAAGCCTACATTCCTCAAAAATTTAATTAATAAGCTTTTACGATGAAGGTAATATGTCCTCCGATCTTCCCCTGCCCTACTCTTCCATCCCCCTCTGCCCCGTAAATAGTGGGTGCTGTTGGCTGAAGTAGTAGAACACGAGACTATGAAGCGGAGGGTCGTGAGTTCGAGCCTGCGCTGAGTCATGAAATATTGTGTTGAATTCTTCTGATCAGCATTAGTGCGTAGTTGTGTTAGTTGTTGCCAGCCTGTTTCAATGATGAAGGCATAGTCACTGATCACTGAACATAATTGGCAGCGACTGACACTATCATGTACTAAAAGCAGAGTAACAGCACCCACCTTCGTCGGCCCTGTAGCAAAAATTAGCCGGCGAAGTAAAAGTTTGAAATAGCTACAAAAAAAAAAAAAAAATGTCTATCTTCTCATCTTTCCTAATCTGTCCCCTCAATACCCTCGTTTTCAGTTCCGGCACAATGCATTGCATACATAGGGATCATCCCCTGAGTGCTGGTCCTACTCCTAAAAAAAAAATTGCTTTATCAAAAAAAAAAAAAAAAAACCCTTTTTCTACACTTAAGTAACACGAAAATTTAGTTTTTAAATTTTTAAGATTTAGGTGAGATGTCTTCCCCACGGCCTTTCTAGGAGTCATCTCGGACCACTTTTATTTACCTTATTTATTAATGATCTTCCCTCCGTTGTTGAAAACTCTATCTAATATACTAATGTATGCAGATGACGTAAAGTTATTCTTATCGTTTGACTCTATTGACCAACAGTTGCGTCTCCAAGCTGACATTTTACACTTAACCGTTTGGTGCGCTAATAATTTAATGGACCTAAATGTGAAAAAGTGCATATATATGCTATTCTCAAGAACAACTCCACTCAATGGACTCTATAAAATGAATAATGCTGTTCTTGACCTAGTGGATTCATTTAATGACTTGGGAGTTATTTTAGATAAAAAACAGGATTTCAGGTGCCATATAACTTCGACGATTAACAAGCTACTGGTGTTCTGGGTTTTATTAAACGCTGGGTTAGGGAGTTTTCTGACCCTTACAAAACCAAGATGTTATTTACTACTTTAGTTCGCCCAATACTTGAATACGCATCTGTTGTATGGGACCCACAATATCTTTCACATTCAAATAAAATAGAGTCAGTACAAGTGCAATTCTTATTATTTTGTCTTCGTGGTCTTCCTTGGAACTCTAATATGAGATTACCATCTTACGAGAGACGCCTAGTACTTATTAAGCTCCCAACCTTAAGGAGCCGTCGGCAAATGCTAAATGTTACCTTTCTGCTGAAATTAATAAACGGCTGCGTCACATCTCAATTGCTCCTGAGCAAAATAAACTTGAATAAACCCAATCGTCCAACAAGATATTATAGCTTCTTGAGAATTAAGTTTTACACTACAAACTATAGTAACTTCGATCCCTTTCGGAGAATTTGCAGTGATTTTAATAGACTTTACCTTTGTATCGATTTCATCAAAAGTATTGATGTCGTAAAAAATGATATAATTTTATATCTTAACTCTTTACAAAATTGATTATAAATAAATGTTTAATTTGTTAAATCGGCATTTGTTAAAACCATACTTTTTGTTTTTGTTGTCATTTGTCTTGTAACTATTGTAATCAAAGCTTTATCGATTCCATTTATATATGTATGTACTTATCATTTCTGAAACATTGTTATATTTTAATTGTATCAGTTTGTAAGGATTAATCCATAGACTAAAAAATAAATAAAAAAATAAAATTAGCGTTCCATTGCTTGCATCTACGTGGTGCCCCACATATTTGAATGCATTAACAATGACAGACTGTAATAAATAGTTTAAAATATAAAATAGAAACAAAACCAAATTATTTGCAGTGCCATAAAACAAAGCGAAAATATATGGAAAATATTTAATTGTTGTCTGTTTTATTCATAAATTTGCCAAAACTATTTTTTGAATTTCAAAATTTTAATCGATAAATTAATGCAATAGAGCTTTAATGCACAAAAATAAAAATAATTCAATGGCAAAAACACTCGACTGCATTCAGTTTCTTTAAAATATTTTTATTCCTCATGATTTCAGTATTTTTTCAATGCTGCGTTTATAAATTTAAGGAAATATTGCAAGCATTTCATCTTTTGCCTTTCAATCTTTAAGTTTAACGAGCACTTGGGACACTCGTTTAATCCATTCAAACACATTTTTCATTTGTATAGTTGCCGCAGTGTACATGTGGTGGGTATGGAACCCACTACCTTCAGCTTAATAAGTTTGTGAAGCTGCTCAGAAGCATATAAACGTTAAATCGTGCTTTACTTGTTTGCCAAGAGCCATTTAAATTTGTACCCTGTAGACTGAAGTGGCACTCGCTGGTTAAAGTGAAGTATAAACATTTCATATGAAGTGTGGATTATTCTCTTTATCCATTAATTGACTGAATGCTGATGAATAAAATTATTTCGAAAAGCCATGAGAAAAAAGCTCAACAGATTTAATCCTGAAAAAGCATAAAAGTGAACATATTTTATTGCTGTCTGCTTAATTAATAAAATATTATGACTATGAATAAATTGAAAAGGAAAAAAATGTGGAATAATAAAATTTTAATGCAGCAATTAATAAAGCAGACAGACCGCGTACAATCAATAATAATAAGAAAACAATTGAATGATTTTTTCTTCTTTTTGCTGGTAATGAACGGTAGCGTATTTATTTTCTACTTGGACCGGCAGTCAGGGTAAAAAAGCTACTGATGATTTTATAAAAATAAATCTTAATATAAAAAATAATAAATAGAATTCATTTATTAATAAAATAATAAAAAATCATTTGCATTCATGCAGATTTGAACTCAAGCCCGTTGAAAATATTAACAATTTACATAAGAAAGTTCGACTAATAAAAATTCATACATAATTTAAAATAAAAAATTCTTAAAAAATAATTTGCAGATTTGAACTTCTGTCTGCATAACAAATTCTTGTGTTAATAATAAAATAAATAAGTTGAATAATAATAAGTGAGAACGATATATTCGACCGGGTCGAATCTTAAATACCCTCCAATTATTTCGTAAATAAAAATCGATTTTTATTCCTACAAAAACTTACATTTTTGTTGTATTTGGATTAAGTGAACAAGAAAAAAAATTTATTTTAATGCGGTCGTTCCCGATGTGTTGGAAGGAGCGTGATACTTTTCCGTGAGCATAAAAACTCACGTATTAATATTTTATATCAACGTGCAAAAAAGGGACTGAGATAAGTTGAAAATGTTTGACCTGCTGGGTCACAGTTCCTTTAAGACATTTGTGCGCCCCATTATACAAGTTCACTCCAGGAAGGCCCCGAAAAGTGAATTTTTGCGGTTAAGTGTAGACAAATTTTTTTTTACAGTCATTTAGGGGGCAAAGGGGGAGGGGAAGGGCAGGGTAGGATCGGAAATTATATTACGTTCGTCGTGAAACCTTAAAAATTTATTTTTTAACAAATTAAATTAATTTTTAAGGAAGGCGTAAGGAATACAATTTGTAAAATATTTACAATATTTTGTCATACAATATGAAACTTCAATGCCCACTAAAGGGGGCGGGGAACAAAAATAGGATATGTCTTGTTTTCCACAGACAGACGTATGGTCATTAGGTTAGGTCATCTTAGATTTCGTCACTGATCAAGAATATATTTATATACTTTATGGAGTCCAATTCTTTATGAAGGGTATAAAAACTGTGTTTGGTCGGGGCCGCTTTGACAACGGCCGTAGGGGAGACATTTCACCTGTGCCATAAAACTTTTTAGAGGGAAATGTCAATGATAATTAAGTGTAAAGTTTACTTTTAATTTTTTATTTTATTTATTTGATAGGGTCATTTAGGAGCAAAAGGGGATGATTGGGTAGGGTAGAGGAGTACCACGTTACTACTCAGCTTCGTCATTAAAGCCTAAAAATTTTATTTTAAAAAATATAAGTAAAACATTTTGTTAAATTTTTACACTATTTTTGCATATAATAACGCCCACTAAAGGGGGCGGGGTCCAAAATATTTTTATTTTATGGCTTTAAGTTTAACGCGTTGGACCTTCTTTAATATAAAAATACATCATTTACCTAACAAAATTATAAAAAAAAACTTTAAAAATTATGTTGTTATTTAGAGGTTGGTTTAGTTCTTGTTAGGGGAACTTTTTTCCCTCTTGCCCGATTTAGGCCATCTCCGAACTTAACCTGATATATTTATACCAAATTTCAAGAGTCTGTCCATTTTCGTTTGAATCGTATTTCCACAGACGGGCGGACGGACGGACATGCTCAGATTGTCTGAGATTTCATCACTGATCAAGAATATATATGCATTATGGGGTCTCAGGTGGATATTTCGCTGCATTACAAATGGAATAACAAAGTGATTTTACCCTCCAATTCTTTTTTGGAGTGTATAAAAATGTACACTCAATATTGAAATATTTTAAAGAATTTTTAATTTTTTGCTTTGAGTGGAAATACCCATATCATAAAAGCCTATAAAGTGTGCTGTAAATCAGATCATTTATAATGAAAGTCGTTTTTCGAATTGAGGATTGAAATTGAATTCTTGTTGTATTAAGGAAATGTCACAAAAGCATTTGTTACAACACACACTCGCAGAAAACTCCATAAAAAAAATTTTTTTTTTATGGCTACAACAAAAAATACACATGAGGACATTAAATGCGAAACTCGCAACTGAAGTGGATGTTTGCTTGCATGCCCACAAACAAGAGACATAAATTAGATGAAAAAGAGTTAAGAGCTGGCAAAAGGTTCTGATGGAAATGTAGGCTGTGAATTCTATATGAAAAGTTATTTAATAAAACTTCTTTAATAAAATAAATTGTCTCTTCTAGTGTATGTTTTTATGTGGCATTTTTCTTATTCATATATTTCACACAAGTATTTCTTCAAACACTTGCATAATGGAATTTTTAAAATTTTACATTTCTCTTAAGGATTTGCTGTATCAGTTGGGATCAAGTTAAGCTGGTAATAGGTTGCTTAGAGAGTTAAGAAACTCAGCTACTGGTAATAAACCTGCTGACAAAAGCCATGATTTTTATATATCACAAACTTCCTTTTGGAGACACTAATAATTTAAGAGAAAAAAAATCAATGATTTGGAATGACAAAAAAATGTTAAAGCAGACACTTCAGTGAGTGCTGCTGTGAAAAAGGGTACATGACCCTTTTTAAAACTATTGCGAGTATCACCATCATGAAGTGTGTTGTGTGTGTTTAGGTGTGTGTGTGTGTGCGTGATTTTGGTGTTGTTCAAACAAAGTGTTGACTTTTCCAGTCCAGTGCCACACAGCGTTTGCAATAAATTCAATTTACCCTGTTGTTATTAGGTTCGCTAAGTTTAGAAGTTTTTCAGGAGTCGTAAAGTTTAAAATTTAAATAATATGAAGTAGTATTAGTTTTATTAAGATAAAGAAATAGTCCCTTACAAGCGCAAAGAAAAAAAAATCATATTTCGTGTTCGTTTATCTGAATTCTTTTGCAAAGTCATGCCGATATTTCGGAAGATTGTTGTAATAGGTTTCTCTTACATGCATGACTTTAACAATTTTAAAAACTATTCTCATTCGTATTACTTTCTTTACTTTATATTCGACAGTTTCGATTCTTAAATGCCCTCCAAAAATTTAGTAATCACAGTTCCTTTAAGACATTTCTGTGCCCAATTTTAAAACTCTATTTTGATAGGGTCAATCCGCGAAGAGCAGTGGGGGCGACATCTCAATTTTGCCGTAAAAACTTAAAAAGTACATTTTTGTGGCAATTAAGAGTAAAAAAAAATCTTTTTGATAGGGCCATAGTTGAGGGAGGGTAGGCCAGAGGAAGATCAGATTACGCCTCAGCTTCGTTATAGAAACTCAAAAACTTATTTTTTAAGGACTTTAGATTGAAGATATGATGTTTTAATATTTACACTATTTTTCCATGTAATATGTTATCTCAACGCCCACAAAAGGGGGCGGGATCCAAAAATGTGTTTATTTTATTTTCTGGCTCTAAGTTCAACGTTTTAGATCTTTTTTGATGTTAAAATATATCATTTGCTGGAAAAAATGACAAAAAACTTTAAAAATTATGTTGTTTTTTAGCGATTGGTTTAGTTCTTCTCAGGGGAACTTTTTCCCTCTGGCCTGATTCAGCCCATTTACGAACTCGACCTATACTATTCTTCAAAATGCATTTGTACCAAATTTCAATGATCTGTGTCTGTTCGTTTGAACTGTATCGTAATTTCCACAGACGGACGGATGTGGCTAGATCGTCTTAGATTTCCACACTGATCAAGAATATATATAAAGGGTGTTTTTATAAGAGCTTGCTGATTTGAAATTTAAATAAAACACATGCCAAATTATGAAATGGCCAAAAAAAATTTTTTATTTGGTAGATAATTTCTTGTCATTTAACATTTAAATATAATTTCGGGCATATGGTCACCACGACTATTTTGCACAAAGGCCATTCTGGAGGTCCAATTTTCGACCACCTTTTCAAGCATTTGAGGGCGTATTTCAGCAATGACACGTTGAATACTGGTTTCCAAAGCGTCAATCGTTGCTGGTTTATCCACGTAAACCAATGATTTCAGGTATCCCCACAAAAAATAATCGAGTGGCGTCAAATCACACGAACGCGTTGAAATGTTCTTTCAATAAGTCCATTGTTTCGCCCGCAGTATGACAAGTGGCACCATCCTGTTGAAACTCATTTCGTTTACATCCATATCTTGAAGTTTTGGCACCAAAAATTCATTGATCATGATTCTGTATCGATTTCCATTCACGGTAACGCGTCTTCCTTCGCCATTTTTAAAGAAATAAGGACCGATGATTCCACCAGCCCATAGACCGCACCAAACAGTACATTTATCGGGATGCATTGGTAATTCTTGAACGGCGTGTGGATTATCTTTGCTCCAAATACGGCAATTTTGGTTGTTGACACATCCATTCAACCAAAAATGCGCCTCATCACTGAAGAGAATTTTGCGGTAAAAAAGCGGATAAACATTTTTAATTAAACACTGTTTTTGAAAATAAATTTCCACGATTTGGATGCGTTGTTCTGTAGTTAACCTGTTCATGATGATTTGCCAAACAATACTGAGTAGAGACGTCACTTTAAACTGTCAAAACAGCTGTCAGACAACAGAGTGATTCGTATAAAAAAAAACTTCATAAAAAACACCCTTTATATACTTTGTGGGGTCTTTTTTGTAGGCTGTAAACATGTTGACATATCATATGTAACATATTTTATTTATAAAATAAGACACCATAAGTCACGTGCATGTCGTAGAGAAGAATTTCAGTTAATGCCTTAAATAGTGCTTCCCCTAATTACTGAAGAGCGATACTTTGAAGACTCAATGAGATAATTATGGATTGTAAGTTTTGTTTGAGCACCTTATATTTTTTTATCTTATCGCTTTTTAAATATTTCTAATTTAAAAGCACTTAAATATGTAATTAAAATATATATATTTTTTTAATATCTAAAAGAGTGCACTTTCTTAGTTTGTTCTTTGTTTTTCATTTTGCTGCTGCCCTTCACTGTGCACATAATTGCGGTCACTTAACGTAAATGTTTTCTGTTGTCAGTAGTTTTATAAAACTCGTACGTCCATAGCAACTTTCTAGTGATTCTATTGTCAATAGTTTTTGCTATTTATATTTAAATGAAAAGTTTTTGGAAATGTCATTCCATGTGAGTACTTAAGAGAAGAAGACATCATTTCGAAGTCAGGTAGAAATATTTTGTACTCTAAATCAGGAAACAGGCGTGAGTTAGACGATTTTACCTTCTCCGAGAAAAGGGACCTATGAAGTTTTGAGAAAAACGCATTATCATTTACCAGAATCCACTCTTAAGTTCGTTGTTTGACACACTAGGTCCCTTTTCTCGGAGAAGGTCACATATAACAAATTAGTCAATTATATTATTTGATTAAACTATTCGAATAAAAGTCATAGAATATTTATGGCCGATAAAAATACGTTATCTTGAGCTTTGTATATAATAAATTTTCTGAATAAGTAACACAACTTAACTGAGACGATTATATTATTCGATTAAAATTATTCGAATAAAAGGCATCGAATATTTACGGTTGATAAAAATACTTTATAGTTTTTAAATTGAATACATTTTTTGAATACATACATTAAAATAATCGATTATATTATTCGAATAAAATTATTCGGATAAAAGGTCATTATCATTTACCAGAATCCACTCTTAAGTTCGTTGTTTGACACACTAGGTCCCTTTTCTCCGAAAATGTCACATATAATAAATTAGTCAATTATATTATTCGATTAAAGTATTCGGATAAAAGTCATAGAATATATATGGCCGATAAAAATACGTTATCTTGAGCTTTTTATATAATAAATTTTCTGTATAAGTAACACAACTTAAATTAGTCGATTATATTATTCGATTAAAATTATTCGAATAAAAGGCATCGAATATTTACGGTTGATAAAAATACTTTATAGTTTTTAAATTGAATAAATTTTTTTAATACATATCACATATTAAATTAATCGATTATATTATTCGAATAAAATTATTCGGATAAAAGGTCATCGAATATATATGGTTGATAAAAATATGTTATATTAAGTTTTAAATTTGATAAGTTTTCTAAATAAATGACACATTAATTTAGTCGATTATATTATTGAATTAAAATTATTCGAATTAAAGTCATCGAATATATATGGCTTATTCGAATGTATATAATTGAAAACATTTATTACATTTAAAAGTTATTTTAACATATTTTTTTAACTCTATATACATATATTCGAATAATTTTAAGCGAACTATATAATCGATTAATTTAAGATGTATTACTTATTTAGAAAATTTTTTAAATATAGAGCTTAAGATAAAGTATGTATTTCTATCAACCATAAATCTTTGATGACTTTTATTCCAATAATTTGATAATACAAAGTGTTATCAAACATAACTATTCGATGACTTTATTCATATAATTTTAGTCGAATAATATAATCGGCCAATATGTTATAATAAGTTTTAAATGTAAGAAATGTTTTGAATAAATAGCACATTAAACTAGTTAATTATATTATTCTATCAAAATTATTCCAATTAAAGTCCTCGAATATTTATTGTTGATAAATATACTTAATATTAATTTTTAAATTTAGTAAATTTTTCTATTATATATTATGTGTTAAATTAATCGATTAAATTATTCGATTAAAAACTTGTCGAGTATATGTATGTAGCACGAATTTTTTTTTTATATGCTTTATTAAAATATTTTGAATATAATCTTTTTAATTGGAAAAAACAGTCGATAAAATATCATAATCGAATAAACTTCTACCAAATAAAAATTATTTGATTCAAACATGGTTCCGCGATTTATTCTTTACAAGATGTTTCAAAGGTTACTCTAATTATATGAACGAAAGGGCTTAATCTGTTCAATAAATTTGGTTAACAAAATGCTCTTTTCCAAAATTATGCTTTTATGTGAGCCCGGAGAGTTTCCGTCTCTTTCAACCATATTTTAAAACTCACACATCTTTTCAGATTTAAGAAACTCTTTAATATTTATTAAAATTCCCACACACACACATATTTTCACACGGTGACATATTCCCTGACTGTGCCATTTAAGTGTAAAGTACAGTCCATATAAAACACCAATACCACATTCGAACGACCCACTCTTCACATTCGTCCAGCACTGCTTTAAATGAATTGAAAATCATTTTCCTTTAGGCGATTTTTTCACACTCGGTTGCTGTGTGTCAAACACGTAGGAACAACTCGTATTTCTTATCTTGTATGAGTAGTTTTTACAGCAACAAAAAAAAGGAACTTTATACAATGTAATTAAAACTTTATTGTAACAATCAGTGACATTTGATTTTGTTTTCTGTTCGTTTTGTTTGTTCACGAGTTCAAATAAAGTACACAATTGAAATTGCATGAAAGTAAAATTAAAAGGCAAAAATAAATATATTCAAACTGGCCAAGAACAAAAGGAAAAATTAATTGGAAAGAAGTAGTGGACAAGTTTGAAACTTGTTAAGGCTGTAAAAAACACTACAATAAAGGAATTTGCAAGCCACCCTTCAAATTATTATTATTCTTTATTTACTTGGAACGAACCTTGATAAATCCTGCTCAGTACAGATCTCTAAGAAGGAAGACAGAAAGATTGCGTAGATCGTCATGTACTTCGTCTTTCTTCGCTGATGCGGTAATGCGCTTGACGATCTGCACACTCTTTGCTGTCTTCCCTCTTAGAGATCTGTACTGAACAGGATTTATCAAGGTTCGTTCCAAGTAAATAAAGAATAATAATAATTTGGAGGGTGGCTTTAAAATATTTTTTATATTTATTAAATCTTTTATTAAACTCGAAATTTTATTAAGAGTGGAATATTTATAATATTTTTTAAATGAAATTTATTTGTTGGTGGTTAAGCAATGTCTATATGCATTTCATTGGTGCTTTACCAAATCGTCAGTAGACTTTAACCACAGTTTTGAAAAGTTAAAAACCTCTTATCTTATGCATATACTTCCGAAAACCATCTGAGAATTCACAACTTGTAAATTACAAACTATTTTCAAAAATAACAACAGAACAAGAAATAAATAACAAATAAATTTCATTTATATATTAGTATTGTGACAACAATGTGTTAAATAAAAAAACTTTATAATATTTTTTATAAGCGTCACTCCACCGGATCGGATCACTACCGACTTCGAGAAAGTTGCGCTCATTTCTTCACCGATTTCATACCCTAAAAAAAGGAATAGGAGGCCATATTCACTTTGCCATTCCGTCTCTAACGAAGCGAAATATCCATCTGAGATCCCATAACATATATATATATATATATATATATATATATATATATATATATATATATATATATATACATATATATCTATTCTTGATCAGTGATGAAATTTAAGACGATCTGAGCATGTCCGTCCATCCGTCTGTGGAAATGACGATTCAGTCCAAACGAAAAGGGACAGACTCTTGAAATTTGGTATAAATAAAAATATCTTGAAGGATAGCACAGGTCAAGTTCGGAAATGGGTTAAATCCGGCAACAGGGAAAAACGTTCCCCTAAGAAGAACTAAACGAACCTCTAAACAACAATGTAATTTTTAAAGTTTTTTTTTCTAATTTTGTTAAGCATATGATATATTTTTATTTCAGAGAAAGTCCAACGCATTAAACTTGGAGCCATTACACAAAAAAAATTAATTTTTGGACCCCGCCCCCTTTAGTGGGCGTTATTATATGCAAATATAGTGTACAAATTTAACAAATTGTTTTAGTCAAGCCTACATTCCTTAAAAATAACATTTTTAAGCTTTAATGACGAAGCTGAGACGTAACCTAGTACTCCCCCGCCCTACCCCCTCCTCCTTCATTGCCCCTTAATTACCCTATAAAAAATATTACAGATTTTAAATAAATTTGACATTTAATTATCCCAAACATTTATTTTTAGACTTGTATGGCAAAGGTGAAATGTCTCCCCCACAGCCCTTGCCAGAGCGACCCCGCCAAAATACAGTTTAAATAGCCTCCAAATAGAATTGGACCCCATAAAGTATATATATTGTTGATCAGTGATGAAGACTAAGACGATTTAGCAATGCCCATACGTTCGTCTGTGGAAAACATGATATAGTCTATTTTTGGACCCCGCCCCCTTTGGTGGGGGGTGACGTACGATATTATATGTAAAAATTGTGTAAATATTGAACAAAAACGTCTCTCCCACGGCCTTTTCCGGGATCACTCTGTCAAAATAATGATTTAAAATTGCGTACCGAGATGTCTTACGGGAACTCTGTCCATCACTTACCTACTAAATATTTGGAGGGTATTTAAGATTCGACCCGGGCGAATATAATGTTTTTACTTGTTTTATTTTTAAACATTTCCAGCTGGTACTAGTCGCTGGAAATATCAACAATTTAAATTTTTTAACGAAATGGAATGTGCAGTTGATATAATACCTCGAGCGTAGGCACTTTGCAGCAGCAGCGAAAATACATTTGCCATTCTGCTGTCATATTTCCATAACGAGAAATAAATTTCTATGCCTTTGGCTACAATAAAATCTAATGATTTAAAACTTTCCTTTTTCAATATTTATCTGCCGCAACAACAGCAAATTGCCGCAAGCATGACTACCCAAAGACAGCTAAAGGTCAAACCAACAATTATTATCTGCCTTTTGTATGATTAATATTCCATCCACTTGTTCAGATAACACTCATGCTTATTCACTCGTGACTGAACATCCAACTGCTCCTACGCACAAAAGACTGTAATTTTGTATGTTTGTGTTCGTTTACTTAAATAATTAACCAACACAAATCAACTAAATCCAGGTCCATTGAAGAAGTGTAGAGTCAATTGAATGCTTATGCATAGAAAAAAGTATTTAGAAAGTTTCCTTCACATGCTATAAATATTGGGTACGAAGGTGATACTAGAGTGTGTTTTTACTAAATGTAACAAAATGGGATACACTGGCCATCCCAGAAACTTACCTTAACAAGAACTAGAATAGTTGATTTTCGACAATCGGGCTGAGATCAGCAGAAGAATAAACATTACGTGTGAATGTAAGAAAAAGTCTCCAAGGAAAGCACTAGAACATTGAAGTTGTAAAACGGAAGTAAACTAGGAGACGGTTTTACCGGGGATCTGAAGGTGTCAACTTAGAAACACAAGCACATATTTTGGGTCTACATTTCGCTAAAGAAGTACCCCACTTTTCCCGTTAATACCTCTATGGTGGGCTATGTCTGCTAAAACTTATACTAAAAATGTCTATTAGGCGAAAGATGAGCAGCGACTGAAAAGTATCCTATTGCATTCAATGCAGTCTATAGATCCAATCGAGTGCAAATGTGATCTTAAGTAAATGGTGACCTCAATAGGATTGTCGAATGAGGTCACAGAAACAAGGTAAATTTCAATGCCCGTAAAACTCAATGCTGCTTGCTAACACACCGACGCAAGCCCGATCACGCTGCTTCATCTGTAAACATGGGTGGTATAGATATTGAGGAATCAGAAGCTCTTGATGTTCTTGGCATGAAAATCCAGTGTGACGTTCGCTGGACAGAACACATTTTTCATGTTTCAAAAGAAGCATTCAAGTGCCTCGGCTTTCTAAGGCGGTGTAAGACATACTTCAACCCATCTGATCTCCTTACTATTTATACCACTTACATCCGACCAAAGATGGAATACAACTCTCATGTATGGACGGGAGCTTCAAAGTCTATTTTGAAGTTAATCGACCGTGTACAGGAGAGAGCGAAGAAACTCATTGGGGACGGTAGGGTAGCGAACTCTATTGACTCACTTGAGCATCGACGCAATGTGGGGAGTGTTCCACTGTTTTATCGTTACTATAACGGATTTTGTTCCACCGAAGTCAGGGATCTCTTTCCCGAAATGCGCACTTTTCTACGCTCAACACGCTCTACAGTGCGATCACACCCATATGCCGTGGATTTATCAGTGAACTGCACTACGCATTATAGGGAAAATTCATTCTTTGCCTGTACTGCCCGTATGTGGAATAAACTCCCTGCGGAGGTCTGTCCTGCCGTATATAGCATGGAGAAATTCAAATCTACTCCCTTTATCCTCCTTCCCACAACCAAATTTCCTAGTTCCAGCACAATGTACGCATAAGTAGGGGTCATCCCCTGAGTGCCGGTCCTAATAAAAAAAAGTAAGAGTGCCTCGTTGAGACGCGTATCGACTTTCCCAGTTTGGGCATCTTTAGTTTCACTAGCCTCTAAAATTTACTTTCTTTTGCGTCCCGTTAGTATTCAGATTGTCACTGTTGCAAAGTGACAAAGCGCAAAGACTGTGAGCTACCTCCGCCGTGTATAGTATCTTCCTTGAGAAGCTGCGGCAAACCATTTGCCCCTCATATTCAAATTGTCGACTGACGTGGGCAACGTATAGACTACAAATCCAGAGCTCCCAGGCTCAATTCCGCACTTAGCCATGAGCATGTGAAAGATTTTCCGTATTTCAGGGTGCTTTCTGAAGTGCAGTTGTTGTCGATCTGACGAAAGACGAAGGCGTAGCACTGGAAGGTGGTACTACCGACAGCAACTAACACCATCATCCACTAAAGGGCAGAAAGCAACAGCCTGTTTCATCTGTGCTGTAGCAAGAATTTACGTGTGAGATAAGAAACAAAATGGCTACGACATCTGTCCTCTCAACACTAACCCCTACTTTTATAGTTCCGGCACCATGCACTACATCAATCCGTTTCATAGCCGAAGCGCCGATCCAAGTGAAAAAAATTGTGCCATTATGGACTGGCGTACTTCTTAATCGTAATCGTATTCTGGCAATCCAAAATGGCCCTAGAGATTGCTCTTTTGTCCCTGACTGCCGTAATTGAAACTTTACTAACCCTGTAGACGGTGACATCTCTAGCCCTGCCATTCACACTGACATACTTTAAGACCTGCATAATCACACGAATTTCCGAGTAGAAGACTGTATTATGATCAAGTTAATATCGATATACGGTTCCTGACGAGCTTCCGACTGGAAGTAAATCGTGATAACCATTTCCTCTGCAAGCGAAACTAAGCTCGTTCTTTCTTTTAGATTCGAGCCATTCGTGAAACAAAAAACTCTCGCAAGAGTCTGTTTTAGGGTTCAATTGATGTCTCGCCAATATCACTGTTCCACAGTCGATTAGGAATCAGTTTTTTTTTCCAAAATTCGGACCAGGAAATATGCAGTGCATTGCGAAGGAACTAAAAAGGAGAGGAAGTATTGTCTGTGGAAATCACGATTCAGTTCAAACGAAAAGAGCTAGACTCTTGAAATTTGGTATAAATATGTATATCTTGAAGGATAGCACAGGTTAAGTTTGGAGATGGGCTGAATCGGGCTAGAGGGGAAAACGCTCCCCTAAGTAGAACTAAACCAACCTCTGAAAAACAACATAATTTTTAAAGTTTTTTTTTGTAATTTTGTTAAGCAAATGATATATTTTTATGTCAAAGAAGGCCCTACGGGTGCCGTAAAATAAAAAAGATTATTTTTGGACTCCGCCCCATTTAGTGGGCGTTATTATATGCAAAAATAGTGTAAAAATTTAACAAATTGTTTTACTTAAGCCTACATTCCTTCAAAATTATATTTTTACACCCTTATTCATAAAAATTTTGAGACGCTTATAAGAGTGTAATAGAGCAAATTTCATATGAAATTTTGTTATATTACGCTGTTATTAAACTCTAATAATTTTTATGAATAAGGGGGTTAATCTTTAGTGACGAAGCGGAGTCCAGTTCAGGACCCTCCGCTTCATAATCCCGTGTTAGGTTAGGTTAGGTTGAAAAAGAGGGGCATAAGCCTCCCAATCCGTCCTGGATTACACTTAGGCCTCATAGGCCTGTTGTGCGCTCTATAATAAGGAGTTCCCATTCCACTGTAGGGAGCCTCCACCGATACCATGGAAACCTCTGAGTTTGATTACGTCAAGAACCTAGTTTCTTCAATGTACTTCCTTCAGTCTTTCCAATTAGAGCCCCTAAGGAATTTCATCTCCTGTATAATCTTCTGATTAAATGTTTGTCTTCTGACTTGGCTAAAAGCTGGACACTAGCACAAGTAGTGCTCCAGTGTCTCGTCCTCTTTCTGGCAGGCCCTGCATGTTATATCGCCAACGATTAACTACTTCAGCCAACAGCACCCACAGGAAAATTCGATACCTTTTTCATGACTGAGCGCCGAATGGAAGCGGGGATCTTTGGTTTCGTACTTTACGTATTATCTACTTCAGCCAGTAACACCGTTTAGTATAGTGCGTGGCAGTTCCCACATGCGGACTCCTTTATACATGTTTGAGTGGTGGGTCGACAGTCGCATATATTGTGGACAGCATTGCAGATTAGTGTTGTTCATGCATATTATTTCGAAAGAACAATAATCGTAGTATTACTTCCAAAGAGCTCAATTAATTTTCAGACCACCCTCGTTCGAATAAACAACTGTGCTAAAATTAGAAACCTAAGAAGACCATAAAAGTTTTTTATCTTCTGCAAGTGAATGCAAACCTCTGTAACCGATTCTCTTACAGAATCTTAATGAGAATTTCAAACTGATTTTATTCTTGCCACTTTGACGCTAAACAACAAACAAGATAATGGAACAAATTTAAAAGAAACATTGACTAAAGCTCTGCTTGGACCACCGCAATTTCATTTCAGTTTGCTACAAGAGAAGTCAAAATGAAAACTACCCTTCCTGAACAAATTAACTTTTTCTTTTTATATGGATTTGTTGTTCAAAAGACAATATATTCAAATAGCAAAAAAGGGGTAGGGGGAGGGGGTGTGTGGGAAAGGGTGGCAGCAGGCGTGTACATTTTCTTAAATTTCTTTTTTAATATATTTATGGTAGTGAATCTATTTAAATCTCTTGCTATTCTTGTTCAGTGTGGCAAATGTTGGTTGTGCCTCAATGGCCAAAGTAGGCAGCGGAAACTGAGAGTTTAATGAGGAAATGCGTGCAAACACTTTGCTTAAAGCTTTAGTTTATAATTCCGCCTTAAAAGTGTTTGAAGTTGGCAAGATTGAAATGCAGTTTTTTCTCCATTCTCTTAACTGGCACGTGCAGGAATCCGAGAGCCATAATTGTAAGCAGCAGCCGTAATTGCATTTCCCTCTTTTGTCCTGCAAATTCAAAATGTATTTGATGGCTCTTTTGTTGTAATTGCAATAAGCTGTTAAGACAAGTGCTCGTCTCCATCTATTGACTTGTGCTTGTCTTTGCAGCTTATTAAATTTACAACAAAAGGCCCTTTTAATTGTCTGCCAGTACGTTGAATGCACTTCGAATACTTAATTAAGCAAATGAAAAGTTTTGTTCATGATTGCAATTCCAATTTTCTTAAAGCCCTTCAAATTTTAAGTAATTTCTTCGGACTTGTATGCCAAAGGCTAGCAGCCAACAGTTACAGCACAATTATTTCCCAAAATTAATGTGTCGTGTTTGTCGTGCTAAGGAAAATCAAGGTTTTTCCAAGTTTTTCATTTGTTTGTGGAAAAGCACCACCACGAAAGTGTTCGACCGTGACTTGTGAAATATCCTGGGAAAAGAAAACCTTTTAGACTTTTATTTCAAAGTTATTTGTTTTGTTGCTTTAATAAATAAACTTTAAATTAATTTTAGTACGCTCAAGTATATTTTGATAAGAGTTTATTTGATATTTCTTTTTTTGCATTTTCTTGGCTGCGGGCTAAAATTTTTTGTTCAAAAGTTGCTCTTCTTGTAAACTTTATGTTCAGTTATTACATGAGCCATTAAAGTTGCAAGTGGCCTCCAAAGAATATAAAAACAGTTTTTGAAAAAACACAAACGACGTCTTAAAGATGATTGCGATTTTAATGCATAAGAAAGACCTTTCATTAACCGCTTTCGATCTTTAAATTTAATTAAAAACAAGTGAGAACGTTATATTCGACCGGGTCGTATCCTAAATACTCTCCCAATTTAAAAATGTTTAATGTGCTGGGTCACAATTACTTTAAGACATTTCTGTGCCCAATTTTAAAACTCTATTTTGTAACGGTCACTGCGGGAAGGGCCCGGGGGGGAAATATCTCACCTTTGCCGTAAACACTCAAGAATTAAATTAAATTAAGATTCTATAGGCTAATTGTTCGAAACTTTAATTTAAATCTCAGAAAGACATGATAAATATTCCAAGGCACAAAGGAAAGTCAACATCAGTTTTTGTTATTCAACTTACACAGCAGAGCAGAACAGCTGTTTTCGAAAGACGCAACCCTTTCATCATCAGTGCTCATGTGTACTGTGTTTATCACCACCAATTAGGTGGCAATGAAAAATGGGACATGAAGAAAAATAATCAAACGGTAACACGGGTATTATAACAATAACATGTTAACATCAGGTTGATACAATTCTCGTATCCTTTTTCACAATAAAATTTGTGTAAATAGGAACTGTTATCAAATTCAACTAAGCCACCTAATAAGTGGTGACAAACACAATACACATGAGCACTGATGATGAAGGTGTTGCGGCTTTCGAAAACAGCTGTTCTGCTCTGCTTGTAAGTTGAATAAATCTGATGTTGACTTGCCTTTGTGCCTTGGAATATTTATCATGTCTTTCTGAGATTTAAATTAAAATTTCGAACAATTAGCCTATAGAATCTTAATTCAATTTAATATAGGAAACAGATTTATTTGAATGCAGTCGTTCCCAATGTTTTGGGAGGAGCATGACTTTGACACCTTTCCGTCAGCATAAAACTAATTTTTTGCAGGTTATATTTTAAGTCAAAGGAGAGGGAGATAAAGTAAAAGTGTTTAACCTGCTGGGTCAGAATGCCTTTAAGACATTTCTGTGCCCAATTTTAAAACTTTATTTTGATAGCGTCACTATGGGGAGGACCGTAGGGTAGACAACTCTCCTTTATCGTAAAAACTTAAAAATAACATTTTTGGAATAATTAAGTGTAGAAAAAGTAGTTTTTAAGGGGGCAAAGATGAGTAGAAGGATAGGGCAGGGGAAGACAAGAGAACATCTTACCTTCGTCGTAAAAGCTTAACTGCTGTATTCACAAAAATTAATGTGTACTTCTAGTGTGCTTTAAAGTAAAAATTTCTTAGAGAATTTATTTTAAAGTGTTGATCAAGTCTACTTTATTTTTTTGTGAATACTGCTGTAAAAATTTAATTTTTAAGGCCTGTACTCTTGAGGAATACAATTTGTTAAATATTTACACTATTTTTCCACGTAATAGATTACTTAAACGCCCACATCAAGAGGACGGGGTTCAAAAATTGGATTTTTCTAACATTTTAGTTCCAAGTTTAATACTTGGGACTTTCTTTGGCATAAAAATATATCATTTGCTTTACAAAATTGAGGTTGCTGTTGGCTGAAGTAGTAGAACACGAGACTATGAAACGGAAGGTCCTGAGTTCAAACCCGCGCTGAGTCATGAAATATTGCGGTTGTATTCTTCTACTCAGCATTAGTGCATGGTTGTGTTAGTTGTTGCCAGCCTGTTTCAATGATGAAGGCATAGTCACTGATCACTGAACATAATTGGCAGCGACTGACACTATCATGTACTAAAAGCAGAGTAACAGCACCCACCTTCGTCGGCCCTGTACCAAAAATTAACCGGCGAAGTAAAAAAGGTGGAAATAGCTCCAAAAAAAAAGGTCTATCTTCTCATCTTTCTTCATCTGTCCCCTCAATACTATCCCCTCTTTTCCAGTTCCGGGGCAAGGCACTGCATATGTGGGGGGGTCATCACCGGAGTGCTGGTCCGATATAAAAAAAATTTTTTTGATTAGGAAAAAAAGCTTTAAAAGTTCTGTGGTTTTTTTAGATCTTGGTTTAGTTCTTCTTAGGGGACCCCTTTTTCCCTCTGACCCGATTCATTTCCAAACTTGGCCTCTGCTATCCTTCAAAATATATCTTTAACAAATTTCAAGTGTCTGGCTCTTTTCGTTTGGACTGAATCGTGATTTATACAGACGGGCGGACGGGTATGCCTAGATCGTCTTAAATACTTTATAAGGTCTTAGAGGGATATGTCGCCGCGTAATACACGGAATGACAAAGTGAATATATCCTCCAATTCTTTTTTGGAATGTATAATAATGCTGAGTCCACACGAAACTCACTTTTTGTCCTCTTTGTTAATATGTACGAAGTTGTTTGCTTCTAGTGGTACTTGGACCAAAATTTGACACTAGGCTATTAGTCTATGGCAGTAGTGCTGCACTCAACAGGACAGCGAGATAAATTCAAATAGTCATAGAGTTATAAAAACTACTCTTGTATATCAGATGATAGCAGTAACTAAGGGAACCATGATGAAATTCTGTAAATTCAGTCGATTAAAAGAATTCGCCGAAGCTTAGAGTAAACGGTTCAGTGATTGCTGGACTGAACACTCAAATTCTGTGATACTTAAGGAGTCGAAGAGAGACCCCGTACAATCTGGGTATGCATGAGATGCGTATGATTGCAAGAAGTTCGGAGAGGGATGGTGAGTCCTGCTCGCCTGGCAGTCAGACGTTAAAGAACTCTTACTTTTATTTTCATCCGTTTTAATCGTTTTACAGCATTTCTATTCACATATTTATCCGCTTAGTTGTGTAACTTTGGGCTGTTTGGGTTCTATGCTCCAGCCTGCTGTGAGCCAAAGTTTACGTTCCTTTTATGTCTTCTGTACACATGAACATTTCAATTGATTGAACTACTTTCTATTACTTGCAAACCTCACAAATCATAAAAAGTCCTATGGTTGTGTGGGTGCACACACACACACTGTTTTATTGATTTCTGGTTGAAATACAAATTCGAAAAAAGCAATTCGGAATGCATAGAAAGGGATCAATACTTGTGTCTAACATGGTCTTTATGGTAAATGTCAGCAACAGCTTCTTTTTACTTTCTTTAATTTTTTATATTTTTTTCCTTTTTTATTTTCTTTTCCTAGTTATTTAAGTTGGTATAAAATTTTTATCTAATTTCGTTGGCTGTTGCTGTTGTCAATATAAAAATAAATGGTTTGAAATGAAATAAAAAGCAGAGTGAATTTGTCATCTTGAAAGTGATAATAGAAAATGAAGGCTAAAGAAAAGTTTTATTTCATACATGAACTTAAAGAAAGTTCCCTTTTTTCAGGCTTCTAAATCTTTTTTAATTTATTTCCGTTTTTTTTATTGTCAAAAGTTGTGTTTTGGGATGATGGCAAATAAAACCTCATCTATAATCAATGAGTGTAAGTATGCATTGACTTAAGCCAACTTGAGGAATTTGGCTATTGCATATCAAATATAATGTACGAGGTCTGTTCACCAAACAAGGTTGCATACATTCGATAAGAGTTTATTTCTAAAATTGATACACTCGTTTACTGTTTCAGTTATTCAATATGTTTAATTTGTTGATGAGAGCCATAAAAATTGGAAGTGATATTCTGCGCTCCAAAAAACACATGGAATTTTTGCTAAATTTTGTAAAAAGAAACATTTTTTTAGTACGCAAAGTTATTTGAAATGATGGTGATTATGCTGTGCGTCTTCGGAAACAAGTTCTCAAGTGATACGATCTTTTCAGAAAAGATCAAGAAGATGAAAATGCTAACGATCATCCTGGATAAAAATTATAGGGACTGCATCATCCCTTTCCATGGTGGTTTATTGAATTTCTATGTGGCCGTAAAAGCACGAAAGATGCCCAACGTTTTGGGCATCCAGTTGAAGTTCCTAATTTTAGTTGTTTGGAGATTGAAAGTGAGACTGATTGTGGAAGTCATAGGCAGCCGTTATGGCTCAGTGGTTTCAATTTTGAATGATCGCTTGGGTATGAGAAACCTTTCTTCTAAATGGATGCCACATTTGCTCACCATGAAAGGGTGCACACGTGCAGATTCCAAGGCAAAAATACATGAATTGGACTACGAATTGTCTATCATCTGCTCTATTTTTCAGATTTAGACCCGGGTGACTATTCTTTCTTCCTCCAAACTCAAGGAGACTATAATGAAAAATAAAATAACTTTTTATATAAAAAATTTGTGTTTCATTGTAAGAGTCACGGACTAATAGACCCATACCCGTATTTTGAACAAACCTCGTATACAAACATGATTTAACATGCCTTATGATGTTTACCTATGGGTTTTTGGAATATTGGGGATAAGAAAAAGGAAGACAGCAATATGATTTTTTGGCCAATAACGGCTGTTTTCTGAAAATTTCTGGAAAAATTTCATCCGATATGCCGATGATATCCTAATCAACTTCTGTGATAGTGATTCTCCATAACAAAATTCTTAATAGGATATAAACCAAAGTCACAGAGTTCAATTCCATTCGGAGACGGAACCGATGCCATGTTTACTCGTAGGTAGTTCAGAAAATGATAAACGCAAAATTTTTTTGGAACGATATTTTTCATGATATTAAATATCATGAAAAAAAATCAGCTAGTGAAATTAAAAGTGATTTCACAAGGAAAAATTGTTTCCTTCTTTATTTTTTGAAGAATTAAAATACGGAATTAATTCCATTTCCGAACGGAGTCGAAATCTGTGACATGGCCGATAAAGTTGTTTTACTTACCAAAGCATTCAAAATTCTAACCTTTTCGGTAAGTTTCATGTACCAAAATATATTTCAATTGTCCAACCCTGGAATTGAAACTTTGACTTGTTTAAATATTTAACAACAATTTTCTTCTTTCTGAATTAGAAAATCGGGTTAATTAGCAAAAATAAATTCAGTTGCCGTTATGGCTACTTTTATGTGCAAAAAAAAAAATAGATTTCCCAACCCTGGAATCGAATTTTAATTTTTTATTGTTAATACCAATGACGTAGAAAATAGTTTTACTTAACAAAAAATTAAAATTTGTAACCTTTTTGTTCACTTTAATGTACCAAAATATATTTTAATTATCCAACCCTGAAATAGAAATTTTAATTTTTTAAAATTGTTAATACCAAATGATTCTATTCTTGCTGAATTATAAAATAGTTTTATTTATTATTAAAAAAAAAATTCATTTGCTGGTGTGGTGTATATACTAAAAAAATTCAATTTCCCAACCCTGCAATCGAATTATTGATTCTTGTTTATGGTTTTTAATATCAATTCGATTCTTAAGGATGCACAAAATAGTTTTACTTAACAAAAAATAAAATTTTTTCCTCTCTGGTCATTTTCATGTACCAAAATATATTTCAATTGCCCAACCCTGGAATCGAATTTTTAATTTTTCTTAATTTTTTAATACAAATGCCTCATGAGGTTTTTGGAATATTGGGAACAATAACAAGGAAAACAGGAGTATAATTTTTGGCCAATAACGGCTGTTTTTTGACGGAAATTTTATTTCGAACGACCTTCTCTGTCCAAAATTTCTGAGAAAATTTCATCCGATATGCCGGTGATATCCTAATCAACTTCTGTAATAATTATTCTCCATAACAAAAGGACATTTTTTAAATGGACCTCGTATAAGATTTTATAGCAAAAAACAATTTCATTTGCTGTATAAATTATTTCTTAAGATAAAGAAGATACTTGCGAACTAGTTTTTAATTTGATTTCTTCGTCGTTCATTTCATCATTCTACATTCAAGTCTATTTCTTAAAAGTACACTAACACTCTTACAAAATTTGTTGCTGCCTTGTGGCTATTTGTCCTGTCAAATGTTTATCAATAGTTTGGAGAAACGGACCCTTATTCTCAATTCAGCTAGCTATTTGAGAAAAATCCAAAATTCTATTGTTTAATTAGAACATGTGGAAACAATGAAAATTACCAACAACAAAAATATACAACATGATATAATTAGACGATTAGACAATGCATATGACTTTAATGAGAGTTTGTAAAATGTACAAGTCAATTTTCAATAAATTGTGTTCGATGCCCCTAAATTACAGTTACAGTAAAAAACAGAAAAAAACAAAAAAAAACAATATTAATTAATTTTAAAATTCATAAATCAAGTTTCAAGGTCATTCCATGTCTGTGCAGGGTGACTTTGTGTTGTCAACATTTTAAATGTTCAAGAGGTTGAGGTAGAAAAGGCGTTGGCTTATTAACATGCGATGAATTGATGAACTTAAAAGTTAAATAAAAAAATTTAAAAGAGTAACAAGGAGAAAAAGAAATATATAATTAGAAGAAAAGAAATGAAATTTAAATTTAAGACTGAAGAATATTTAATCAAATCTGTTCCAGGACTTAAAAATATCAAATAACACCTAAAAATATTGTAATCGACCGTGTCGAAACTTAAATACCCTCCAAATATTTAGTAAGTAAATTTAAAATATTTAACTTGGCGGAACAAAGTTCCTTAAAGACATCTCGGTACCCAATTTTAAATCTCTATTTTGACAGAGTCATTCCGGGAAGGGGCTTCTTATAGGCTTAAGGAACACAAATTGTTCAATATTTACACTATTTTTGCATATAATATCGTACGTAAACGCCCGCTAAAGGGGGCGGGGTCCAAAAATAGATTGTATCATGTTTTCCACAGACGAATGTATGGGCATTGCTAGATCGTCTTAGACTTCATCACTGATCAAGAATATATATTTTTTATGGGGTCCAATTATTTGTGACGGCACTCCTTACGGGAATATGCTGACGAAATTCTTCTAGGCCGCATATGTCTGTACCCCATGTAGTTTCATTAAGATATGCCACACTGCATGTGAAATATTCGATTTATTGCAGCAACGATTTCCAGAACCAAATTAATCCAAGAATTCCGATGTCAACTGGCGACCCAGATCATTCGATTTAACGCCTTGTGATTTTGTTTTTTGGTGTCTGGTAATATTTCGGTTTTATGCAAATGAACAAGAAACAATATCTGATCTCAAATACGAGATCCAAAAAGTTTTTGGTGCCACAAGTCTGCGAAAACGTGATGGAAAATTTTATGAAAAACAAAAGAATTGCCCGTCATCAGAGTCGCGGGAGCCATTTTACGGGTATTTTGATCGAGTTTTTATCGGGATATATGTTCTTCTTCGCAAAAAAATCTGAACTTAAAATATACTTTTTTTTTATTAAAAAATAGAACACCTATAGGGTCCGCCAAACAACTTTCTTTTTTTTGAAAATGCTATAAAAAAACTACTGAATATTTTCTCAAATTTCTTTTTTTATTTGAAAGTACAATCCTTCCGGTTAATAATGGAAGATAATTTCATTCAAATGGCTGCCTCGGCTGGCCATGCAGTAGCCTACACGATCGGTCCAATTTTTAAGCACATTATCGATTGTGTGCAGCTGTATTTCACCAATGGCTTCACGAATATTGTCCTTTAAAGCGTCAATTGTCTCTGGCTTGTCGGCGTAGCACTTATCTTTGACGGCACCCCACAAATAATAGTCCAACGGTGTCAAATCGCAGCTCCGAGGTGGCCAAACGACATCAGCTCTGCGGCTGATAATGCGATCTTCAAAAACAGGGCGCAAAACATCGAGTGTAGTTTCGGCTGCAAGGCACGTAGCGCCGCCCAGCTGAAACCAAATGTTGCCAATATCCTCCTCTTCAAATTTTTGTGACGAACAATTCGTTCAACATGGCCCGATAACGATCGCCATTGACTGTAACGGCCACTCCTTGCTCATTTTCGAAGAAAATGGCCCAATTATGCCTCTGGACCAAAATCCGCACCAAACAGTGACTAGTTTTGGGTGCGTCGACTTTTCAATGTATGCGTGCGGGTTTTCTGTGCCCCAAATGCGACAATTTTGCTTGTTCACATACCCGCCAAGATCAAAATGAACTTCATCTGAAAAGATAATTTTTTTTGGCAAAATCGGCATCTTCTGTAAGTCAATCGCAGGCCCAATTAACGAAGCGAAAACGCATTGGATGGTCAACCAAGTTTGTTGAGCGGAAGGATAAAACTAATTATCTGTCAAATCAGACATGAACTAAGTGTTACCAGTCACGAAATAAGCGCTATTTGAAAAAAAGAACGTTAGATTGCGGACCCTATATTTACATACAAAAAAAATTTAATTAGTGGTATTGATTCATTTGTTGCCAACTTTAAAATTTTGTTAAAAAATTTGTATACATTCACTGTGCAATGATAGCTGTCTTTAATCCAAACAGATTCACAATAGCATTTTTCTCTTTGAGGGGAATGATAATTTCATGATAACAACAATTCCACTTGTTATTCATAATACTGATGAATTGTTTGTTTTTATACATTCCAAAAAAGATTTGAAGGGTATATTCACTTTGTCATTCCGTTTGTAACGCAGCGAAATATCCATCTGAGAACCCATAATTTATACATATTCTTGATCAGTGATGAAATCTAAGAGCATGTCCGTCCGTCTGTGGAAATCAGGATTCAGTCCAAACGAAAACAGCTAGACTTTTGTACAAATATGTCTTGAAGGATAGTACAGGTCAAGTTCGTAAATGGGATGAATTGGGCCAGAGGGAAAAAGTTCCCCTCAGAACTAAACCAACCTCTAAAAAACAAGGTCCAACGCGTTAACCTTGGAGCCATTAAATAAAAGAAACTAGTTTTTGGACCCCACTCCCTTTAAGGGGCGTTATTATATGCAAAATTGGTTTAAAAATATAACAAATTGTTTTACTTAAGCCTGCATTCCTTGAAAATAATATTTTTAAGCTTTAATAAAGAAGCTGATTTGTAACCTGGTACTCCTCTGCCCTACCCCCTCCTCCCCCCCCTCCCTTTGTCACCTGAATGGCCCTATAAAAAAAATTTAAATAAATGTTACATTTAATTATCCCAAACATTTATTTTTAGAGTTTTATAGCAAAGGTGAAATATCTCCCCCACGGCCGTTGCCAGAGACACCCCAACAAAATACAGTTTTGATACCCCCCAAAAAGGATTGGACCCCATAATGTACATATATTTTTGATCAGTGATGAAGTCTGAGACGATCTAGCAATGCCCATACATTCGTCTGTGGAAAACATGATATAGTCTATTTTTGGACCCCGCCCCTTTAGTGGGCCTTGACGTACGATATTATATGTAAAAATAGTGTAAATATTGAACATTTTGTGTTCCTTAAGCCTATAAGAAGCTGAGATTTTCTCTGATCCTGCAGAGGTGAAACGTTTCTCACACGGCCCTTCCCGAAATTACTCTGTCAAAATAGAGACTTAAAATTTGGTACAGAGATGTCTTAAAGGAACTCTGTACCACCAAATATTTGGAAGGTATTTAAGATTCGATATAACGTTTTTAATTGTTTTTTTTCTTAAATTCAATTCAAGACCACGTAGATAAAATTTCGGAAATCATCGCTAGACGCATCTGGTCTTGAGCACAGCAAAGTCTATTGTATTTAAGAATTTTCGTGCAGCCGTAACTTGTGTAGCTGATTTTATTTTTACGAGTGTAAAAATAGATTTTGATATCCGTCTCCTTCAGTCTCTGTCTCATTATTTTTTTATTTTATTGAGGACCATTTCCATTTGGTTTTATTTCTTATACTCAATAAAATAAAACGTTTACGGTGCTGTAGGCAGACGGAATGGACAGGCAGTAGTTATTTGAATTTATTTGTACCCGTATTTTGTTTTATTTGCAAAAAAAAGGGAAAAACAAATATTGGTCGATGTACAACAAAAGGATTATGATAATAAATGGTATTGTGGTGTTCCGTTGAAGACATTGAAGTGGCAAAATGAGGAGTGAATATATTATACACTTGAAATATATAGGGTGATCGTTTCGCTGTTATAATTCAAGGTAATTGTTTATAGTTAGGCCAGAGTTCATGTCCTTCTGAAGAAGACTTTAAAACTTTAGGTCAAGTTGTGTTTTTAATAACTAAAAACTGCATCATGAATTTGTAACTTATTATTCGAACTCTAGCATTATTTTGTTATTAAGCTAAAAATTGCTCTTCAGGCTCAAGTCCAAATCCCTGAATATAAAAATTAATTTTTATTTAAAGAATTTGGAATATTTGGAGTATTTTTTATAATCAGGAACGGATGAGTACTGATTTCGATCCCACTGGAATTTACAAAACGTGCGTTGGTATCTCACATATTATTTTCTTACTAAATTTTAATTTTATTGTGCTGGTTTCCCTAGCCAATTTAATAAACGTTTTTGTTTTTTAACAAGATAATTTATAGGCTAACATTTTCAGGAATAGAGAAACTTCAATGGCGAAGACTTCCAAAATATTGAATCCCGTTAGTAGAACCTCTAGTTATAAACTTTTTTTTTAGTAAGACCAGCAGAGAAGATAAATAATGTTTGTGTAAGGAATTTTTAGATGTTTCCTATGCGCATTTTACTAGTGCTAATGCAGGTTTTCGGGAATCCACTACCCTAATACTTCAGTTGTTACTGTCTACTTAGAAAAAAGATCAAGCTTTCCGTAAGGAAAAATAAATTATGTATTAAGCAGCCGATGGCTCTGGAAAAAGCGAAAGAGATTCATGGAATATTGGGAATATTAATCGTCAGGTTTGGGGAATTTCGTACTAACCAAAAAGGTAAAATATGAATGTGGTAACTTCTCATATTCAATTTTCGTTAAAAACATTGGTCAAATAGTTGATATTCCTACTAACTAGCACCACTTGCAAAAGTGGAAAAATTGAACAAAGAACGCTGATGAGATGGCGGTGCGGTCTCGAAATCAGTACTGATCCGTTCTGCTGGTTTGATGATTATTGAAAATATTCTTAATATTCCAATCTTAATATAAACAAGTAAAAACGTTATATTCTACCGGGTCGAATCTTAAATACCCTCCAAATATTTAGTAAGTGAATTTAAAATTTTTAACTTGGTGGAACAGAGTTCCTTTATATAATATCGTACGTCAATGCCCACTAAAGGGGGCGGTGTTCAAAAATAGGAAATATCATGTTTTCCACAGACGAATGTATGGGCATTGCTAGACCGTCTTAGACTTCATCACTGATCGAAGGTCATTTAGCGGGCAAAGCGGGAGGAGGGGGCAGGGCAGAAATCGGCAGTCATTAAGCTCTACAAATAAATGTTCGGGATGATTATATACAAAATTTAAAAAAAATTTTTTTTTGTTTTTTGGTAGGGTCATTTAGAGGGTGAAGGGGGAGGAAAGGGTAAAACAAAGTAGTACCACGTTACGTCTCAGCTTCGTCATTAAGGCTTAAAAATGTTATTTTTAAAGAATATAGATTTAAGTAAAACAATTTGTTAAATTTTTATGCTATTTTTGCATATAATAACGCCCACTAAAGTGGGCGGGGTCCAAAAATTATTTTTTTAATTTTATGGCTCCAAATTTAAGGCGTTGGACCGTATTTGAGATAAAAATATATCATTTGCTTAACATAATAACCAAAAAACTTTAAAAATTATCTTGTTTTTTCTGGGTTGGTTTAGTTCTTCTTTGGGGAACTTTTTTCCCTCTTGCCCGATTTAGCCCATCTTCGAACATAACCTGCTCTAAGCTTCGAGATATATTTATACTAAATTTTAAGGGTCTAGCTCTTTTCGTTTGGACTGAATCGTTATTTCCACAGACGGACGGACGGACATACTCAGATCGTCTTAGATTTCATCACTGATCAAGAATATATATACTTTACGGGGTCTGAGAAGGATATTTCGATGCGTTACAAATCGAATTACAAAGTGAATATACCCTCCAAATTCTTTTTTTGGAGGGTATAAAATAATAAATAGAATTTGAACAAATTCATTTATTAATGAAATAATAAAAAATCATTTGCAGTCATGCAGATTCGAACTTAACCCCGTTGAAAAAATTAACAATTTACGTAAGGAAAAATATATACCAGAAACTTATTTATTTGTTTCATACACGCACCCGAACTGGGAACAGAACTTGATGGGCCTACTAATGCAGTGCATTGTGGCGAAGCTATAAAGGAGGGAATAGTGTTGCGTGTTTTCTACAGTAGTGATGAGAGAGTGTGGGTACTCTAATGCGCTCTTTAATACATGAAAGTACATGAAGTATATAATTGTACCTTTGAATGAACCCGTGGCACAGTCATACGGTGTTCAGACATGCACCTAAATTGTCTTTTTTTTGCAATCAATGCCATTATTGAGTTCAATTAACCATATAAAATTTTAATGAAGTAATTGCTCCATTAACACTTAATTGCCATAAAACCGAGTAAAATTACAAATGCAGCACTGCTAAAAAATGTATTTAGTGAGCATAAGGCAACTAAACGAACAAAGTTAGTCGAGATTTAGCACCTAAAATATGGAAAAGAAAAGAAACGTGAAAAGAAACCAACAAAATATGTCGAGTTGAAGTTAAATTATTGACACCAAATTTGCTATTAATTAGAAAATTAAAAAAAAACAAGTAAAAACGTTATATTCGACCGAGTCGAATCTTAAATACCCTCCAAATATTTAGTAAGTGAATTTAAAATGTTTAACTTGGTGAAACAGAGTTCTTTTATATAATATCGTACTTCAACGCCTACTGAAGGGGGCGGGTTTAAAAATAGACAATATCATGTTTTCCACAGACGGACATATTGCTAGACCGTCTTAAACTTCATCACTAATCAAGAATATACATATTTACTTTATAGGGTCCAATTCTCTTTGGAGGGTATAAAAACTGTATTTTGGCGGGGTCGCTCTGGCAAGGGCTGTGGGGGAAATATTTCACCTTTGTCATAAAACTCTAAAAATAAATGCTTGGGATAATTATATACAAAATTAAAATTTCTTTTTTTTAATAAGGTCATTTAGCGGGCAAAGGGGGAGGAGGGGTAGGGCAGCAACAGGCAGTCATAAAACTCTAAAGATAAATGCTTGGGATGATTATATACAAAATTTAAAAAAAAAATTTTTTTTGGTAGGGTCATTTAGGGGCGAAGGGGAAGGAGGGGGTAGGGCAGAGTAGTACCAGGTTTCGTCTCAGCTTCGTCATTAAAGCTTAAAAATTTTATTTTTAAGGAATGTAGGCTTAAGTAAAACAATTTGTTAAATGTTTATGCCATTTTTCCCTATAATAACGCCCACTAAAGTGGGCGGGGTCAAAAAATATTTTTGTTTTATTTTATGGCTCCAAGTTTAAGGCGTTGGACCGTATTTGACATAAAAATATATCATTTGCTTAACAAAATAACCAAAAAACTTTAAAAATTGTCTTGTTTTTTCTGGGTTGGTTTAGTTCTTCTTAGGGGAACTTTTTTCCCCTTGCCCGATTTAGCCCATCTCCGAACTTAACCTGCTCTAAGCTTCAAAATATATTTATACCAAATTTTAGGGGTCTAGTTCTTTTCGTTTGGACTGAATCGTGATTTCCACAGACAGGCGGACGGATGGACTTGCTCAGTTCGTCTTAGATTTCATCACTGATCAAGAATATATATACTTTATGGGGTCTGAGATGGATATTTCGATGCGTTGCAAACGGAAGGACAAAGTGAATATACCCTCCAAATTCTTTTTTGGAGGGAATAAAATCAAGTAAAAACGTTATACGAATCTTAAGTACCCTCCAAATATTTGGTAAATAAAAATTCTAAAAATTTATTTTAAAACGGCCGTTTCCAATGTGTTGGGAAGAGCATGGCTGGGAGACCTTTTCGCCAGCGGAAAAATTCACGTATTAATATTTTATATCAAAGTGGAAAAAAGGGATTAAGATAAGTTAAAAATGTTTGACCTGCTGGGATAGAGTTCCTTTAATTAAGAAATTTCTATTCCCAATATTAAAATTCTACACAGGGTCACTGTGGAAAGGGCCGTGGGGAGACATCTCACCTCTGTCGTAAAAACTTAAAAAGTAAATTAAGTGTAGAACAAAAACAATTTTTTATAGAGTCATTAAGAGACAAAGGGTGGAGGAGGGGTAGGACAGGGGAGGATCAGGTTACGTCTCAGAAGACATGAAAGCTTAAAATTTTAATTTTTAAGGAATGTACACTATTTTTGCATATAATAACGCCCACTAAAGGGGGCGGGGTCCAACAATTTATTTTTTTGATTTTACGGTTTCAGGTTTAACGCGTTGGACCTTCTTTGACATAAAAATATATCCTTTGCTTAACAAAATTACAAAAAAAAAATGTTTTAATTATGTTGTTTCTTAGAGGTTGGTTTAGTTCTTCTTAGGGGAACTTTTTTCCCTCTGGCCCGATTCAGCCAATTTACGAACTTTACCTGTGTTAACCTTCAAAATTTATTTGTACGAAATTTCAAGGGTCTGGCTCTTATCGGTTGGACTGCATCGTGATTTCCACAGACGAATGGACAGACATGGCTATATCGTCTTAGATTTTATCACTGATCAAGAATATATATACTCTCTGGGGTTACACACGGAATGACAAAAAGAATACACCCTCCAATTCTTTTTGGGAGTGTATAAGAGAATGTAGACAAATTCCCCATAAATTTACTGTTTTGAATTGATTTAATATGACAAATTTTTTTTTAAAACTACAAAATATATAACACTTTTTTTAGAAAAGAAAAGAAAACAATATTAACTCAAAAATGTTTACCCTTTATTTTTTAGTTACAAAACATAATTTCAGTTTATAATCTTGTGCTTTTGTTTAGTATTTCATGATAAACAAAACCACTGGTCACAATTGTTGAAAACCAAGTTGTGGCAAAATAAATGCGATGAGGTTGGAATGTGGAATGCAAACAGCCCTTAATAAAATTTATAAAACGAAAGTTTAATATTCAAAACTTGTATGTGTGTCAGTTAAATTAATGTGAAAGGATTACACGCAGAAAAAATAACTCCTAATTGTAATGGAACATCATGAATTTTAAATTTCAAGTCACCAATAATTTGTAAGACACTCATTTTTGCCATCGATTTAAGCCTCGTGGCAGGTACCGATGATAATCTTAAGCACTTCTGCAAATACCTAATTACAGAGCTTTGTATTCTTGAGAAAAAAAAATTAAAAATGTAAATTTTCATTTTTCGAAGTTAATAATTTTATTATTAATGTAGGAATTTGTTTATTAAAGCTCAAGTTCAAATCTGCAATAAGCAATTAATTTTTTTGTAAGAATTTTTATTAAATTCAAATTATTTTATTAACAGTGGAATATTTAGCATATATTTATAATCGTCAAACTAGCAGAAGGGATTAGTACTGATTTCGAGGCCTTTACGCCAACAGTGGGATTTTTTGTGCAATAAGTAATTTTTTCCACACATAAAATTTAAAAATGTGATGATACAGTTTTGCAGAAAATTGATTCAGTCTGAAGAATCCATAAATTGTATCCCAAAAAAACGTTTATTTGTCTTTAAAATAATGAGGTAAAGTCACATGTAAATTTTGGTCCAAAATGTTGAAAACTGTTTACGCACTTCTATAGTGTTTGTACGTTTTTTTTATTGCTCTGATTTAAATAGTTTTTTTTTTCAAATATAGCATTTTCTGCGTATTCAAAAAAAAAATTTTAAAGTTCGCTCATATGGTGTAAAAGATATGATAGAATAAAATTTGTTCCATAATGTGCCGTGATTGCAAACTTCCTTAGAAGGAAAAAGGGTTGCTCGGTCGTGCTACGTGCGCCCGCTGTAATAAAATGAAAGGTAAGACTCCATTTTATCAATTAAAAAAAAATTTCAATTAATTAATAATCTTTTATAAAATCATAAAATTAGCCTCCAAATTCATGAAATTCATAATTAGTTTTGGTAAAGAAACAAAAAGTTGTGGGAAAAAATATAATATGGTTTATATGGGCGGTGAGTGGTGGGCGTTAATTAAGGTAATAAAGGCTCTGTGCCAAATTTCAAAAACTTTGGGCCAAAAATAAATGTTGGTTTCTATGGGCGGTGGGTAGTGGGTGTGGTCAATTTTGATGAAACTTTATTTTATTCTTAATTGAGGTAATAAAAGGGTCTGTGCCAAATTTCAAAAACTTTGGGCCAAAAATAAATGTTGGTTTCTATGGGCGGTGGGTAGTGGGCGTGGCCAATTTTAATGAAACCTTACTTTATTCTTAATTGAGGTAATAAAAGGGTCTGTGCCAAATTTGAAAAACTTTGAGCCAAAAATAAATTTTGGTTTCTATGGGCGGTGGGTAGTGGGCGTGGCCAATTTTGATGACACTTTATGTTATTCTGAATTGAGGTAGTAAAAGGCTTTTTGCCAAATTTCAAAAACTTTGGGCCAAAAATAAATGTTGGTTTCTATGGGCGGTGGGTAGTGGGCGTGGCCAATTTTTATGAAACTTTACTTTATTCTTAATTGAGGTAATAAAACAGTCTGTGCCAAATTTTAAAAACTTTGGGCCAAACATAAATTTTTGTTTCTATGGGCGGTGGGTAGTGGGCGTGGTCAATTTTGATGAAACTTTATTTTATTCTTAATTGAGGTAATAAAAGGGTCTGTGCCAAATTTCAAAAACTTTGTTCCAAAAATAAATTTTGTTTTCTATGGGCGGTGGGTAGTGGGCGTGGCCAATTTTGATGAAACTTTACTTTATTCTTAATTGAGGTAATAAAAGGCTCTTTGCCAAATTTCAAAAACTTTGGGCCAAAAATAAATTTTGGTTTATATGGGCGGTGGGTAGTGGGCGTGGCCAACTTTGATGGAACTTTATGTTATTCTTAATTGAGGTAATATAAGGGTCTGTGCCAAATTTCAAAAACTTTGGGCCAAAAATAAATGTTGATTTCTATGGGCGGTGTGTAGTGGGCGTGGCCGATTTTAAGGAAACCTTATATATTTCTTAATTGAGCTAACCAAAGGTTCAGAGCAAAATTCCAACATTATACGAGCACTCCTTATATATTTTTCGAAACATTGTATGAACAAATCCCACTGTGCGCCATCCTGAGTTCTTTGTTCAACTTTTGTTACTTTCCACGGTGGTACTAGTCATTACGAATATCAACTATTTAAATAATAATTTTTTAACGAAATACATATAACTTGTTGTATTAATTTTTTTTAAGTTAACTCCCCTTTTGTTGGGGAATATCATGCTCTCAGCCAAGACTCTACTTTACAAACAATTTAATTTCCATTTGATTGGCATTTAATTTGCAAGATTCTACAAGAGCGTAGACAGAACTCCAACCTGAAAGGCGCTCTTTGTCACAATCTGTCTTTGGGTGGTCATACCCAAACTAAAATTATGGCCCTGATTTAAGACACTTCCCTTTTCTAAATCTACCTAAAAAATTTATGTTATTTCTCATGTTTGAGAATTTCGACCTTTTGGGTGTATTCAGGAACTTACGGCGTTAGAGTTTTAACTACTTCAGCTAACAGCACCCTCACTTGTTATTTTTCAAAAGTTAGATTTTGTTCGACAGTGTTATAATAGAAAAAGATTTTTAATACAATTTCTATAGCATGATTTTGCAACAAATCGGTAAATAGTTTTATTTAGTTGTTACAGCAAACAAACGAAACAAGTCGCCAGGCGTCACGCGTTTGCATTTATTAAAAATTAATTATAGATTAGAAAATATTCCCCCGCAAGCTGTATTAAGGTCACAGAGAGAATGTTAAGTGGAACTCGTAAATATAGTTGATTTTGAAATATGATATAAACACGTCAACGCTGCAAAATACCAGGAATCAATTTAAAGCCAGAATGCATGACTTGGCCTGAAATGTTTCCTCTTTCATTAGGTTGCCGTTCATTTTGCACGCAAAGGTCAAGTCGTGAGTATTTTTTTTTATGTGGAGAAATTTCACAGGCATAAATTTATTTAAAAGATATTGAATTTCCTTTTTATGGTTTTATTAAAATATATTCTTATACACGAGTAGTTGACATTTCAAGCACTGAATTTTGTAATGTAACACAATGATTCGGTGTTTTTCCAATGAGTGTAACAACGGCGGCAGTACGTTTGCTTTATATATTTAAATGGTTTTTTATTTTTTAATGTTCATTAGATAATCAGTCGTTCTTTATTTTGGTTGTTTGTTTAATTTCCCTGAAGGAAACCTTGGACCAAGTGTCTCCAAGTCAACAGTTTTGTCTACTATTTACTATGCTTTCTTGTCGTCAATACTGATTTATTTCCTTCTAGTATAGAAATAAATTTGCATCTCTCGTTTACTTCAATAGTTAAAAAAAGTTAAAATTTTACAGCTCTGAAGCTGTCTTTTTCCCTATTTTGATTTTAATAATATTGTACTTCTTTCTTATATCAACAGTCGGTATTGAAAGTGATTATTGGGCGATTTTCATATAATTTTCCCACGCGATTTTCTCCCGAATTTCATAGCCGATTTAATAATTTTTGGATTAAAATGCTAGTGCGGGTTTCGACGAAAAGTTTAGGCCAATTAAGGCGATCCGATATCGGCGAGCGGAGATTTAAGTGTTTTAATTCGGAGTATTAATTTGGAGTAATATTAAAAAAGTGTTTTATGTTGATCTTCGGTTTTGTCTTATGCATAGCAAAGAGAATAGTGACGTGGTTATACGTAGATATATAAAAATGAGATAGCAAGACAGCAACGTATGTAGCTTATGTACAAACATAACAATGTATGTATGTACATTTGTCTGTTGTTTTGCATTCTCTTTGTTTTTGTGGGTTTAATATAAAATAAATAAACAAAAAGGTGTTAACACATCGCCCGTGAGTTCGAACACTCATTGATTTTTTTTATAATTTTTTTGTCTCAATTAATTTTATTCTTCCTGATGTATAAAATACGTTTAATACACAAAAACCCAAAATTAGCAGCTTTTTGGTTACTCTTTTGTACTAAGAAATTTTCAATATCCCAACCCTGGAATTGAATTTTCTGTTTTTAATTCTTAATGAGATATAAACCCAAATCACAGAGTTCAATTTACTCGTACGTAGTTCAGAAAATGATAAACGCAAAAATTTTTTGCAACGAAATCACTTTTAATATCATGAAAAAAAAATCAGCTAGTGAAATTAAAAGTGATTTCACAAGGAAAAATTGTTTCCTTCTTTATTTTTTGAAGAATTAAAATACGGAATTAATTCCATTTCCGAACGGAGTCGAAATCTGTGACATGGCCGATAAAGTTGTTTTACTTACCAAAGCATTCAAAACTCTAACCTTTTCGGTATCTTTCATGTACCAAAATATATTTCAATTGTCCAACCCTGGAATTGAAACTTTGACCTTTTTAAATATTTAACAACAATTTTCTTCTTTCTGAACTAGAAAATGGGGTTAATTAGCAAAAATAAATTTATTTGCCGTTGTGGTTACTTTTATGTGAAAAAAAAATAGATTTCCCAACCCTGGAATCGAATTATTGATTTTTTATTGTTAATACCAATGACGTACAAAATAGTTTTACTTAACAACAAATTAAAATTTGTAACCTTTTTGGTCACTTTAATGTACCAAAATATATTTCAATTATCCAACCCTGAAATCGAAATTTTGATTTTTTTTAATACCAAATGATTCTACTCTTCCTGAATTATAAAATAGTTTTAATTATTAAAAAAATTTCATATGTATGTGGTTTATATACTAAAAAAATTCCATTTCCCTACCCTGCAATCGGAATTATTGATTCTTGTTTTTAGTTTTTAATATCAATTCGATTCTTAAGGATGCACAAAATAGTTTTACTTAACAAAAAATTAAGTTTTTTACCTCTTTGGTCAGTTTCATGTACCAAAATATATTTCAATTATCCAACCCTGAAATCCAAATTTTAATTTTTTTTTTTAATTTTTAATACCAATTAATTCTATTCTTCCTGAATTATAAAATAGTTTTAATTATTAAAAAAAAATTAATTTGCTGGTGTGGTTTATATACTAAAAGAATTCAAGTTCCCAACCCTGGAATCGAATTATTGATTATTTTGTTTGTTTTTAATATCAAATCGATTCTTGAGTTTCACTTAACAAAAAATTTAATTTTTTACGTCTTTGGTCAGTTTCATGTACCAAAATATATATCAATTGCCCAACCAACCCTGGAATCGAAATTGTGATTTTTTAATGGTTTAGTTTTCTTGAATTATGGCATAGTTTTAGATGGCAACAATAACAAAATCCGTCAGTTGCCTTTTTGCTTGCTTTTATGCAATGAAAAAAAATCAATTGCCCAACCCTGGAATCGAATTTTCATTTTTTTTTAATTTGTAATAAAAATTTAGTTTTTCCCGAAGTATAAAATAGGTTTAATTAACAAAAATACAAAAAATAAAATAATTTTTGACAGTTAAGTTTATGGGCCCAAATAGGCGTAGGCTTCCCAGCTCTGGGAACAGTATATTAGATTTTTCTGAATTAATATCTATAGGACTATATTTATGTTTATTTATAGCTCATCAGCCCAAGAACGAAGTCTCTAGCTCTTCTGAGGGCTGGAAAAAGCGATTTCATGTACAGACCCGAAATATATATGTATATACTTTATGGGCAGTGCTACACGTTCAATATATATTGTGATATTTGGATCGCGATCCATTTTAATGGATTGATGGATCACGAGCGTATGCTACATGTTCAATATTTATCGCGTCAGTATTTACGTTATTTTTGTGCTGTGCGGATCATTTAAAAAAAAAATGTCGCGAGAAAAAAACAGCTTTAGCCGACGAGTCCCACAAATCCGGCAATGCCTCCAAATTGGAAGTGAAGCCTTTCAAAATAATTTTTTCGGTCGTTAATTCCGATTCCACCGGCAGAACCAATTCGCTTTCGCTATCTTCTGCCATTACCCTTTTAAAAGAAACTTTACACAAATGTAATAAACTTTTTTACTTTTTATTTGTTAAACTTTTTGTACGGCGCCTTTTATTTTATTTGTTTTATTTCACTTCTTATTAACCCTTAATAACCTGATTTTTTCTTTTGGCCGGAAAAAAATCAGTGGTATAAAACTTGCAATTTTAAACATATTTTAGTCTACAACTTTCTTCGCTATTTCTATTTACCTGAAAATTTTAATAAATGCCTGGTTGGTTCCTAGCGGGACCAGTAGGCTATTAAGGGTTAACGTATCGCGATCTAATATCATGAAAATGCTACACGTTCAATATTTATTACGCGATCCACGATCTGGACTTCATATTTTAGGCCATTCTGCGATATGGATCGCGATTCATCAATACTGCACGCTACACGTTCAATAAATATCGCGATACTGGATCGCGTTCAATATATATTGAACGTGTAGCAGTGCCCTATACATTCACATATGTATTGATATTGAGGAAATTACACACGTAGTGATTAACTTATGTAAAACCTTTCACTTTTTTGAGAAAATTTAAAATTCTTCTTCATGAAAGTATTTTGGAATGAACGTTTTACGTGTATTTTAAATTCAATTGAGATTGATGGACTAATTGTACGTAAATGTAGTTCTTAAATTCTGAAAGACATGATAAATATTTCCAGGCACTAGGGAAAGTCAATAACAGTTTTAATTATTCAACTTGCACAGCAGAGCAAAACAGCTGTTTTCGAAGGCCGCTACACTACCATCATCAGTACTCATGCGAAGTTTTGTTTATTATTAGGCCGCTTGGTTGATTGTGGTAAAATAATTTTTATTTTGAACAAACCTCGCAACAACTCTAAATGTACGATGGAGATGCTTTGTGGGAGCCCCATACTCCCTAAAGCAGTAAAGGTGTTTGTGCTAGAACTCCTTTTCCCAGACAATAAATTAAAACCCATTTAATAAGTCTGCCAAAATTTGTAAATAAATTAAAATTTATTTAGCGCCAGACTGCACCGTACCGCGTCTCACAAAACATTACACTTTATCTCAGCAAATAAATTTGTTAAAACAAGTGAATAAATTAAAGGCGGCGCCAGAGAATATTTTACGCTTCGCGCATATATTATTTATAACTGGATCTTTAATTCAGCATTCGCTCCATATCAATTTCGTATGTTCGCTAAATGTATAATATAATCCGCTCGAAAATGTTCAGCCCGCCTCTAAGAAGAAACTTTGCATGCACCAGCACCTGTTTGTTTCACTTTCACATCTTGAATATTTCATTCTACCTTTTGCTTGTTTACAACAACAATTTCCCAAGTATTTCCATAAAATATGTTGAAATGGTAAATATTGGTTCAATAACCCAGACACGTAACCACATGCACACACACACACACACACACACACACACATACATCAAGCACTATGTCATATAAAAGGATATTAAAAGTTAAACCAATACACATGTAAACACAGTCGACTCTACACCCACCCGCCCACCACTCACGGTACTATTCCTTTGAAATGTTATCATGGCTTTTTGTACCTCATTGTGGCTGCGACTGAACGAGTTTGTGTGCGTGCGTGTGTGTGTGAGTGTGTGTGTGTGTTGTTTTCTTGGCAAGAATGTGTAAACATCTATTAACTTTGTAATATCTTTTTGATTTATTTTATTTCATTTTTTTTTTTTTTTTGATATTTTTATATATGCGAGTGTATGGAGGCAAATATTCTTTAGAATTATTTTATTTACTTAACTTCAGTTGCTTTTAGGGTTCTTCCTGTGTTCTTGCGCAAAGTGAATGCTTACTGAGTAATTTAAATATCTAAAACTGCTTGCTTACCTGGAGACGAAGACCACATAAACACCAGCACCTGTCATGCTTCTATATTTCGTTGCGTATTTGTATGCCTTTGCAAATACAATTCCGTATAGATTGATCAGCAATTTTTGTTGTTATTTGGTTTTGGGGGAAAATGTCATCTATTTAAATCAATATGCAGATTTCACAAACAGATTTTGTTTCATAAATATTTATATGATAATTTAGTTGAAGCGGGAGGAAACGATAGTGACTAAGAAGTCTCTCTGTTCAGTTGGTAATTGGATCTTAGAATATTGCCAGAAATGTCAATATGCTGGCAGGGAACAGATAATGAATATTGCCTGCAGAAGATGCACGTGCAGATAAATACTAAGTTAAATGCGTTTTTGAAAAATTTTTGCTTAGGAAATATATTTTCTCTACGCATCACCGGCATTTCATACGGGATTTCACAGTTTTTATATCACTTGACAAACGCACATGAGGTCAATCAAACCGATCCTTTAACTGTGCTGCCATTATTTTCAAATGCCAAGTCTTTAAAACGGATTATTTTAATGATGAATGTATTTTCCTAGCCGAACTTTTTTTGTAGTTTAAATTACGAAATTGAAAACAATTTAACAGAATCTAAGTTCGAATCGGCGAACTGCAAATTACTATGCCCTCAATGTGGGTGCTGTTGGCTGAAGTAGTAGAACACGAGACTATGAAGCGGAGGGTCGTGAGTTCGAGCCCGCGCTGAGTCATGAAATATTGTGTTGAATTCTTCTAAAACAGCATTAGTGCGTTGTTGTGTTAGTTGTTGCCAGCCTGTTTCAATGATGAAGGCATAGTCTCTGGTCACTGAACATAATTGACAGCGAGTGACGCTATCATGTACTAAAAGCAGAGTAACAGCACCCACCTTCGTCGGCCCTGTAGCAAAAATTAGCCGGCGAAGTAAAAGGTTGAAATCGCCACAAAAAACTGTCTATCTTCTCATCTTTCCTCATCTGTCCCCTTAATACTATCCCCTCGTTTTCAGTTCCGGCGCAATGCATTGCATATGTAGGGGTCATCCCCTGAGTGTTGGTCCTACTCCTAAAAAAAAAAAAAAAAAAAAAAAAAAAAAACATTGTAGATTTATTTCGTCATTCCGTGTGTAACCCAGCGAAATAACCCTCTAAGACCCCATAAAGTATATATATTCTTAATCAGTGATGAAAACTAAAATGATCTAGCCATGTCTTTCCGTTCGTCTGTGGAAATCACGAATCAGTCCTTTGGAACTTGGTATAAATATATCTTAAAGGATAGCACAGCTCAAGTTCGTAAATAGGCTGAATCGGCCCAGAGGGAAAAAAATTCCCCTAAGGCCGAGGCCACGCAATGAGCGGCAAAGCGGTGAGCGGTAAAAAATTAAAATATATGGAGTACTACTGAAGCGGCCGCAATGAGCGGCTAAGCGGCGCCACTCAGGAATAGAATTTGTTCTAATTTTTAGTTGATTTCTGAGCGGCGAAGTATAAAAATGGCAAAAGTGAATGCGGAGCTTATAATTTCATCGGTACAAAGGCTACCGTTATTATGGCAAGATAGATTGCCAAATTTTAAAAATAAAAATATAACCGATAAATTATGGAGTGAAGTTGGTGAAATTTGTGATTGCACAGGTAAGATTTTATTTATTTATAGGATGAGTACCAAATCTTCTTTTTTTTTCTTAAACGCATTAAATTCTTGTAAATATCAATACGATTTTCGCGTAAAAACATTAAACAAACCTCTCTTGACAAGGTCATTTTAACTACTAACCGCACCAACCGTTCAGAAATGACGCTCAGTAATAAGCCACTTGCCGCTCAAACTCGCAACTCTGCCGCTCACCGCTTTGCCGCTCATTGCGTGGCCTCAACCTAAGGCCTCGGCCACGCAATGAGCGGCAGAGCGGTGAGCGGCTGAGCGGTGAGCGGCAGAGCGGCGAGTTTGAGCGGCAAGTGGCTTATTACTGAGCGTCATTTCTGAGCGGTTAGTGCGGTTAGTTGTAAAATGCCATTACCAAGAGAGGTTTGTTTAATGTTTTTACTCGCAAATCGTATTCATATTTACAAGAATTTAATGCGTTTATGAAAAAAAAGAAGATTTGGTATTCATTCTATAAATCAAACAAGGCGATATTACGGCGAATTTAACCATTTATATACAAATCCACGCAAATTTCCAATTTTATCGGTTATATTTTTATTTTTAAAATTTGGCAATCTATCTTGCCATAATAGCGGTCGGTTTTGTACCGACGAAATTACAAGCTCCGCATTCACTTTTGCCATGTTTATACTTCGCCGCTCAGAAATCAACTAAAAATTAGAACAAATTCTATTCCTGAGCGGCGCCGCTTAGCCGCTCAAGAATGTCGCTTAGCCGCTCAGAAATGCCGCTCATTGCGTGGCCGCTTCAGTAGTATTCCATATGTTTTAATTTTTTGCCGCTCACCGCTCAGCCGCTCACCGCTTTGCCGCTCTTTGCGTGGCCTCGGCCTAAGAAGAACTAAACCAACCTCTAAAAAAGCATAATAAAAAAATTTTTTTTGGTAATTTTTCCAAGCAAATGATATATTTTCATGTCAAAGGAGGTCCAAACCATTAAACTTGAACCAAGAAGATAATATAGTGGGCGTTGAAGTTACATATTACATGGAAAAGTGGTGTAAATATATAACAAATTGTATTGCTTAAGGCTACCTTCCTTAAAAATAAATTTTTAAAAGCTGAGATGTTATCTGATCTTCCTCTGTCCTACCCCCATCCACCCACCTTTGCCACCTAAATGACCCTATCCAAAAAAAAAAAAAAAAAAATTTTTTTTTCTACGCTTAATTACGCCACAAATCTATTTTTTAATATTCTATGACGAAAAAGAGATGTCTCCCCCATGGCTCTTCCCTGTGATCCTGTTAAAATAAAGTTTTAGAATAGGGCACGGAAATGTCTTAAAGGAACTCTGAAAATGAAACATTTTAATTTATTCACTTAATATTTGGAGGGTATTTAAGATTCGAACCGGTCGTATATAATGTTCTTACTCCTCTTTTTTTGGATTTTGGTCAAATTCTAATTTTTATCAAAAGTGGAATATTTTGAATTTATTTTTATAATCGTCATATTAGCAGAAAGAGGTCATAACTGGTGACGAATCATGGGTGTATGGCTATGACATTGAAACCAAAGCCCAATTATCCCAATGGAAGCGTCCAGAAGAGCCAAGACCGAAAAAAGCACGTCAAGTTCGGTCAAATGTGAAGGTTTTGCTCACTGTTTTCTTTGACTGCAAAGGCGTGGTGCATCACGAATTCTTGCCACAAGGTCGTACGGTCAATAAGGAATACCACCTTGAAGTTATGCGCCGTTTGTGCGAAGCAATTTTCCAAAAACGCACAAAATTGTGGAAAAAACAATCATGGATTTTGCACCATGATAACGCACCAGCTCACACATCGATGCTTGTGCGTGAGTTTTTGGCCAAAAACAAAACTGTTATGATGCCCCAACCAGCGTATTCAGCGGACATGGCCCCCCGCTGACTTTTTCCTCTTCCCAAAACTGATGAAGGGAAAGCGTTTTGCTACGATTGAGGAGATAAAAGAAAAATCGAAACAGGAGCTGTTGGCGATACCAAAAAGCGCGTTCCAGGGGGCTACTCTGTAATGCGTTGCGAATGAACGCATTTGTATGCTATTTACATTGAAATGCGAAAGCAAATCCTTTCGCATCGCAATACAGAGTAACCCCCCTGAAGTGTTTCGAGGATTGGAAAAAACGCTGGCATAAGTGTATTTTTTTTTGTTTTTATCGGACCAGCACTCAGGGGATGACCCCTATATATGCAATGCATTGCGCCGGAACTGAAGACGAGGGGATAGTATTGAGGGGACAGATTAGGAAAGATGAGACGATAGACAGTTGTTTTTGTAGCTATTTCAACCTTTTACTTCGCCGGCTAATTTTTGCTACAGGGCCGACGAAGGTGGGTGCTGTTACTCTGCTTTTTTAGTACATGATAGTGTCATTCGCTGCCAATTATGTTCAGTGATCAGTGACTATGCCTTCATCATTGAAACAGGCTGGCAACAACTAACACAACCACGCACTAATGCTGATCAGAAGAATTCAACACAATATTTCATGACTCAGCGCGGGCTCGAACCCACGACCCTCCGCTTCATAGTCTCGTGTTCTACTACTTCAGCCAACAGGGGGATTATTTTGAAGGGGACAAGATAGTTATTGATGAATAAATAAATACTTTATTTTTTGATCAGACCTCGTATTAATTATTTGAGCCTCTGATGACACTTCCCTTATTTTCAACATAAAACACCCTCTTTTTCATTTACAGCAATAAATTTAAATTTACATTAAAGCACTTACTCTATATGTGTTTTTTATAATAAATCCTTTTTTTAATTTTATTAACTTTTATCATTAATTTTTCTCTTTCATTTCAGATGGTGAGTTAAAATTTATTCATAGAATTCATTGATTTCGTGTGACTGTAAGTATTTGTTACGCTTTATTAAACTTCAAAAAAACCTTTCAATTTAAAAGTACTGAATGCATAATTGACTGCAAATAATGCCCAGGAATGTCTGATTCTTAAATTTATCCGTGTAATGGATTAAAGAAAAATTCAGTTTGTCTAATATTTTAAAAACCTTGAATTTGAAGGCAAAAACAGCAATTGCAGCCCAGCTGATTACTTCTACTCATACGAAAATTTGACTTGCAAAATTTCGAATAGAGCGCATAGTATTTTCCACTGACCACAGAAGTGTATGTCGTGATATTTTTCAGTATCAAGGAGCTGTGGAAGTCTAAGATTCCGGATTCGACTGTTCACTCAGTCAGGAATATGCACCTCTATCGTGTTTGGCGTTTTTCGCCTTCAGATTCGCCATTTTGTAACAGATTAAAGAAAATTTTAGCTTTTTGCCTTTAAGCTATTACAATTTTCGAATTTGCAGGCGTAAAACGCCAAACACAATAAGGGTGATGGTATGGAAATTTCGCAGAACTTTGACGGCGAGATAAATTCTTCGAATTACTGCAAAAAATTCTTCACTTGTCTTCATCTGTTATCTCATCAATATCCCCTCTTTCCATTCCATCATTAGGGTTTATATCCTCAGGGCCAAGTAACAAAAACTCTCCAGAGCGTAATCGCAAGCCACAACTGAGCGACTTGCAAGGAATGCTCAGCTGGCAACATCTTGTGCATCTTAAGCACTTTGCTGTGGTATTCTGGCGAATCTTTAGCCCAACCGCATGTGCCATCCATCTGTCAGACCGAAGTCCAGCCAGATCCGACTGATCATCAGTTCGAAATATCTATCAGCTACTTAATAAGAACACAGCCGCCACGTAGGCTGCCAAAGATGACCTCAATAAATATACGAATAATCGAACTTTTGTTGAGGAAGCACCGAAGTCCGCTACACGACATCATCGTAAGGACTGATGTGCTCAGCACTGTAATCCCTAGAAGGCAGGCTCTTTTGAGGGGCATACCGGCTCTCGTGGAACAAGTGTGAGATGAATGATCGTATGTCGAGAGCTAGCCCCTGGAAGTTAAATATCTTTTGATTTGGCTCTATGGGGAACCTTACACGTCCTTCCGTCTTCTACGAAACTCTTGTAGATCAGCCTACTATTTTGAAATTCATATATTACATGCAGCCGCGCCGCTCTCTTATTTGAGATTTTAGGCAGAAACTCATAGCTTCTGTGGATTACCGTCAAAAATTATGTCTGGGAAAACTGCGTAGCCTTCTTTCGCTGTGAGCACAGCGGAATAACGCCCCTACATTTGACCCATCCATTCCCACTTTCGCTCTGGTATTTCAAGGTGCAATGGGTTTTGTTTTGTGAGGTTCCATAAGTCTACATTTGAAATTATATTCGGCCAGAAAATCGTCATTATATTCCGTAGGCATCTATTTGCAAAGACTTGAAGAGCCTTAATGTCGGGTTCCACCACTTATTAGGTGGCTTCGTTAAAATTCTTACTACATACAAATTTAAGCTATGGCTTGAGCTACCAATAATAAAAAAAAAAAAAAAAAAATATTGGAAAAACGTTCACATGTACTTAAGTATAAAATTCAAACCAAAAAAGTTTGACTTAGGTATGATGGAACAAAAAATTCAGAAAAATGGGACATGAAGAAAAATAATCAAACGGTAACACGGGTATTATAACAATAACATGTTAACATCAGGTTGATACAGTTCTCGTATTCTTTTTCACAATAAAATTTGTGTAAATAGGAACTGTTATCAAATTCAACTAAGCCACCTAATAAGTGGTGACAAACACAATACACATGAGCACTGATGATGAAAGGGTTGCGTCTTTCGAAAACAGCTGTTCTGCTCTGCTGTGTAAGTTGAATAAAAACTGATGTTGACTTGCCTTTGTGCCTTGGAATATTTATCATGTCTTTCTGAGATTTAAAAACAAATTTCGAACAATTAGCCTATGAATCTTAATTCAATTTAATATAGCAATATAAATGTTTGTTAAAATTCTTACTACATAAAATATGTTTAATCTGCTCGATCAGAGTTCCTTCAAGACATTTCGTGCACAATTTTAAAACTCTATTTTACCGGCGTTATTCCGGGAAGGGCAGTGTCGTCAAAACTTGAAAAGTAAATTTTTGGGGTAATGAAGTCCCCGTTTACACTTGCAATTTTTGTCGCAGCAAGTTTTGAGTATTTAGTGAGGAAGAGCGAGAAAGGAATACACATGATATATATTCCTATTTCAGCACTCTAACACATAATAAGAATTCCTGCAACAAAAGTTGCATAGTGTAAACCGGGACTAAGTGTAGAAAAAATTTTTTGATGGGGTCACTTAGGGTCATAATACCTTAAAAATTTATTTTTTAACGAATTTGGGGTTAATTAATACAGTTTGTTAAATATTTACACTAATTTTGCATATAATATCCTACGTCAACGCCCACTAAAGGGGGCGGGGTCCAAAAATAGACTATATCATATTTTCTACAGACGAATGTATGGGCATTGCTAGATCGTCTCAGACTTCATCACTGATCAAGAATATACATACCGGGTTTTTCAACAGGGACGCTACAAAAGTAGAGCGACAGGGACAGCAAACGACGCCATATTTCTTGCCGCTCTTTTGAGATTTCTCTTCAGTAAGGTTTGCGAATTCGTGATGGAAAAATATGCGAGCCAACAGCGAGTGGAAATTATTAAAATTTACTACCGACATTCGGAGTCAGTGACCTCAACGTTAAGAGCGCTACGTCCAATTTATGGTCGTCATAATCGTCCTAGCAGATCAACGATTGAGCGTCTAGTGGAAAAATTTGAATCCACAGGCACAGCACAAAATGTTCCCGTGCCAGTGAGACAAAGAAGTGCCCGTAGTGTCGAGAATATTGCTGCTGCTGAGGCTTCAGTTGAAGAAAGCCCAAATGTGTCTCTCACACGTCGTTCTCAACCGTTGGGCAACTCTGTGACGTGGTTGTGGCGAATTTGGCATCGGTCGTGCGATTTGACGCCGTTAGACTATTTCCTGTGAGGCAACGTCAAGTCTATGGCCTATGCCAACAACCCAGCGACGATTGATGAACTTCGTACGAATATCGTACGTGAAATTGCAGCAGTATCGGCCGATTTATGCTTGAAAACCGTTGAAAATTGGGTTCAGCGTTTGGATTTCTGCAATCGTGCCCGTGGTGGACATGCAAAAGAAATCGAGTTCCATTCATTATGGCATCGAACGTACTTTCACAGGAACAAAGAATTTCATTGATATCCAAAACCGTTTTTGTTTTATTTAAAAAAACTTTTGTAGCGCTCTTATTGAAAAACCCGCTACTTTATGAGGATATTAATACTGTGTTTTGTCGGAGCCTCTCTGGCAAGGGCCGTGGGGGAGACATTTCAGCTTTGCCATAAAACTTCAAAAATAAATGTTCGCAATAATTAAATGTAAAATTTATATAAATTTTTTTTATAGGGTCATTTAAGGGGCAAAGAAGGAGGAAGGGGAAGGGCAGAGGAGTACCAGGTTACATCTCAGCGTCATCATTAAAGCTTAAAAATGTTATTTGTAAGGAATGTAGGCTTAAGTAAAACAATTTGTTAAATCTTTACATTATATTCGCATATAATAACGCCCACTAAAGGGGGCGGGGTCCAAATATTAGCTTTTTTGATTTTATGGCTCCAAGTTTAATTCGTTAGACCTTCTTTGACATAAAAATATATCAGTTGCTTAACAAAATTACAAAAAAAAACTTTAAAAATTATATTGTTTTTTAGAGGTTGTTTTATTAGTTCTTCTTAGGGGAACTTTTTTCACTCTTGCCCGATATAGCCCATTTCCGAACTGGACCTGTGCTATCATTCTAGATATATTTGTACTAAATTTCAGGAGCCTGGCTCTTTTTGTTTGAACTGAATCGTGATTTCCTCAGAGGGGCGGGCGGACGGACATCCTCAGATCGTCTTGGATTTCATCACTGATCAAGAATATATATACTTTATGAATATAGATGAATATAGATGAATATACCCTTCAATTCTTTTTTGAAGGGTATAAAAATGAAATTCGATTCCGGATTTCATTTCGTACCTAAAATTAACGAAAAAAGCTGTTTTATAATTTAGAAAGAATAAAATTGCCAAAAATTTTAAAAATCTATGTTTCGTCCCCAGGCTTGGACAATTGGCATATTTTTTTTCAGTAAGACCGTTTTATAATTCACCAAGAATTTAATTGCTATAATCCAAATCCAAAAAAATAAAAAAATGTTAATCCAGGGTTGGAAAGTGGATTTTTTATGTACATAAAAATAATCAAAGAAGCCACTACATTTCGTTTTTTGGTTAATTAAACCTTTATTATGGTTCAGCAAGAAATATTTTTTTTTTAAATTCAAAAATTTTAAAATTCGATTCCACAGTTGGTATTGTAAATAAATATATCCACATAAGTTCCTATTATTTTTTTTTTTTTGTTGTTGTCAATTAATCCTTTTTTATACTTCAAGAAAATTTAAACTGGTACTGAAAACCTAAAAAATCAAAAATTTCAGTCCAGGGTTGGAAAATCAAATTTTTTTTTGGTACATAAAAGTAAACATATAGTTCCTAATTTTGTTTCTTTTTTTTTTTTTTGTAAATTAAACCTATTTTATACTTTAGGAATAATTGCATGCGTGTAAAAAAATTCAAAAACATTTCAAAATTCGATTCCAGGGTTGCAAAATCGATTTTTTTTTCTTTTTGTACACTAAAGTTACCATATAAGTTCCTAATTTTGCTTTTTTAGTGCTTCCTGAAGTGTAAAATAGGTGTATTTTACACTTCAGGAAGAATGAAATGGATATTAAACCAAAAAGATGAAAATTTCGATTCCAGGGTTAGAAAATCGAAATTTGTTGGTACATAAAAGTAAACATATAGTTCTTAATTTTGTTTCTTTTTTTGTGAATTAAACCTGTTTTACACTTCAGGAAGAATTAAATTGGTACTAAAAACCTAAAAAAGCCATCATTTTAGTCCAACGTGGAACAATCGAAATGTTTTTTTTTTACATAAAATAACCATACAAAATACTAATTTTTATTTTTTTAGTGAATTAAATCAATTCTATACTTCAAGAAGGATTTAATTGGTATTAAAAACTGAAATTCGATTCCAAGGCTGGGTAATCGAAATTTTTTTGGTATATAAAAGTAACCATATATGATTTTAATTTTATTTATTTTTTGTGATCAATTAAAACCATTGACTATGACCAGTGATATGCCCTCGTCACTGAAACAGGTGTATTTTTTTCTACCCCTACTTTCGGCAATTTTTTTTTCGAAACCACCTTGCAACAATGCTTTATATTCGGTGGTGTACGGCGAACTTTTTTTCGAGACGCCCTAGTGTGCACTGCATTTAACGTAAGCCCATTATAAAACTTAATTATTTGCCTGAGCGTCGCTAATTACTCAGCATATTCACACTTTGGTGGAAAAAAACCATAACAACATTTAAATCTGTTTATTATAACACACACACACACACTAATGTTATTTATTTATTCATACATAAAACATTAGCACACACTCCCACTCACATGTTCGGTGCATGCAGCTGCATGCATAAACTGTAATAAGTTTAATATTTATTCCGCTCTATAAGCGACCATTTAATATTATTTCCGCAGCACTACCACTAACACATAAAGCGAATGAATGCATAAACAATTTTATCTCTTGTATGTTTATGCTCATGCATGTGTGTGTGTGTGTGTATTTCTATTCTGTTTTATATAAATAAAGTTTGTTGCGCGCATCGTAAACATGCTTCGTTGGCTACTTGGCTGTCAGTAATGATGCCTTAATTGATTTAGTTGAAGCCATTTAATTTGTTGATAATTCATGCCTAAACTATTCGCCCAGCCACCCACGCGCTGGGAAGTAAAGTGATGGCTGGCTGTGGCCACGTGGTTGTCAACAGAAACAGCAGAAACAGCAACCGCAGCTGAAAAGTTTTACAAGAAACATAGTAGACCTGGTGGTTTATTTATAACGCTGGGATGTTGCCGTTTTATAAATGTAAAGGGTGCTGCTGAAAATATAGATCGTGATTAAATGGTTTGTTATCAAAAGCACATTAAACGTATTTAAAAATATGCTGGCGTCAAGCAACAATTATATTTTTACAGCTCACTCTTTGCTTGGAAGAGAAATCCGGGCTAAAAATTTGTTGTTCTTTTTATAAATAAATTACATCACGTTGATGTGCATCAGTGCAATTTAGAATTACGACAAGCATTTTCAGCCACCGCAGTTGCACCCTTCTCGCAATTGTGTGAACAATCAAGTAGCTTTGCAGCAAGATTAAACTTGCAGAAACTTGTTTTAGGGCCCGATTATGAAGATTAATGGGATACAATTGTGGTTTCCCATACGCACACCATCCCTTGCATCCAAAATACTGTTTACCTGCCATTAAATTAGTTATTACCCGTGGCGAGCCCACTTGGAGCCTTAAATTTTCCCTTCACGATATTATTACCTTTCTCTTATGGAAACGCCTTTCAAATCACAGAACGGCGGAACATGCCTCATGGGATATTCTGTACGACCGTTAAGGTGATGTAAACGTGTCACTGAGATGGTGCAATTTGACCCCGTTCAACGTACAATCACAGTGGTCCTAAAAGCCAACGTAATCCATGCCAACGATCACTTTAGGCTGATTTATGCGCCAGTCAGTTAACATTTTGGATGCTTCCACCCAGAAGAGCCGTTGCGGACACTTGAACGATTTTATATGCCACCATCAATCAGTCCAACTTTTGAATAATTTTTCTAATACATGCGGTTCTATGGCTTCAACGATAACTTGAATATTAGCTGCCAATGCTCCAAAAATGCTCTCATTTGTCGGCATAAGAATTACTCCAGAAGACTTATACCGTACGAACGGTAGTGCTAGTGAACACCACAACTTTTGGAAAGTTGTCATCAAATTGATTTTGCAATAAATCGATTTTTAAGTGGACTTATGGCAAATTGCGTCGTCTTGCTGGGATCAAATGTTGTCGATGCTTAAGTGATTAATTTTAGGAAACAACAATTCAGTGACCATGTGTTGATAGCATCTCACCACGCACCAGGCAATCTATTTTATTGGACGTGATGGTGATTCGTTATCGGTTGCAGAGTTGCCTTCACACAAAATATTTGTATACCCCCCAAAATGAATTGGCGGGTATATTCACTATGTCATTCCATGTCAAACGAGGCGAAATATCCCTGTAAGACCCCATAAACTATATAGCCATGTCCGTCCGTCCGTCTATGGAAATCACGATTCGGTCCCAACGAAAAGAGCCAGACTCCTGAAATTCGGTGTAGATATATTTTAAAGGATAGTACAAGTCAAGTTCCTGAATGGACAGAATCGGGCCAGGGGGAAAAAAGTTCCCCTAAGAAGAACTAAACCAACCTCTAAAAAACAACAATATTTTTTAAGTTTCTTTATACCCTCCAAAAAAGAATATGGAGAGTATATTCACTTTGTCGTTCCGTTTGTAACGCAGCGAAATATCCATCTGAGACCCCATAAAGTATATATATTCTTGATCAGTGATGAAATCTAAGACGAACTGAGCATGTCCGTCCGTCCGTCTGTGGAAATCCCGATTCAGTACAAACGAAAAGAGCCAGACTCTTGAAATTTGGTATAAATATATGTTGAAGGATAGCACAAGTTAAGTTCGGAGATGGGCTAAATCGGGAAAGAGGGAAAAAAGTTCCCCTAGGAGGAACTAAGCCAACCTCTAATAAACAACATAATATAAAAAAAAATTTTTTTTTGTAATTTTGTTAAGCAAATGATAATTTGTATGCGAAAGAATGTCCAACGCGTTAAACTTGGAGCAATAAAATAAAAAATAATAATTTTTGGACGCCGCCTCCTATAGTGGGCGTTAATATATGCAACAATTTTGTAAAAGTTTAACAAATTAAGCCTGCATTCCTTAAAAATAACATATTAAGCTTTAATGACGAAGCTGATACGTAACCAGGTACTAACTATGCCCTACACCCCCCTCCCCCTTTGCACCCTAAATGACCCCATAAAAAAAATTTTAATTTTTTATTTAAGTATCACAAACATTTATTTTTAAAGTTTTATGGCAAAGGTGAAATGTCTCCCCCACATCCGTTGCCAGAGAGTCCCCGACAAAACAAAGTATTAATATCCTCATAAAGTAGCGGGTTTTTCAATAAGAGCGCTACAAAAGTTTTTTTAAATAAAACAAAAACGGTTTTGGATATCAATGAAATTCTTTGTTCCTGTGAAAGTACGTTCGATGCCATTATGAATGGAACTCGATTTCTTTTGCATGGCCACCACGGGCACGCTTGCAGAAGTTCCGACGCTGAACCAGATTTTCGACGGTTTTCAAGCATAAATCGGCCGATACTGCTGCAATTTCACGTACGATATTCGTACGAAGTTCATCAATCGTCGCTGGGTTGTTGGCATAGGCCATAGACTTGACGTTGCCTCACAGGAAATATTCTGACGACGTCAAATCGCACAACCGGGGCGAAATTCGCCACAACCACGTCACAGAGTTGCCCAACGCTTGAGAACGACGTATGAGAGACACATTTGGGCTTTCTTCAACTGAAGCCTCAGCGGCAGCAATATTCTCGACACTACGGGCACTTCTTTGTCTCACTGGCACGGGAACATTTTGTGCTGTGCCTGTGGATTCAAATTTTTCCACTAGGCGGCCAATCGTTGATCTGCTAGGACGATTATGACGATCATAAATTGGACGTAGCGCTCTTAATGTTGAGGCCACTGAGTCCGAATTTCGGTAGTAAATTTTAATAGTTTCCACTCGTTGTTGGCTCGTATATCTTTCCATCATGAAATGGCAAACCTTACTGAAGAGAAATCTCAAAAGAGCGGCAAGAAATATGGCGTCGTTTGCTGTCCCTGTCGCTCTACTTTTGTAGCGTCCCTGTTGAAAAACCCGGTATGTATATTCTTGATCAGTGATGAAGTCTGAGACGATCTAGCAATGCCCATACATTCGTCTGTGGAAAACATGATATAGTCTATTTTTGGACCACGCCCCCTTTAGTGGATGGTGACGTACGATATTATATGCAGAAATAGTTTAAATATTGAACAATTTTTATTCCTTAAGCCTATAAGAAGCTGAAATATTCTCTGATCTTGCAGAGGTCAAACGTCTTCCCCACGGCTCTTCCCGGAATGACTCTCTCAAAATAGAGATTTAAAATTGGGTACAGAGATGTCTTAAAGGAACTTTGTCCCATCAAGTTAAACATTTTAAATTTACTTACTAAATATTTGGAGGGTATTTAAGATTCGACCCGGTCGACTATAACGTTTTTACTTTTTTTTTTGACCCAAGTTTAGTCCTCGAAGTATAAAATAGGTTTAATTAAGAGGATTAGTTTGTTTTTGCTAGTTAATTTTGTGGCCACAAACAGGTGTAAGCTTCCCAGCTATGGAACCATATCTTGGATATTTCTGAATTCAATAGCTCTATTTAGCTTCATTTCGAATCCATCAGTCCAAGAATTAAGTTTCTAGCTCTTCTGGAGGCTTGGGAAAACCGTACAGACAGACGTCATGGCTACTTTCAAGGCTCGAGGATATAAATATATAGATATATATAATATGAGGTCCCATATTAATATTGAGGAAATTACAAACGGTATGAGAAACCTATACATGCATTTCCACTTTTTCCTGAAAGCTATAAAAATTAATATTTCCGAGTTATCACTCTCTTGTTGTGAACGCTAGATGTGCATATCAATTCTTATGCTTGAATTAATGTGCTAACAAACTCAGCATGTTGCGAAGGATTTAAAACAGGTGCCTGCTAACATTCTGCTTTTGTTGTGTTGTTTTACACGTCACATGCAAACGTTCACACATACTCAGGTACTTATTTACATACACAAAGGACACCTCCTGGGGCTATGATTACATTAATTAGAAAACGGAATAATATTACAGCGACTCGTGCATACGTATTCTTCATTTAAATATTTTAAAAACAAATACATGAAATACAAAATAAAAAAATAAAAATAATACGAGTACCACGAGCAAATTGTTTTACGAAACAATGATTCTGGATAAAATTTCTGTTTTGTGTTGTTAATGTATTTAAATTAAGTAGCTATTTTATTAATTTATTTAATTAAGTATCTAATTTGCGTTAGGTGAGATAAAGGAGGTGAATATTTGAAAAACAATTCACGAGAGTACATTTTTTTATTCCAGAGGTATTCATTAGGCACAAGTGAATTTTGTAATAAAGAATTGTAATAATCACCTGGTTCGTGTAACAGATGTGACAAAAAATTCATTACCATTCTGTAAAGCACAGGACAAGTCGGAATATATTTCTTTCATTTCTATTTCATCTATATAAGACTCAACACATTATTTATGGATCGACCTACAATAGAAAACATGAAAAGTGCAGCACAGAAAAAATAAGAAAAATGTTATTGTTGAAAAGGTACTTACTGAAGGATGTACGTTTTGAGGCTGGTCCTTTTTGAAAATGACACTTTTTCAAAAACAGTACGTTTAATAAAAAGTATTTACTAAGGAAGATGCTTTTGGGAAAAAGTACTTTTTACAAAAAGAAATTTCTTTAAGGAAAGCGTTTTTAAATTCCTTTTCAGAAAAGGTACTTATTAAAAAAATGGTTTTTAAAAAAGGTATATTTTAGAAAAAAAAGTAAATTTTGGAAAACGTATTTTTTACGAAAAGAAATTTCTTGAAGCAGAGTACCTTTAAACAAACAAAAAATTTATTGAAAAAGGTTTTTTTTTAAAAAGGTATTTTTGTAAAAATCACTTTTTGGATAAAATATGTTTTGGATGATGTAATTTTTAAAAGGCTTTTTAAATAAAGTACTTTTCGGAATAAGGTACTTTTGGGATGATGTACTCTTTGAAGGGCTTCTTTGTTTAAGTACTTTTTAAAAAGCTTTTTGGATAAAATACTATTCGGAAAAGGTATTTATTTGAAAAATGGTTTCTGAAAAAAGTACTTTATTTTTAGAAAAAATTCCTTTTGGAAAGATACTTAGAAAGGTGCTTTTAAAATATTTACTTATTACAAAAAGAGACTTCTTGAAAAAAAAAATATTTTGAAAAAGTACTTTTCGATAAAAGTACTTATTTAAAAAACAGGTTTTGGAAATAATAGTTTTGTTCAGGAAAAAGCGCTTTTTGGATAAAGTACTTTTCAAAATAACGTACTAAGGCACTTTTTACATAAAGTACTTTTTGATTAAAGTACTTTTCGAAAAACTTTTTAAATAACGTTTTTTTTCAAAAAATTCTTTTTGAATAATGTACTCTTCGCAAAAGCAATTTTAGAATAAACTACTTTTCGGAAAAGGTACTTATTTAAAAAATGATTTTTAAAAAATGATTTTTAAAAAAGGTAATTTATTTTTATAAAAAAAATTACTTCAAAATGTGCTTTTTAAAAAATTACTTTTTACAAAAGGATCTAGTATAAAATTGCTGTTAAACAAACAAAACATATTTTGAAAAAATACTTCTGGGAAAAGATACTTTAAAAAAAGATGGTTTTTGTAAATAATCTTTTCTTAGAAAAAGTACCGTTTGGAAAAAGCTCATTTGGATAGAGTACTTTTCGGAAAAATTATATTTCGAATAAAACATTTTTTTGCAGAAGTTATCAGATAAAGTACCTTTTGGATAATGTACCTTTTAGGCTGCTTTTCGGTAAATGTACTTTTTGGATTAGGCACTCTTTAAGAAAGTTCTTTTAAAATAAACAAAAAGCAAAAGTACATTTTGGGTAAAGCACTTTTTGGATAAACTACGTTTCGATAAAAGTATTTTTTGGAAAAGTACTTTTTCAATAAAGTCGCCTTTGAAAATAGTTCTTTTTGGATAAAGTACTTTTCAGAAAAGTTATTGTTGGAATAAAGTACTCTTTAGAAAAATTACATTTTGCAGAAAATGCTTTTACATTTACATTACATTTTGAGAAAAAATGCTTTTCGGACTTTTCAGAGAAAACAAAACGTTTTGGTTAAGTACTCCTTGGAAAAAGTACATTTTTAAAAAACATAATCATGTATGTGCAGTGAATCGCACGATTATCGAATCACATGCGACTTGAAAAACGCCAAATTCTTTAGAACGATTTTGAGCGATTGCCAACTCCAGCACACCAATTTGGTGACTTCAAATCGAAAACGCTTTATTTCATGCGATAAGCGATTTCCATCACATGGCCGATTATTTATAACAATTTGTGATTGGCAATACCGAGTGCATTTTCAGTAGTCAAGTCGAAAAATTATAATTTATGAACGCATATCGTATTCAGCTCATATAATTTATTGAAGATTTTCTAAGCACTCTCCAAAGAGGTGGAAAAGGCAGTATCCTTGCTTTTGTAGTCAATAAGAAAAACCTGCTTTGGTTGCTATGAATGAGTGCTCGTATCTACTCAAGTATTTTGCTTTCCCCATAAAAAACTTTCTTAACCCTTAAGCGAACACCAGGGCCTGGCCAGGCATTTTTCAGATTTTTTCCCATTTTTTACATAGATATCATAGATACAATCTCCTAGTATTTTATGAATTCCTCAATAAAGGTGTTTTGTATAAAAAAAAGTCAAAAAAACTATAGATTTTTATATGTGGGAGTGGCAAACAGATTTTTAAAATTTTTATTCACGTTTGAAACACCAGGGCCCAGCCAGGCCCTATATCATTATGTATAAAAAACACAACGTATAAAAAACACAAAAAGTCTTTGCTTGCGTTAGCAACAAATTATTTCTTCTGTGAGTGATAGTAAAAGTAAATTCTAACGGTAATTTTTGTGTTTTTTCACAAAACGCAGGATCCTTCTGCTTGTATGTATATTTTATAAATGATTTACTCAGTTTTGTGTTGGCAGTTGATAAGTGTAGAGTGTTACAATGAGCACTGAAGTAGACAAAATCTTGGAAACAGTTCCCAAATCTGATCCTAACTATTTTGAAAGGTTGGCAGAGGCAATCGCCAATGATATAGAAAACGAAATTCGGAATGAGGTTCATGAAAATGAGGATGATAACATAGAAATTGAAGCTTCTGATATAGAAGAGGAGTTACAAGTTGATAATGAAATTGAAGATTCATCAGAAAGTGAAGAAGAAAACGAAGAACAACTGGAAAATCAGGAAATCTCCAACTCAAACAGTTTTTTTACGGAAAAGATGGAACGAAATGGTCTAAGTCACCACCAGCTTCTAGAAGATTTATGTCTCATAATGTTTTAAAATTTATTGGAGGGCCAACAACTGGAAATGGCTGTGAGCTAGATATATTCAAAAGATTTTTTTTAAATGACATAAAAGAAATTATTTTGTGTGAATCAAATAAACATGGTAAAAAAGTTTATGGTTTATCAAAGCTAGTTTGGACACCAATGACTATGGAGGAGCTAGAAGGTTTCGTAGGAATACTGATTTGTGCTGGAGCTACTCACAACAACGCGCAGGCAATATCAGAACTTTGGATAGCTACAAATATACCTTTATTTCGAGCAACAATGTCCTTGAAGAGATTTAAAGATCTCTTACGACTTATAAGATTTGATGACAGCCGCGCTAGGTTATTCCGATCTCAGTCTGATAAAGCAGCACCAATAAGAGATATTTGGAACTTGCTAAATATAAACCTTAAAAATAATTATAGGCCGCACCAAAATATAACGGTCGATGAGCAACTCTTTCCATTCAGAGGGAGAACGAAGTTCACCCAGTACATTCCATCAAAACCTGCTAAATACGGAATTAAAATACACCTACAAGTATATATATTTCATTAACTTGCATGCAGTAGCAACTAAAGTGCATACAAATACAAGAAGTCCCAGCCAGGCCCTGGGGTTCGTTTATGTAAAGTCATTTTGGTGTTCGCTTAAGGGTTAATAACATTTAAATCCTTTTTTCATCAAAATTCAATGTATTTCTATAAAAGAAATGTTATCTGTTGATATCTTCAATAAACTACATGCATTTGCTCGTATATTTATATAATTTATTGTGTTTGCTAAATTCTTTCAACAATTTTTTTTTAATAAAGTTTCCAAGTTTTCTTATCGTCAACAAAATGCCAAAAATTTTCCTTAACTCAATATTCTTTCCAGCACTTCTTGCATGTTTGCCAGGGTGTAATTGAATCCCCAGAAGTAATTCAAGTTTAAGCATGAAAAGTCCTCTTTATAAATTGTATTTTTGTTTCGATACAATTGTTAGCAAACGTTTTCCCATTTCTTCTTCTTGTTATGCCTGGCATTCGTAGTTTATTATCTGTTTAATGTTGAAAAGTTTGTTTCAATCTAAATACTCGTAGTTAAGTTTGTTTTCGTTAACTTTTCTCGAATATTAAATAGCGTCAATGCGGAAATTCTGTTCTTTTATTTCTTGCACAATTCGGAATAAATTTTATTTCACTTAAACTCAATTTGACTTTTTATGCTTCAGCTAGACTTGAATTGTGCTGCTGCCTTGTATCTCGTGTATATTAATTTAATGGCACAAAAGGTTTATTGGGAGGTGCGGATTGAATATCAAGCACCCACTTGTTCAAGTTTAATAATTAATTCCACAATTTTTAATATCAAATCATTGTTGTTTCCTTCATGCGTTAGAAGATTAAACGAAATGGATTTGGATGAAATGTTTTGCAATCTAAAGATCTAAGTTCGAGAAAAAAGACGAGTTAGGGCATTTCTACAGCAGAGCATCAGCAGAAAATATCAGTAGTGCAACTGTAATAATTCACTATTGACTTTTTCACCAGTACTGCTGGGTATTTGTACCCCAGCCAACCTTTTATGCGATAGACATTTAATATGTGCTTCTCCTTGAGAATGAACTGTGGACAGGGTAGTTCTTTTGGTACCATACGCGGACATTGCAAACAGATACACACGAGTTCATATTAGTAATTCTACTCTATAGTCTTGAAACATTTGACAAGATGCATTGCCCATCGATCTATTATTCCCTCTTATTCTGTAACTCTTTGTCAACGGCACGTCAAGACCATATCAAAACTAAAACATTTGCCTACTCGATTTCCTCGGCACCTAATTACTCTTATTATTTTCTAGTCCTTGGAGATTAATTAGAGACTGTCAATAGTAACCAGTTGTCGCCCGCAACGAGAATGTTATTGCCTTCTTATTGATATTGTCGACGTGACGTTTTTTTTTCTTTAGGAGTAGGACCAGCACTCAGGGGATGACACCTACATATGCAATGCATTGCGCCGGAACTGAAAACGAGGGGATAGTATTGAGGGGACAGATGAGGAAAGATGAGAAGATGGACAGCTATTTCAACCTTTTACTTCGCCGGCTAATTATTGCTACAGGGCCGACGAAAGTGGGTGCTCTTACTCAACTTTTTAGTACATGATAGTGTCAGTCGCTGCCAATTATGTTCAGTGACGAGTGACTATGCCTTCATCATTGAAACAGGCTGGCAACAACTAAAGCAACCACGCACTAATGCTGATCAGAAGAATTCAACACAATATTTCATGACTCAGCGTTGACAAATAGTTAGAGAATAAGGGTTATTAAGTAAGAAATATAGAGCTTTTGCCGACAATGTCATCAAATTAGTCGACAAAATGGTGACTTCAAAGCACTTGAATTCAGGAACATATTTATATATGAATAAGGAATTTTATGTTTATTATGAATATTTTCTATGAAAGTATACAGTCGAATCCGCTTTAGCACAACACGCTTTACTGAAAAAAATCGGCCTATTGAGAGCGATAAAAATCCCCGCACTGATTTTTAAAGCAGCTAGTCTTATTCGCTTCGTTTTAGTGAAACATCGCTTTACTGAAAATATCGTATTACTGAAAACCAAAAGCAAGCCCACAACTACCTCTTGTATGAAACTTACTTCGCTTTAGTGAAAAAATAAACAATGTCATTCAAACGATTGCATAACTTAAGGCTGTACATGTTTTGTCCGTTAAAAATTAAATTGCAAAATGTATTTGTCCTTTTCGCTCTTACGTACTTTATTGTATTTTTCTATTATATTGTCAATGCAAGTGGCTAGACATTTCCGAGGAATTCGTGAAAAATTTCAACAACAAAATAAATAATTCTATGAATACTTTTTTTTAAATAAAATTTTTACGTTAAATTGACGTAAAAAATATGCAGATATAAAAAATATTGTTTTACTGATATTAAGCAGTACGCTTAACTGTAACAAATTTCAGTAATCCGAACTACGTTTTAGAGAAAAAAATCGGATAACTAAAAAAACAAATTGGATTTTGGTTATTTCCAATAAAACGGAGTCGACTGTACTCGTATATCTTTTCATACACATAGGTTAGTTAGGTTAGGTTAAAAGGGCTGCCCGCAGTAAGCGAGGACAACACTCGGAGGCCATAAAAAGGCCCATTGTGATGCCCAGAGGACTATACCGTACACACTCTTCTCAAGACGAAGTGGTGGTTGCTGAGAACCACCCAGAACTTCTCACAAAGCCCGCCAGGGCAGCCAGCGGTGCATCCCTGAGGCAGTCAAGATCCCGCAGGAAACGAGAGCCTAGATGTCTAAGCCTACGCTCCTGCAGGGCCGGACAGTCACAAAGGAAATGCTGTACTGACTCCTCCTCCTCCTCATCGAAGCAGCTCCTGCAGCGGCCATCATGGGGAAAGCCCAAACGCTCCGACATGTGCCCAATTGCACAGTGCCCCGTCAAGACCCCTACCAGGAGTGCCAACGGCTGTTTCCCAAAAAAACAGAAGTTGCCTAGTCCTAGCTCTGCTAAGCGAGGGCCATAGAGTTTTGGAGACCCTGCAGGTAGTAATACTTAACATAAAAACTTTATTAATTAATATTTTGGATCCCAGTCAGCATATTATGAAATTAACGATCATCTAGTCTTTTTCGACTCCTTCGCACGATTAAAATAAGAATTTATGCGCTCGTTTTCGAGTCGAAAATGACTGTTCATTCGGAAGAAAATGGTACCCTAGCCCCGACTCTTCTAAGGGAGTATTTTATGTTTCTCGCTTCTGATCAATATCGACTCATATTTGAGACAGTTTGTGGTAGTTCTTACAAACAGTTGCTTTACTTTTTTACTTTTTACTTTTCATTTACAAGTCTTTTTCGAATCATATTAAAAGCGAATTTTTAATTGAATTTTTGCTGTATCAATACAACCATTTATTATTGTTTCGATTTTAATTTAATTTATAAATAACATAACAAAAAAAAATATATATATATATAAAAAATTATAAAATTCAATTTGTAAGCTTTTAATTATAATAGCAATTTGGGATCACGTGCAGTGATGTCCTGAATCTCCACAACATCCGGCCGCGACACAAGTTGTTTTAATTCAGCCACACTGAACCGCATTAGCCACACTGAGTTTTCTTTTTGATAACTTTTTTACTTATCATCTTTATTCTCATCATCCGGAACTGTCTATACATGGCAGCCAAATCGGCAATGGTTATCTTTTCCGGCACATATCTGTACAGAACCAGACAATTATGTTTTTGGAACTATAACAATACGAAGTCCTTGCTTACTCAATGATTACGTCGCTTGCAGCTCCTGGCGATTGTTCTGGCGTTTTTTTCATCACTTAAAGATTCATTCTTCTTTTCTTTTGTTTTGTTTCCTTAATCTTTGTGGGTATTGTCATTTACATCGGATTTACTTTTAGATTCATCCTGAATATCTTCATTTTCATGTTCAATCTCTTGGTTGTTTAAGTTTTTTACTTAACTTCTTTATAGCTGACATTACTTTTTTTTTCTTTCTAATTTTTATATGAATTCACTGACAAATGTAATATGTACACTTTATATATTTTTTTGCTTGCTGTTTGTGATTGTTTTTTTTTTTAATCACTTTCTAAGTATTTCTGGGAATCATTTTCGAGTCTTATTTTAAGCCCAGAACTAATTAATTAGTTTTTGATCATCTAAGGTACTCGAAAAGGACTCAGTTTGGTGAAACAATCTTCCACATGCTGACTGGTATGGTTTTTACTGCCTGTCTCAGCAACATTTAAAACAAAAATAAAATTAATCTAAGAATCTTTAATAGGCTCTAAGTTCAGATCTCCCAATATTTTTTTTAGTATTAAGAATTTAAAAACAAACAAGCAAGACCATTATATTCCATCGGATCGAATCTAAAATACTTTCCAATTATTTAGTAAATAAAAACTCTTATTTTTATTGTTATATAAATCTTTGAATAATTTTCAATTATCTGGTATCTATGAAGTCCACTACATTATAGTGTTGAGGGGACAGATGAAGAAAGATGAGGAGATAGAGAATTTTTTGTAAATATTTCAACCTTTTTACTTCGCCTGCTAATTGTTGCTACAGGGCCGACGAAGGAGAGTACTGTTCCCTGTTTCTTTAGTGTACGACAGTGTCAATTACTGGCAGTTATGTCCAGTGGCCGGTGCTATGCCTTCATTACTGAAACAGGTTGACCACAACTGACACTAGCACGCACTAATGCTGATCAGAAGAATTCGATACAATATTTAATATTTATTACCAAACAAATCTTGCAAAGTTAACGTATTGCTTGCAATAGGAAAATCCATGACAATATCAAGAATTCCACCAGCTGGTAAGAATTTAAGAGGATGCTCGGTGGTTTTGACTTGGAAAAAGTTTCACTCCATTACCTTCCCTTGGGTTATTTATTGCAAAAGTATATGCAAATTAAAAATATCTTAAGGAATACAATTTGTTAAATATTTACACATATTTTTCCATGTAATATTTTACGTTAACGCCCTCTAAAGGGGGCGGGGTCTAAAAATGAGTTTTTCTGGTTTGAACCTTCTCTGACATGAAAATATATCATCTGCTTAACAAAATTACAACAAAAAAAATTTGAAAATCATGTTGGTTTTTTAGAGGTTGCTTTAGTTCTTCTTAGGGGAACGTTTTTCCCTCTAGCCAGATTCAGCCCATTTACGAACTTGACCTGTGCTATCCTCCAAGATGTTTGGAATGTATAACATTTTCCACAGACGGATGGGGGAATGGACGGATGGACGGATGGACAGACGGACGTACATTCCTAGATCGGCTTCCTCATCTTATTTTTATTAAAATTTACATTTTCGTGGTATTTGGCTTAAGCAAGCAAAGGAAAAAAAAATTATTTTAACACGGCCTTTTGCAAGGAGTTGGGAGCAGCATAAAATCAATTGACAGTCGACTCCGCTTTACTGGAAATAACCATAACCCAATTTTTTTCACTTATCCAATTTTTTCTCTTAAACGTAGTTCGGATTACTGAAATTTGTTGCAGTTAAGCGTACTGCTTAAAATCAGTGAAACGAATTCCTCGAAAATGTCTAGCCACTTGCATTGACAATATAATAGAAAAATACAATAAAGTACGTAAGAGCGAAAAGGACAAATACATTTAATTATTTTAGCCTTAGGTTATGCAATCGATTTCTAATAAAGAAATTCGTCATTGTTTATTTTTTCACTAAAGCGAAGTAAGTTTCATACAAAACGTAGTTTTGGGCTTACTTTTGGTTTTCAATAATACAATATTTTCAGTAAAACGTTTTTTCGCTAAAGCGAAATGAATAAGAATAGCTGCGTTTAAAATCAGTGCGGGGATTTTTATCGCTTTCAGTAATCCGATTTTTCAGTAAAGCGCGTTGCACTAAAGCGGTTTCAACTGTACGTTATTTTTGTAGTTCATATTTCATAACAACGCGCATAAAAAGGGACGGAGAAAATTAAAAATGAATAAGCTGCTGGATCAGAGTTCTTTTGAGACATCTGTGTGCCTAATTTTGAAACTCTACTAAGTAGAGTCGACTTTATCGGGGTCGCTGCAAAAATATTCTTGGGAGGAACATCTCTTCACTGCCGTAAAAAGTAACTTTTTGAGGTAATTAATCGTAGAAATAATTTTTTTTTTGTTAGGGTCATTTAGGTGCAAAGGTGGAGAACATCTTACCTTCGTCGTAAAAGCTTAAAAATTTAATTCTTGAAGAATGTAGACTTAAGAATGTTTTAAATTTTCACATTATTTTTCATGTAATATATCACTTCAACGCCCAATAAAGGGGCGGTGTCCAAGAATGCATTTTTCTGATTTTTTGGGCCCAAGTTCAACGCTTTGAACCTTCTTTGATAAAAATATCTCATTTGCATAACACAATTACAAAAAAAACTAAAAAACAAGTAAGAGTGCTATATTCGGCTGTGCCGAATCTTAAATACCCTTCACAGATGTAATTCTTCTTTCTTTCTTCCTAAAACAGGAAGTAGGTTTAATTAAAAGATGTAACATAGTTTTACTTGACAAAAAAATTTAAATTTTTAAACTTTTTGGTCACTTTCACTTCCCATAAAATATATTAGTTGTTCAACCTTGGAGTCGAAATTTTAAATTTAAGATATTAATACCAATTTTGTTCTTCCTGAATTATAAAATAGTTTTAAGTAGCAAAAACAACAACGTCAATTGACTATTTGGCTACTTGTATATACTTATTTCAATTTTCCAACCCTCGAAACGAAATTTAAATTTTTTTTTACTAATCCTAGTCTTCATTAGGTATAAAGTTGTTTTATTTAAGAAACACTTAAAATTTGCAACTATTTTGGTTACTTTCATGTACTACAATATATTGCATGTACCAAAAAAACTTTAAACTTCCCAACCCTGGAAATGAAATTTTAATTTTTTTTGTTTTATTTTTCACCAATGCAACTTCTCATGAGGATTAAAGTAGTATTATTTAAGAAAAATTTACAATTTTCAACCATTTTGGTCACTTTCATGAACCATAAAATATTGCACTTGTCCATGCCTGGATTCGAAATTTTTATTTTTTTTTTGGAAATTTTTGATATCAATTTTGTTCTTCCTAAAATATAAAATAGTTTTAGTTGGCAAAAAAAAAAAAAACAACGTCAATTGCCTCTTTGGTTACTTTTATGTATAAAAAAAATTTAAATTTCCCAACCCTGGGAGCAAAATTTTAATTTTTAAAATATTTTTTTTATCAATGCAAATCTTCATGAGGTATAAAGTAGTTTTGTTTAAGAAAAACTAAAATTTTCTAACCAGTTTGGTTATTACATGTACTACAAAATATTGCATGTACAAAAAAACTTTAATTTTCCCAACCCTGGAAACGAAATTTAAATTTTTTGTTTATCAGTGCAACGCTTCATGAGGTATAAAGTAATTTTTTTTAAAAAAAATTTCAAATTTTTAACCATTTCGGTCACTTTCATGAATTATAAAATATTGCACTTGTCCATCCCTGGATTCGAAATTTTATTTTTGAATTTTTGATACCAATTTTGTTTTTCCTAAATTATAAGACAGGCTTAGTTAGCAAAAAAAAAACAACATAAGTTGCCTGTTTAATTACTTTCACGTATAAAAAAAAATGCAATTTCCCACCCCTGGAAGCAAAATTTGAATTAAAAAATTTTTTTTGGCCAATGCAAATTTTCTTGACGTATAAAAAGGTTTTGTTAAAGAAAAACTTACAATTTTTAACAATTTTAGTTACTACATGTACTACAAAATACGGAATGGGTCGAACAAAATTTTTAATTTTCCATCCCTGGAAAATTTTTTTTATATTTTTTGACTTTATAATAGAGTATTGAGGCTTTCCAAAGCACGAAATAGGTTTAATTTACATACTTAAAAAAAATAACAGATTTTTGGTATAAATTTTGCGTCGAGAAATAGGTGTAAGCTTCCCAGCTCTGGAACCATACTTCGGATCTTTCTGAATTTCAATAGCACTCTATTTAATTTCATTTCCAATCCAACGGTCCAAGGACGAAGTCTTTAGCTTTTCTGGGGGCTTGGGAAAACGTACAGACAGACGGACAGACGGACAGACGGACATCGCTCAATCGTCATCGCTATTCATAAGGATCCCGAATATATATGTACATATACTTTATGGGGCCCATATTGATATCGAAGAAATTACACACTGAATGATAAAGCTATATATACCCTTTCACTTTTTTGTGAAGGGTATAAAAAATTGTGTTGATTTTAGAGGCTAATTTAGTTCTTATTAGGGAACTTTTTTTATCCCCGTTCCGATTTAGTACATTTATGAATTTGACCTGTGTTTGATAAATCTGACACTTTTCGTTTGAACTGAATCGTGATTTCCACAGACGGACGGACGGACATGCTCAGATCGTTTTAGATTTTTTCACTGATCAAGTATATACATACTTTAGGGGGTCTCAGATGGATATATCGCAAAGTGAATATACCCTACAATTCGTTTTTGAGGGCATACAAATTTGCAAATTCTTACCTTGAAAGTTATAAATTAATAAGTTCGACAATTGAAATTCATATTAATTTTTATAAAAAATAAAATATAAGAATTTGTTTTTCTTTTGATTCACCTAATAGTTTGAACATACCTCGTACATATTGTAATTCATTAAGGTGCTTATCTATTTACTTATTGCCGAATTCATTGGAATAAACCTGCGCTTAGCTCATCGTTCATTTTAAGTTGCAGTATCATTGTAATAATCCTACTTTAAACTAACTTGAGGTGAAAATAACGGCCCTAGAACTTTTTTCCGACTGACTTTCGCCAAATATTTTGCTAAGATCTTGTCTTGATAAATCCCCAGTTTTAAGTGATTTGAAAAATATTTAATTCAGCCGCTTTGTGTAATTGATTTTAACAATTTTCAATTCGTCCACTTTGTGTGATTGATAATTTTTTTTCCTCCTAAACAACCATTTAAATTTGTTAATCGTTGCTGTTTATAAATTTTACACACGCTGGTCGGTGCCGCCATGACCCTTCGATTTGCTGCTGCTATTTGAATTTCGCCTGTTAACGGCCATTAAGGCGCCGATGTAAATATTTTTTTATTTTTATTATTTTTGATATTTTACCTCCTTCTTTATTTACTACTTTATCTCACAACATACGGATGGATACATAATTTCAACCTTGACTGGCATTTGCCAAATTGGAGAGACAATAAGTCTGGCAAATACAGAAAAAAAAAACAAAATTGTTTCTATTTTTCTCAATATTTACCAAATTTATACTAGTCAATTGTGCTAGAGACAGAAATGGGAAACGGAAACGAAGACGAGGAAGAGGCGGTGAGCAGAGGAATTTCCTACGTTAAGGGAATAGCTGCTGTAATAAATATGAATGATAACCAACGAATTCATAATGGGAACGAAAATGATCCCCCTGTGACTTGATTTAAATGTATTTAGACGAGTCGCAAGTATAGTTTTGCTTTCTTTCAACGTGTAGCAGCACATTTTTCCGTTGTAGCTGTTCGCCTAAGTGAATGTGGTTCACAAGGCTGAACGATTTTATTTTAAGAGTCCCAGCAGCACCGAGGAAATAATAATGATGGAAATAATGAGTTTGCAGTAAACGAGTATATTGAGAAAAATAAATGCTAATTGGCCAAATTTTCTACAGCCTCATCTTTTATTTACTCATAAATTATTGCCATTGTTTACTCGTATGAATATTTTTATCAAAAACTTATTTGCATTTTTTTTGTTTTTGTTTTTTTTTTTTGCTATTGATGCTGGCGTCAGGAGTCTGCCAGCAGCAATAACTTTAACCCAAAACGCACATAAATGCTTTAAATAAAATATTATTTTCTTCTAAACAATGAACGTAAAAACTTTTTGTTGTAAAATATTTGAATGGCGTTCTGGAAGAGTTTTCTCGTTTACATAAAAAGTCTCTTATCCTGGTAATTATTTAATTTTTATTGCTTATTTTAGTGCTAAATTCTTTGCCGATTTACTCATATTTACTAAAAAGTTTTATTTTCAAATAATATTTAGTGTAATCACTTCCTTATCGAATAATTTCTTCGAAACAAATCTTTCTTTATCCATAAATTTCTCATCGAAGAATTTGCTTTCTACGTAGTAAAATTCAGATTATTCATAAACTTTCAGTTTGCAAAGTTTTGCTATCGCTAATATCTCCCTACGGAAAATATTTTTTTAAAATTAATTAATACTCGTATAATAAAAGTTTCCAGCTATTTCGCGATTTGCAAAAGTTAATGATATCAAGGGTGGGCAAATTTGAGGTTAGGAAGTAAATTGGCATAAAAATTTAGTTTTATTGAACAAATTCAGTTTTATTGATACGAATTTAAAGTGGAAATAAGGAATAATGGAATATGATATCGGGAAAATATCCGCCTTTAGCACGACATACAGTGGGGTGAATGGTAGAAAAAGTGGCGATTAATTCATAGAACTTGTAATTTTAAAATGTTGTTATTTTTTATTGATGAGTATTAATAAATACATAAAAAAACATCATTTAAAAAAATTTAAAAAAAAAAATTGTTAACCTTTTATGTTTTTTTTTTGTATTTTGGAGAAAATGGTCTTATTTGACTATTTTCGCTGTAACTTTGGAATAAAAAATCATAAATTAGTAAATTAAATTTTAGACTAGAACATACTTTATGTGCCTTTAGAAAAAATAATAAAAAAGATAATAAAAACAACTTGTTTTTTTTCACATTGACTTTTAGCAACCGTAATTCTCTCACAAAAAACTTCATAATTCAAAAATCGCACAAATGCGCAAATAGGTATTCTGGGATTTATTAGCTAAAATCTTATATTTTAAGAAAAACATTTTTTCCTGCACTCATCCGCAAAGTTGTTGAAACTCAATGTATTTATAAAAAATACCACATTTTTGGAGACATTTCTTTTTATTTTTTTTTTTAATATTTCTAAAACATTTATCTAAACAAAAAGTATTTTTTTAAATGCTCATATACCTGAAGTTGACGGTTCCATTATAAAACTTTTACTTATAGAAGTCTTAACAAAAACTATAATCACTTGAGATATCAAAATTTTCTCTTTTAATCAATTCGCGCAAAAATAACAAAAATGATTGAATTTTGAACACACACTGCAAATAAAGTGAACCACCAAGAACTTTTATGTTTGCAGTTAAAGATGTAGAATTTTATCTACTTTCATATGGTACCAAATACGATTGTGAAAGCTAAAGTTAATCTTTTGAATTAATCGCCATTTGTGAGGGCTTTCACCCCACAGTGCGCCGTTTTGCTGAAACTGATGTCAACATTAGCTAATTTTGGCTACAAAAAATCGCAGATAATTCATGGTGACGGCATTTGCTCGCTCATTTTCGAAAAAACACAGGCCGATGATGCCACCTGATCACAAACCGCACCATACGGTCACTTTTTTTGGATGTATTGGTTTTCCGAGGACTGCTTGTGGATTTTGTGAGCGCTATATGCGATAATTTTGTTCGTTTACTTAGTTTTCAATATTTTGGTAGAGAATTTTCACAAATTAAACTATTTTGTTCAAGAGTTGAGCGTTCTATAATTAAAAATTTTCCCCTTTTTACTAAATAAATGTCAAAGGATGGCAGTTTAATTTTTGACATTTCATCATTTGATAGCCAATTGAATTCCTAACCTCAAATTTGCCCACCCTTTAGTTAACAAAAATATTTGTTTTTGTTAATGAAACGAAAATCAAAATAAACAATTAATAATATTTGATTTTAAATTGTCGCTGTGGCCGATGAGTAGGAATGCTCATTCCAATGATCGTAGGTTCGATTCCCTCCGGCTGTTTTTCGCAAACAAACAAAACACTTCGCGGACTGTGTTTGTTATTAAAAATAATAGTTTGGGTTTTTTTTAGCCAGAACAACGCTTTTAAATTATGAAAAATCGGTTAATTAAAAAAATTGTTATATCCAAATAACGATTTAACCGGTTAGTTTCATCATCAACCTATAAAAAATAAATTTTTAAATTTTTTGTTCCGTTATAACATATTTTTTTGGTTTTTTATACCCTCCCAAAGAGAATTGGAGGGTATATTCACTTTGTCATTCCGTTTGTAACACGGCGAAATATCCATCTGAGACCCCTTAGAAAAAAAAAAAAATATATATATATATATATATATATATATATATATATATACATATATGTTAATTTTTTGAACGGGCTTAAGTTCGAATCTGCAAGACTGCAAATCATTGATGATTATTGAAAATATTCCAATCTTAATATAAAATAATAATTAGAATTTGAACAAATTCATTTATTAGTAAAATAATAAAAAATGATTCGCAGTCTTGCAGATTCGAACTTAAGGCCGTTGAAAAAATTAACAATTTGAATATATAAATATATATATATATATATATATATATGTATATATTCTTGATCAGTGATGAAATCTAAGACGATCTGAGCATGTCCGTCTGTCCGTCCTTTTGTGGAAATCACGATTCAGTCCAAACGAAAATAGCCAGACTGTTGAAATTTGGGTATAAATATATCTTGAAGGATAGCACAGGTCATGTTGGTAAATGGGCTGAATCGGGCCAAAATTAGTTTGTACCTCATGAAGCGTTGCACTGATAAAAAATAACTAAAAATTTAAATTTCGCTTCCAGGGTTGGGAAAGTTAAAAGTTTTTTTTGGTACATGCAACATTTTGTAGTACATGTAATAACCAAACTGGTTACAAAATTTCAGTTTTTCTTAAACAAAACTCATGAAGGCTTGCATTGACAAAAAATATTTAAAAAATTAAAATTTCGCTTCCAGGGTTGGGAAATTTAAATTTTTTTATACATAAAAGTAACCAAAAATGCAATTGACGCTGTTTTTTTTTTGCCAACTAAAACTATTTTATATTTTAGGAAGAACAAAATTGGTATCAAAAATTTCCAAAAAAAAAATCAACATTTCGAATCCAGGCATGGACAAGTGCAATATTTTATAGTTCATGAAGGTGACCAAAATGGTTGAAAACTGTAAATTTTTCTTAAATAATATTACTTTATTCCTCATGAAGAGTTGCATTGGTTAAAAATAAAACAAACAAAATTAAAATTTCACTTCCAGGGTTGGGAAGTTTAAAGTTTTTTGGTACATGCAATATATTGTAGTACATGAAAGTGACCAAAATGGTTGCAAATTTTAAGTTTTTCTTAAATAAAACGACTTTATACCCAATGAAGACTAGGATTAGTAAAAAAAAATTAATTTCGATTCCAGGGATGGGAAATTGAAATTTGTTTTATACATAAAAGTAACCAAAAAGGAAACTAACATCGGTTTTTTACTAATTAAAGCTATTTTTTAGTTCAGGAAAAACAAAATTAGTGTCAAAATTTAAAAAAAAGTCAGAATTTAGATTCCAGAGTTGGATAACTGCAATATTTTGTAGTACATAAAAGTGGTTACAAATTTTAAGTTTTTCTTAAATAAAACTATTTAATGCCTCATTAAGAGTTGCATTGGCAAAAAAATTTAAATTTCGTCTCCAGGTTTGGGAAATTGAAATATAAAAAAGTAACCAAATAGGCAATTGAAATTGGTATTACAATATTAAAAAATCAAAATTTCGACTCCGGGGTTGAACAAATAAAATATTTTATGGTACATGAAAGTGACCAAAAAGTTTAAGATTTTAAATTTGTTTGTCAAGTAAAACTATGTTACATATTTTAATTACACCTATTTTCTGTTTTAGCAAGAAAGAAAGAAGAATTACATCTGTGAAGGGTATTTAAGATTCGGCACAGCCGAATATAGCACTTTTACTTGTTTTTTTTTTATAAACTCCAAATAATAAATATTTTCTAATTACTGAAATAATCTGATTTATAAAGACAAAAGTTTATTTAATCCAAGAACCTCGTTTAATTAATCTAGTGATTAACTGCTTAAAAGCAAAAGCCCGTTTAAATTAATACCCCGGTATTGTCACCAGGATATATGATATCGTTGTTGTGGTTAATTTTTTCTTTCCCTTCCTGATATGCGTTTCCTAATTTGTGCAATAGTTTTTGCTCTTCAATTGGAAAAAGTCCTGAATTGTTTTCGTCATTTATTCTTTTGCTACACTTGAAAGTTTCTGCTTGTAATTTTGTTTAGACAACAATTTTGCCTCAACCTCCCGTTTCATTTGCTCTTGTTGCTGCGAGATGTTTGGTACATTATCAGAATGTGTTGCATAAATATTTTGGATACTTCACATTTCATTCCCTTGAAGACATGATAAACTAAACAAACAATTTCATTAGTTTATGGCAGAGTAGGTGTGTGTGTGTGTGTGTGTTTGTAGGCTTGTGTGCGTGAGCCAACACCTTTGCTACGCTTACATGGCCATGTGGGGCTGATTGCAAGTATTGCTGTGTCTTTCTTTGTGCTGGTTCATGACTGTGTTCAGTCTTCATGCTTGTATTTAAATGCTTAATTTTCACAGAATTCTTCCTGAGACTTCGTCCTTATCGCCTTCACTGTACAGACACGTTAACAATATTTCAGCATTGCATTTATGCTGTTGAATTTCGATGTATTTTCCTCATTCTTTGGCTTTGGTTGGTTAAATTTAAAGCATGAAATATTTTATTTTACTTTGACTTACATTCTGTAAATAAATTGTGGTTACGAAATGTTCTCTTTTATGTTACCAAAGCCATTTCGGTTGGTATATTGTGTTTAATGAGATATTTTACACAAGTATTTAATACGAATATGTGTTTCTTGAGGTATTTGAATGTGTTCGTTTTGCTTTTAAATGGGGCGAGAAATAATGGGAAAAGGTTTTTTTCGGTGTGTCGCAAACAAATCGATTTTTTTACGTTTTGGAAGTTGCTGACCAGCATAATTTGCCTGTGGCATGTCCTGCCATTTCTTTTCTCTATCTCTTGTTACTTGAAACAGAATAAAACCCATGTGTTGACCTAATTTGTCTTTTGATTAAATCTAGAGACTCTTCAATCTCTGCATGTTTGAGTCGTTGTGTAAAAATAGCTTTTGACAGTGATTAATTAACTCATGGCCCGGCATTTATGATGTTTTGAGTTCTTAAAAAAAGTACCAAATTTCATTTGAATAATTTTTACTTAAAAACACGCATTAATTTTTATTTAAATCATACGAAAAACTCTGCAGTATGTTTTATTTCTCTTTTCCTCTGTTTAGCAACAAATTGGCTTTAATAGCAAGACATTAATTTTACAATGTGTGCAAATTTATTAAGTGCGTTTTAGAAGAAAAAGCAAGTAAAAGGGCTTTATTAGGCCGCGGCGAATTTTAAATACCCTTCAATGACGTACATATGGAGTAAATAGCGAGTGAGCAAATTTGAGGTTAGGAAGTAAATTGGCTGTTAAATGATGAAATGTCAAGAATGGAGCTGTCACCGTTTGACATTTATTTTGTAAACAGGTGGGAAATTTTAATTGTGAAAATTTACTATGAACGTAAAAAACGCATTTTTCAATAAAATCGTCTTTAGTGAAGAGGCCCATTTTCAATTAGGCGATTTTGTAAACAAACAAAATTGTCGCATGTGTGGCTTACAAAATCCACAGACAGTCCGCCGCGTAAAACTATTACAGCCAAAGACAGTAACCATATGATCCGGTTCGTGGTCAGGCGGCATTGTCGGTCCGTATTTTTTCGAAAATAAGCGAGGAAACACCGTCACCGTAAATTCTCTGCTCTACCAAACCATGGTAACCGATTTTTTGTAGCCACAATTGGCTAATGTTGACATCAGTCACCTTTGGTTTCAGCAAGGCGACGCCACAAGTCGTACAGTCGGCAAAACAATTCCGTTATTGCATGAGAAATTTCCCGATCGCTTGATTTCTCGATTTGGCGATGTCAATTGGGCGTCTCGTTCTTGTGATTTAACATCGGGGGATTATTTTCTCTGGGCCCATTTAAAAAGCCGGATTTACGTGAACAAACCATAAGCAACTGACGCTCTGGAAGATAAAATTCGGCACTGTATTGATAAGATAAGTGAAGCTCTGATGCAAAATGTGGTTCAAAATTATGACAAGAGTGGTCGTGGTAAACATTTGCTCGGCATTATATTTCGTTTTTAATTTTCATGTCTCTACTTTACACTCGTGTGGATGAAACTGAATTTGTTAAGAAAAGGTGTTTTTTAAGCCATCATTTTCCTAACCTCAAATTTACCCACCTTTACATTCCTTTGATTTTCAATAGTAATTTTTTTCTTCTTCTAAAATTTTAAATTTTATAGATTATTATATTCCAAAAAAATTTAAATTGTCCAGCCCTGGAATAGTAATTTTTTGCTTCTTCTAAAATTTTAAATTTTATAAATAATTATATTCCAAAAAAATTTAAATTGTCCAGCCCTGGATCAGCCTGGATCAATAAATTTCTTTCGAAAACTTTCAAAATATTTAATGTATAAGCGAATAGAAAAAATGTGTTACAGTTGGTTACTTTTATGTACTAAAAAAAAATTCAATTTTCCAACCCTGGAACCATCTTTTTGATCTCTCTGATTTTCAACACAAAATTTTTTTCTTCTAAAATATGAAATTTGTCAGATTACCAACAAAAAAAGCAAAATTGGTCAAATTAAGCTGCTTTGATATTCGAAAAAAAAAGTTAAAGTTTTCCAGCTCTGGATTAGTTTTTTTGCGTTATCTGATATCTTATACAAACGAATTTCTCTCAAAAAGTTTTTATTTATAAAGAAAAGAAAAAATGCGTTTCAGTTGTTTACTTTTATGTACTAAAAGAAAAAAATTATCAGTTATCCAACCCTGGAATCGTTTTTTTTTAGTTCTAGAGAATTACTTTTATATAGCAAAAATAATTTAAAATTTTCCAGCTCTGGAACGGAAATTTTTATTGTGCTGATTTTCAATAGCAATCTATTAAGAACTACTTCCAATACAATAAGCCCAAGGATGCTTGGGGCTTCGGAAAACCGATCCCACAGACGGACATGGATTATTTGACTTCCCTATTCATAAGGGCCCTGAATATAAACATAAACTTCTTAGGGTCTTATATTAATATTGTGGAAACTGCACACGGAATGATAAACCTATTAATACCCTTTTCGCATGTTTTCGTGTAGCTCACAAAAACAATGAATATTACGCACAAAGTTATCGAACCGCAAAAAGCAATAAATGATGTGAAAGCAAAAGAAGCACAAAAAAAATAAATAAACAAGAAAGTTAAGGAAAAATTATTGTTTGTAATACTTTTATGGAATAATAAAAAGGTTTGTTTAGCATTCGAAATACTTGAAATAAAAAGCTCACGCACACACTTAAACAGCACTGCGGAAGTCGTAAAGGTAGAGAGCACACAAACATATTCTTGCACTTGAATAAACAAAATTTTGCCAATCGCTTTGCCGGGACAGAAGTGACAACTTGGCCTGGAAGAAAGCCTTTTATAACGACCATACGAAGTTCCAGAAGATTAGGGGAAGATTAGGGGTAGGTTAGGGGAAGATCGAAGAACATATTACCTTCATCGTAAAAGCTTATAAATTAATTTTTTAAGGAATGTGGAATTAAGAAATACAATTTTTTAAATATTTACACTATTTTTTCATATATGTAACTTCAACGCCCACTAAAGGGGGCGGGGTCCAAATGTATGCTTTATGATGCTTTCCACAGACGGACGCATGGGCATTTCTAGATCGTCTTAGACTTCATCACTGATCAAGAATGTATATTCTTTATTGGGCCCAACTCTTTTTGGAGGGCATTAAAACTGTATTTTGGCGGGGTCGCTCTGGCAAGGGCCGTGGGGGAGACATTTCACCTTTACCATAAAACTCAAAAAATAAATGTTTGGGATAACTAAATGTAAAATTTATTAAAAGTTTTTAATATTTTTTTTTGATAGGGTAATTTAGGTGGCAAAGGGGGAGAGGGGGCAGGGCAAAGGAGTACCAGGTTACGTCGCGGTTTCGTCATTAAAGCTTAAAAATGTTATTTTTTTTTTTAGGAGTAGGACCAGCACTCAGGGGATACTAGGACAATTGGTTTTGGGAGGGAGGATAAAGGGAGTAGTGTCTGTGGATATTCGATTTGAATCCCCTCAAATTGTAAGTGGCGGGGAAGACATCTGCAGGTAGTTTGTTCCACATACGGACCGTTCGGCCAAAAAACGAATTTTCTCTATAATGCGTAGTGCGATTCGTTGGAATATCGACCACAAACTCATGCGCTTTTGATGAAAAACATGTTGAGCGTAAGAAAGAATGGGTTTCAGGAACAAGTTCCCTAATTTCACCAGAACACCTGCCATTATACTAACGATAGAACAACGATACGCACCCCACATTGCGACGATGCTCAAGAGAGTCAATAGAGTTGGCTACCCTACTGTCTCCGATGAGCTTCATCGTCCTCTCCTGTACGCGGTCGAGTAACTTCAATAGGCTTTGAAGCACCGGCCCAAACATGAGAGTTGTATTCCATCTACGGTCGGATGTAAGTGGAGTAAATATTAAGAAGATCAGAAGGGGTGAAGTATCTCTTGCACCGTCTTAAGAAGTCAAGGCGCTTGAATGCTTCTTTTGCGACCTGAAAGACATGTTCCGTCCATCTGACATCACACTGCACTTTCATGCCCAGAACATCAAGAGCCCCTGACTCCATAATACCTACACCACCCATAGAAACAGATGAAGCAGCTTGGTCATACGTACGTCGATGCGTAAGCATACAACACTGGGTCTTACGGGCATTAAAATCGACCCTGTTCGCTTGACCCCATTCGGAAATCTTCGCGAGGTCACTATCCAGAACGTCATTCATAAACTGCCTCCTCGTCTCGATTTCAGACGTTGACGGCCTGCAGTTAAATGAATAAGAATGCGAAAGGCTGCTATCATATGCGAAAGAGTAAATAGGACAGGAAGTTTGAGAAAGTAGATCGTTAAGAAAAATTAGAAATAGAGTAGGAGAAAGAACGGAGCCCTGCGGTACCCCTGAGTTGACTCTGAACTCATCGGATGAGACCCCATCTATAACAACTCGTATAGAGCGAATGTAGGCTTAAGTAAAACAATTTGTTAAATTTTTGCACTATTTTTGCTTATAAAAACGCCCACTAAAGGGGGCTCCAAGTTTAACGCGTTGTACCTTTATTAATATAAAAATATATCAAAAATAACAAAAAAGGTTTAAAAATTATGTTGTTTTTTAGAGTTTGGTTTAGTTCTTCTTAGGGGAACTTTTCCCCCTCTGGCCCGATTCAGTCTATTTACGAACTTGATCTGTGTTGTCCTTCTAAATTTCAAGGGCCCTTTGCTGTTTCTTTTGGACTGCATCGTGATTTCTATACTGACCAGGAATATATAAACTTTATGGGGTCTTAGAGGGATATTTCGGTGCGTTACACACGAAATGACAAGGCCAATATACCCTCCAATTCTTTTTTGGTGGGTATGAAAATTGTTCTTGTGTCATTTTACAGGGAGTTTTTTGGGAAAACAAAAATTAAAAAACATTAAATATGATGGAACAATTAATTCACAAAAATGGGACATGAAGAAAATAATCAAACGGTAACACGGGTATTAAAACAAAAATGTGTTGTTAACATCAGGTTGATACAGTTCTCGTATGGAATTTCCTAATAAAATTTGTGTAAATAGGAACTGTTATCATATTCAACTAAGCCACCTAATAAGTGATGACAAACACAATACACATGAGCACTGATGATGAAAGTGTTGCGGCTTTCGAAAACAGCTGTTCTGCTCTGCTGTGTAAGTTGAATAAAAGTGATGTCGACTTGCCTTTATGCCTTGGAATATTTATCATGTCTTTCTGAGATTTAAAATAAAAATTTCGAACAATTAGCATATAAGTCTTAATTCAACTAAAAAAACATTAATTGTTTTGGGAAAACGCAATATCTGCAAGGTTGTGATATTTTAAATATCGATTTAATCGATGTTTTGCAGGGGGCAAATTACGGCATTCAATATCGATCGAAATTTGTATTTAAATTGTATAGAAGTTTCGATCGATTTCGAATGCGGTAATTTGGCCCCTGATCTGTTTAGGGCTTCCTGTTGCTTAAAGATTCCCCAATTTTTAAAGGAGGTATATTTTTGAACGTATAATTTTTTTCGTTCAAAGTCCTTATGACATCTACTCTTCTATTGCATTGAAAAAATATTTGTAGAACAAAGTTGCAAAGTATCGGTGCACAGGTGCCCATATCCCGGGAATGTTATTAATCCGTATATGTGTTCGTTCCTCTGACTCACTGCCTTCCTTCCCATAGGAAGCAGCAACGTGGTTAATCACGGAATAACTTTTAGTTTAATTTAAAATTTTTTTGCTATAATTATTTTTGTTTTTTTTTGATAGAGGATAAAAATAAATACATATATCACTTTGAGTTAAATGTTGCACAGTGGAGCTGTACTTCTAGGAACTAGAAAGAAGGGGAGAGCATTGGGAGGACAGATGACGAAAGATTAGAAAATAATATTTTGGTACGGGCCCTACGAAGGAGGGTGCTATTCCTCTTCTCTGTAGTAAATTCTAGAGTCGGTCGGTGCCACCAATTTTAGGGGACCAGTGCTATGCCTTCATCACTGAAATAGGCTGACCACAACTCACACAATCTTGCAATACTGCTGATCAAAGGAATTCGACACAAATGACCGAACGCGAGGTCGAACTCAGGACCCTACGATTCGTAGTATCGTGTTAACTACTTCAGTGAAATTCATTACAACAACATTTTTTTTATAAAAAATTTCTAGCTTAAAAAAGCTATTCAATTAAAATTGATTGATCAAAGGTAATGATAAATATTCCAAGTCACAAAGGAAAGTCAACATAAGTTCTTTTAATTATTCATTTTACACAGCAGAGCAGAACAGCTGTTTTCGAATGCCGCAACACTTTCATCATCACCTCTTATATGTGTACTTGTTTGTCACTAATTATTCAGTGGCTTAAATAAATGTTTTTATGATAAAAATTTTATTAGGAAATTTTATTTATAAAAATTTTATTAGGAAATTTCATACGAGAATTGTATTAAACCTTTGGCAGCACACTTTTATTTAATACCCGTATTGATGTTTGATTGAAACTTTTTAGATTTAGAGCAAAGGCCCTAAGAAAGATTTGCCCTAAGAAAGTACGGCCTTATTCTTTCGCTGACAGGTATGGGAAATCATTAAGGATTCTTGTCCTCAGGGTTGTGCTACTACAAATGATTTGTTTTCCCATAAACTGGCGGCTTTCTTAAAAATTACTTGCAGCTGTTTGCTTTCAGTAAACGACATAATTTAGAATGTTTGCCGCCAAATTTTTATTGTTTATTTTTCTTTTTGTAATTTTTATAAATGCCAAATATGTTTAAAGGGCATTGTTTTCCTTTTAGTTCTCATTATGAACAACATTGTTGTCGTTGCCGTTGTTGTTCTTTATATAAATAACTTAACTAGTATTTAAAAGATGTATTTGAACACGATTCGCTGTTTTTGCTTAGGATGATAAAAAATTAAGTTTCCTTGTTTTGTAATACAGGGATGATCCAGATTTCTCTAATTAGTCCAGACAAACCCCAAAAAATCAATGTAGCCAATTAACTGTTTTATATTTGCAGTTACGATCGCAATTAAAAGACAACACAGCAACTTGTTGGCTACAAGAACGTCATTTATCTTCTTGTGAATAGTGAATGAGCTTGACTATGAAGTTCTGACTATTTCAAAATATTGTCGTATTGACATTTGGTCATAAAGTTATGGCCATTCACAGAAATTGCGGGACGGCTGCATGTATTGGCTGTTTTTTTTTTTACCAAGTGATGGTCAAAGGCAGGTTTCGTAGGATTGCCATTTTTCTTTAGCTGCCATTTATACTTCATCTCTTGGCCTTTTGTGTTGTCCTTTGGTTTTGCTTAACCCAACCAAACGGTTTTGCATATTTTCTTTGCCTAAAAATTGTTGAAAATTTAATATCCTGTCATTCAAACGGGGCTCTGTAAATCCATTTAAAATCGCAAAACAAAACAATTTCGAATATACACACACACACACACACACACACTCATGCATACATATATTTTGTCATAATCGAAGCCAAAACTTTTCTTCTGAAAACATATTGATTTTGTCCCTTTGTGCTGCTTTCATATTTTTCATCTATTGGCCTCGTTGTGAATGGGTTTTGATTCAAAAAATAATTTTTTTTCTGTAGTTAAATTATGTTTTATTAATGCCAAACACATTTCGTATTTGCCGTTGTTACCTTTGCAAATAATGCCGTTGTCGTTGTTGTTGTTGTTGCTGCTTCTGTTTGATTTATGGTAAAATTATTCAAATTAAATTACAAAAACTATAAATTTAGAGCAAGAGTCTCATAATTGAGTTACGAACAAGGAAAAATTGATTTATGATGTCGTATGTGCTGTTGATGTATTCAAATCGTTTTGTGATGGAGGGAATGTTACTGTCTTCTATCGACAGAATGTTTATCATTCACAGACGACTCCGCTTTACTGGAAATAACCAAAAGCCATAGTAGTTCGGATTACTGAAATTTGTTACAGTTAAGCGTACTGGTTAAAATCAATAAAACAATATTGTTTATATCAAATCTGCATATAAATTTACGTCAATTTAACGTAAAACTTTTATTTAAAAAAAATTATTCATTTTGTTGTTGAAATTTTTCACGAATTCCTCGGAAATGTCTAGGCACTTGCATTGACAATATAATAGAAAAATACAATAAAGTACGTAAGAGCGAAAAGGACAAATACATTTTGCCATTTAATTTTTTCAGCCTTAGGTTATGCAATCGATTTCTAATAAATAAATTTGTCATTATTTATTTTTTCAATAAAGGGAAGTAAGATTCATACAAAAAGTAGCTGTGGGCTTGCTTTTGGTTTTCAGTAATACAACACGTTTTACTAAAAAAAATTGGATTAATGAAAGCGATACAATTCCCCGCACTGATTTTAAACGCAGCTAGTCTTATTCACTTCGCTTTAGCGAAACATAGCTTTACTGAAAATATCGTATTACTGAAAACCAAAAGCAAGCCTACAACTACTTTTTGTATGAAACTTACTTCGCTTTAGTGAAAAAATAATTAACGACACACTTATTTATTAGAAATCAATTGCATAACTTAAGGCTGAAAAAATTGTGCATGCTTTGCCCGTTAAAAAATTAAATAGCAAAATTTATTTGTCCTTTTCCCTCTTATGTACTTTATTGTATTTTTCTATTGTAATGTCAATGCAAGTGGCTAGACATTTGATATAAAAAATATGGTTTTTTTACTGATTTTAAGCTGTACGCTTATCGGTAACAAATTTCAGTTATCCGAACTACGTTTTAGAGAAAAAGTCGGATAACTGAAAAAATTGGGATTTGGTTAGTTCCAGTAAAGCGGAGTCGCCTGTATCAATAAAACTGAATTTGTCAAAAAAAAAGTGTGCTTTTAAGTCAACTTTCTTCCCAACCTCAAATTTGCTCACCCTTTATTAGTAGGCTGTGCAAAATTGCCAATTTTATTTTATTTAAAAATTAATAAATTTTTTGTTTATTTAAAAAAGATTGTCATATAATAAAAACTTCGTTAGTCCTGCATAATTTCAGTTATTTTTCCTGACTCTGTATTCACAAGTATCTATTTAACCTTGAGACATCCATGTAGGGCTTACAGCAATTGCGAAGCAGATAATTATTCGTAATGCATACCCTCAGACACAGCAAACGCAAGTTGAGAATACACGGGATGTGTGCTGCAACATTAATTTAGTTAATTTTAAAGCTGATACTCGTACATTAAAATAAAACAATTGTTAGTAAGAGCTGCTGATTACATCCCCTTATCCAGGGAACTTGCAACCACTTAATTTTTTGCATGAGCGTTTTAGCATTTTAAATGTATATTTCTGACCACATCATTTTCAAGTTCAATGATGTAATCGGTCGTAAATGTATGAAACATATTATTATCGCTAATTAATTACACATTTAGTGGACATGTGAATTAAATTCCAGCATGTAATTATCAATTTATAAACCCTTATAATTTTTATTTTTAAAAGTTTGCAAAAAAAATATGAAAATTATGTTCAACCGCCTACAGATAATCAGGCAAATTAAAATCCCCAATAATTCAACTCATTAAATTTTAATTGCATTGCCATCGATTTACAAATAATTTTACAAATACAATAGAGCAAAAAAAACTGTAAATTGCGTACGCATTGGTGTGCGATGAACTGCAATGGTTTTCTTTATTGAAAATTTATAATATTTTTTTGTTTCTTAAAAGAAATAAGCAATTTCTCTTTATCTGAATTTGTTCGCTGGCATTTGCGGTGTTAACTTAACTTGTGAATACTGCCAGTGCTGCCACGTTAAAAGAATTATTACAAATCGTATAAAGGGTATAAGTCTTCACAAATAAGTGAAAGTGTAATCGTAGGTTTGTCATTCCGTGTGTAAGTTCCTCAATATTAGCATGGGACCCCATAAAGTATACATATTCTGGATCCTTAAAAATAGCGATGACGATTGAGCGATATCCGTCTGTTTGTACGTGAAATCTTGCCTCCAGAAGAGCTGGAGACTTCGTTCTTGGACTGATGGATTGGAAATGAACTTAAATAGAGTGGTATTGAAATTCTCAAAAATCCCTGTTCCAGAGCTGGGAAGCGTACACCTATTTCAGCACTCAAAATTTACTAGTAAACACCAATTATTTTTTGTATTTTTGTTAACCTATTTTAAACTTTGGGAAAAATTAAATTTGTATTAAAAACAAAACAAACAAAAAGTAAAAAATTTTCATTCCAGAGATGGCCCACTTATTTTTTTTTGCTAATTAAATCTATTTTATAAGTTAGGAGAATAAAATTGACATTAAAAATTTAAACAAATGAAAATTTCGATCTCAGGGTTGGACAATTCAATTATTTTTGGGTGCATAAAAGTGACCAAAAAGGCTACTATCTCAGATATTTTTAAGTAAGACTATTTAATACTTCACTAAGAATTAAATGGCTATTAAAAATGCCAAAAATAAAAAAATAAAAGAAGTCAACCCAGGGTTGGAATACAGATTTCCTTCGCACATAAAATTAATCAAAAATTCATTACGTTTAGTTATTATGCTGAATTATAAATTTTTTTATGCTTCAGAAAGAGTTACATTCGTGGAAACAAATAAAAAGAAATTAAAAACTCGATTCCAGGTTTGGAAAATTTAAGTTTTATTTGGAGCATAAACGTTTTTATATAAGTTCCCAATTTTGTTTTTTTTTTTGTGAATCAAACCTGTTTTATACTTCAGGAAGTATGAAATTGTATTAGAAAGAAAAAACTGAAAATTTCGATTCCAGGGTTGGAAAATCGAAAGTTTTTGATACGTTAAAGTAAATTTATAAGTTTCTAATTTGGGGTTTTTTTGTGGATATAACCTTTTTTATACTTCAGGAGGAACTACAATCGTGTAAAAAATTAAAAATATAAAAAATTCGGGTCCAGGGATAGCAAATCGAAATTAGTTTGGTACATAAAAGTAGCCATACAAGTTCCTGGTTATGGCTTATTTAGTGACTTAGACTTTTATACTTTAGGAAGAATAAAATAAATTAAAAATAAATTAAATTAAAAATAAAAAAAAATTAAAAATAGAAAATTCGATTCCAGGGTTGGAAAATCTTTGGTGCATAAAAGTAACCATATAAGTTGCTAATGTTGATTTTGGGGTAAATTATACATACTTTATAAATCGAGAAGAATTCAATTGGTAATAAAAATATAAAAAAATTAAAAATTCGATTCCAGAGTTGGAAAAGCGAAATTATTTGTTGTACATAAGATAAGTCGTATAACTTCCAAATTTTGGTTTTTTAGTTTCGGTTCCGTCATTCAAAAATTTATAAGCGGGTTAAATACTTACATACACACATACATATATACATACAGACATTGTGACACCCGCTCAGAAATAGTCTGGAAAGCGTCCTAGGAACTCAAAACGCCCAGATCTGGTGAAAACTCAATTTTTTCCAAAACGAAGTATAACCACCCAATTCTCATTTTATTAAATTTTCAATTTCTTTATGGGTAAGTTAAAAAATGCGATTAGGTGATTATATATTGAGCCAGCAAATATATAATCACCAGGATGGGGACGCCTATCCTGGACGCGATGAAAATATGGAGAAAGTGAAGCAGATTGTTCTGTAGAATTGTGAAACAATCCCCCCATTTTAAATAACGGCCTCAAAGTTACATCAGCTGGACAAAAAAAAATTCTCACTTCTCTGCTAGCTGTCGACAACAATTGCTTGTTAGTTTTTGTTGTCTTGCCGATGTTACGTCGAGATGTCGTCATTCATAATAAGACAGAATATTGAATTAGAGAATTAGCTAAGGATGTCGACATAACGGTTTTGTCATGACATGAAATTTATACGACAATGTTGGATTAGAAGCGTGTGACAGCGGAATACGTTTTAAATTTTTGCTGAATTTTTAACAAAAAATCTGTTTTCTAGAAATCGCTGAGAAATTGTTGAGTCATGCCTCAGTCACCGCATGCACTAGAATTCAGTCCCCAGAGAAATTGTTCCTGTTAATTGAGCAGCCATAAAACCGAATTGCCAAGAGAGCTCAAGGACCAAAAAGTATATATTTGAACAGCTTCGAGTGTTGGAAAACGCTGACTCAACGGGATTATATCTGAAGGCAACCACTTTGCAGGCTATAAATATAAAATTCATGATAAAAAAAATATATTTTTAAAAAATTTAAAATTTTATTTTACTAAGTGGCGACAAACAAAATGCACGTGATTGCTGATGATGAAAGTGTAGCGGCTTTCGAAAACAGCTGTTCCGCTCTGGTGTGTAAGTTGAATAATTAAAAACTGATGTAGACTTTTCTTGGAATATTTATCAAGTCTTTCTGAATTTAAAACAAAAATGTCGAACTATTAGCCTATAAACCTGATTTAAATTTAGCTTAATTTTTGAACAGACCTCGTATATTATTATTATATGAGCCCATAAGCACCGCGACCCAAAGAATCTTTTGTGCAGCCCAAGTGTTCACTGATGTAGATTGAAATTGCCTCCGTGGAACCTCCTCCTGCGCGACGCCACTGCCGGACAGTCGCAGAGAACGTGCTGCGGTGTCTCCTCCTCTGCTCCGCAGAGTCTACATACTTTGGTGTCAGAATTGCCCATGGTAAACTGGTGTCGTCTGAGACCGCAGCGTCCGGTAAACCAACCCGTTAATAATCTGAGGTCATTCTTGTCCATCAAAATTAATTTTTGGAATTTGTTCCGAGATAACGTAATGAAACGTTTTGCCTGTCTTAGGCCGTGAAGGGCTTTCCAGTGGCGGTTAAACTCCACTCGAGCCCAGGAGTCATTCTGTTCTTTGACATATCCTCCTGAGATGCCAGAGAAGGGTTCCGGTGCTATGAATCTACGATGGGCTTCTCTGTTCGCCAGACAGTCAGCCCGTTCGTTCCCAGCGTGGCCCTTCTGGCCAGGCACCCAGCATAACGTCAGCCTGTTATGAGCGCCCAGTTCTATCAGCGATGTAACACAGTCCATAACAACCCCTGACCTGATCTCATACGAGGTTATGGCCTTGAGCGCTGCCTGGCTATCAGACATCAGATAGATACGAATATTCTTACATCTTCTCCTCAAGCATGCCCTAGCACATATGAATATGGCATAGACCTCCGCTTGGAAGGTCGTAGGGTATTTACCCATGGGAATTGCCCTTTGAAAGTTAGGGCCATATATCCCTGCCCCCGTATCCCCATTTTCCTGTTTGGAGCCGTCAGTGAACCAGACCTGGTCAGCATCTTCGTGCCACGAAGTGTGGTTAAGCCATTGACTCCTTTCAGGAATGAGAACATCAAAGTTTCTGTTCAAAACTAGTGTTCGTTGTATTTGATCATTCACCCTAATGTATGGGTCATTCAGGAGATGTCCTAGTATGCCCATGTGACCAACCAGATCTCCAGGTTTCAAATTGCAGATGTCAGGCAGCCGTAGTGCGCTCCTGCGGGCCTCCTCCTTCACTATAATGTGCAGAGGGGGAATGTGCAAGATGGCACCCAGAGCATGTGTTGGACAAGTTCTCATTGCCCCGCTGATCGAAATGCACACCTCGTATAAATATAATTTCTGTTGTACAGAATTTAAGCAAACAAATGAATAAATAAATGACTAACACCCGGCTGGGGTTTTCTGTAAATCTGTTCCGCGTTCAGAATGTCAGGCTTAGGAGGCTCTCTGCGATGATTTCCTAGCGTATAAAATAAGCAAAAGTAAACTTGTTATTATCTTTGGAGAGCAATAATTGGAATTTTACAATCTGCTGTTAATCGCTGTAACCCGCAAACTTTGTTTTGCTTGTCCCTAATAGATTTTACAATTTCGAAAAATTGCTGCCTCCCGTCACGAAGTCTGTCTCATACAAATTTTATTTGAATAAGTCATTTATACTATTGTATGAATTTAAAACAAATGCCAACTGTACATGCACATATAACTCCAATTCATGAGTATATCCAGCTGTGCAGCTGTTTCTGCGAGAACTTTTCAAGCGTATACCCACCCACCTACAGTCGTTTGCATGTAACTGAAATGTGCCACCAGCATGCAGAAATAATACAAGAGTGTATTCACAA